>OX336389.2:275048823-276248823 GCA_946902985.2 Meconema thalassinum | reverse complement strand
AATTTACCCCTCTCCTGCCAAAAACTGTATTTGTGCTAATAAGCACCCTTCATTTTGGTGTATGTGAGGGTGTGGCATCGTTTAATCAGGGAAACATAACAAAATGTCAAGTACTACAAAGACTGGGGCTGCGCATTGGCTATCATACTAAGGACGCCATGCTGCGACTCGACTTGTCAGCTGTCAAGCCTTTGCATCAGAAGGCCAGGCAAGTCAGGAGAGTTAGTAAGAGAAGGCTAGAAGACAAAATGGAAGAGGACCTCGATAATTCAAGCTATGGAGCAGGCATGCACTAGTGCAGTGACTTTAAAGGTCATTTCCCGAAAGTTAGTCTTTTTAATACATAGGGAACATTTTCTCAGGTTATGTGAGATACAGAGAATTCAAACATTCAGGGTCCCTTTCCAATGCTGTTGTGTGCATGCTGAAAGAACTATAATTGTTGTAGGTTTATTAGAGTATTAAGTGGCAAGAAAATGCCAACATTTGTAATTTC
Source organism: Meconema thalassinum (assembly GCA_946902985.2). Classification (NCBI taxonomy): domain Eukaryota; kingdom Metazoa; phylum Arthropoda; class Insecta; order Orthoptera; family Tettigoniidae; genus Meconema; species Meconema thalassinum. Next base: position 276,248,327 of record OX336389.2, on the reverse strand, counting down.
AAAATAATAATTCAAATCTCAAAAAGTATTTCATATAACTCACAACCTGTTACGTTAGTACCACGCCAAGATATGTAGGTAGGCCTACATGCTGTGTAATTTTCAAGTTTATATCTCTAATAGGTTTTGAGAAAATGTACCTTTGTGAAGCATGATTTAACATTATCAGCATAGGGCGTTCCGTATCCCCTTGAAATAATTTAATTTTTATGTTCGATCCTGACTATTATATGTCTGAAAACTGTATCATAATGATGGTCATTATAACACTATTTTTCATTATGAAACAGTTTCTCCCACCAATCAGAGCTCAAGAAGCAGTTGTTTGACAAATTAGATAAGGTTAGCATCGCACCCGCGCTGAGTTCCAAGGCCTCCTAATTTAAATTTCACTGCGTTGCCTAGTGTCATAGTGGGTTGATCGAGGAGGCCTTGGTCAAATACAAGGCATTCTCTGCGTCCCATGCGCTCTGTTCAGTACATAAAACTGGCGAAATCTCGACAGATATTTATGTTCGAACATAAAATAGTTATAATAATTATCGTCGAACATAAACAGTCGTAAGCAACTCGCCTATAATGGTAATTAAGACACGAGTATGTTTATAAAACGAGCGTGTGCGAGTTTTATAATTTCCATTATAGGCTCGTTGCATAATGTACTATATATTAACTTTCGTTTCATACGCACTTCTGTTTCCTCCATGTTGTGTTGTGTTAAGATTACCACTGAGTGTAATTTCGAAGAGTGATATGATTTTTAAACTTATGCCACATATTAATGGTGATATTAGAAGACTGTACACCGAATTTTACTGCTGCTGTTTTTATTTGATTTTACGTTACAGGTAATTCATGCCTTCTTTTTTACTACCTTGGTTGGAAAATGTCCTTTACGGTGAAAATTTCTTTTTGGTAAGATCATTTAATAATAATAATGTTATTGGTTTTACGTCCCTTTTAACTACTCTGGCTTTTAGAGACGTAAGATCATTTGCCAGTGTCTTCTTCACACATCTTACTTAGACCTCTATTTAAAAAAATGGATGATTAACTTCCTTCGTTCATATCTAAACAAATGTTGTTGTTAATTCAATTTAGGGGATTGGGACATCTTGGTCATCAGCCCTGTGCAGTTGGGTGTGTGTTGAATTTTTCTGATAATCTGTAGTTATGTGATGACTGTAGTAGTATGTGTAGCTGTATTAGGGACAAGGATGAGGTAGGTGCCCCTGGACTTGAAATAAGGTACTATCTCGGCATTTTCCTGGAGTGAGTGTGGAAAAAACACACTGAGGATAGCCACTTTCACCGCCGGGATTCGAACCTTCGATATCCGGACTTGCTGAAACTGCCCATGGGGTCGTGGTGAATGATTTAAAGAGCAGGCCTACGCCGCTGCGTAGCCACACAATACACTAACATTCAACCCATAATGAAATCCGGGGATTTTTTAAATTTACCGTACTTGTGTGTACTTGGGTACAAAGATTTATCAGTCTGCTCCTTGAAGAGCATTTCATAGTTGCCTATACAGGGTGTCCTTTATGTACCTTTGGAGAATGATAGGTCGTGTAGGGGACGGGTATAGAAGTAATTTGAGATAGGGAACTTGGGGACGGAGCGGCCTCCTTAACCCTAAAATAAGGGTTGATTCAGGCCCTCCACCCTGTCAGTTGAACAACCGACCCAAGCCTCTAGTACCTTTCTCAATCCTTTAACTCTTGGCCAGATTCATTTCACCGTGTGGCGCTGGCGTATTGGATAGCGTTGCGGTGCCAAAGCCCGATAGTCCCGGGTTCGATTTTGGGCTTGGGCAAAATCTTTTTTTTTTTAATCTTATTTGTGGTAGTGAACCCGCTGAGCTAAGGTTCATGTGATATTTTTTATGACAGCACATTTATGATGGGATGTAGTACCTTTGAACACACCCAGAAAGCCACGTGGAGCTGAGAGCTCACGCTATACTCTTTGAAGTAGCGGGGAATCGCACTTTTGACTTTGGTGAAGTCTGCTAATTATTTATCTGAGGTCTTATTAATTAATTTTATCTTTCCACGAGACTCAGAATATTCCATTTCGTCATTCAGCATTATTAAAACATTTTGGAGAATGTTATTTTCGCTTAAGGTAAGGTAATATCCTTGCAGATACGCAAGCAGGAATGTAAGTAGTCGCTCAACGACTTCGGTTTGACGACCTACTTCCTCGAGTAACCCTGTGCCTTGCACTACGTCTGGAGAATCCGCCCCGTGTAGGCGTGAAGTTACATCCGTCTTGTTAGACGTAGAAAACATCCGCTGTTTAGCGTGGAAATTGTTATCTGCTGCCATCGAGCACGAATACGTTACGATACGAGTGATAAGTAAGAATTGTATAGTGAATTATTTGCACTACATCTGGGAAATACGCCCTGTGTTGGCATGAAGTTGTATCCGTCGTGTCAGACGTAGAAAATATCTGCTGTTTAGCGTAGAAGTCATCATCGGGTGCCATCGTGCACGAATATTCTATAAATCACTGTTATTTATGCACAGTGAACAACAGGAATCATATTGTGAAATAATTGGCAAGTATAGTGAAAATTCTAACATTACCGTAACACCACATTTTCATACCCACGTGTTTGTGGAGGGCCGAGAGCCTGGTGAAAAATATAGAGGTAAACGTGTTGTAACTACTTTAAACAATTGTGATTATGAATGTATAACATATTTGAATTGCCACAGTGAATTTTTCAATTACAAAACGACGCACATTTCACGGATGCTACGTGATGTAAAAGTGGCGTCAGCACACGTGAAGAACCACAGAACAGTGCTTGATCACGTATTATTCGATATCTGCGAAGTAAAGGCTGTGTTATCCATTGCAATTAAAGCCTGTAACATTTTCAACGAACATTGTGATTTTTGAAGTGAAAGAATGAACTACTACACGATTTATTCCACCACCCACGTGATCAAATTATTCTACACCATGTTTGAGACCGTCGTCATGGGCTAATACCGCCATGGTATGAGGGTGATGTATCTATTGGAACCAGCGTGATGGTGGAACTTCCAGAACAGCGAACGAGGAGGAAGGAACCCAGGATGCCATTCCCAGGCATATCCAGTACATCCACGAAGTTATCGACAGGGACAGATCGAACCCTGGTCTTTGGGAGAGTCCAGATGGGAATCCTGATGAGGACGATGCCGTTCCGGAAAGCCAGGGATGAATTTGTTCAACCCTTGCCGTTGAACAGAGGGCTGAGTGAGAGCTCCTCCATTTCGTGAGATTTTGTACACCCTTTCTTGTTCTAGTTTCTGGTGGTATAGTAGGTTTAATGTAGTTTGTGAACCAACCGAACTCAGTGACAGCCATTTTTATAGGTAGGGAATGTAACTAGTCTAATTAGATGTCATTTATTTCAGTTAGAGTGAGTCACCCTTGGGTCAGACATTTTGGTCAGCCCTGGTGCAGCTTGATGGACGTCGTAGAACGTCAATGCCTATCTTTTGCTAAACGTGACCGTAGTCATTTGAGGCTACTTTGTTTAACCCTATCTGGGGTGATTTTTCAAGTCTTTGCTGACTTTAGTTATGGCAATCAGATGCCATGGTTATATTTCTTTAACTGCATTCCTTGCAACCAGTCTTTGTTACACCCCTGACTTCGTTAGAGCAGTCGTATCAGTTAGGTAATCGACTGTAATTACCAGTTTTGTAACTGCATTATATTTCATTTGAGATGTTGCTCAGAAGCCATCAGGTCAAGTGTGGACCTTACAAGTAGAAGGGATGTTTCGTTGTCTAGCATCGAACCTAGTTCCCGACGTATCATTAAGCAGATCCAGTGTGGGGAATCTGCGCCACAATTATTATTTCGTTAGTGTCATGTGAAGACACGTATTTATTTGATGTTGTACAAGCAACTACTGAAGTTTTATATCTTTGAGAGCAAAGAGCTCCAGCAATGTGACATTACCACCATTTAGATGTCTTTGTTGAGAAAGACGGAATTATATTATTGTATTTAGATTTATAGCGTGTTTTTTATACACGTATTCTTCGAGGTTTATAACCTATGGTAAAGGTTTTATGATGAGGCCAGTTGTACAGTTTTTATTTTGCTTAAAACGCCGGCCTTGATAGTTAGTGTGTGTTGTGTTAGACCGCGCAGGAATGTTGTAGCCTGCAGCGACACAAACTGGTTTGTGACCCAGTGCCCTTGAGAGCACGCTTGTATTATGAGACAGAATTACTTTGACAGAGGACAGAATGCTTTTTGTATTCGCTCTTCCTTTCATTGCTATTTAGCTCATGGAACCCAGTGTCCAACCTTGTATCTGATCACATGTTTTTATAGATTGTTTTTTGTTAGTTAAACGCACTTTTGCGTGTACCGTCGTTTGACGTGTACAGTTATGTCAGGTTTTCTATAGTACGTTGTAGACCGCCCTGTTAAAGGAGATATTTAATGTATGAAGGTATTTGAGTGTACCTTGTCCGGGATTGTTCCCGTTGACCAGATGTTATGGAGGGTGACTGAGTGTGCAGGCCCATCCCAGAGTTATTGAACGCGAGCTGTGCGCCGCTGGTAACTTGTGTTATTGTGTGTCCGAGTTGTTATTGCTCGTTGATTATATTCCGACTTTTGAGTCGAGGCTTTTGGTGGAGATTGATCTCAGTGGAGACACTCGGTGCCCAGGCTATTGTCAGTATTATTCGCCATAAACCAACGATAAACCTAAACCGACATCTTAATAATAAAACGCATAATTTTGGTAAAGCAAAAGCTAACTAACGAATTCTATCTAACTTTGTTATTTTGCATTTGGAACCTGTTGACATGGCCGTGCTAATGAAGGTATTTCCTTTTGAGGGAATGACTAGGACAGCTGACACTTTTGTAGCGACCTGAAGCTTGCTCGAACCTTGAGTTCGTAGCTTGTGGAGCGCAGGTCATGCGATGTTAGACGTAGTCTTTACTACGCAGTCGTCATCGTAACTACACACATTAGATGACTATGGCTTACAAAGAGTAAACCAAGGTGCAGGCAGGCATTTTAATAAAACTGTTGTCTCTTATTAATTATTTATGATGTAAAAGTGTATGAATCCTTCATGTTACCCTATTGTGTGCTGTTAGAACGTAGTTACTAAGAATAATTAAATGTTTTTTTTTACATGGCTGTTCACTTAGCTTTGAATGTAATTGTTTTCTGTTACGGACGTCATCGCCGTAAATTTTGTGATTAACTGATAGGACTTAGCTAGATGAATTAACGTTAAATGTAAATGTGGAGATGGTATCATCCTAACTTAGATTTGTTTTGCTACCCTGTTAAATGTAAATTCTGATATTAGCTTGATCTTGTAACTTGACCTAGGGACTTGCGTCGTACCATTTTCCTAGTGTTGCTGTTGTTGCTTTGTTATTGTGAGATAGATATTTCGCGAGGGTTTTCCGTAACTTCTCAGGTAGGGACCTGCTCTTTATTTTTGATTGTTTATTAGCTTGCGGATTAGCCGATTGAAACCCTCCGAACTAGGCTAGGGGCTTGTGAATTTTAACAATAAATTTCCACGGTGTTTTACATAAGTCTGGATGTTTATTTTCTCAGTCTAGTTTTTAAGGTGAACCTTTCCTTAGGCAGTCTATGACCATCGTCACCATGTACCACGATCGCTGTGGACTACAGATTCTCGTGCCGCTTTGGCCTATTAGGAAGTTCACCTGATCCTCACGGCAATTATGTCCGACGGATGAGATGTTAGGAAAGTCATTGCGGTTGTTGGCTATCCTGACAGCTCCACCGACGGTCTCAGTAGTGTAGTCACATGATACAGTCTGGTGCTACGTCAGAGAACATAGTGCAAATACGACAAATAACATTAAAAAAAGATTAGACTATGCCCAAGCCCGGAATCGAACCTGGAACTACCGGCCTTTCGCACCGCAACGCTATCCATTACGCCAGCGCCACATGGTGAAATGAATCTGGCCAAGAGTTAAAGGATTGAGAAAGGTAAGAGAGGCTTGGGTCGGTTGCTCAACTGACAGGGTGGAGGGCCTGAATCAAACCTTATTTTAGGGGCTAAGGAGGCCACTCCGACCCCAAGTTCCCTATCTCAAATTACTTCTATACCCGTCCCCTACACGACCTATCATTCTCCAAAGGTACATAAAAGACACCCTGTATATGTCTACCCTTATTCCCGTTCTCAACAGGGTCGCGGATGAGATGCGATGCGATGTGGTGGGGTGGGGCGGGCGGGGTTACCGGCCAGATGCCCTTCCTGACGTCAACCTCGTAGGAGGAGTTAATGAGAGATGAAATGAATGAAGGTGAATGGAACTGGTCAAGGAGATTGAAGGAAGCGGCCTTGGCCTATTAGAAGGTACCGTTCCAGCATTTGCCTGGAGTTGAAAATTGGGAAACCACAGAAAACCATTTCATGGACGGCCGACGGTTGGGTTCGAACCCACATCTACCGAGTCCACAGATAGCTTGGCCCCATCTCCTAGCGCTGTTGTCGGTGTATAGACAGAACAATTAAGAGCGAGAACAAATCACACTCAGGATAGCCGCTCTCAGCACCGGGATTCGTACCTTCCTTCTCCTGACTTGTTGTACAGTAGTTGCCCGCGTGGGAAGTGACACGCAAGGCGTGGAATGAGGTGACGAAGTTAAAGTCTAAGGAATTTGGGATCTGATTCTTGCAGCTGATTATCAGCTAGAAAAATAAACTGTAGTGAATATTTATTTCCATGCTGGTAGACATAGAAACAAGCCGGCCCCGTTGTATTGGGGTAGTGCGCCTGCCTCTCACCCGGAGGTCCCGGGTTCGATTCCCGGCTCCGTCAGGGATTTTAGAAACTGGTGTGAGGGCTGGAACGGGGTGCACTCAGCCTCGTGAAGACAATTGAGTAGCTGTCTGACAGTGAGGCAGCGCCCCGGTCATGAAATCCAAGATTAACGGTCGAGGGGATCCGATGCGCTGACCACGTGTCACCCCAATATCTGCAGGCCAAATGGCTAAGCAGCGGTCGCTTGGTAGGCCTAGGCCCTTCACGGGCTGTAGTGCCAGGGGTAAAAGACATAGAAACAACTCGAAAGACAGCAGTATGTTAACAAACTATGCAGTACAGGTCTTTTCACTGGACAGGCTGCACGATACCTAAAGTCTATTCGCCGAGTCAAGACAGTGCCCCTGGCTACTCGGACAGGGAAACACGCCCAGTTCACGTCATTGGCTCTGCCGGACAGGGGTAGCCAAGAAGCTCCGAGATCATTAGTCATGCCATAGCCCTAGGAAAGACAAGACTTGCTGCACTTAGTGCTATGCTGTTTCATACGCAGTTCAGAACTAATTAATTAATTAAATACATAAACGAACAACTGTGTTCACTTCCACTATCTTGACTCGGCGAACAGACTTTAGACTGGGTTGATCGTGCTTGCTTGTATGGGCCCCCGGAGATAGAAATGGATGACTTCCAGAATAAAATTAAAGTAAAACAAAGCCGTGGAGGTTCATGGAGTAATGGAAGGAGCAGCTAACATTCTTGACTTTTGCCCCGGAGGTCCTGGTTCGATTTCCGGCTCTGCCAAGAAATGCAATTCTGGTCTGAGGGCTGGAACGGGGTACACTCAGTCTCGTGAAGCAAAGCTGAGGAGATGTGAGTTCAATTCCCACACCAGCCATCCTGGAAGTGGTTTTCCGGAGTTTCCCCACTTCTACTCCAGGCAAATTCTGGGATGGTCCCTAACTAAAGGCCACGGCCGCCTCTTTCCCAATTCTCGTCTGAATTACAAAAACACACACAAGGCTACTACAGACACCACAATAATACAGGTTATCAGACAAATATTGTACACACCCAAGTACATGGAGCTAAATAAATACGATGTCCAAGCCCCTCAAATAACAACAACGGAGTAGGTGGAAGGTAGAGGCTTCCACTTTACATTATTGGACATCGACACTGCTGTAGATGGGATGAGTTGCCAGCTTCATGCTCAGTTGAGTTAGCCTCGAGCCTGGCATTTAGAAAAATGGCAGATCTTGTTTCTCAACTCCACTGCTTGAATGGTAATCGAACCCACTCCCTTCCAATTAGACGCACAATGCATGTACTGGCTGAACTACCCACGATAATGATATCATTATACTCTGATTTACAAAAGATGAACGGTGAAAGCTGTCATCCGCTTGAAGGGTGAGGTGAGGAGTGGAGACGAGAGGGGATAACGGTCTATATAGCAACAGCAAGCAGGGTTGCAATGTATGCCGACACATCAGTGAGCACATGGTTTGACGCAGTGTTCTACTGTGCCTTGACCGCCAGGCAGGGGGGCTAACTTCCCCAGTATTTGTGTCTTCCTGCAAGCCTCTTGGAATGTTATGAGTCATGATCTGCCTCAGTGGCAACGCAGCATTTCGCCACGTGCTAGCTTGGAAAGCTGTCAGCGTTCATGATTGGTAATACAACCGGGTGAGTTAGCCGTGGTCGTTACGGCGTGGCTGCAGGCAATCGCTCACATCCGGGAGGCGAGGAGGTTCGAATCCCCCCACCGGCAACCTTGTAGATGGTCTTCTGTGGTTTCCCATCTTCCTTCAAGGCAAATGCCGGGGTTGGTCCCTAACTATAGGCCACAGCCGCTACCTCTTCCAATTCCTCGTCCTTACATTAACACACTGTCCTCCCTAGACAACACTCCACACGCGACGGTACTTGTAGCTCACCCTATGGGTGTCCGCATATAAAAAATGGTAATACAGAGTATAGCTCTGTTACGTGCCGGGGGTGGACTGGACGGCCTGAGTAGAGCGTATAATGATCTGCCAACACCAACCTCAGTGTGGAGACTCTTTCCCTGCAATTCAACTAGCAAGTTTGGGCATCGTGGTCATCAGCCCCATGTACTGTGGTTAGACGTGTGTACAATTTGTATACCCTGTGTTATTGTGGTGTCTGTAGTAGTAGTTGTAGTAGTTAATTAATAATAATGTTATTGGTTTTACGTCCTTGTTAACTATTATGGCTCTTAGAGACGCCGGGGTGCCAGAATTTTGTCCCGAAGGGGTTCTTTTAACGTGCCAGTAAATTTGACACAGCTCCCTCGCATTTGCGCACCCATATATGCCAACTGACTACGCCAGGATTCGATCCTGCTGCCTTGGAAACAGCAGGCGGGAACTTTACTAGAAGTATTAGTATTAGTAGTAGTAGTAGCAACAGGTGTTGGATAGGAGGCGACCGTGGCCCTAAGTAAGGAACTATCCCGATATTTGTTTGCAGTAGAAGTGGGAAAACAAGGCAAACCACTTGTGAGTTGGGGGTGGGAACCAATCCCACCCCTTCTCAGTTTTACCGCACGAGGTTGATCGTGCCCTGTTCCAACCCTCAGACCGGTTTCTTTTTTGAAGAGCCGGGAACCAAACTCAGGACAATGCGTACACCGAGACCACGGAAGGCGGCCTCTATCTCAGCGGTGTGATGTGATGTGTGGGTTTACTTTTCTATGCCTGCTGGGAATAAAAGCAAGAAAATGGTCATTTCAACAACAAAATTACATCTCTGTCTACAGTAAGTTGTGTGGAATAGAATTGGCACGCTTACGTCTTACATAAAAGGCCCCTGGTTCGATTCCTGACTCCGCAAAGATTTGACACGATTGCTGGAACGGGTACACTTAGCCTCGTGAGGTCGAAACTGAGAAGAGGTAGGTTCAATTCCTCTCTCAGCCATTCTGGGAGGGTTACATCTAGGTTTCCCCACATCTACTCCAGGCAAATGTTGGGATGGTTCCTAACTATATTATTATTATTATTATTATTACTATTGTTATTATATTATTAATATTATCTTGAAAGCCTCCGTGGCTTAGGCGGCAGCACGCTGGCCTCCCACCGCTGGGTCCGTGGTTCAAATCCCGGTCACTCCATGTGAGATTTGTGCTCGACAAACCGGTTTTCCCTGTCACAAATTTCATTCCAGCAACACTCTCCACTATCATTTCATTTCATCTGTCATTGCCCCAGGGGGGTGCGACAGGCTTCGGCAGCCGGCACAGTTCATATCCTCGCTGCTAGATGGGGGCTTCATTCATTCCATTCCCTGACCCGGTCGGTCGACTGGAAGCAGGCGCTGGATTTTCATTTTCATTATTATCTTGAACCATCCCAGCCTCTGATGTGACATGCAGTTCATAAGACCAATCTTCTAACCCCGTAACTACAATTCCCACCCCCACCCCCTGCATACCCTACGTTTACGTGAAGTTTGTCTCAACCTCTGTTGGGAGAAACCCCTAGCACTGTGTCGAGAAGAGGGAGCTCGTTTGTAGCGAAAAAGCCTTTGTTGTTGTTGTTGTTGATTCATTTTGGGGCTTGGATATTGTGGTAATTTTGGTTGGTGTAGTTGGCTGTGTGTGTGTATATAGGTTGAATTAGAAGTGCACCGACAAACTGAAGGGAAGGATTCCTGACTCGAGATGGAGCAAAAAAGTCCATATCAATATACGTCCGGAAATGTGTCGTTGCCACGGTAGGCGTCATTCTCTCGTAACTTCTTGCAGAACACGCTGCCACCGTTGTTTGAGAATGTGCCTTTGACAATACAATAGACAAGTCATGTGGCTGTTGCACGTCGGATCGCCAGCCCACTTCCTCATTACCGTCCGCTCACACCTCGACAACACCTTCCCCAGACGTTGGATAGGACGCGGAGACCCTGTTGCATGGCCTGCTCGATCATCTGACCTAAATCCCCTGGATTTGAACTTGTGGGGGCATCTGAAAAGCGTTGTGTATGGTGCATCCATTCCCGGTGTGCAGACCCTTAAACAGCGTGTTCGCGAAGCCTGTGACAGGCCGGAATATTCGAAAGATTGAGGCAATGCATGATGCAGTGTGGGAACGCTTGCATAAGATTCCACGAAGGCCACTTCGAACACCTGTTGTGATATGGGTGAGCTTCAAACCATGTACGGTACTGTGTGCGGGGACTATTTTCTCTATCCAGTCTCTTATGTTTGTGTGCCATTCTCCCTCTCCACGTCGCGTCGTCCAGAATCCTAGCTGAAATATCTGAAACCACCTCAATGCATAAGATAAATAATAAGTACGGACATTTTTCAGTACTTCCGAAGCTGCGACAATGACTTAATGAACATATGAAAATCAGAAATTCAACAAAACTCGCCCATTTAGTTAATTACGAACCTGTCGTTTAATGTTACTTCTTACGAGTTTGGTTGACCATCAAACATTACGAAAATGTACACACCACAGTATGCTATGAACGGTATGTGTGTTCGTCAACAAAGAGTGGGTCACGCAAGAGAATCATACACTCGACAGTCCAGCGGCTGGCGCATCGCTTTCTGTCTAATGCCGGCACCTTTAATATCTCAAAAAGTACTCGTCAGATTAGCAAAATAAGCACATCAATGAACTCTCCTATTGATTCTTAGTTGTTCTATTGGGTAAAATAAGTATAGTCACTTTAAAAAAAAGTTGCTACCGGTTTCTCGGTATTTACGTATGTGCTGGGGACGAAATGGACCGTGTTGTACGAGCCCCTTAGGCCTAATACGATTTAAGAATTTGAAAAGAGAATGTTGATATCTTCAACAGTTCCGTAGATACTGTATTTGAGGTGGCCCTCTTCGAGAGAGAGAGAGAGAGAATATATCTGATAACCTGTGGAGTGGAGTAGAGAGAGAGAGAGAGAGAGAGAGAGTGTTTGTAATTCAGGTGAGGATTGAGAAGAAGGCGGTCGCTAGAAACCATCCTTGCCATTGCCTGGATTAGAAGTGGGGAAGCCACGGAAACCACTTCCAAGATGGCTGAGTGTACCCCGTTCCAGCTTTCAGACCACAATTACATTTCTTGCTAGAGACTGAACTCGAACCCGGACCTCCAAGAAGGTGGTCTTGTCTGTAATAGGGACATGGATGGGATAGGTGGCCCAGGACTTGAAATAGGGTACTATCCTGGCATTTGCCTGGAGTGAGTGTGGAAACATGACACTCATGACAGCTACAATCAGTGCCGGGATTCGGACCTCTGCTCTCCGGACTTGCTGCAGCTATCCATCGCGGTCGTGGTGTATGATTTGACACCACAGGGTGGACACAAAACACAGTGTCTTCAAAACTTCTCTTTTTCCTGGAAATTTCATCATGTTGTGCAATACAAGTAGTCTATCACTCGTAGTTGTTATTTTATTGGGTGGAGAGGGGTATACCATTGTGGTCATCAGCCCCGTGCACTTGTGTGTGTGTGTGTGTGTGTGCGTGTGTGTGTAATATTGTGTTAATGTGCTGTCTGTACCCGGCATTTGCCTTGGGCAAACAACAGTAAACCACATACAGGATAGCTGAGATTGTAATCGAACTCTCCCATCTTTTCACTTACCCTCTCGAGTTTCAATGAACCACGTTCCACACCTCAGACCAGAACCAATTCTTTTGATAGAGTCAGGAGTCGACCGCAGGACCTTCGGGTCATGAGACAGTGAACGTGGCGGCTTTCTCACTCGTCATGCTGTCAAATATAACACCACATTGCGTTGCGGCTAGCTGCGGCGGAGCCGAGCAGTTAGTCACAGACACGAGTGTATAGTATATTCGCCGAGTCGAGATAGTGTGCGTAAGTACCTGCACGTTGTCACTTGACTACCTGGCCAGGAAAACATGCCCAGTTCACGTCATCGGCTCTGCCGGACAGGGGTAGCCAAGAAGCTCCGAGATCATTAGTCATGCCGTATCCCTAGAAAAGACAAGACTTGCTGCACTTAGTGCTGGGCTGCACTGTATACTGTTGCCTGTCATAAGCAGTTGAGAAGTAATTAATTAATTAATTAATTAATTAATTAATTAATTTAATGCATAAACAAACAATAAATAAACCACGCTGTAGCATGTATCCTATAAGTCAGCCCACTTCACATGTAGGCTATACACAGCAGTGAAGTTGGCGTACGTTCAACAGGCACAGCTCTATGCAACCCTTGCGGGAAGCCCTGCAATCACGTGTACAACTGTGTTTACATCCACTATCACGACTCGCCGAACAGACTTTAATTTATCATTTCGGTCAAAATTCAGTTGCTCGGCGGACAACCCGTTAGTAACAACGGTTTCAAAACAATTGCATCTCAAATCAGTTCCTCAATTCTTGTTGCAATATAGTCTCGCTGTGTATGAGGGCCTTGCAGTGACAAGCTGCAGCTTTGACGGCATAGCTTTCTCGCGCATTCGTACAGGCCATTTTTTCAATGCAGCTTTAACCACCCTGGACCATCTTAGGACTTATATAGTATGGAATACGTACTCATCACCTCTAGTTATGAAGTGAATGCTTCAAATGCAGCGTGTTCATAAAGTCACCGGAATCAACATTTCAGTTTTTTTTTCTGACGCTGTATTACACACACACAACTCTAGTGATTACACACAATAAATCCACATACCTTCAAGTGAAGAATAATATTATTTTTAACTCCGGTGGAAGTATTCTGGAATTGCTGAGAGTAATAAATGTTCAGACATAACACTAACTCGTTTACCGCACCTTACGTTCCCACAGATCCAGTTCACAAGAGATGTTGAACTTGACTACAATTTTCTTGCAGGCACGAATTTACACGCTTACACATGTTTTGCGATACATTTTTCAACGTTGCTGGTGTCATTTGTCCAATACATTTGGAAATTGCTTCTTTGAGTTAGTGTAAGGAATGAGGATTATCTATGTATATTGCTATATTCTTTCTTTTAAATACACCCAGATAAAAGAAGTCTGGAGAGGTTAAATCTGGCGAACAAGGAGTTCACAAATTACTTGAGATTACTCGATTGCCGCAAATATCTTGCAACATCGCCAACTTTTACACTCAAAATAAGCGTCCAATAAAGGGACCCGTTGTGCGGGCGTAAAATGCATTGTCGACCGCTTGACTCACTTTGCGCAATGCAACAGCTGCACTGTTCTGACACCACTATTGGCAACTCAAACTAACACTTGGGGCGCTGCGGTTGGTCTGGATAAGTAGGGTAAAAATACTCATTAACACGCGTTTGATATGGAACACATTTTATTTTTCGGTTATAATCAGTAAATGTGGTCCCTAAAATAATGACAGTGTTATTGTTAATTATCCTATATGTATAACTGTGCGATACACGTGATCTAATTTGTGTGTTCCACTGGATTTTATGTGTCAATTGCATATTATCAAGCATCGGTTGTCTGCTGGTATTTGTTTTTGAGCAGTTCCAGTCGAGTCATGGCGCTGTTACGTTTAAAAGCTATATTTAAGTTTGCTCACTGTACCATAGACTGTAGAAATTATTTGCTGCTTGGTAAGGCGAAGGGATGAGTTTAACTTGTATTAAAGCTCGGGGACCAGCCCCGTGGTGTTGGAGTAGCGCGCCTGCCTCTCACACGGAGGCCCCGGGTTCGATTCCCGGCTCCGTCACGGATTTTAAAACTGACGTGAGGGTTGGAACGGGGTGCACTCAGCCTCGTGAGGACAATTGAGTGAGGTAGCGCCCCGATCACGAAAACCAAGATTAACGGCCGAGGGGACCCGATGCGCTGATCACGCGTCACCCCAATATCTGCAGGCCAAATGGCTGGACAGCGGTCGCTTGGTTGGCCTTAGACCCTCATGGGTTGTATAGTGCCAGGGGTTGACTATTAAAGCTCGGGGGACACAGGAATTGCTTGATTTGGATGGTTAGCAGGTGGGTTTGGTGTTGAATATCGGAATGGTAGCAGGTTCTCGCAGAGTAGATATTTACCCTGCGAAGTCAAATTAGGCCTATATGACTCGTAGTGGAATGGCTCGGATATCGCAGAGCGAGGTGATGGCGGTTGGTAGGGTTATTGGAAATGAACTAGGGATCGGGGAAGGATACCTGACTGATGAAGCTTGGCTGTCTAGGTGTGGCTTGGCTCGGCGTAACAATGAACAACCCATCCTGTGTTGCCCGTATTTATATGGTATCGTCACCTTTCGGCTATTGCTATCTTTTGGAAAGTGATGAAAACTTATATCCACAGCCCTCTTATACATCGACTTGCAGCCGTAAACTGAGCAATTTGCTTTTACTCATTTTACACTCAATCAACGAGTACTTAAGTTATTACTTATGTATAAAGACACGAAGAATTTACCACGATCTGCTTACGAATACAAGAAACCATATACAGTCACCAAGTGACAAATGTACCCTACTTGGTAAGTTTCTCATTTTTACTGCTAGATGTCATATCAGATAGCTGGAGTTGCCAATAGTGCGGGACAAACCATTGGAAGCCTGAAGGTCACGCGTAGTCGGTGCGCTGTTGTCCTGTACGTTCTCGCATCCAGCACGCGACTGAAGATACAATGCAAAAGCTTGGCAACACCGCCGGGCGCGGGGTGGAGAGCGGAGTGGAGAGCCGGTTGACCTTCAGGCTTCCAATGTTTGTCCCGCACTATAGAAACAATTCTACCATGTCTGATAACATGTTACAGCCAAGCTTGACAACTTATTCCGTCAGATGCATAAGCCACGATTTTTCAAAGTTTAAGTCCAGTGACTGTGGACCGACAGTAGTGGCTACGCTGGCTAAAGCTCAGCATTAGGTCATGGGGCCAAGCTCTCTGCTGACTCGGTAGACGCGTGGGTTCGAGCCCCACTGTCGGCCGTCCTTGAAATGGTTTTCCGTGGTTTCCCATTTTCAACACCAGGCAAATGCTGGGACGGTACCTTCTGACAGGCCACGGCCGCTTCCTTCCACATCCTTGCCCAGTTTCATTCACCATCATTCATTTCATCTCGCATTAACTCCTCTCATGAGGTTGGCGTCAGGAAGAGCATCCGGCCGTAAAAATCATCGCCACAAAGATTTCCATCGCATCTCATCCCCGACCCCGTTGGAAAACGGGAATAATAAGGGGTAGACATACAAGTCCAGTGACTGTGGATTTTTTGCCCACAGTTAAAAAGAAACAGTACTAGTGAGCTGCAACTCACTAGTTCACAAAGAGTAGCCGTCAACGCAAATCAGAAATTATATCTAAAAGGTTTTCTCTGATCTCAGTAGTTTAAATAGGCTGAAGATCAGGGTAACTCTTTATACTGTATGTCTTTGGGATAATATCTTCCCACCATGTATGTATAGAACGGTGTTAGGGATATAATCTTCCCACCCATTTCAGTTCAAGCAGTTTCACAAGCTTCCACACGATATACACACGAACATATTGAAAACCCATTAATTTGATATATACCGCCATCTAAAACCAAAGGTGGGAATCGTATATCCCAGCGGTCTTCACAGTGCACGTGCTCGTCAGTCTCGTTGTGCTGAGTGATTGAAAAGCATAGTTTTGCAAAATAAGGTGCCTTCATTGAAGATATGAAGTTTGGACAAATTGGGTATAACGTTGAAATATAATGTTTGTATTGGTTTTGGTCACTGAGTAAATATATTTCAGCTAGAAAGGAAATAATTGTGCTGTTTAGGATTTTTACTATAAAATAGGAATTTGTTTCGTTAATTTTCTGTGTTTTAGTAAATGCTATTTGGAAATTATTGAATTATATTTCGAACATACTAATTTTAACGTTGAAACATCACTTTCATTTTATTTTCTTGTGCAATTTTCGGCAAATATGTTAAATGTCACTGAATATGTGTTGTGTGGGAGTTAGTGGTAATGTACGGGCCATATTTTTGTGTGCGAGTGCTAATGTTGTATAAAAATGTTTCTCAGAAGAATTGGTTTCTAGCCTAAATAGATTAGACAAGGTGTTGATAATGAGGACGATACCGTATTTATTTTGATTTTCACTATAGGGCAATTACTACTCAAGCCAGAAGCTGTACAGGAATATTATAGCCTGGTTCAATGAGGTAACATGCGGTGATTCAGACGCCACGTTTTTTAAACTATAGAGCGTGTTGAGTGTTTTGTAGTTAGTATACCATGTTAATTAAAAACCCATTATGAAGATATAAGTACAGTATCATCATTTGTAAGTGGGAAAATTATTACCCCATTGCCCACTTAGGAAATCATACTGTCAGGAACGGCCAGTGGTTTAGGGGCAGATGACCTCGTAGTTCCGCCACCTAAAAACAACAATAACTAACTAATTAACTAACGGCCAGTGGGATAATAATTTCCCACCCCATAATTCATAAAATACAGCAGAATCCCCACCCATAAAACAGTTCCATATTCCTACCCCTTTATCCCTCTCAATTGCAAATGAGGTAAAATATTAATTTACTTTATACCCGCGGTTATTTGCCCTACAAAAGGGGTCATAAAAGGCACTCTGATCCTAAGATATCCTTACATATGCTGTCGGGATGGAATGACTTCTTTTCTTTTCGTGTGGCCTCCTGAGACCCGAGTGCAGGTCTTTCTAGTCGACGCCCGTAGGCAACCTGCGCGTCGGGATGAGAGATGGAATGGATGAAGATGAATGAAACTGGGCAAAGATGTGGAAGGAAGTGGCCGTGGTCTGTCATAAGGTACCGTCCCAGCATTTGCCTGGTGTTGAAAATGAGAAACCACGGAAAACCATTTCAATGACGGCCGACCGGGGGAGGGGGGCTCGAATCCACGCTTCTACCGAGTCAGTAGAGTGCTTGGCCCCATGACCTAACGCTGCGCTTTAGCCAGCGTAGCCACTGCTGTCGATGATGGAATGGCAATAAGGTTTGACCAACAAAGTTCAGATAGAAAGGATTAACGAGAGGCTAGGGGAAAAGTAGATACCATGTCAGGCTCAGCTTAAGGCTCCATGCTCACTCCATACGTTCTATCCTTTTTTTTAACAACACAGATTTATTTAACATAACAGATAGCATGAACTTTCAGAAAAAATGTTTACTTTACAAAAACATTCAACGTGGGGGATAGTATGAAATGTCCAAGTAATGAAGCTTACTCCGTGAGGACACTAACGCTTCAACGACATTACCTCGGAGTTCTCTCAGTGTGCGCTCTGCCAGGATTCGTGATATATCCATCTCCCTCATAATTAAATCAACATCTTCTTTCTTAATAGAGACTTTAAGCAACTCTCTCTCCTTCGCCATTCGTTCAGAAGCCTCCTTATTTCGTCTATCAACGATAATTTTCATTGCCCATGAGAAATCTGCAGAACATATTTCCTTCTCCTCAGCGTAATCGGTAACTTTTTCGAGATCAGCCGCTCCACTATCATATTTAGCAACTTTCTCCTGAGATTTTTCATGTTGAACCTCATCAGAATCTCCCCTCCAAATCTCCGTTTGCTTCTTCGTCAGCCATTCTGCTCACCGTCACAGCAGTCTTCTGTCAACCGAAAGCCCTTCATGGGACTGTGCTTCTTGATAAAATTACGGTATGCTTACGTATTTACTACTCTAACGTTCCCAATTTACTTACGGGCGCCGCAAAATCCTATTAAATTACAATAACTTAATCTATACCAGGCGAATCAGTTGCTCTTACTGATGTTGATTTAAGTAAAGCGCAGTTTTATACACGTCCTGAAGACATCTTCCCTTTCGGTGCGCACATCAACACAGTAAAACAGATATCTGTGAATGTACGGTCTAAACAAATGAGCTGTTGTTGATAGTGTTAAATAATAGAAAACACGAGTGCACTCACTTTTTTTTAGCGTATGACTTTTAGTGCCGGGAGTGTCCGAGGACATGTTCGACTCGCCAGAGTTTGTAGCTGCTTCAATACGGACACCCATGGGGTGAGCTACAGGTACCGTCGCGTGTGGAGTTTTGTCTGGGGAGGAAAGTGTGAATATAAGGACTAGGAATTGGAAGGTAGCGGCTGTGGTCTATAGTTAGGGACCAACCCTGGCATTTGCCTGGAAGGAAGATGGGAAACCACAGAAGACCATCTTCAAGGTTGCCGGCGGAGGGATTCGAACCTCCTCGCCTCCCGGATGTGAGCGACTGCCAACAGCCACGCCGTAACTCACCCGGTAGTGCACTCATTGAATGATGGGATATGTAAATGAAATGTAAGTGAAACACAAAGTGGACTTGGCGACCGTGTTTGAACTATCAGATGAGCTATAATCTAAACACATTGCGGCGATACGCAGTGTGGCATAAATGGTACGAGCAAGCCGAGTGCTACTTTGCTCCATTATTACACGTCATAGGTTCGAATTCTCAACAAGTGTTCTCTTTTATTTTTTATCGTCTCTTAATGTACGTGAAATATCCTATTTTATGCACATTTTCAGTGTATGAAAATGTTGTTGTTGTTGTAAATTCATTCTAGGGGCTTGGGACATATTGATCAATAGCCCCATGTAGTTCGGTGTGCGTTGAGCTTGCTAAACCTGTATTTCTGTGATCATTGTAGTAGTGTGTGTAACTGAATTATGGACAGTACGGTGTAGGCGCCTTGGGACTTGAAGTAAGGTACTATCCTGGCATTTGCCTGGAGGGAGTGTGAGAATACCCGCGGAAAAACACACTCAGGATAGCCACTGTCAGTGCCGGAGTTCAAACCTGCGATCTTCGGACTTGCTATCACGAAATCCATTTTATCTTAAATCCGTTAAGTCTTTTTAAATCGATATATACTATAGAAATATCTGTCCGTATAATCGTAACTAGGTGTAGCTGTACATAGCTGTTGGTAGCACACACAGTTTATCCATTTCCAGATGAAATAATTAATCCCACATCTGTTTAAGTGGGCAACGTGATGGCATAGATTTTTTTAAATCGATTTTACTCTCCAGGTTGGTGGTTCCCACGGACTCAGCGAGGGAACTCACCACTACCGCCTCTACGGGCAGTGTCCTAGAGCTGGGAACATCTGGTCGGAGTGGATACAACTGAGGAGTTGAGATCAGCACCTCGCCCAGGCGGCCTCACCTGCAAAGCGAATAGGGGCCTCATGAGGGATGGGAAAGGAGGGAATGATTGGGATGGATAGGCAAGGAAGCGGGAAGGAGGCGGCCGTGGCCTTAGAGTAGATACCATCCCGGCATTTGCTCGAAGATGAAGTGGGAAACCACGGAAAAACCACTTCGAGGATGGCTGAGGTGGGTATCGAACACCCTCTACTCATTTGGGCCACCCGAAGCTGAGTAGACCCCGTTCCTGTCCTCATAGGCTACCACTTTAAAAATTTCGTGTAGAGCCGGGAATCGAACCCAGGACCTCCAAGGCGGCAGCTAACCATACTGACCGCTACGCTACGGAGGCGACTTATGATGGTATAATGCTACATTATATTCCATGCCTTGTGGCCCAACTTTAACAGTTAACATGTAGATTGTAACATTGTTCGATCACACCACTGACGTTAGCATTAATATGGTGTAATTGTTTATTGATGTTGACAACTACCACTTCGCTTCACAAAATATCGTATGAAAATCAAATGTCCGTAAATGATGCGTTATCAATGTCCCATTCGAACTCCATACGCCTATTAACTTCATATAACTGCACCGTAATGTTTAATCTCTGTGTACATCACCTTCAAACAATTATTGTACTGTAATACAATTATTTTAGCGTTCGAGTTGAACTCAATATTGCTCCTCTGGCTATCATAAATGTCTCCTGCATTCGCTCACAAATTCTAAGTGATTTCAAGCTACCACACTGGCTTTGATAACGTGGCTTGAAAGTCTCGTATTTCTCCTCGTGAAATATGCTACCTCTCACCCTCGTTCTAATGCGCCTGACTGTGCTCTCGAGAGCATATGCGACTCAATCGCGGCGTAGTGTTGATTCATTCACTGTTCTAGCTAGCCTGTGTCCTAGTCCAACGCGATACAATCGTGACACAATTTACTATATAGGGTGATTCAGCAGCCCCTTCCAATATAGTTTGCTGCATCCCAACTAACGCGTGTTAGTTCTCTGCCTGCATACCGTATGGTATTAATGCACTGCAAGCATATCCTGCAAACGATACTGCACCCATTTATTTTTCCCTCGATGTGACTATAGACTCGTACGAGTGAAAAATAACAGTGTTCAGTATCGTTTGCGGGAAATGCTTGCAGTGCATTAATACCATACGGGATGCAGGCAGAGAACTAACACGCGTTAGTTGGGATGCAGCAAACTATATTGGAAGGGGCTGCTGAATCACCAGATATAATGCGGCATTCTTCAGTGACAATGTTAATGCACTATTTCTTGTATCGCTGATTATATAACACGTCTGTTATGCCAGTGTATCACACGAAAAATGCTCAAACTTGCACTCAGTTATAAATTACCGTCTAACAGAACTATAAACCCGAAGCCGACTGTTTCTTAACCAGACTTTTATACAAATCGGCTGTCCCGTAACTTCTTTTGATAGACGACAAGACGAACCTGTGACTGTCGGACGAGAAGAACTAGTCCCATTGCTGTCTGCTAACCTCACTGCTCTCGCCGATCGTCTAAAATACTTTAGATTATTTCCAATTTTCAGCATATATAATTTACCTTCTCCCTCGGTGTATTCTCTCGTTTAAACCCTTTCTTTGGTCTATTACTGTACTTATAGCCTTCAAGTTCTAAAATTCAGCTTAACACAGACGTAATTTTACATTTTTCTTAGTGACGTATCAAGTCCTCACTTTACTTCTAACTGGACCATATTCCGAAGTCAATTTGACATGCCGATATCGGGTACAATACATTATTGCAGATCGATATTTCCCGTCTTTACACGTTTGAAGATTTATACGATCAAATTAACTCCCAGCATAACTTCAGTAACTCCAGTAGGGTTCAAGTTAAAACTTTCTATATTCTATATTCTTTATATATTCATATTCTTTTAAGGCGCATACAGGCTTAAGCACTTCTGAAATACTGTAAATTTCAAGTCACTTTATCCATCTTCAAGTTCAAATTTATATCCAGTTTCGGAACACCATACTCAGAATGAGCACGTAAAGACAATCAAATAGTAAAGCCTCCACATTAGTTGGCACACTTCATTAATAAGACTCACCCACTTGATTCTACGACAGTTCATACGTGACCATTTCCGATTAGTTTTCACTTGTTTCACTTTCGAATTAAGTCACTGTGCTTTGTTCACAAACATATCTCTGGTTGACAACCATAGTGACGTAACTCAAAAATAGCTGGTTATGAGTTGAGTCGATATAAAGTCTCCCAACGTACTTCCCTCTATGATGCATCAACGGCGGAATTTGTGTGGTGTCACGTCGCAGTGGAGCACTACACGTGAGTATTGCAAGGCGGAGGTTCAACCATCTCCTCGTGCACAAGAAACGCCAGTCAATAGCCTATGTGGCAATCTGTTACCCTGTGAGGAGGTGGGAATTCGCTCCAATAGTGTCGGATGTGAGTTTACGTCAGTATTGCACCAGCCGAGTCAACACTCAGGATCGCCTTTAAGGTTGTCAAAAATATTTTGCTTCAACGTGAGGATACGGAAAGGTTCATTCATACAACAGTTTCTAAACACAAGGATAGGCGAGGTTTTGGTAAAGATAATAATAATTAATTGATGATAAATATTGTTTTAAGCGACCTAACATCTGGGCTATCGGCCTCTTTCAAAGAATATGATGGGTAAAACAGGAAACTGTTTAGTATCCGAAGCCTTTAAAAAGGTACGAGGGAACATCTGTCATTCATACCAGCAGTTCAAAGCCAATATACTGTTACGGCTGTGAGTTTGTGTCATCGCTCGCCGCATGAGTCACAACTGCCCCAGGGCTGGGGTGTGTCCTGCCTCAGTGTATTGCGTACGCCTTATGCAACAGGACTACTAGGACAAAGGGATGGTCCAGAATATTCGTGACTCAACCAGTGAAGGAAACCTCGAGAAGCCGTGAACCCTGGATGGGTCTAGAAGCATTCATTGAGTCACCGGCCTGCTATATAAGAGCGACCTGTCAAGCAGTGTTGTGTGTTTTACGAGCTAGTGCGAGTGTTTATCCTGAGCGACAGACGTATGGTGGCGAAGTGCCGTGCGAGTTACGAAATCCAGTGACATTGTTTCCCAGCTTGTGAACAGCATGCAGCAAGTTATCGTAAGTAACTGTAGTCTGTGTACATAAGGGAGAGGAGCAGGTAGTTTCTGTCAAGGCCACCGTACTCATTAGGACGGATTAACTTCTGTGGTTTGTTGACAAGTGAAAGGGGGCAAGAACTCTCCAAAGGCAGAGACTTGAGGAAACTGGAGTAAGGTTGTAATTGCTTGTGTTTGCTGATGAGTAGTGTACCTCTCTGGCCGCAATAAAATTAATTATTTCTTTAAAGGAGCATCCTGTGTTGTGCTTTCTACCCACCGTAATCCAGTTAACAAAAGTGCCACTAGGGGCTGGCACGTAACAACTGGTGTCAGAAGCCGGATTACGAACTCAAGCACAAGCACAACACCTGACGGTCCTGGTTTCACAACTCGAGCAGGTCATTTTTTTAAATTTTCCTGTGAGTGCATGCCCCTTAGAAGACAAACATCTAAAATGGAAGAGCAATTCGCAGCATTGCTAGAAAAGTTAAGTGGCATGGAAGCCAAGATGGAAGACGGCCGGAAGAAGATGGAGGACGGCCAGAAGAAGATGGAGGACGGCCAGAAGAAGTTAGCCGAGGACCTAACTGCCAAACTAGAAGACGGCCAGAAGAAGTTAGCCGAGAACCTAACTGCCAAACTAGAAGACGGTCAAAATAAGCTAGCGGAGGACCTGAAGAGGATAGAGGACGGCCAGAAGAAGATGGAAGACGGTCAGAATAAGTTGACACAGGACCTGAAGAAATTAGAACTGGGTCTGCGTGAGGAAGTCACGGCTGTGGAAAAGAAGTTCGACGCCTTACAAGTGGAAGTTGCCGAGCTGCGCCAACGCCCGCTGATGGGGGTGGAGGAGAAATTCAACGCCTTACAAAAGGAATTTGCCGAGCTGCGCCAACGCCCACTGACGGGGGTGGAAGAGAAATTCAACGCTCTACAAGAGGAAGTTGCCGAGCTGCGCCAACGCCCGCCCACCGTTACACCGGTAATATCAGGAACGGGACATAGCAGAGTGACGCCCCCAACCTTCGACGGAAAGGTCCCGTGGAGCACCTACTTACGTCAATTCGAGGCGGCCTGTTCCATAAATAACTGGAACAACACAGAAAAGGCTACAACCCTCATTGTAGCGCTGAGAGGTGACGCCCTTAACGTCCTTCAGGCCATCCCGACTGGATCCCAGGACTACGCTTCACTGATCGCCCATATGGAGTCCCGATATGGAGATAGCCATCTTCAGCAGGACTACCAGATGCAGCTCCGGACCCGGGTACAGAAGAACGCGGAAACCCTGCAGGAGTTCGAGATGGACATCGCACGCCTCGTAAGGCTCGCCTATCCAACAGCGCCGGCCGACTTTCTGGAACAGATTGCGACGCAGACCTTCACCGACGGGCTACGGGACTCGGACACTCAACAGGCGCTGCGACTCGCGCGCAATAAGACCCTGGCAGATGCGCTGAGCCACGCACTTGAGTTCGAGACGGCAAAACAGGCATCTAGAATGCACGCGCGGGTGCGTCAAGTGGACGTCGACGAACCAGCAAAAACCAACGAGACCAAGCCCCTGGCCGACGAATTGATGGAGGCGCTAAGCCGTTTCTTCGATAGTCGCGGCACCACCAGCAACGACACAGCCGGAAGACAACCGGAGAGGCGGCCCGGAAGAGGACTACCGACCTGCTGGGCCTGCGGTAAGAAAGGCCACCTGAGCAAGGACTGCCGTGATCGCCGCCGCCGAGAGTGTCCGACGGGAAATCAGTCGTCTGAAAACCGCGCGGCCCAGGGAAACGAGTATTAGCCAGCCTTGGGGGGCAAAGGTTGGCTTGTGACAGTCGTCAAGCCCCGGCTGTCCAAGTGCGTGTGACGAAGTTACGGAGGGACAATAGCAGCCTGATGGTCGACGGAGTCGTCAACGGAGTGAGCTGGCCCATGCTGATCGACACGGGAGCGTCGTGGACCATCGTCAATCCCACCATGATCCCGAAGTGGAGAGTGCAACCCACAAAAAGGAACCTCCAGCTAATAACTGCGACCGGAGAGACCGCACCGGTACATGGCGAAGCATCACTGGAGCTCGTCATTGGTCGACGGGTGGTGAAGCATCCAGTGCTTGTGGCTGACGTATCAAACGAAGTGATCATCGGACTGGACTTCCTGGACCAGAACAACATCATCTTGGACTTGAGTACCAACACTCTGCACTTCGGAGGTGAGGAACTTGCTTTGCAACAAGCACACGAGGCCGTTACCGCACGACGAGTAAGGCTGAGAGAGGACGTCCTCGTTCCTGCCAGGACGGAGGTCAGCGCCGCCGTAATTGTCGACGGAACTGCTGAGGGAGTGGCGGCTGTCATCGAGCCAAAATATGAGGACATCCAGACAAAAGGATTGCTAGTTGCCAAGACCCTCATCAACACGACGCCTCGGCCGTACGTCCGCCTGTCCAACCAGAACGACTACGATATTACGGTTCACCGGGACACCAACCTAGGAGTCTGTGAGCCCGTTACCTGGATTTCCCGCATCACAGACACGACGGACGGACACCTGCAGACGGATAATCGAAGAAGACGCGCCCTGCCAGAAGAACTACAGAAGCTGTACCAAGGATCCCAGGACCATTTAGACGAGGAGCAATCACGCCAACTTCAGGACCTGCTACGCGAATTCCAGGATGTCTTCTCCGTAGGGAGCAAAGACTTCGGTGGGACAAGCTTGGTCCAGCACAGAATCGACGTTGGGGACAGCACACCGATTTGGGCCCCATTCCGACGTGTCCCGCTCGCCAAGCAAGCCGAAGTCGACCGGATGGTAGAAGAGATGAAGGAGCAAGGGGTGATCGAGCCATCACATAGTCCTTGGAGTTCTCCGGTCGTGCTAGTGAAGAAGAAGGACGGTTCCACCAGGTTCTGCGTGGACTACAGGCAGGTGAAAGACGTCACGAAGAAGGACAGCTACCCTCTACCCCGGATCGACGACACGCTGGACACCATATCAGGATCAAGATGGTTCTCCACCTTGGATTTGAAGAGTGGCTACTGGCAGGTGGAGGTCCACCCTAAGGACCGCGAGAAAACGGCGTTCTCTGTGGGCAGCGGGCTCTGGCAGTTCACCGTCATGCCATTCGGTCTGTGCAACGCCCCTGCGACCGTCGAAAGGCTAATGGAGTCCATTCTGAGGGGACTACACTGGAAGACCTGCCTGGTCTACCTAGACGACGTCATCGTTCTGGGAAAAAGCTTCGAGGAGCACTACAGCTACCTGAAGGAGATCTTGATGAAGCTACGGGCTGCCCAGCTGAAGTTGAGCCCCAAGAAGTGTCAGCTCTTCCAGAAGCAGGTCCAGTACCTTGGGCATATTGTCTCCAGGAAGGGGTGCGCACCGACCCAGAAAAGACCGCAGCTGTGAGGGAGTGGCCAGTTCCGAAAGACAAGTCCCAAATACGAAGCTTCCTGGGACTCTGCACTTATTACCGTCGCTTCGTGAGAGGATTCGCCGACATCGCCAAACCACTGCATCGACTGACTGACAAGGACCAACTCTTCACATGGACAGCAGAATGCCACAGTGCCTTCGAACAACTCAAGCAGGCTCTGTGCACCGCGCCTATTCTGGCCTACACCAGACCTGGAACAAGGTTCATTGTCGATACCGATGCCAGCGACTTTGGTATAGGGGGAATCCTGTCGCAAATAGTGGACGGCGAGGAGAGAGTAGTGGCCTACTTCAGCAAAGCCTTGTCAAAGCCAGAGAGGAACTACTGCGTCACCAGGAAGGAACTGCTCGCCATCGTGAAGACCATCGAACACTTCCACAAGTACCTGTACGGGCAAGAATTTCTCATCAGGACCGACCATGCATCCCTGCGGTGGCTCCTGAACTTCAAACAGCCCGAGGGTCAACTCGCGCGGTGGTTAGAGAGGCTTCAACAGTACAACTTCGAGATCCAGCACAGGAAAGGCTAACTGCATTCTAATGCCGACGCCCTGTCACGAAGACCGTGCCCCGAAGACTGCACCTTCTGTA
This sequence comes from Meconema thalassinum, assembly GCA_946902985.2. Taxonomy (NCBI): domain Eukaryota; kingdom Metazoa; phylum Arthropoda; class Insecta; order Orthoptera; family Tettigoniidae; genus Meconema; species Meconema thalassinum. The sequence continues at coordinate 276,221,267 of OX336389.2, read as the reverse complement.
CTCGGAGGGAGGAGAACACCGGGATACAGTGCCGACGGACTACTGTGGAACTTCAAGGGAACTGGAGCCGCGAATCTTTCACGCGGGCACAAGCAGAAGATGAAGACCTGGGACTGATAGTCGAATGGAAGAGGGCCTGTGTCCCCAGACCCGGGTGGAACATTGTGAGTGACTGCAGCCCAAAGTTTAAGTCCTACTGGGCGCAGTGGGACTCGCTGATTGTAAGGGATGGCCTCATCTGCCGCGCCTGGGAGACCACCGACGGGAAGACATCTCGGGAAGAAGTCGTCGTTCCAAAGGCTATGACGGAGGAAGTCCTGAAGGAAGTCCTTGGAGGATCATCTGGTGGACACCTTGGGATAAAGAAGACCCTGGAGAAGCTGAGAGAGCGGTTCTACTGGATCGGATGCTGAACCGACGTGGAGAACCACTGCGCGAGGTGCCACGATTGCGCAGCCAGCAAGGGACCAGGACGAAGATGACGGGGCCCACTGAAGACCTACAACGTGGGCGGCCCCATGTAGAGAGTGGCCATCGATGTTGCTGGGCCATTCCCGTTGAGCGAGGCAGGGAACCGCTACATATTGGTCATCAGCGTCTACTTTACCAAATGGCCGGAGGCGTATGCGCTCCCTAACCAAGAAGCCGCGACGATCGCAGAGACCCTGGTGAAGGAATTCGTCAGCCGGTACGGAGTACCCCTAGAGCTGCACTCCGACCAAGGGAGGAACTTCGAGTCGCAGGTGTTCCAGAACCTATGCCAGCTGCTGGGTATCCGGAAGACAAGGACAACGCCGCTACACCCTCAGTCCGACGGGATGGTAGAGCGATTCAATCGCACCATCGAGAACCATCTGCGAATAGTCGTCAGCGAGCACCAGAGGGATTGGGACAAACATCTTCCAGTATTTCTCCTGGCCTACCGCGCCGCCGTGCATGAAGCCACCGGGTGCACACCAGCCCGGGCCATGTTTGGGAGGGAGCTCCGTCTACCTGTCGATCTTGCCTTCGGCCGACCTGGGAATGATCCGGTCCCGGTAAGCCAGTATTGTCAAGAACTGGTCGACCAACTGGAGGACGTGCACGCGTTCGCGAGGAGGAAACTGCGGATCGAGACCGACCGAATGAAGACCCGATACGACAAGCAGACGGATGCCGGCGAATTCCACGAGGACGACCTGGTCTGGCTCTTCAACCCATTACGGAAGAAAGGCCTGTCACCCAAACTGCAGAAGTCCTGGGAGGGCCCGTACCGAGTCGTGAAACGGATCAACGATGTCGTCTACAGGATCCAGAGGAGCCCGAGGGCGAATATGAAGATCGTGCATCGTGATCGCCTGGCAGCCTACGGAGGGACACAGACGGACCAATGCCTGATCGGGACGATCAGCCTTTTAGGAAGGGGGTGGTGTTACGGCTGTGAGTTTGTGTCATCGCTCGCCGCATGAGTCACAACTGCCCCAGGGCTGTGCCCTGCCTCAGTGTATTGCGTACGCCTTATGCAACAGGACTACTAGGACAAAGGGATGGTCCAGAATATTCGTGACTCAACCAGTGAAGGAAACCTCGAGAAGCCGTGAACCCTGGATGGGTCTAGAAGCATTTATTGAGTCACCGGCCTGCTATATAAGAGCGACCTGTCAAGCAGTGCTGTGTGTTTTACGAGCTAGTGCGAGTGTTTATCCTGAGCGACAGACGTATGGTGGCGAAGTGCCGTGCGAGTTACGAAATCCAGTGACATTGTTTCCCAGCTTGTGAACAGCGAGCAGCAAGTTATCGTAAGTAACTGTAGTCTGTGTACATAAGGAAGAGGAGCAGGTAGTTTCTGTCAAGGCCACCGTACTCATTAGGACGGATTAACTTCTGTGGTTTGTTGACAAGTGAAAGGGGGCAAGAACTCTCCAAAGGCAGAGACTTGAGGAAACTGGAGTAAAGTTCTAATTGCTTGTGTTTGCTGATGAGTAGTGTACCTCTCTGGCCGCATTAAAATTAATTATTTCTTTAAAGGAACATCCTGTGTTTTGCTTTCTACCCACCGTAATCCAGTTAACAAAAGTGCCACTAGGGGGTGGCACGTAACAGTACAATAGCCCAGCGTCAGAATAAGTACTGTATATTGCTGGGGCCGGCCCCGTGGTGTTGGGGTAGTGCGCCTGCCTCTCACCCGGAGGCCCCGGGTTCGATCCCCGGCTCCGTCAGGGATTTTAAAACTGACGTGAGGGTTGGAACGGGGTGCATTCAGCCTCGTGAGGACAATTGAGTAGCTGTCTGACAGTGAGACAGCGCCCCGATCAAGAATACCAAGATAAACGGCCGAGGGGACCCGACGCGCTGATCACGCGTCACGCCAATATCTGCAGGCCAAATGGCTGGGCAGCGGTCGCTTGGTCGGCCTTAGCCCGTCATGGGCTGGATAGTGCCAGGGGGGGTTGATATTGCCGGGGGAAATACGATAACGGAACTTTGCCGACATTATAAGCAAAGGTGTAGTGAAACGGGAAATGAATTTTGGAAGTTGTCTTATGCATAGGCATCTTTTCATCTACGAATTGAATATGGCTTTTTATACTTCGAAGAAGCACCAGTGCCTCAATTGTAAAGCTTATCATAATTCGGACGTATATGAATAATAAGCCCTTCAAAGTGAATATTAATCTCATATCTGAAAAAGAGAGTTATACAGATCGGAAAAAACTAAAGACAAGGCTAATATAGGTGATCTCTTTCATGTAACTTGGTTTGACTTGCAAGCAGCCCTCCCACTAACTACAAGCGAAGCTTCAACTTCTTTTATAAGTGTCGGTTGAATTGTTACAAGTTCACAGTTTGTGGTTTCCAGAATTAGGGGACGTAAAATGTTATCTTTGGCACGAAAATGGGGTGAAACCAGGTGTGAACGAAATAGGGACTTGAAGAGGATGGCTGACTATGCTGATTCTCAGGATTTAGAAGTAATTCTCTACTCAGACAATTGTGGGGAACAGGGGAAGAATTCGTGTACACGGTAGCCAGTTAGAAAATCAAAATATTACTCTAAAGCTCTTTGAAGATGGACATAGCTAGAATTAAAGCGACTTCTACCATTCTGCCGTAGAAAGAAATGTTAAAAGAGCTTAGAAATCTGGCCCTATCTACGTACCAGTTCACTATTACGCTATAATCAGCAGTGCAAAGAGAAGTGTTGATGCGTTTAGAGAAAGCGAAATGGCACACGCCGATTTCTTTGATGTGAAGAAAATAACAACTGATTTGACCAACTCCCAATACAGTGAATAACACTGATGAAGATTTTTTTTATTTCAGTAGCATCATAATGGGGAAAGTCACCAAAGACCGCTACCTCCTACCTACATTGAAGATTAATCTAAGTCATCGATAATCCGCCAAAAGAAAAAGGAACGATGCAAATCCTATTGAAAATTTTGTATAAACCAATAGACTAACAGAGGTGAAAAACTTACAAGTGATAAATGGTCTGAAGTTTGACACAGATCACAGAATGGTACGATTGAAATTGAGAATAAAGAAGAAAAGGAGACAATACTTCAACAACAAAACTAAAAATCCAGGATGCATAGACAGGGCGGAGTTTGTAAAAGCACTACAACAAAACCTACGAGACTTCAACCAACAAACGGAGCAAAAAGTCCAACAACACTATACAGAGCTCGTAAATTGCATATCCCGCGCAGCCAAACAATCGTCAACACCTGGAAACAGTATGAAAAATAGAATAAAACTAAAGGATAGCTCCAAATGTTTGATCGACGAAAGAGAACGTCTAAAATCACAAGCCATAGAAAACGAACACAAAAAGCTGGAATATGAGGAAGTCAATAAACAATCAAAAAGGGAAATCCGAAGAGACATCAGAGAACACAACACTAAAGTGGTCAAAGAAATCATGGATACCACAAAATCAATAAAGAAGATTAGAAAAGAATTAACTCCAGGCAAACATTGGATACTGGGAGTAAAAGACAACAACGAAAAAAGACAAGCCTCAAGAGAAGAGATAATGACGCAAGTGACAGAGTACTATAGAACACTATACTCAAGTAACTCTCAAAGATCCAACTTGCATCAGGACCAGAATACATCAGAAGGAAACCTAGAGGAAGAAACACCTCCAATGCTACCCAGTGAAGTAAGAGCAGCCATTCGACAAACGAAAACCTAAAAATGCCCAGGTGAAGATGGAATTTACAATGAATTTCTAAAATGGGGTGAAGAAGACCTAATCCCAGTCATCACAACATTATTTAATACCATACTCAGATCAGAAGACATACCAATGCAGTGGAAACAAAGCATTATCATACTTCTACATAAAAAGGGAGCCAAAGACGACATAAACAACTACAGATCGATCAACCTAATTGTAAACCTCTACAAGCTATTTATGAAGATCCTAACCAATAGAATGACAAAGGCACTGGACGAACAGCAACCGATAGAGCAAGCAGGATTCAGAAAGAGTTTCAGTACATCAGACCACTTGCAAACAATAAATCAACTCATGGAGAAAGTTCAGGAATTTAATCTAGAGGTGTTTAGCATTTGTGGATTACAACAAAGCATTTGACTCCGTAGAACAGGAAAGCGTCTTAGAAGCACTGGAAAAACAAGGCATCCCAAACAAATTCGTTAGACTCCTAGGCAAACTCTACGACGGTAACCAAGCCAGAATAAAGACAGAAAGAGAAGGATGTAACATCATGATAGAAAGGGGAGTAAAACAGGGAGACCCCCTCTCACCAAAATTATTCACCTGTTTGCTGGAAAATCAGTTTAGAAAACTAGACTGGGAAGAAAAATATGGCATCAGAATCGATGGGACAAGACTAACCCATTTACGGTTCGCAGACGACATTGTTTTGGTGGCTGAATCAGCGAAAGAGCTGGAACAAATGATAAAAGAATTAGAAAAAACAAGTAAAGAAGTGGGCCTTACAATGAACCCGAAGGAAACGAAGCTGATGACCAATGCGTTAGAAGCCCCAATTAATGTGAACGGAGAAACACTGGAATATGTTGAAGAATATGTATATCTCGGTCAGAACATGTCATTTTCAAGTCGTTCAGAGAAAGAGGTCAAACGAAGAATAGGACAAGGGGTCCCTAAAGTTTATACTGGCTGACAAGACCCAAAAACTCACTTTAAAGGCTGAAGTTCTGGAAAAATGCGTGATACCGGTGTTACTATATGGTTGCCAAACTTGGGCATTAACATCGAAACAAAGACAAATGATCCAGAGATGTCAACGGAAAATGGAAAGGAAGATACTTCATGTCTCATTGAGAGATAGAATACGGAACGAAGATTTAAGAAGGAGAACCGGCATGAAAGACGCTATGACATCAGCAGACCAGCTCAAATGGAGATGGGGTGGACATGTAGCGAGATTAGATCCTAACCGATGGACGTACAAAATGACGATGTGGGACCCAAGAACAGGAAGACGAAACGTTGGGAGACAAAGAATCAGATGGGCAGACTGGTTCGTAAAATGGGGAGGAAAACAATGGACAAGAACAGCGAAGATGAGGCAGGAGTGGAAAGACCTAGGGAGACTCGCATGCAGTGACCAATAAAACAGTGCATCAACTAGAAAAACACCGTTCAGTAGACATGCAGCAAAGCGGTACATATCTCTGGTGTGCAATAAAGGCTTCTCACAGAGCGGTGACCTCAAGAAGCACACTGTTGTTCATACTGGAGTGAAGTAATACACTTGTAGCACATGTGAGAAGTCATTTGTACGGCAGACAGAGCTAATGGAACATTTTGTCGTTCACTCAGGGAAGAGACCGCATTGTCTGTTTGTTGCGCCCAAAGCGATTCAGCTCGCGCTCTAATTTGAGGAAACATCATCGTATTCACTAGGGAAGAAATAACCTTACTGCATCACCTGTTACAAGGAATTCAAAAGGTTCGACTATCTTGCGAAACACTTGTTAATTCGTTCCGGGACCACATGTGCACAACATAGTGAATGATTTGTGGGATGTTAAAGAACGTGTATAGGTATCTGCATCCAAACTAGATGTTAAAACTCCACCGGTAAGGTTTTGCATTGCATTTTAAAAAGACCTATTTGAAACGGTTCAATATACGTAGATTTTACTTAAGAGTGAAGACTTGGCAGTTCCTGTCATTGTTCAAGTGCTTAGACAGGGTAAGCTTGGTGCTTAGTGGCAATGGGAAGCTCCCAGATATTGGTTGATGGCTATTATATTTCCGTAATACTAATGGATATTTGAGGCCTTGATATCGCCAGACTCAGAAATGAAGATTGTTGTAGCAAATGTTATGCCAGTGTAATATAATTTACTTAATCTTTAATCAGCTGCACATCTATATAGAAGGCCCAATCAGAAAGAATAACCCCGAATGCTCCTCAGGACTTGCTCACCTGATGAGTTAAAACTGAGCAATTCCCAGCAAAGCAGGAGGCCATAGCCCTTATGGGATTTTTAAGGCTATTTATTATTATTATTGTTATTTATTAGTGACCCTTACCAATCCCGAAGAAGAAATTTGATGAATTACAGACTCTCATTGTCAACAGATCCATGCCGTCAGTTCATGCTTCCTTTCTTGCGAGCGTAGAAGGCGAGTGAGAATCAAAAATCTGATTCGTCAATGTGGACTGCTAGACATTACTTGCATTACCTTATCAGATAGCTCGTTCGTTTACTTTGATGTAATTTCCTGTATTTATTTTACTTCCTGTATGATGATCGCTTTCTGTTTTTATTCATTGAAAAATCAAAAGCGTCTTTAATAATGCATTTTCCTGGTTTTACAAATGCCTGTTTGTGATTTTAACAATTGTTTGTGGTCTTTTTAGAGGAATCAACAGTTCTGTAAACATGAACGGCATACATTACGTCATTATTGCACCCATATTTTCTTAGAGAGTAGTAACTCCTAAATCATCAGTGACGTAACTCTAAAAAGTTTTAATTGTAAAAAGAAAACTAGTTTTAAATTATCTTAAATTGAAGAGTACTGGCTGTAAATAAAAATTGAAATTTTGAAAAATATTAACGGTGATGTCAGAATGAAATATTAAACTAGTGCCAAAATTTCGAAGGCGTTTATCTCGGAACTAGTTATTTTGAGTTACGTCACTGTTGTTCTTAGCTAACGATACGATCACTTCAAATTATGGATAACCATAACATGAAGGTGAGAAACACCTGGTTTGGGGTGGAAAAAAACCAACGAAATTTAGTTTTTATTGTTTTTGAATAATTAGTATGTGGATAACTCAAATACGTTCAAAAAATGAACAAAGTCTTAAAAATGTGCATGTTATGACACTTTTTGTAATCATGTTACTCTTTGAAATGACACGCACATTCGCACACGTCTACCTCTGCTCAATCTTTTGCGGATAACTTCTGAACTACTGGAGGTAAATTTTTGAATGCACTACCATTCCGCTTGGTAATGATCAATTTTCAATTTGATAGCCGTGAAACAGCATTAAATGTATTCACTGTGTTTTATTCCATCTCAATTTTTAACATTTGTCCCAGCAGCTTTCCTCTTCCCGATACATCTCATGGCATAAACGTACCTGATAATGACTTCATAACCATGATCGGTAGATTTTAATGTAACAATGTTCATCGAAGAAACTAACACACTTGCGCTAGGATGGTTAAATTGCAAGAAAAGTCCATTTAAATATTTAAAATTTAAATTTCGCGTCACCGCCATGTTGGATTTGTGCTCACCAGGCTATAGAATTAGTGGTTGAAGACATGACTAAAAGGGAAGGAGAATAAAGAGGAATCTTAAAAGGACTGAGGAGGATGCAAATAATCCAGATTATGGGGCAGGAAAGTTCTGAGAACCTTCACACGTAAGGAATTACTCTGAAAAACTTAAGCTTCAATTTTCTCAATTGTATACTTTTTGTACTTTGGTACCAGTTTTGAGAAAAGTTCTTATGCTCGGCCAGTGAAACCTTTTCTGTGGCTTAATAAGTCCTCTGCGAATGGTAATTGGAATGGATTTTTCAGTATGTTACCTAAGAATAAAATTATGAATTCTTTTAAAGAAAATATTTGGAAAAAAATGTATTTTTAAAAACTTCATTGTGAAAAAACTATCCAATTTCCGTAAATAATCCTTCCTATTATTACAGAGAAAGATGCATATAACAATCTAAAATTTCATTTTAATAACCCAAATAGGTTTTGAGTAATCTGCACCAAAAATTTGAAAATTTAACATTGGCAAGGTAGGAAGGTGATTCTCACCTTAAGACCCTGTTATTTTATCATCAACATTGCTTGAAACCACTATGTACTCCAAAACCATGCCAGCTCATAATATCGGACGACATCTTGGTACCAGCACAGCTTATTGGCTGCTCACATGGCACTGTGGTGGGTGCATATTCAATGTGGCGTAACACTAGACAAATGACACATCCTCTTGCTCTGTTTAGACAGCGGCTCATTGATTCCTGATGCCAGTCGAGGCTGGCAATAATGTTTTGAAGAGACCGCAGGACCACAGTTCAAAGAATCACCTCTGGGCACGACAGTGAAAACAAAGACAAACTTTTACACTACACGGTTTAGTGAACACTGCTGCACATGGGACTAAAGAATCGACATCCCGGATGTAACCCATGAGGTGGCCATGCTGTCATTGACATTGGGCCGTGCAAAATTGGTTATAGGTACAATTCTGATTCGTGGTTCATCACATGGACGGCAAAACACCCTCACTCCGATTTCCTAGTATGGAGAAAACCCAATGCAGGAGTAGAAATAGTCTGGGTGATGTTGTCATTGGACACAATAGGAAATATTGTTTCAGTAAACCACTCTCTCACAGTTATCCCGAATCCAGACGTTATTGGGAACCAATTTCATCCGTTTATGTAAACAGAGTTTTCTGCTGGTGACGGTCCCTTCAACAACATAACCATACAACATAACACACAGCAAAGATAATTGAATACGTTCGAGGAACATAACGGTGAATTTGATTTATTGCCATGGCACCCCAACAGTCTAGATATCAACCACATTGAATGTATTTGACTTGGATAAGCGTTTTGTGCGAAATAACCACCATGCTGTAAAGAAATCTAATATAATTAACGAAGCTATCTGATACCTTCCCCCAACTTTCTGGATATTGAAAAGTGTGTATTATTTACCTTCCAAAAACACAAGTGAGGTTTCCAAAAATATCATGCAATTCATTTTAATGCAATACTAAAGTTATTACACAAACTGATCCTGAAGTGTTCCATACAGACAAGTAATGGTAATTACTGACTAGTTGTTTTTACAGTATTTCATTGCAAGTAGCAAGGCGAACTGGTAGGTGGCAAGAGTACCCAGCTAGGTTACAGTCCAAAGTTTGAATTCCAATATTCACGGTTAGACTGCAGATTCCTACACAGTATTGATACGTATGCTGTAATGGTATCATTTTTCAAATCCCGTCGCATCGTTCTTCGCCTTAGACCAAGATAACTATTGATACACAAGCTAACAAACAAGTACACAAATACACAAGGACTACAGAACTTACGCTAATTAATTAGACGAGACAAATGTTCACGATGCGTCCTGTACAAGGTTATAAAGAAAGCTTGTGTCATAATTCGCCTACTTTAATTGAAATAATTTCCTATATACGGTGCATTCCCGGCACAGGTACGTATTGCATTTGTGATAGAGTGACTATGATTGAATTCATATAATAATTACGTTATAGTATCCGGGGAAATCAGTTCCCTTTGGGTCAGTGTAATTACTGGAAATACTGTCAAATGACCACTTAATTAGGTTCCATGATTGAGATCACGCCCGTGTAGTAGAGGATACATTTAACTAGGAGCGGTCTAAAGTACTCTATAGATCTCTACGGAAGGTTCTCAACCGCATTGGAATTTGCCAATGACGTTCCACCTCATGAAATCGCTACAATTACACATAGCCGCCCCTAAATTTCCACATGCCTTCATGGTGCGCATAGCAAGATATCCTTGTGATCGAAATTGAATACTGGGGTTGGAATGTTCGCTCTTGATCCACCGTGATTAGATATCATGTATTGGCGAGCGTCGATTGTTTTGATCTAATGATAGGAATTCCTCAGTCTTGGTTTTATTTACATCTTACTTCAAGTCTTTGCTTGCGGCCATAATTCTAGTATGTTGGGATCTAACGGAATAAAGAAAGGTCATTTCAAGATTATTTTTCGGCGACTTAACCAGCGAGTAAACTGGCATAACAGAGACGTTAACACCCACAGGGAGGTCTATTAAGAATACCGGGAGAATCTGCTGTCCCTAATAATATTGTTTTAAGGGGCCCAACTAACGTGTGTTGTCAGGTCGCATCCCGTATGGTACTAATGCCCTTATTTCCCCTCGATGTGACTACAGACTAATACGAGGGGAAAATATTAGTGTTCAGTATCGCTTTCAGGATATGCCTGATATTAAATTATAACAAGTAGTTCCGCGAAGAAGAGCTAAACAGCCTATTTTCAATTATCCTACTGGTATTTTCCATTAAAAACTCTCCCACCTGCCGAGTGGATTTTGCATGTGATGTACTAAATAGCTTTTGGTACACGACCTATGTTACGTTAGAGATAATTTTCGGCGGTTTGTTTCTACAAGTAGAAAAACTCATAATGTTGTTAACTTACATAATATAACTCGATATGCGTAACCTTGGTGACGCGACAAACGTTGGTTCTGTGTTCCATCTCTTTTGTAGTACTGTAGGAGTAACATTTGCGATAGCTGCTTGAATACGAAGGCATACATCTGGTCGAACACGAACTGGTGTTTCGTAAACTTGAATCTTGGCAAAGAATCTGGGCTCCTAGGGGGTACAAGTTATTGGATGACTATCTCTCCCAATGAAGCGCCAGCGTAGGGGGTTTCACCTTCCCCATATGTGGCTCTTTTGTCTGCTCTACTTCCCGGAAATGTGGAACGTAGCCGCGTCAGAAAAGCAGAGCATATCGAGAAATGCCTCGTTTTTGTCAATTTTTGCCAGAACTGCTTCCTCAAATGCTTTCCGTCGCAGCTTGTCGTCTGGATTCAGTTCCTGGCGTAGCTGTTAGGTATATAAAAAGTATATAAATTATACATAAAGTATATAAATTTCTTAACTTAAATAAACAAACCGAGAATTATTATGTCGATTAGTTATCAAGATTTTCTTGTATCAGCCTATTTTCATTTATGAAAAAAAAAAAGGCTTATGAGATCACCTTTTAACCTTGTGTGTGTGCGTATGTGTGTGTGTCTCCCCCTAATAACATCTAAACGGCTGGAGAGATTTCAATGAAACTCGATATCGACATTGTACTGTATTGTCCGCCCCGACCGTGCCCATCAAACTTTATTACGTCTCACCAATCCAACTTGGCGGCTGTGCGAAATATTTCACCGGCATTTTATATCTCCGAAACTATTGCTGATATCAACCATAAAGTTAGTACAGTATAAAGGGCACTACTAGAAGTTCACTTATGTAATTTTCAAAAACCTGTTAACTACAAAACGAACATGGCGGCCAAGCGAATACGAAACATTTAAATAGACTTTCCTCGCGATTTTACCATCCGAGCGCATTGAAACATGGTACAGCAAATGTTTATGCTCATTATAATGCACTGATATCTAATTTATTTCAATTGTTTACATAACCTCAAGATGACGGCTGTGCGAAATGTTAAAGTTAAGTTTTCATTTATTGCGTCCTAATCATGCAATTGAAGTCAACGCTTGAATAATGAACCTACGCAATAATCGTCATCTAATAGTACATAACTCTATGGCCTACATATATAAACATCCAACATGCCGACCACCCGAAATATTTAGGCGAATCTCAATATCTACTAATATATGTCAGCAATCAAACTGACATTTTGTATGCAAATAAAGGCTATTGACATAAGTTCACCTATGGGACTTTCAATAACCTGTTGAGCGCACAAATCCAACTTGCCGGTGGCGCGAAATTAAAATATTTAATTGGACGTTTATCTCGATTTAACCTTCCGAACGCAGTGAAACATGGTACGTTAAATACTTCTACAAATTTTACTCCACTGACATTTCAATTACATCAATTGTTTTCATAACCACAAGATGACGGCCGTCCGAAATTTTGAAATCTCACATTTATTTCTTGTGTCCTAATCATGCGATTTAAGTTTGAATAATACACCTGTGCAATAACCTTCATGTAATAGTACATAACTCTATGGCCTACATATATAACAAGTAGTTCCGTGAAGAACTAAATAGCCTATTTTCATATATCCTACTTATATTAATTGCCTCTATCAACATACAAATTTTCAGTTTGATTGCTGTATTAGATTATATAAATACTGCGAACCGTATATATATTTCGGATGGTCAACATGTTGGAATTTTATATATAGGCCTTAGAGTTATGTACTATTACATGAAGATTATTGTGTAGGTGTTTTATTCAAACTTCAATCGCATGATTATGACACAAGAAATAAAAACGAGATTTTAAAATTTCTCTCAGCCACCATCTTGTGGTTATGAAAATAATGTAAATGAATTAGATACCAGTAGATTAAAATGTATATAAGCATATACCGTGCTTAAATTGCGAGAATCGTCCTTTTGAATATTTAAATTTTGCGCCGCCGCCATGTTGGATTTGTGCTCACCAGGTTATTGAACGTCCCATAGGTGAGCTTATGTTTATAGCCTCTATACACATATAAAATTTCTGTTTCAATGCTGTCATAGATTAATAGATATTGCGAACCGTCTAAATATTTCGGATGGTCGCCATGTTGGATTTTAATATACGTAGGCCAAAGAGTTATGTACTATTGGATGAGTATTATTGCGCAGGTTCATTAATTATATGTTGACCTCCATCGCATGATTAGGGCACAAAAAATAAAAACTTAATTTTAGAATTTCGCACAGCCGCCATCATAAGGGTATGTAAACAATTGAACTAAATTAGATATCAGTGCATTGCAATTTTTATAGTCATTTGCTGTACCAAGTTTCACTGCGTTCAGATGGTTAAATCGCGAGAAAAGTCTATTTAAATGTTTCAACTTCGCTTGGCAACCATGTTCGGTTTGTAGTTAACAGCTTTTAGAAATTCAAGTACGTGAACGTCTAGCAATGCCTTTTACTATCTGAGTAACAGTTTCGGAGATATAGAATGCCGGTGAAATATTTCGCACAGCCACCATGTTGGATTGGTGAGACGTAGTAAAATTTAAATGGCATGGTCGGGGTCGGCCAAAATAGTTCTATGATCTTACCAAGTTTCATTGAAATCGCTACAGCCATTTAGAAGTTATTAAAGGGGGGACACACACACGGACGCACACACATACTGACCTGTTTCCCCCAAATGCCATGTCGGCCCGGCAATCATAATGTGATGTCCAAGAAACGATACAGTACGATAATAATGAATTTAGGAGTCCCTGAAATATATCCGGAAAAAGCTAGCAAATAGATCAAGTATACGCTCGGGCTGGCAAGAAATCTAATATATCGGGTCGTTTAACGGGATAGGTGAGAATGATTAACTCGGATATAATATTTCCAAATAAAATGGGATCGTATTATTCAATAAGGGATAAACTCAAATCTGCAGGAATAATTTAGAGTTTCTAAGATAAAATGTTCTCTTTTATTCAAGAGCAGACGAACACACAAAAATAAAGTAAGTCAAAAACACTCCTACGATTCAATTGGTCTGAAATTATGTTGGGATCGGAGATCCATAAGTCCTGGACTCCCAATTGATCGTCCTGTTTTAATATCGAGGGTTATGCGCAATTAAAATTAAAGTTCAATTGTTCGTTAACTAAGCTGAATTGAAACTAAAAAGAATATCACTTCACGATTTCACTGGTTCAGCTATGAATTAATATATATACTGTATATATTTGAAAATTCACACATTTAATTTCTCCAGTCACAAATCTAACTAAAAATACACTTTAATTTCACACATATTATTTAAATATTTGAATGCGTTGACTGATCATCACTGATAAGTCATAACCTTTAAGCATATTTGACGCAATAAATCGAAGAAAAGAAATATGTACAAATTATTTACAACATTATCATAGACAAATGTTCAGTGTCACCTCTCTTAATTTCATATGATTTCTTATCAATGTTCATCAATAATTCTCTAATCCATTTGATTATTGCATGATAGTTTCTATCATAATGCCTATTCTAGGTTTAATTCCATTGAATTACTATTATTTCCATAAATAATTATTATACTTCCCATTAATTATTATTATCATCAGATAAATATAGTTCAATAATTAAGATTGCGATGTTAAATATTCTTTTAATTAGTTTCAGATCACCTGTGATTTCATTAATCATTCAAATAAATACGATCAAATTCAGCTAAATTCCAATATATTATTTTAATGTTTCTCGAAGTTCATGCAATCAGTATTCGTCTAACGGTATCATTATTCAATCATTAATAATTATCAATTCATCATTATAATTAGCACGCACATCATATATTACCATATTAGGATTGTGTTAACCCTGACACATCCTTAAATTCCTATAATCACCAACATCCGTAGTGAATTTCTCTTCTAATATTTTAATCCTTTAAGTACAGTATGTTGGATTGGCCACCTGACTCATATCCAACTGTTGCCACTATAATACCACTTTAAATAAAGTGTCTACAACATCAATATTAAATCGTGCTACAATTATTTGTGCCGTTCAAAAATGTTATGAATACTGTTTTATAATACTCGATAATCTGTTAATTTAATCATCTGAATCATTCTAAACTGATCAATTGAACATTAATAACCAATTAAAAATCACTGTAGGTTAACTTCTCTATATTTACAATCAAAATTCAAATTTTAGCCATAAATTGCCATAATATCTGCAATCATGATCCATAATCATTACCAAGTAATTCTTCTTCTTCTTTCGATTCGGCCATCTAAGGACCACGTCATTTCAACTGTTTCTTGTTGCATCGAGCTTTAACGTCCTCCCAGTACTTTCGCATTAGTTCTCGATGCTGTTGTTTCCTTTCTGCAGTCCACTTCTTGCCAGTTGGAAGCTTTGGCTTTTCTTGAAAACATCGGTGTGCTGTTAGTTTTTGTTTAAGTGTGGCACGTTCCCAAATATCGTTGCCTGTTATTCCCACTTCTTGCAAATCTTTGTCCACCTCAATGAACCAAGCTCCCTTGGTTTTCTTTTTGAGGAAGTAGGTGAAAATTCTATTTGTCAATCGTGCTGGGTTCATTCTTGTTATATGACAGTAAAAGGCAATTCTCCGTTTCCTCATGGCATCAGTTATTTTTTCCACGTGGGTGTAAAGTTCGTGGTTGTGCCTTCTCCTATATTCGCCATTTTCTTTTACCGGACCCAAGATTTTTCTTAGAATTTTTCTTTCTTTCACTTCCAGCTTCTCTGTTAGTCCCTTGCGATGCATTGCAAGGCACTCTGCAGCATACAAAGCCTCTGGACGGATGACTGTTTGGTAGTGTCTTAACTTGGCATTTGTTGATATGGATTTCTTGTTGTAAATGGCCTTTGTTAGATTGTATGCCATTTCCATTTTCCTGATTCGTGACTCGAAAGCTGCCTTCTCGGAGAGATTGGGGTCTATCCACTCACCCAAATATTTGAACGCTTTCGTTTGCTTGATTTTTCCCTGTCCTACATCCAGCTCTTTTGGCGCTAGCTTGATATTAGTGATGAATTCTGTTTTTTCAAAGGAGATCTTAAGGCCCGCTTTTGCTACTTGAATCTGGAGTTCATTAATTTGTGCTGCGGCTGCATCGAGGGAATCTGAAAAAATTGCGAGGTCATCTGCGAATGCTAGGCAGTCAACTATCAGGTTCTGTTTTTTGTAGCCCAATCTGACTCCATTTTCAGACTTGTTAATGTTCATCACTTTTCGCCACTGCCGGATGACTTTTTCGAGCACACAGTTGAAGAGCAAAGGAGATAGTCCATCTCCTTGTCTTACACCAGTCTTGATTTCGAAGGGCTCTGAAATTTCTCCCCTGAATTTCACTTTGGACGCAGTGTTGGTTAAGGTTTTCTGAATGATTGCTCTTGTTTTGTTGTCCAGTCCCAGTTCTTTCAGTATTTCAAATAGGGTGGGTCGATCGATAGAGTCATAAGCCTTTTTGAAGTCAATGAAGGTCACTACAAACTGTTTGTTTCTAAGCTTCAGATATGAAAGGATAGATTTAAGGTTCAAAATCTGTTCGGCACACGATCGTCCCTTCCGAAATCCCCCTTGATATTCCCCTAATTGTGGATCCAACTGTTCCTCTGCTCTAGTTTGAAGGGCTTTTGAAAGGATTTTGTATGTTATTGCAAGGAGGGAGATGCCTCGGTAATTGTTCACATTCGTTCTATCACCTTTTTTGTGAAGAGGGTGAAGCAGAGCTGATGTCCAATCAATAGGGAGTTCCTCCTTTTCCCATATCTCACTAATTATTTCTGTTAGTTTATCGATAGCTACGTCGCCAGCATGCTTCCATAATTCTGCGATTATTGAATCCTCGCCTGGTGCCTTATTGTTTCTAAGTGACTGAATGATCTGCATAATTTCTTCTTTGGTTGGTGGTGTAGAGTCCGGGTTTGTATTTGGATTGTCTTCAAATGAGAATGAGGATCCTGGGCTTTCACAGTTAAGGAGAGACTCAAAATAATTTGCCAGGATGGTGCAGTTGTCCTTGTCATTATAGGCAGTTTTTCCCTCAGGATCTTTGAAATGTAGGCTAGGTGGAGTGTATTTAGTGAGATTCTGTCTGAAGGTTCTGTAGAAATCTCGAGTGTTGTTTTTCTTGAAGTCTTGTTGAATCTTTTCCAATTGACTTTTGTCGTATGCACGTTTTACCCCACGTATGGTTTTTGCAGCATGTTTCCTCACTAACAGAAAACTCTCCCAGTTATCTGAATTCTTCTTCGAGTTCCATCTCTGCCATGCTAGTTGTCTCTGCCTTATTGCTGCTTCACATTCACTGGTCCACCAGAGATGTTTCCTTCTTTTTGTTAGCGGGACTATCTCTTTAGCTGTTCTCACCATGCCATCTCGTAGTTGTTCCCAATTCTGTGGATCCAAAGTTTCAAGCTTCTCAGTAAACTCGTGATTCAAGTGTAGCTTCTCTGTGTCATACCTGTTGATCTCTCTTCGGCAGACCCTCCTGGTATTTCTTGGAAGAAGTTTAACCTTGATTTTGGAAAGGTAGTGATCAGAATCAAGATTTACACTTCTCAGGACTTTTACATTCTGGATCTCTCGGTGTGCCTTGCGTGAAATAGCGACATGATCGATTTGGAATTCACCAAGTTTTGGATTTGGAGAAGTCCACGTTTTCTGCTTTCTTGGCAGGTGTTTGAAAGCAGTAGATTTCATAACGAGGTTGAACGCCTTACAGAGCTCCAGAAGTCTCTCTCCATTGCGGTTGGTTCTGTAATGAGCTGGGTAACTTCCTACAATGTTTCGGAATTTTCTTTCACGGCCAAGTTGAGCATTGAAATCACCAAGCAAGATAATCATATGTTTGTCCGGAATTTTAGCCATTATATCGTCCAGTTCTTCCCAAAATTCATCTGTTCCTTCTCTGTCTTTTTTGTTTGCCTCATTAATTGGCGCATGCACATTAACCATAGTATACATTTTGTTCGTGCATCGGAAAGTGAGGATTGCTACTCGGCTGTTAGGAGAACTGAAATCTACGACCGAGTCCAAAATTCTTCTATTTACAATGAATCCCGTGCCAAGGTGAGGGATGTTCTTTGCAACACGTTTACCAACTTTGCCTTTAAATATTCTGTACCCCTGAGACTCAAAAGGATGTTCATCTGTAAATCTTGTTTCTTGTACTGCCGTAATAAGAATTTGATGTTGGGAGAGAGTATCAGTGAGATGCTTAAGTTTACCAGTTTTCAAAAGGGAGTTCATATTAACGGTAGCAAAGAAGTTCCGATGTTTGTGTTTGATCTTTAGTGGAGTCTCCGACACCTCCAAGCATTTTGGTGCTGGCTCCCCAGAATCCGAAGGCCTGCATGCATCGCTGAAAGCGATGGTGGATTGGTTACCACCTGGGGTAGTAGCTTTTGCTGAATTTTCCTCCATGCTTTCTTGAGACAGTTGAAAAACTGTAATTGGGGTCGGTGATATTTCACACCGGCCAAAGTACTACCAAGGTTGTGAGCCTTGGAGCCACCAGCACTGATCGGCTCGCCGACCCAGCTTCCCGCTGGGAGTGGTTACCCAACCTTCCACTGGGTTGCTCGGCTTAACAGGGGACACCTCGGGTAGGTTACGTGCTGGAGTTGGAGTGAAAGAGGCTAAGTTGGATTCTCTTGCTGAATCCAATATGTTTGAGTTGCAGGTGACATGCAACGACGCATTTCACTCCCATTTGCCCAGAGCCACAAGGACTCCTCCCAGGTTGATTCCTGAGACCCCATTACCAAGTAATTATTATAATTTAATTAATTCTTCACAAGTAATTCATTATAATTCATAAATAATTCATTTTATTCAACTTGACTCAATCAGTCAAACTTGTTAACTAGCGTTGTGAAATATTCGATATTCCATCGGCAATCGCATCAATAAATGAATTGTGCTTAAAAATTCACAATGAAAGATATTACTGAAAAGGAATTAAATTAATTTTATTTAATTAAAAAATTAATCAATTAAATTATCAATTATTAAATTTGTCGAAAAATATATGTGGAGACATTATTATTATTATTATTATTATTATTATTATTATTATTATTAGCAATGTCTTATTTCTAATACGCTCTTTATGTTTGGAAATCAGGCATAATATATCAGTCACCTGAAATAAAAATCAATGCATTAATTCATGGTGATGGCTGTCATGTGTTGAGTTGATGTAATATGGACTTACTGCCCTTGTTGGTGTTGTAATGGAGTATGATGTCTTGGCAGTTAAAGCTGATCTTCATCTCCCAAGATTGTCGCCCTTTGAATCTTCCTGTTGTTTAAACGATGTTAAATGAGTCTTCCTGAATCCTGGTTTGCATCTTTTCTCATAAGTTTTCCCTTAATTGATTTAAGCTGTCATCATGTTATGTGAATTGAAGTTTTGGAAAGTTCCCTTCATGCCCAAATTACGTGGAATATGCATGCTTGAAATTCTTGAACCTTGAAAATTGTAATAGAGTTCGCCACTGCTGGTCAAATATAGCATATGTTTCATATGTTCATGAATTTACATCAATCCAGAATATAGTTCATTGGATTATGCAATGCTCGCAAATATGGTCCATTGCAGTGCATAATAATTAACCATGTGTTGTGAGATTATAGTTTCAATGATAATATAACGAAGTAAGAATGTCGTATTAGAATGAGCTAGTATCCGCAGACAACTTGCCTGGCTTGATCCAGTGAACATGTGCTAGGCAATTGGCCTTGAATCTTGCGACCTGTGCTGTTCCTTTAAACTATAGCGTATAAATTAATCAGTTCATAAGAATGTGGAAACATTTGAATGTTCACTGTGTAGAATAGTTTATCACCTTCTGTGTAGAGTAGTTTATGCTTATTACTTACGTCAGCCACTGCTATATACACAAGTATTAGCACTGAATTTACTATCACCTGTTGCTAGCGCACACGAAAAGAATAACATTCTTCCGTCTGATATCGAAGTAAATGTTTCGATCATAGTTAATCACTGAGTTCAAATCTGTTACACTCACAAGCTTAATTTGTGTGTTCGCGACCATACCGTGACTGTAAGCGAATGTGTTCTAGTCAAGTTCGACATTGTACTGCGGTCGAACATTAATTCCGCCCGATTTTCCTCAATTCCACTCGGTCCTCCAAGGGACCCAAAAATAAGTCCCTCAACTCCGCTCAGGCTTTGACAAGGGGTCGGCAAAGGGGTTATCCCAAATGATGTAAACAAATGTCATAACCCTCCTGCTCGCATACCAAGGGCCGGGTCTAACACCTTATGCAGCGCATGAGTGAATTCTTGAATGCAGCTGATTTTTCCGTTCTAGGCTGGAAAACAGTATTTTCATTATCCGCAACTGATATCGGAAGTATTCTTTTAGGTTCAAATTGTACACCTATTATTATCTAAATTTAATTTAATAATGTGAAGCCTCCGTGGCTTAGGTGGCAGCACGCCGGCCTCTCACCGCTGGGTCCGTGGTTCAAATCCCGGTCACTCCATGTGAGATCTGTGCTGGACAAAACGGAGGCAGACAGGTTTTTCTCCGGGTACTCCGGTTTTCCCTGTCAAAATTTCATTCCAGCAACACTCTCCACTATCATTTCATTTCATCTGTCATTCATTTAATCATTGCCCCAGAGGAGTGCGTCAGGCCTCGGCAGCCGGCACAGTTCATATCCTCGCCGCAAGATGGGGGCTCCATTCATTCCATTCCTGACCCGGTCGGAGACTGGAAGCAGGCTGTGGATTTTCATTTCAATTTAATAATGTCTGACGAGGTCAAAAAACATAAAAACATTTAATTATGCACATGTTAAAAACAATGTATAAAATTTGTAGAAAAAAATAGAAAACTTGGCAGACTTATTTAAAAGAATATTATGATTCATATTAAATCACTTGTATTTTCTTCCATATAAGTTATAATGTAAGCCTCCGTGGCTTAGGCGGCAGCACGCCGGCCTCTCACCGCTGGATCCGTGGTTCAAATCCCGGTCACTCCATGTGAGATCTGTGCTGGACAAAACGGAGGCAGACAGGTTTTTCTCCGGGTACTCCGGTTTTCCCTGTCAAAAAAAATTTCATTCCAGCAACACTCTCCACTATCATTTCATTTCATCTGTCATTCATTTAATCATTGCCCCAGAGGAGTGCGTCAGGCCTCGGCAGCCGGCACAGTTCATATCCTCGCCGCTAGATGGGGGCTTCATTCATTCCATTCCTGACTCGGTCGGAGACTGGAAGCAGGCTGTGGATTTTTATTTCAAGTTATACCTGATTTAACGAATGAGCGGACTTGACATCAGAGCGGTTGACCAATGGCACAACAATGTCTTGCGAACACCACCACGCCATCGGTCAAACGCTCCGAAGTCAAGTCCGCTCATTCGTTAAATCAGATATAAACATAATACATAAAGAGCTAGATATTAATCGCTGTTGTTAAATAAAAATATGGGCAGGAAATTTAATAAAATAAGAAATATCAGTATCTTAACATCACATAAATCTTTACTTCATTTCAAACTATAACCCCGGCCCTTGGTATGTGAGCAGGAGGGTTATGACATTTGTTTACGTCATTGGGGAAAAGCCTGGGCGGAGTTGAGGAACTCATTTCTGGGTCACTTGGAGGACCGGGTGGAATTGAGGTAATCCTGGCTACCTGACTGGAATTCCCGGGTGGAATTGATGCCCGCCCTGTACTGCAGACTAACTTCCTTGTCATGTGGGTGGAAAGGGGGTAGTAGGAGAAATAATTCCTCTCTCTGTCGTCATAATGAGGAGGTTAACATAGGATTAATAAGAAATACTCGGTTTTCTGCTACAATAAATTAACCGTTTATCAACTGTTATCTTTGTTTGATAATAATAAGTAACGAAGTCAATAATAAGATGTTATAATATATATAAATGAGTGAGATTTCATAAAAATGGAGTTGCATGCTATCATGAGGCTAGAGATCCTTCGTTTCCTTCTCGACCACGGCTCGGGTAGTCGAGTCACATGACTGGATTTGGGTCACAATACACACACACACACACGGACAAAAGGTGATCTCATAAGCTCATTTTTTCATAAATGAAAAAAGGCTAAAAATAAAAATGAACATTAAGATATTAAGGGAAAAATTAATTATTAAAATTAGGCTGAAATAATTATTAAAATAGAATTAAAATAATATATCTTTAAGGGGTAAGGTACACCTTTTGCATGACAATTTCTACAGAGTTAAAAAGAAATTATATCTCATACACTATATGTTGCAAATAAATAAAACTTTGCAAGAATATTAAACATAGTTCACTCACTATTATGAACAAAACATATTTTATAATATGATTGCATTATTATACCACCAAACTTTCAGCTGTGTTTTTGTACAGTTGGATAGCGTTTACATGATAAGTGTCCCACAATTTAAAATATTTACACGAATTATCTTTTGAGCTGTTGGTAACATTCACAGCTACAACTACACCAAAATAATTGATACACATATTCAGGAAATATTCCTTTGTCATATTCTTACTCTAAATGTATATTTGTTTTACTTTTGTTGGGTAAAACATATTCTCAGGAAGTATGCTTGATACACAAAATATTTTGGTGTATTTTGTTCATATTAGTCCAATACACAGTCGTGCATAATTTCATTGAGATATCTTGAATAGTATTTGCTGTGTGAAAAGAAAGTTTTCAGGTAAGGGCGTGGTAGTCAGAAATTTAAAGAGACAACTTAAGCGACAGCAACTAACATGCATTATCTCTATCTCTGGAAGTGTTGAAGATATTTTCATTTTGTTTTCACCAAATGAAAGATAAAGTATTAGTCATTCAGACAATTAATTTAAAAATAAATCATCCTGAAATGTGTACCTCCCCATTAATAATATTCTGCCGTATTAAGGGTTAAAGGCTAGGGACATTTTGCTCATCAGCCCTGTGTGTTTGGGTGGGTAATGGATTTGTCTTATAACCTGTGCTTGTCTGGTGGCGGTAGATGTGTGTGTAAAATGTAATTGTTAAGGTAAGGAACTAGGGGAGGTGCCCCGAGTTTTAAAATAAGGCACCATTCCGGCAATTAGCTGGAGGGGATGTAGAAAAACCCTGTCAAAAATCACATTTAAGATGACCGTTATCAGCGCTGGGATTCGGACTTGCTGCAGCTCCTCATCAAAGCTGGCCCGATGAGAGGGATGGGCAAGCGGGGCTGCAGCCCCAGGGCCCATGTATGCTGAGGAGTCCGGGGCGGTAAAATGTCTAAGAGTGGACAAATTCACTTCCATTTTGAAATGTTCTTGTATGACTTTATTCGGTGTAAATAGACCAGTGAAAAAGTAACCGAATCATTGCATGATGAATTTGATAAAAATCCATTGTGCTATTTGCTTCTCTGCCGGGGGAACGGAACAGTTGCCAGAATTCTCAACTTAATTTATCAAGTACGAAATATCTGCATAGGGCGGAATTCTAACTCAATCTCTTAAATATTCGACTATTTACTTGATGTATTTCGGAAATGAGCGCGTACATGGTCAGAAAGTAAACTTATATTCAATATAAACTTGCTAAATTCCATGGAGTTCTCAATGGGTTAAGGGGCAGATGACCTCGTAGTTACGCCCCATAAAACAACAATAACTAACTAACTCAATGGGTTAAAATGAACCCAGATTTTTACTTCCAAAATAATATCTCAGGCTGAAAGAATAAAGGGCCTGGAAAATTCGGTCCTAGGGCCCGTGGTCACTCTCCACGGCCCTGAATCAAAGTCGTGGTGCATGATTTAATGCACACGGCTACACTGCAAATGCTAATCTTTCGAATCAGTTGCTGCATTATACGGTTTTCATAATCTCGTCCATGATATTTGACACTAATTACTGAAATGTAACTATTAAATACAGAGCAAATGAAAGGCTAGGCCTATGGAGGGTGTTTTTAAGTCTTGTGAGCATGATACGACAGTGCTTAGCACTACAAAAATGTCTGCCCTCAGTCAAGTTTCTTAATTACGGAAGAACACGTCGGATTATTGGGTCTTACATGAGCATTATTGAATTCCTCAACCCAATCAATAACATGGACAGTCTCCAGGCAACGGGCTTCTTCACTTGGAGCTAACATAGATTGTGCAGATCAAGCTCATTGAAGCTCTTAGACAACCTCGTGGTGTAGCGGCTAACATTCTTGGCTGCCACCCTAGAGTTCCGGGTTCGATTCCCGGCTCTGCCAAGATATTTAATTCTGATGTGGGGACTGGAACGGTATACACTCGGCCTCGTGAAACAAAACTGAGAAGGGATGGGTTCGATTACCACCTCAGCCATCTTGATAGTGGTTTTCCGTGGTTTTCCACTTCCACTCTAGGTGAATGCCTGAATGGTTCATAACTTATAGCCATGGCCACCTCATTCTTTAACCTCACCTGAATTACAAGTACACGCACCAATACAGCCATCACAATAACACAGGTTATCAGAAAAATCCCCCACACACATACACGACCAACTACACGGGGCCAATTGATAATGATGTCCATACCCCTAAGTAGAAACACAAACCTTACCGTTTTATTATTACCTGATGCTCCTACAGTTAACTTTTCTCCTGCCTGTTGTAACAAGCCCTAAAGGGGGAGGGGTGTGTGTAGCCCACCACACATGGTGCACGCTGGAATGCGGAACATCGCTGATGAGTTCGGGACTGGGCGACACCGAGGGATTTCTGAAATTGGTATGTTATTTCCCCGTCTGCCAGTGACTTTGGGGCTTTCCTTTCTGCCTTTCATGGCTCCACTTCCTTCAGAGACTCTCAATCCTTCCAGGATTGAAGGTTTTCCTTTGCCTGTCTTTTATATCCAGTATTAGCAGTAGTACCCGGCTTCGCCCGGTGGAATGATGATAATGTCTCAAAGTATCCTTAGAAATATAATGTATTTAAAATCTATGTCATTTGCCCCCAAAGACAATGAGGGCGTAATATCTAGGTCATTTGCCCTCTTGATCAGGATGATAATGAAAACTACTGTTGAATTGACACGTCAAACTTACAAACTACCGTAATGGAAATACATATTTCAAAATTCACAGGCGAGGAAGACTTATTGTGTGTGGTGATCAATGGTGTAATGGGCGTAACATCTAGGTAATTTGCCCTTATGATGAGGATGATGGGAAACGACTACCTATATTGAATTGACACTTCAACTAATAATGTACACAATGTACTGTAATAAAAATAAATATTCTAAAAATCACAGTCGAGAAAGACTTTAAGCGGCGGTCATTAGTGGTATGATGCGCGTAATATCTAGGTCATTTTCACTTAAGATGACAATATTAAGGTAATGAAAAAATGACTACCAAACGAACATGGTGAAATTTTAAAACTGATATAGGTAATTCAGGTGTCTAGCTTCGATGTCTTCCAAAGTCTTAACCTTATTTTCTGGCTTAGGCCTGTACTCGAAGCGTCTAGTGAAAGAGCTTATGGCGTTCTGCTCGGCAAAGAATATGGTTCCAAGCTGCACGAACCTGAGATGATCGCAGATGATGAAATATGATGACACACATTCGGGGTTCCCCGCCGTATTTAGATTGGCCGGGGAATCACTCACTCTTTCGCAACACCACAGTGGCTTGAGCAACGGCCCTGTGCTGGCATCAGCATAGACAGCAGATAACACGGTGGGCTCTGGAAAGTCCTCTCATGTCACCTCGCGATGAATCAGTAAGCTATTTTCACAACTCCCCCCCCCCCCCGGGTCTCACAACTTGTGGGACGTGGGTTGGCGACCACGGGACCCCAGCTGAGTCTGGCATCGCTTCTACTTCCTGGTGCTGGGCTCCTTTCACTTCTCTTTCCTGTCGGCCTTCCTTCGTCAACTCTTGTTCTCTTCCGACTCCGACTGTATTAGGGTATCCGAGGGCTAGGGAATCTTTCAATTTCCCGTCTTAATTGGCCGTTGTCTCATCTTTCCTGATGCCCTCATTCTTCGAGGGGTCTGCCTTCTTTTCCTTTTCATAATATCTCGTGTCTTCTGCTCAAGGCCCTCAAAGAGGCAGGGTGTGTGTAGCCCCACCACTTCTGGTACACCCTCAAGGGCTCATGCCTGGTTAGTTAGGAACCTGGCAACCCCGAGGCATTCCTGAGCTAAATGCAGGAAAATGGAGTGGTATGTCAGGAATTTCAAGTGGACAATGTTACTCATCGGGTTCCAAAGTGTAAGTAACTTACATAAAGATTGGTTTATATGGGTGAAAGTATGTTGATTTTTACCAAAGAACCTAAATGCAGTAAATGGAATGGTCTATCCGAAATTTCATTTAGACAGTGTTACACGTCGGGTTCCAAAGGGTAAGTAGGTAAAATTTGGTTCAGAACGGTGAAACAGGGTAGATTTTTGCCAAAGGGCCTAAATGCAGGGAATGGAGTGGTCTGTCCAAAGTTTCAAGTGGACAGTGTTACTCGTCGGGTTCCAAAGGGTAAGTATACAAATTTAGGTTGAGATCGGTGAAACGATGTAGATATGTGTCAAAGGGCCTAAATGCAGGGAATGGAGTGGTTTGTCCGAAATTTCAAGTGGACGGTGTTACTCATCGGGTTCCAAAGGGTAAGTATACACGTTTTGTTTTCGATCGGTGAACGATGTAGATTTGTGCCAAAGGGCCTAAGTGCGGGGAATGAAGTGGTCTGTCCGAAATTTCGAGTGGACAGTGTTACTCGTCGAGTTCCAAAGGGTAATTATTTGAGATCGGTGAAACGGTGTAGTTTTGTGCCAAAGGGCCAAAAAGCAGGGACTAGTCTGGTCTGTCCGAAATTTAAAGTAAACAGTGTTACTTGTCGGGTTCCAAAGGGTAAGTTTATAAAAATTTTGGTCAGATCGGCGAAACGGTGTAGATTTGTGCCAAACGGCCTAAATGCAGGGGTTGGAGTGGCTCTCCGCAATTTCAAGCCAACAGTGTTAGTCGCAGTGTTCCAAAGGGTAAATATACAAATTTTGGTTGAGATCAGTGAAACGGTGTAGATTTGGGCCAAAGGGCCTAAATGCAGGGAATGGAGTGGTCTGGCCGCAATTTCAAGCAGATAGTGTTACTCGCAGGGTACCAAAGGGTATGAATACGAATTTTGGTTCTGATCGGTGAAACAGTGTAGATTTGGACCAAAGGGCCTAAATGCAGGGAATGGGGTGGTCTGTCCGAAATGTTAAGTGGACAGTGTTACCCGTAGGGTTCCAAAGGGTAAGTATACAAATTTTGGTTCAGATCGGTGAAACGGTGTAGATTTTAGCAAAAGGGCCTAAATGCAGGGAATGGGGTGGTCTGTCCGAAATTTAAAGTTGACAGGGTTACCCGCAGGGTTCCAAAAGGTAAGTATACAAATTTTGGTTCAGATCGGTGAAACGGTGTAGATTTTAGCAAAAGGGCCTAAATGCAGGGAATGGGGTGGTCTGTCCGAAATTTAAAGTTGTCAGGGTTACCCGCAGGGTTCCAAAGGGTAAGTATACAAATTTTAGTTCAGATCGGCGAAACGGTGTAGATTTGTATACATAACAGACAGACAGACAGACAGACAGACAAACTTTGTGCTTTATATATATAGATTACCGACAGCAGTGGCTATGCTGGCTAAAACGCAGCGTTAGGTCATGGGGACAAGCTCTCTGCTGACTCGGTAGACGCGTGGGTTCGAGCCCCGCCATCGGCCGTCTTTGAAATGGTTTTCCGTGGTTTCCCATTTTCAACACCAGGCAAATACTGGGACGGTACCTCGGATAGGCCACGGCCGCTTCCTTCCACATCCTTGCCCAATTTCATTCATCTTCATCCATTCCATCTCTCATCCCTACGCGCAGGTCGCCCACGGGCATCGACTAGAAAGACATGCACTCGGCCTCTCAGGAGGCCACGCGACAAACAAAACAAAACAAAAATATCCAGTATTTATTTTTCCTCAACTCCATTGGCCCAGTACTTAGACCAACCTTGCTATATGCAAGTGAGATCTGGCTAGATACAGGATATCTGGTACATAAGGTAGAGGTAACTGAGAAGAAGGTACCACGAATGATTCCTGGGACAAATAGATGGAAGCAATGACAGGAAGGCACTCGTAATGAAGAGATAAAGGCTAAGTTAGAAATTAACACGCTAGATGAAGATATTCGTATGAGCGGACTCGAATGGTGGGGTCATGTGAAGAGAATGGGGGAGTTGAGATTACCTAAGAGGTTAATGAGTTCAGCTGTAGAGAGGGTAAGAGTAGCAGAGGTAGACATAGGAGGCGATGGTTTGATTCAGTGTAGAACGATTTCAAAGTGAGAGGTGTTGAAACAGAGGAGGCCGCAGTGCTAACTGCTATCAGGGGATCATGGAGGCGACTTGTTCACAAACAGAGGCTTGCAGACTAGACTGGACGCTAAAAGAAAAAACCGTCTGAATTGAAAATGTATCTATTGAGCCCGATTAGCTAATGTTGGATGATATTTTCTGGACCATAAATGGACGCACCAGGGAAGCTCTAAAAGGAGTCTTGTTAAAAGTCTTGACTGGTGTAGTAACAATGTTTTCACTCTTTGAACTTGCAGAATATGTATGTGGCATATCATACATCGCCATAATTTAATTTTATAATTTACGATGGAAATTTAAAAGCCTGAAATCTATAAGACGAGAGGAGAACTTATTTGAAGATTTTACCCCATGTTAAAAATGTCAGTTTTATATAACAAATGTGCCCAAGTGAAATATTGTCGCTCAACAAGGGACAGTTGCTTTTTGACTCATCTAGTCACATCCGGAAATGACAGCACATTGGTGTTCTCGCATAGGGCGTGATTTTTCGTACGAGATAAAACGTGTCGTTGAAAATCAGAGTGTATCTCTGAGGATATCGCACCTATTGCGTGCTATGCATATAATTAAAACGTAAGAGAAGTTATTCAAGTTAGTAAGAGTGCTATTCTGGACGAAAATTGATTTTTTGCATTTTTTGTGTGAACTCGAACTAGAGACTGTGCCACGAGGATATCCCATAACTGAATACTAATCCATAGACAAACGTTCGGTTTTTCAAAGTAGTAGAATCAGTGGCAGGCCCTGGGCAATCTTAATTTTTGGTCTGCAAAAGTTTAGAGACAGTGAAATTTTAACAGTACGAGCTGTTGATAAATTCAGTGTATTCGTCATGATCGACTGGTCAATTGTTTACGACCAATTGGAGATTAAGGTGACCATGGAGTAGAGGAAATATTCCTGGGGAGATGTCTAAGTTGGAAAAATCATGAGACGCTGAAAGAAGAAATGTTAAGCTCAAGGGAGCAAAGCACATGGTCGCCAAATCAATGGCCATGGCTCTCATAAATGATACAAATATTCCATCGAGTCAGTGAGTTTTACGTCATTTTCTGTGGAGTAGTAGATGCTCGTAGATTAGCTTTAGAAGACGAGATTTTAAGCACGACTTTGTAGGCAGGCAATTTGTTGCATTGGTATAATCATATTCTCACTCAACAGCTTTGTTTACTGCGGAGGTCACGCAGCAAGATCCACCGACATAACCGTTGTACATAATTATATCTGAAACAATTTGAGAGAGATCTAAGGAGGCCACACATATTTATCAAACGAGACAATGAGTGGAATATCTCTAACTTACGACTCTTTGCAGTTCAATAGTATTTCCTGCAAGCATATGCCACAGTTTCCACATTTTTAGTTTAACCAAACACTTCATTATTTAGTTTTATGGAGAACGAGTGAAATCTTCCAAGTGCTGAGCTTTGGACACTTGTGATGTTTGTGTAGGCTTGAGCTAAGCCGTAAGTGAAATGTAACATAGATTTTAAGTATCATTTTGAAGTGTTGCGGAGGAGCGCACTGTTTCATCTTTCCGTTAGGGTTATTAGAAATAGGCTTTGGAGGCCTCAATGAATTGAACGTAGAGTAAGCTGTTGATCGTACGTATTTTGTTTAAGCTGGACAGAATTGGGAGATGTAATATTATGAGAGTTTGTTATAGTAATATTTTGAAGGCAGTGGATCAGGCTGTCCCAGCCGAGCAGCTCGCTCGTGAGCAGCAGAGTACTCGCCGCCTTTCGTGAGTAAACCTACAACATGCAATACAGCTCTGCTGTGAGGGGCTGCCGTCACTTCGCGGTGGATATGTTACAGGAAAAGTCGATTCTCCAGTAAGAGTTGACTCTCCCTAGGTAAAGTCGACTCTTACTGATCTTTTCAGTAAACGTTGATTAAAAGCGGTATGTGTTCAATTTCGATCAACATTTACTAGTCAGAGTTGACTATACCTAGGGAAAGTATACTCTCACTGTCTTGAGGTAGTAACAGTTGACTATTTGCAAGGAAACGGTACTATCTCATAAAAAACAAATAGGAAGGCAAAACCAATACATTAAGAGAGAGAAATGTTTAAGAGAAACTAATAAAAATAAAAGAAGCGTTATAATACTGTACATAAAGAGATAGAAATATTTATCATTTAATACAGCAAGGTAAAGATTTGTGACACTTTGAGTTACAAAGTACACTTTTCTTCTTGCACATGCACTTCATGGATTCGCATTTAGTGTTGCAAGGACATTTGAAAAAACCTTGTCCACTTCCAAGTGATTGTGAAGTTGCAACAGTCCTCACAGCTATTGTTTTATCCATAAGAACTTCATTTTCTTGGATAATGTTCGTAGGACATTAAATTTACTGAATTGAGACCGGAAAAAATGTAATCATTGACATCTGAACAATTGAATACTATGGGCAGCGAGAGAGAGGAGAGATAGAGATAAATACAGTATATATATCTTTTATTTTAGCTTTGAAAACTTACCTTGGGAAAAGCTCCATTAGAATTCCATTTCTCGTTCCAATTCAATAAAAGCCATCATCGACAACCTCGAGTACCACGCCAAGGATAGATCGAGCATCTCCTCTACCGCGGTCAACATCGGGGATAGGAATTCGAAGGTCAGCATCGGGGATAGGTATTCGAACTGATTTTCCTTTTTCTGCTGGCGGTTGAATGTGATCTGATATTTTTTTCATGCGTTTAGCTTGTTGTTCTAGACAGTAGACAGCTTCATTTCTCTGTATCTTGATGTCCTCAGTAGATTTGTCCAGGTCAGTGAAGATATAATCACTATCATCTAAGAGCTTTTCACCACTTGATATATTTTGGTTTGTTTCATTTTCATCAGGATTTCCATTCCCGTTACTTCCAATTTCGTTTTCTTGTTGTAGCTGAATTTGATCAATTGCGCATTGAAGATCTTCTTCTGTTTCTAAATTTGCCAGTACCTCAGTTGGTAGTTTTGAACTAGATAAACCGTGTCTCGGGGGGCAACCGAACATTGCTTCATACGGGGATCGTTTTATCCCACTATGCAATGCACTGTTTTTCATAAGTTGAATAAACTTTAAGCCTTCACTCCATTTTGATGTGTTGTGGTCTTGCATTCAGGTTGTTATCATATTCTCTATGTCCTGGTTGGTTCTTTCGACGCTACCTTGACTCTGGTTTGCCGTGCACCATTTTGAAGTTCGGCCATGTATTAACCAGACAGTCAATAATTTTATTAACAAATTCTCTCGCGTTGTCTGATTGTAAAATACAAAGAGCGCCTAACAAAGTAAAAATATCAACGATATTATTACACACTTCGTCTGCAGTCTTTGATTTCAGTGGTCTTAGCACAACACACTTTGTTAAATGGTCCTGGTACACCATTATAAATTTGAAGTCTTCATCAGGTTGCGACTGAAAGTCAATCAAGTCCACATGACATCGTGAATTCATTTCCTTGATCAACAAAGGCTTTACAACCAGTCCTTTCATCTTATGTCGCAATTTTTGATCTCAGGGTTCGCACAAGCTTAAAAATAGTAAAATGTCCTTTGTAATAACATTTTGAAATTTCCCTTTCAATTGCTGAATCATACGATCTCTTCCTCCGTGTCCAGTGAATATGTGCGCTTCATTAAGAACTGCAAACAACTCTTCATCAAAAACATAATACCTTATGCTGTCTTGGTCTGTGACAGGGTGTATTAGTTTTGAAATACCATTTACTTCAATAATGTCATATCGTCTTAAAAACCTGATATCCTTACTTTCTTATTTAATTGCAGTTTTTAGATTTTTCAATTTTTGAATGCAGCTATCATATTTCAATTTGGTCAATGTCAGTGAATTTACTTTGGAAGTGGGGCGTTCCTGCTGCAGTTTTTCACGAAACAGTTCTGCCGTGGTGTCTGACATAATTATTACACACTTAAACTAATTATTTAAACGTAAATGAATCTTTTGTCACTATTGCACAACAATAAAGAGCCGAGTAATGACGAATGGCAACTGCCTGTTGTGTGGTGGGGTAATAAAAACAGAGAATTGTTCTGATCTATAACGGTCGGTCCAATAATGGAAGTACGAGTCCAAACAATCGCAATATTTTAATAATCACAACGAAGGTTTGGCGCGCGCGGTTACATTTTCAGAGCACACCTGTGAATCAACTTTTACTAATCCACAGCAGGCATAGTTAACTCTCCCTAGGAAAAGTTGATCTGTTTGTTTTCAATCTACTCTTACTGATACTTTTAGTAAGAGTTGACTCTGCCTAGGGAGAGTCAACTCTTACTAAGAATCGACTTTCCCTGTAACAGATACATCAAGACAGGCAGGAACGCATAGACTTGTGCTATGACCTTCGCCCAGTGACGTATTGGCTCTCACCCCCAGTCCCTCTCCAACCGTGCTCCGAGCATTACTGATGAGTACTCGCGTGTACGCATACTCAAACTCATGGATTTGGAACAGCCTGCAGTGGATGCTCGACACTGCATAGCAGAAACCTGTTCTCATTCTGCACACCTGTGTTTGAGAGGAACGTGCTAGCCACAGTTTAAACTGATTACAATTTTGTGGGACGACGGATTGACAATACCAGCAGGCTTAGCCTTGCTTTATGCCATGTCTTGGGTTCGATGAATGTTTTGAAGTCACATCCGACTTAGAGCGGATTATTTCTATTGTATCAGAACATCCATTGGTAAATTTCAACTACTATGAATATGTTTTAGGAGAGGGTTTGAACCATGATTTATTTTTACTACACTAGTGGTTTTACTACTTTGCCAGCCCATATCGTGTAGGTTTACATTTATCAAAAATTTGATCTAAAACTGAACTTAATAATCATGGAGCACAATTCATTTTACTAAAATTGAACTTAATAATTGAAACGTAATTATTCTTGGATTGTTTACCTGATATTTATTATTTATTTTTCTTCGACGTTCTTTCTTCCGTCGACTGACTGATAGGCATTTAGATACATTAGCTAGGACAAATTTACACGATTGAGACGTCTGATTGTATTCGCTGTGAGAACCTGAAGGCACAGGCGGTTAGGAATCATGCGATATGAGTGGTAGTTATTACTACGCTTTCGCCACCCTAAATAACATGCACAGATGACGGTTTAATGCAAACAGCATAGCATCTGGGCAGGCAGGAATGCAAAGAGCATGATCACTAGGGGTGCTATCTTTATTTATTGTTGTGTTTTACCCATTTCTTGTAAATATGTGTGTACTATATAGATGTTTTTGATGTGTAACATCTTTCCGCTCGGTTGCTGGATATCTTTGTGGGAGTAATTTTGAAAATTGCGGACGGAAGTGGATCGGAACGCTCGAGCTGGCA
Organism: Meconema thalassinum; assembly: GCA_946902985.2. Classification (NCBI taxonomy): domain Eukaryota; kingdom Metazoa; phylum Arthropoda; class Insecta; order Orthoptera; family Tettigoniidae; genus Meconema; species Meconema thalassinum. Next base: position 276,187,764 of record OX336389.2, on the reverse strand, counting down.
GTGGTGGATCGAACGGAAGTATGCACTGCCCGCTCGATCGATCGAACGGAAGTGTACTAGCTGGCAGTGGTGGAAAAAGGAAGTATGCACTGCCCGCTCGATCAATCGAATGGAAGTGTACTAGCTGGCAGTGGTGGAAAACGGAAGTATGTACTGCCCGCTCGATCGATCGAACGGAAGAGTACTAGCTGGCAGTGGAGAAACGAACGGAGGTATGAGATGCACTGCTAACTCGATCAATCGATCCAGCGGGCAGTGGTAAGACCTAGCTGGCAGTGGTACGAGAAACAATGAGCGCGCGGTGTCGGAAATTGATACCATGACGTACTCTCGGCCATGTGGAATGTATATGACATACTGAACGAAAAACGCTCATGCGAACTCTGGTGTCAAGTGATTGAAACAAATGACATGGTACATGTTCGAAGTCTTCGTATCAGTATTTAAATGGTAAAATGCCTTAATATCAAACATTGTAAGTAGTCGGCAATGCCGGTATTATGTTTCTGCACAATGGTTATTCAAATATTAACCCACATAACGGTAATGCAGTCATCAATATAATATAATCGTTGTGGTTATACGAGAATTGAGCAAGCCTTCATGAACTATTACTGAATACATTCTCTTTACTCACAAGAGGGCCTATTCATAAGGCATTTTAAACTCAATTTCACGCAAGAACATTATCGAAACAAGCAAAATATAAATGAAACTTAATTCCGTAATGCAGTATTATTGGAACGTGGAAATAAGTCACCATCTTGTGCCGAAAATTTGCGTAGTCGAAATAGCCGTGGGGTTAGTGCTTATGACTGTGAATCTAGAGATCTTGGGTTCGAATCCCGGACGGGGTAGATATTTTTGCTACCAAATTATCATTTTAAACGATATATATCATTTCAATATGACTCATTTTAACAGAATACATATGAAATTACGTGTTGGTCTGTGAATGAAGAGGACCTGTTTATAAGGAACTTAAGGTTATGAGCGGTGTCGCGTCTATTAATCTAGTTGATCCATATCGTATTCTTTATTTAGGCTAGTGCTGGTGGAAGCTACAAATCATCTAATAAAATGAGTTCCGTATTATAAACTACAATATCTGTAAAACACTCCCTTTGACAATAGATTAATATTTGTGCCAATAATAGTATAAAATACCGGTGTATCAACAATTTCACGTGAGGTTTCTTCTATGTCAGATGTTACACATCATATGCGACTACTGTAAGGCTCGTAATTTTATTTTTATTTTTATGATAGGACTAAGTCGTGCAAGCTTTTGATTTTCTTTTGGTGTAGGCGCATCTTTGCGATTGTTAACGATTTATTTAATTTGTTTTGCTGTAGATTCAGGGTGTAACTATTGCTATTTTCATGAACCTTTGTAGTGCTTAGGGAAATGTTTTCTTATCACATTCCTAGCTCGATTGCTGTTTGATTATTTTGTGGAAGGTCTTCGAGGGGATTTAACTTGAATTAAGTTGAGGGATTCAATTTTTTATTTTTTTATTTGCGGACTATCCATATTGTACCCTCCGAAGTAGGTCAGGGATTTGTTTTTATGAATAAATGTTATGATCTTTTACTTAAGACTGGACTTCTCATTGCTAGCTTTAAGTTTTGGGGGGTGTGTTTTCTTTAGGCTGTTTTTTTTATAACCACGAACCTCTCACCCAACCCGACACTACCCATGTGTGGCAGTCTCGTGCGGGCTAGCCTGAGAACATATTCCATCCTCTGAGTGTTTGGGTTCGACGGATGGGGACGGCGAGAAGGCCGTCGGTGGTCTGCAGTCTACCAACATTCCCGTCCCGATCCATGTATGGTATGGTATGTATTGTGATAGAAGCTACTAAGCTAAGTGACTTTCAAAAACATGATAGGCCTAAGCACCAAACGAACATGGTGACCACGCAACGAATGAACAACTATTCCATCTCTCATCCCTACGCGCAGGTCGCCCGCGGGCGTCGAATAGAAAGACCTGCACTCGGCCTCTGAGGAGGCCACACGACAAAAAAAAAGCGGGAACGTTCTCGCTTGCTGATCCCAAGGTTGCAGGTTCGTATCCTGGCGCAGTCAGCTGGCATTTGAGGGTGCGCAAATACGAGGGAGCCGTGTCATTAGATTTACTGGCACGTTAAAGATCCCCTTCAGGGCAAAATTCCGGCACCCTGGCGTCTCTATAATCCAGAGTAGTTAAAAGGGACGTAAAACCAATAACATTATTATTACTAAATGAATAAAAAAGAGACAACAACAATATCAACAAAGAGCGCCTTGGTGAGAGGCCTCAACAGATAATTTAACTCGGATTTCAGAAGAAGCAGAATCATATGTACAATAGGTACAGGGAGTTGTTACTCAACACGCCTGTAATTCGAGCCGTCATCAATTACCAGCGCACCTCGTAGCCTGAGGCTTGCAAGGAGAGACACCTTACCCCCATTAAGGTCCTGTAACTCAACACCGGTATTACCGAAGAAGAGAGAAATATAATTATGCTGTGTTGGAAGAAGAGATGAAGTTGATACGTAGTAATTGTTCACTCAGTTACGGGCTTTGCTATAGTTGTCTCAGTTACCTCGCTAACGAGGCGCCTCGCCTTTCAAACGTAGCTGGGCGGATATATTTACATTGCATGTCTGTGGGAAGCCAAAGCAGCTTCTCGGTCTCCATAGCCAGCCACAGGAGCAATGTGCTTCTAGGTTGGAAGAAATGAAGATTGTAGTTTTACGTGATCGTTAATCTTGAGATCATAAGCCACGGGACCCCCTTTTTACGTGGAATCCGAACCACAGGACATGGCATTTCACTCCGAAAATCTCACATGCATTGACCGGGAATCGAACCCGGTCCGCCATGGTGAGAGGTCAACAGCTTGACCGCTGCACCACCACGTTCCTTTCTAGGTTGGAGGACAGATGGTAGTGGTAAACTAATAATAATACTGTTACGGCTGTGAGTTTGTTTCATCGCTCGCCGCATGAGTCACAACTGCCCCAGGGCTGGACTGCTCTGCCTCAGTGTATTGCGTGCGCCTTATGCAACAGGACTACTAGGACAAAGGGATGGTCCAGAATATTCGTAACTCAGCCAGTGAAGGAAACCTCGAGAAGCCGTGAACCCTGGATGGGTCTAGAAGCATTTATTGAGTCACCGGCCTGCTATATAAGAGCGACCTGTCAAGCAGTTGTTGTTGTGTTTTTCGAGCTAGTGCGAGCGTTTATCCTGAGCGACAGAAGTGTGGTGACTTGCGAAACCCCTAGTGAAGCCGATTCTCTTGACAGCGAGGGAGTGAGAAGCATACAGGGGACTGCCTGTGTTTTGAGCGAGTGTGATTTCACTGAGCGACAGAGGTATTGTGGCGGAGTGCCGTGCGAGTTACGAAATCCAGTGACATTGTTTCCCAGCTTGTGAACAGCGAAGCAGCGTGTAGCAAGTTATCGTAAGTAACTGTAGTTTGTGTACATGAGGAAGAGGTGCAGGTAGTCTCTGTCAAGGCCACCTGACTCATTAGGACGGATTAACTTCTGTGGTTTGTTGACAAGTAAAAGGGGGCAAGAGCTCTCCATAAGGAAGAGACTTAAAGGAAACTGGAGTAAGGCTCTAATTGCTTGTATTTGCTGTTGAGTGGTGTATCTTTCTGGCCGCAATAAAGTTAATTATTTCATTTAAAGGAACAATCTGTGTTGTGCTTCAACCCACCGTAATCCAGTTAACAAAAGTGCCACTAGGGGGGTGGCACGTAACAATACGAATATTACGAGTAATAATAATATTAATAATAATAATAATAATACTGAAGCTTTTAGGATTACGTGACCGTTAATCTCGCGAACAACTGGTCACGCAAGCCCCATCGGGAGAGCGTGGGTTCGAATCCCAATTAGGCCGTCCTGAAAATGGATTTCGTGGTTTCCCATTTTCACCACCAGGCAAATGCCGGGACGGTTCCTCTCAATAGGTCCACGGCCTTTTTTCCTTCCAAAATCCCTTCCCTGACCCGTCCTGAAAGGAAAACAAATGGCCATTGGCTGCATTAATCAAAATTATTAATCATGAGCTAAGGGATTTTTAATTTCACATGGAATCCGAATTACAGGACATGATATTCAATTCGGAAATCTCGCATGTATTGATAGGAAATCCATACCGGCCCATCCAGGTGAAAAATAATAATAGTAATAATAATAATAATCTGAAATGTATATCCTGAAGTAGTAGATAGTACTGATTGTAGTAAGTTCTTGTAATACATCATTGTTATTGTTATTGTTATTATTATTATTATTATTATTATGATTATTATTATTATTATTATTATTATTATTATTATTATTATTATTATTATTATTATTATTATTATTGTATTATGTGCACATACCTTACTCATTTTATTCATCGTAAGAACTGCTTTGTTCCTCACTTCCGCTTCCTTGTAGATTTATCACAAAAGCTTCATTATCGTTTCCAATATCCTGTCTCATGTTATCGTACCACACGACTGCTCAATTTTTATAGTGGTTTGGAGACATTTGCTCCACAAATTTACACTATGATTACATTTCAGGGGCGTACATACAATTTTTTTTGGGGAGGGGAGGGGGGGATGACTATCCTGGAAAATTGTGAGTATTCTCAGGGGGTTGTCACCGCAAAATACTCAGAAATATCAACCAATATCTTAGAGCATATAACTTTGTGTAATTATTTTAGATAAGAGTTAATTGTAAAATTCTCAGTTTATATAACGTACAATTTAGTGGCAATACAAAAAAGAGTTGTAAAATACAACACAACACAAAAATAAAATGTTATACTTAATGAATTTTCTATTATGGGCTATGGAGTATGAATGGCAAACATCTAAATATTTGTCAATTTATTAAGCAGAAAGGTAAAGAGGTTTCTTATTTTACAAATTGTTAATTTATTTCTCAAAAGTACCATACTGTGGGATTCTCAGTTTTTCCTCACAAGGCTGAGTGTACCCCGTTCCAGCCCTCAGACCAGAATTAAAATTTCTAGGCAGAGCCGGTAATCGAATTCGGACCTCCAGGGCAGCAGCCAAGAATGCTATCCACTACACCACGGGGTAGTCTAATTTCAATCTTAATATTGTTTATAACTTAGCCAATAAGTTAAGGTTAGGGCTCAACCAAATTTACAATTATTTTATGTTTATACCAAAGCCCTTAATTTTATTGCCTTTTTTCGGTAGGGCTGGAGTCGCCACGGTCCCCCCTTATAAACGCCCCTGATACATTCACGGATAGCCTTGCAAACACTAGAGCTTAATAGTGGAGTTTTGTTGTTTTTCCTGACGTCAATCTTCAAACGCGCCCAGACCAGTTCGATTGGGTTGGGTAAGGGGGCATCCTTAACATCTCATGTCCTAATGCCATCTAATAGAACTTCCTGTTGTACATTCGCAACTTCGATTGCCGTTAATAATACTGACTTCACTGGAATTGGGTAGCGGAGTCGTGAAGCCGTTTGCCTCTTATCACGGCGGATCGGGTTCGATTCCCAGTCAATGTATGTGCGATATTCAAAGTGAAATGCCATGTCCTGTGATTCGGATTCCACGCAAACAGAAGGTCCCGTGACTCACGATTGCGAGATTAACGGTCACGTGAAACTACAAATTTCCTTTTGCTACAGTCATAACTAAGTTATTAACATTTAAACTTTCTACGCATTCTTCATTACTATAGTCAATGAAGGCGCTCCATTAACCGAATAGCCTTCCCACGGCCTCCACATCACTAATAATGGCACATACGAACACGACTTACACTGAGGAAAAGTCTAATGTTTTAGGTAGCTACGAGAGAGAGCATCAGCGAGAATGGACAGAACTGGGTGCAATATAGGAGACCTGACACGCGATCAGGCAGCCAAGACCGGAGTCTGCATTTCACGTGGAGAGATAGAGGAAGCATGATATTAATCAAGAGCCGTCAGCTATTGGTAAATTAACAATTGTAACAATTGTAACAATTTGTAAAAAAGAAACCTGTTTACCTTTTCTGCTTAATAAATGGACAAATATTTAGATATTTGCCATTCATGCTCCATTACGCCATAATAGATAATTCATTAAGTATAACATTTTATTTGTGTGCTGTGTTGTATTTTATAACTCTCTTTTATGTTCGACCCTCACTATTATGTGCCAGAAAACTGTATCATAATGATGGTCATTATAACACCGTTTTTCATTACGATACAGTTTCTCCAGCCAATCAGAGCTCGTCCATTGACCAATTAGGTAACGATACCTTCGCGCATGCGCTCAAAATCCAACATGTCAGACATAAACACAACATCGAACGATAATAAATTACCGACATGGAATACGCACCGTCCATATGTTCGCGTAAATAAACTGGCGAATATGAGACAAGAAATAGCACTGTACCTTAATATCCCCAAAACCAATTTCTACACAGCGCGTGGTTTTGACACGATTTCAGTGAGAGTTTTACTGAATACTGGTGCACAATCTGCACAAGGCCATGTCGTTGGTCTTGATCTGAACATATGGTATTGAAGCACACAGAGCGCATGCGTCGGTTGTCCAGAGAGCTTGGAAAAACAGATATACTACCCACCGCAGCACCCGATCACAACATTCTAGTGACTGAACAGATATTTATGAATATTTATGTTAAAACATATAATAAAGTTATAATTATCGTCGAACATAAACAGTCGTATGCAACTCGCCTATAATGGTAATTAAGACACTCGTATGGAAATTATAAAACTCGCATACGCTCGTTTTATAAAAATACACGTGTCTTAATTATAGCCATTATAGGCTCGTTGCATAATGTACTATTGTATTGCTTCTAATTGTACGTTATATAAACTTAGAATTTTACAATTAACTCTTATCCAAAATAATTACACACAGTTATAAGCTCTAAGATATTGGTTGATATTTCTGGGTATTTTGCGGTGACAATCCCCTGAGAATACTCACAATTTTCCAGGATAGTCAGCCCCCCCCCCCCCCGAAAAAAATTGAATGTACGCCCCTGGAATGTACCCATAGTGTAAATTTGTGGAGCAAAAATCTCCAAACTACTATAAAAATTGAGCAATCGTGTGGTACGATTAAATGAGACAGGATATTGAAAACGATAATTAAGCTTTTGTAATAAATCTACAAGGAAGCGGAAGTGAGATTATTGACGTCGCGTGCTATTGCCTTATGTTTGAGTCACCACTCGTTAAAGAGGAAAGTCAGAGAACTATACTCCATGCTCATGTAGCCCCGTGAACTTGGGTATGTGTGGTGGAAACTTTCTGATAACCTGTGTCATTTTGATGCATGTACTGGTATGTGTATCAGTAAATTTTGCTAGGATTTGGGTAGTAGGTGGCCACGGCCTTAATTTATGTGCCATCCCGGCATGTGACAGGTATAGAAGGAAGAAACCACGGAAAACTGCCTCAAAGATGGCTGAGGTAAGAATCGAACCCAGTTCTGCGTCACAACGCTGAGTGAACCCCATTTCAGCCTTCAGACCAGAATCAAATTTCTTCTTGCTGAAGTGACTAGCATTCTTTTTTGTCACCCCGGAGGTCCAGGTTCGATTCCCGGCTCTGCCAAGAAATTAAATTTTGGTCTGAGGGTTGAAACGGTGTACACCCAGCCTCCTTAGGCAAATCTGAGAAGAGTTGGGTTCGATTCCCACCTCAGCCATCCTGGGAGTTGGTTTCCTTGGTTTCCTACTTCTACTCCAGGGAATGCCGGGATGGTTCCTAACTTAAGGCCACGGCTGCTTCCGCTCTATACCTCACCTTAATTACAAATGCACACATTAATACATCCATACCAATAACAGAAGTAATCAGACAGAATTCCACACTCACCCAAGTGCACGGGACTAAATGACCACGATTTCCGAGCCCCTCAAATGAAACGGCAACAGAATTAAATTTCTTGGCAGAGCCGGGAATGAAACCCGGACCTCCGCGGTGAATGCCAGGAATGCTAGTCACTACATCACAAGGGGGCCGTATATGGCCACGCAATCAGACGCCGCCTTCGTCTGGTGCAGGGCACCTAAGGGTAGGGGTGCATGCGCCGGTACAAGGTGACCACTGTGCAAACCACCACTCCTCGATTTTGAGCAATAGCGCTAGTTCTCTCTTTTCCCTAGGGTTGTCTCGCTCGCTCCCCCCCCCCCCCCCCCTAACCCTCTTCTGTACCGCAGATTAGGTATTGAGCTTGACCGTCACGACTAACAAGAAAAGAAGAGAGAACTTTCCTACTTCGATTCAAATCGACATTCGGGAGTCTTTGCTTCCCTCGGAGCCGCGGCGTAGCCATGCTTGTTAAAACGTGCATCACAGCCGTGAGGGTAGCTGCAGCAAGCCCGGAGATCGCAGGGTTGAATCCCGTTCAGGTCGGGTTGGGCGCTGACCTACTAAAAATGGTCGGGCGTATAGTGAGCACTCGCAGACGCAGGGCTCTGGTTGCAAGTCTGAAGTTGAGTGTGTGTTAATCTTGTCTCTCATAACCTATATTTATGTGATGACCGTAGTAGTGTGTCTAACAGTATTAGGGGCAGGGATGAGGTAGGTGCCCCGGGACTTGAAGTATGGTACTATCCCGGGGCTTATTTCGAATACTTAGACATAAGATTTGACAAAAACATCTAACATGAGAAATATCGACAAGCAATACATTGCGACCCGAATGATGACCACCCCGTCTATTTAATCAATAGCTACGAACCATTAACAAACCGGAAATTACGAGGGCTGTTTTGTTTTCAAGTTCCGATGGACTGTATAAAAATAACAGATTGACATACCAAACTGATTTAACTGCTAAATGTTTGCTTGTTTTATTCATATGTCTCAACATAATCGCCAAAACGATTGAAACATTTGTCGTATCGTTACACCAGCTTTCCAATGCCCTCGGCAAAATATCTGCCGCCACTGATGTGGGTACGTCTGGACAGTCTCCTGAAGTGTTTCCTTTTTGGCGAGGCGTTGCCGCCCAACCATACCTTCAACTCGAGAAAGGTGAAAATCATTCAGTACTGGTTTGCACTAAACGGCAGATGGTCCAAAACTCCACACTGGAATTCTTTGAAAAAGTCTATTGTAACGTTGGCACAGTGCGGTCGTGTCTGTCTGTCTTTCTGTATATCTTTATGTAGACCTACGCCTATAACTCGTGTTCGGATGCTTGGTGCATCGTAAAATTAGGTATGGTATCCGTGAGAGTCAATACACCAATTATTTATAAAACTCTTTCCGTACTTTTCATAGAAGGGTGGGTATAGGGAAAACCTTTTCAAATTACATGCTAAAATAGGTGAAATATAAAAATTATCCTACAAGGACGACCAAAGCATATATTGCGCTTCTCAATGTGAGACACAAATTCTGGAGTCCATAATGGATCTCCAAAAACCATATTTTAAGGCCCTTAAATTAACAGTGTGTGTGATATTCCCAGAACACTAACTTCGCTCTGACAAACTTACGAAGGAATGACAAACTGATAACCATTGCAACAGTAGCTCAATTGATAACGTCTGGTTTTAACACCGAAGACAGTTCGAAGAACGGGTACTTCTGCTAGTTTCAAAATAATTGCAAAGTTGAAAGGGGTTATGGAAATTCAAAAATAGATTCGAATAAAGGATACGCTCGTTATTCGAACCAAAATCCAATTGAAGCTGAGGTCAAGAATGAAATAGCATCAGACTTAAACCTCACCAAAAATTATACTAATAAAAGTGGCAACTGGAAACTGCAAAATATTATTGCTCTACTTTTACTAAATGATGGTCGATTCTCTACCTTGTGGAGATTCTCGATGCTGGCATATATTGGAATAAATGCCCATGTATCGTCCCAATATTATACTGGAGCACAGTATACAGGTTCCTCCAGCCTGGTTTCAAACCCGGAAAGTCCCTGCGAACTATTCCTCTCGGCCTCGGAATTGTACACCAAATCCAGTACATCTTGGAGCTCGTACAATACGGTTGTGGACTACATCTCTCTTGATAGACGATCTCATTATCGTAGAAGTATAATGATTCTAAAGTGTTGCAGTGGTTTGCCAACGTCTCCTTCATGATTTTGAATAAATCAGATTTCATGTTTAGAACTTTCAAGTATCGTTCTGGAACCATCTCTGGTAGAAGCAGTAGTAATAGGCATCACTGTCACCTCACGAATATCATAGCACTACTTTGCGTATCATGTTCTTGTGTTTGTCTAGCCCTCCATGGCTACGGATTCAGTAGAAAACGAAAATGTTCCTCTCGACATCGATTTATTTAACATCTTGTAGTAGTAGAAATAATCAAATATCATTAAGTACTTCCACGAAGCACTAATATTTTCAAAGTTCAGTTCAGAAGTATCAATTATGCACAATATGCATGAAATTTTCACGTACAAGTCCGTTGTACAGCGTAGAAATGATTACATAATTCGAAGTAGGCCTAACATATTAGCCTTCACTAACACTTGAAATTTTATGAAGTGTTCTACTCACACTGTTGTATTATAATTCACTTCGCTGAAATATTACAAGTTCAAAACTGTAGACACGACTCTGAAGAAATTTTCTAAGTGTCCACTCGACATACAATACGTTTGTTCAAACACACTGGAAGTATTTTATGACACAATCACGTTCGTATTAAGTACCGCGTTCCGCGCACAATTTTAATAAGCTCTTGGCGAGGTTACAATAAGATCTGATGCTCTACCTTGTTGATGCTGGCATATGTTGGAATAAATGCCCGAGTCCCTGCATTTTTGTTTATGCATATTTTAAAGCCTCCACAAGCTTGTTGGCCGACTGTAATTTGTCAAAGAGACGTAATTTGGCCTTGACCGAGGTTCCGTTCGATGCTCGGCGTACCACGTGACATTCCTATCGTCATTTGTCAGCCTTCCCAGCTGCTTGAAACAAAACAATACGTCCTAAGATCACGGCCTCAGCGGCTCCGCGCGCTGTTGCTATAAATACGCAAATCCCAGCTACAAAATACTGTCACATTACCATCCCGGCATTTGCCTGAAGGCGAAGTGGAAAACCACGAAAAACCACTTCGAGGATGGCTGAGGTGGGAATCGAACCCCCTCTACTCATTTGGACCACCCGATGCTGTGTAGACCCCGTACCAGTCCTCATACCACTTTTTAAATTTCGTGGTAGAGCTGGGAATCGAACTGCGAACCTCCAGGGTGGCAGCTAATCATGCTGACCACTACGCAACGGAGGCGACTCACTTATTTAGTTACAGAAGTTGATTGTAAACATGTAAATAGCTGAACCCACATATATGTAGACATAGATTTGATAACCTGAGTGTATGAGATCTGATGATGATCGCTTGACGATCGTAACTAGTCATCCAAGTGAACTCATTAATCTCATGTATTTATTTTTTCAGGGTTAGGGCATAACACCCAATACAATTGGGTACAACCGTGTTGACTGACTGAAATGCATAAAGTTCGTTCCCTTTATAGAATAAACCCTCGCTGAATTAAAGTCGAATGCAGTCTGGGTCAAAGGGCAAGGACTGTATGCTTATTGCCTAAAATATGATACAAATGTCAACATTTACAAGACTTAACCTTCATTCATGTTACACATAAAATCACAAGCCCAAAGCAATATTTAGTTAGATAAATAAAAGGTGGCTCAAATATATCCAACCCCTACATCCAGCACTTAATTATAACCAAGTCGATGGAAAGGGCAAATTGCAACATTGAGGTAAGGTAAAAGTATTTTTGCCGCATTCCGGCTGAGCTAAGCTCATGTTATGCTCGTTATTAATCTGGACGAAGGATTAGTTTCATGGTGTCCTTAAATCCTTAAGTATCATCATGGGTATACAATTAAACACTCCATCAAGGAGGCTTTCACAATGACGTGATCATGTCCGGTACATGCTTAAAGGAACATCCTCAAAACATTGATGTGACACAAGACGAACAACTCCGGCGTGATAAAGTCAGACCTGTATGAAAGACTGAGATTTATTTTAATACTAAGATATAGCCACAAAGTAGGCCTACCTTAGTGTACTGCCATTAGTGAAGATGAAGAAAGCCACCTCAGAGCGTTCCAGCTGCATTCGTGTCACAACTTTCCCGAGATCTGTGGCGATGGTCACCTGCAATCAGACAAGTTGAATAGTTCTGATTACATGCAATCACATCAACAACATCTTGTTAAACAGGTAACTGAACAGGTCTGGTTACATGCAATCAAGTCAATAACCTCTTGTTAAACAGGTAACAGAACAGTTCTGGTTACATGCAATCAAGTCAATAACCTCTTGTTAAACAGGTAACTGAACAGTTCTGGTTACATGCAATCAAATCAATAATCTCTTGTTAAACAGGTAACTGAACAGTTCTGGTTACATGCAATCAAATCAATAATCTCTTGTTAAGCAGGTAACTGAACAGTTCTGGTTACATGCAATCAAATCAATAATCTCTTGTTAAGCAGGTAATTGAACCATTCTGGTTTCTTGCAAGCAAATCAATAAGCTCTTGTTAAATAGGCAACTGAACAGTTCTGGTTACATGCAATCAAATCAATAAGCTCTTGTTAAACAGGCAACTGAACAGTTCTGGTTACATGCAATCAAATCAATAAGCTCTTGTTAAACAGGCAACTGAACAGTTCTGGTTACATGCAATCAAATCAATAAGCTCTTGTTAAACAGGCAACTGAAAAGTTCTGGTTACATGTAATCGAATCAATAAGCTCTTGTTAAACAGGCAACTGAACAGTTCTGGTTACATGCAATCAAATCAATAAGTTCTTGTTAAACAGGCAACTGAACAGTTCTGGTTACATGCAATCAAACCAATAACCCCTTGTTAAACAGGTAACTGAACCATTCTGGTTGCTGGCAAACAAATCAATAACCTCTTGTTAAATAGGCAACTGAACAGTTCTGTTTACATGCAATCAAATCAATAACCTCTTGTTAAACAGGTAACTGAACCATTCTGGTTACATGCAATCAAGTCAATAATCTCTTGTTAAACAGGTAACTGAACCATTTTGGTTACATGCAAGTAGATATCGATACATTTCTTCATCAAGGATCCGCACAATGCAATATATTTCCTAGGATCATGATCCGTTACTCTTCTATATCAGAAATGTCCTAATCACGATTCGTATCATCCAAATTTGATTCAAACTTCTCTATACTTCTTTCCGTTGCGTTCTTTACCTTCATCGCAGCATATATTTTGTATTGCCTAAAGAAGTAGTTGATGGTTCATTTAGGGGATTTGATACACTGTGGTCATGACCCTCGTGTACTTAGGTGCGAGTGGAAACACTCTGATAACCTGTGTAATTATTATGGCTGCAGTGTATGTATTTGCACCTGGGGCAAGGATTAAGAAGAAGGTAGCCAGGCCTTAGGTTAGGAGCAATCCTAGCATTTGGATTGAATAGGAGTGGGAAACCACGGAAAGCAACTTCTAGGATAGTTAAGGAGGTAATCAAACCCACCCCTTCTCAGTTTTCAGCCTATTTTCATTTATGAAAAAAAAAATAGGTTTATGAGATCACCTTTTGTCCGTGTGTGTGTATCCCTAATAAAATCTAAACAGATGGAGCGATTTCAATGAAACTCGGTAAGATCATAATACAATTAAGTCCGACCCCGATCGTGCCCTTCAAATTTTATTAAGTCTCACCAATCCAACATGACGGCTGTGCGAAATATTTTACCGGCATTCTATATCTCCGAAACTTATACAGATATCGCCCTGAAATTTTGTACGGTGATACAGGAAACTACTGAAAGTTCACCTTTGTGACTTTCAAAGACCTGTTAGCAACAAAACGAACATGGTGGCCAAGTGAAGTTGAAACATTTAAATAGACCTTTCTCGCAATTTAACCATCCGAGCACAGTGAAACATTGTACAGCAAATATTTATACACATTTCAATGCACTGACATATAATTTAGTTCAATTGTTTACATAACCTCAAGATGGCGGGTGTGCGAAATTTTAAAATTAAGTTTTTATTGTGTCCTAATCATGCGATTGAATTCAACGTTTGAATAAGGAACCTACGCAGTAATCGTCATCTAAAATAGTACATAACTCTATGGCCATCATACATAAAAATCCAACATGGCAACCATCCGAAATACAGGGCGCCCGAGAATGTTCTCCACAGTGACTACGTGCAGCTGCGCGTGGTTGCGTCATCAGTTTAGTTGGCAGCACATTGTTCTTGAAAGGGGGACTCCCGCGAGTGGGCTGTCGGTGTGTATTGCGATAAGCGAGCGAGCGTGTATGTCTTCAGTGTGTATTTCAGTAAGCGAGCGTTCAGATAGATTATTGGTCGAGTGCAACAGTATACAGGCGGTAATGTTTGCTACTGAAGAGAGAGTTTTTTTGGTGGAATACGTTTTTCGCGAAGGCGATCGGTTTACAGAAAAGGTAAAATTAAGATTTCAGGCACGGTTTCCTAATTTAAAGTGTCCAAACCGTGATACCGTTCGGGATTTGATAAGTAAATTTCGTGCAACTGGCTCAGTTCACGATGTACCGGGAACAGGCAGGCCTACGCTTTTAACAGACGATGAAATCTCCGATATAATGCTGCGTAGTCCAAGTAAATCAACACGAAAATTAGCTCAACAAACAGGAATCTCTAAATCGAATTGAAGTCATCAAATTTAGAGGTATATCTCAAAGTCAATGAAAAAAAGGGAACGGACCCAGCTCAAGTGTCCCTTGGAATTCCCAATTCCAAAATACAGAACGCAATTACTTATGGGAAAAGCTGTAAATAGGTGAGAAATCGTTACTAAGTAGACCAATAAAAGATGTAACTGGCTGATAAAAAATATGTAACCAGCTGATGAATGAAATATGTAACCAGCTGATAAATGAAATATGTAGCCAGTTGGTCAATAAAATATGTAACCATCTCGTCAATAAAATATGTAACCAGCTGGTCAATAAAATATGTAACCAGCTGATCAATAAAATATGTATCCAGTTGCTCAATAAAATATGTAACCAGCTGGTCAATAATGTATGTAACCATCTGATCAATAAAATATGTATCCAGTTGGTCAATAAAATATGTAACCAGCTGATCCTTAAAATATGTAATCAGTTGGTCAATAAAATATGTATCCAGTTGATCAATAAAATATGTACGATAACCAGCTGATCAATAACATATGTAACCAGCTGATCAATAAAATATGTAGCCAGTTGGTCAATAAAATATGTAACCAGTTGGTCAATAAAATATGTAGCCAGTTGGTCAATAAAATATGTAACCAGTTGGTCAATAAAATATGTAGCCAGTTGGTCAATAAAATATGTATCCAGTTGGTCAATAAAATATGTACGATAACCAGCTGATCAATAACATATGTAACCAGCTGATCAATAAAATATGTAGCCAGTTGGTCAATAAAATATGTAACCAACTGAACAATATAATATGTAACCAGTTGGTCAATAAAATATGTAACTAGCTGATCAATAGCATATGTAACTGGCTGATCAATAGAATATGTAACCAGCTGATCAATATAATATGTACACAGTTGGTCAATAGAATATGTAACTAGCTGATCAATAAAATATGCAACCAGCTGATCAATATAATATGTAACCAGTTGGTCAATAAATACGTATATAGCTGATCAATAAAATATGCAACCAGCTGATCAATATAATATGTAACCAGTTGATTAATAAATACCTAACTAGCTGATCAATAAAATATACAACCAGCTGATCAATAAAATATGTAACCAGGTGGTCAATAAATACATAACTAGCAGATCAATAAAATATGTAACCAGCTGAATAATATAATCTGTAACCAGTTGGTCAATATATACGTAACTAGCTGATCAATAAAATATGCAACCAGCTGATCAATATAATATGTAGCCAGTTGGTCAATAAATACATAACTAGCTTATCAATAAAATATGTAATCAGTTGGTCAATAGAATATGTAACCAGCTGATCAATATAATATGTAACCAATTGGCCAATAAATACGTAACTAGCTGATCAATAAAATATGTAACCAGCTGATCAATATAATCTGTAACCAGTTGGTCAATAAATACGTAACTAGCTTATCAATAAAATATGTAACCAGCTTATAAAATATGTATGCAGGTGGTCAATAAATACATAACTAGCAGATCAATAAAATATGTAACCAGCTGATCAATATAATCTGTGGCCAGTTGGTCAATAAATACGTAACTAGCTGATCAATAAAATATGTAACCAGCTAAACAATATAATATGTAACCAGTTGGTCAATAAGTTCGTAACTAGCTGATCAATAAAATGTGTAACCAGCTGATCAATAAAATATGTAACCAGCTGATCAATATAATCTGTAACCAGTTGGTCAATAAATACGTAACTAGCTTATCAATAAAATATGTAACCAGCTGATCAATATAATCTGTAACCAGTTGGTCAATAAATACGTAACTAGCTGATCAATAAAATATGTAACCAGCTGATCATTATAATATGTAACCAGTTGGTCAATAAGTTCGTAACTAGCTGATCAATATAATATGTAACCAGCTGATCAATAAAATATGTAACCAGTTGATCAATATAATATGTAACCAGTTGGCCGATAAATACATAACTAGCTGATCAATAAAATATGTAACCAGCTGATAAATAGAATATATAACCAGTTGGTCAATAAGTTCGTAACTAGCTGATCAATAAAATATGTAACCAGCTGATCACTAATATGTAACCAGTTGGTCAATAAATACATAACTAGCTGATCAATAAAATATGTAACCAGCTTATCAATATAATATGTAACCAGTTGGCCGATAAATACATAACTAGCTGATCAATAAAATATGTAACCAGCTGATCAATATAATATGTAACCAGTTGGTCAATAAATACTTAACTAGCTGATCAATAAATTATGTAACCAGCTGATCAATAAAATATGTAACCAGCTGATCAATAGAATATGTAGCCAGCTAATCAATAGAATATGTAACCAGTTGGTCAATACAATTATTATGAATAAAAAACATGTGTGACTGTTAAATTGTTTATTTGAGGGTAATAAGTTGCACATACTGTTTGTGAGGTGATGTTCAGGATAATGATTATGTTAATGCATGCATACGAAGCGGCCCTGTACCGAACACCAGAAGATAAGAGGATTACAAGCAAGAGCAGCACCCAAAGTGTCGCTGTCTCCCATCCAGACACAGGTGACTCCTGTCTCTTCCCAATCGATATCCAGACACATAGCGGAAGGGAATGTGGTAACGCGTGCTCTTGTGTTATTTGGCAGTCACCGTCGCCTTTTTCATTTCATTTCATTTCGTATTTCATACTTATTTATCAGTGCATTTCACGGTATTTACAGTACACTGTTCCTTATACAAATCGATCTATTTACAAACCCCAGTTTGTACGACTCAGTCCTGGGTAGTGGAGGGTACAGCATAACTCCGCGGCCCTTCTGAGCTGATCGGTAGCCAAGGGAAGTAATTGCAGTGTTGTCGTGAACGAGAAACCTTAAAATGTATCGTCTTCAGATACGATTCCAGTTTCTGTGTGGCAAGCGTCGTTATGTTGTTCGATTCTGGTGGCGTCATGATGAACGCTTCAATCCAACATTTGATGCTAAGTGACAAACCAACCCGACGTCTGGTGTGATGGTTTAACGAGCCATCGGTTACGACAGGTCATCGCCTCTTGTGGTGATTCGAGGATGCTTAGCCTGTAGCACAGCAATGTGTAGGGCATCGTATGGCTACACATGTTTCCACTCGTGGCGTAGTTTCCACCATGATAAGGCTTGATCCACCATAGCAAGAGTTTCTCAGGAATTTCTCTGCCAGTTTTCAACACTGTCCTCCCGGCATTTAGGGAACGCTTTGGACGGTGGATTCGCTGGCCTACATGTGTATGGAATCTAGAGACCAAGGTACAACACCTGTAGGACAATTTGTCGCGGCATTATGGCAGCTGTATATCCAATCCCAACGGTATCTCGGCTTCTGTCCAAGCTATAGGCACTGGACCCGCCTTTCATGAGTATAGTTTCCCACTCAAGGTAGCGGTCACTTCATAACATTTACATGTTAAGTTTCATTCGATTCCAACCCACACTACTACAGCCACCACAATAACACAGGTTTTCAGAAAAATTATCTCTATCTATATATAAGCTACGCCTACACTCTCATGTACACGGGACTAAATGACCACGGTAGTCGAGTGTAGACGTTGTTTGATAACCTGAGTTATTGTGGTAGCTGCAGTAGTGTGTGTTTTTGTAATTCATGTCAGGTTTGGAAAGGAGGTAGCCGTGGCGTTAAGTTGGGAACCACCCCAGCATTTTCCTGGAACAGAAGTGGGAAACCACGGAAAACCACTTCCAAGATGGCTGAGTTTGGAATCGAACCCGGACCTTCGGGGTGTCAGCAAGGAATGCTACCCACTACTCTACGAGATGTTCCAGCTACTGTACAAGAGAGAGATTGGAAGGGCGTTGCATTCCTACCATCGATATGGGGAATGCAAATGATTTAAGAAAAGCATACTGGTCTTAATCGTTTGGCCTCCTGAGAGGCCGAGTGCAGGTCTTTCTAGTCGACGCCCGTGGGTGACCTGCGCGTCGGGATGAGAGATGGAATGGGTGAAGATGAATGAAACTGGGCAAGGATGTGGAAGGAAGCGGCCGTGGCCTGTCAGAAGGTACCATCCCAGCTTTTACCTGGGGTTGAAAATGGGGAAACCACAGAAAACCATTTCAAGGACGGCCAACGGTGGGGCTCGAACCCACGCGTCTACCGAGTCAGCAGAGAGCTTGGCCCCATGACCTAACGCTGTACTTTAGCCAGCGTAGCCACTACTGTCGGTATAGCATACTGGTGATGGAGCGTAAAAACTGAAGAGAAACTACAAATAACTTTTTCTTTAGCTATTGGAGCTTTTGAAAAAAAAATCTCTGTACAATTATAGCCTTCCCTATAGAACAGCTTCTCATATGCTGTGGGACGGGCAACGCACGTTGAGTCAGCGCCACTTGACTAGCATCATCCATTACACAACAGCGCGTCGGGAAACCCTGAATGCTGGAATTGCGTTTATTACATATGGAGCTGGCAAGATACCTTAGTTGAGATAATTACAACTTGTGGTGACGTACTGTAGGCTAACTCGTATCCCGTGAACATCGAATTTTCCAAGTGGAAACATATCATCTCAGCAAGAAGTCATCCAGTATATGTGTTCGTAAGTTTCAGTGCCGTGTGATTTTTACTGTGGGGGAATCTCAAACAAAATGTATACAGAAACAATCCTCGTACTCTGGAGGCTCTCAAGAACGAAATAACGGCACAGATACGAAATATCAGTGAGGATGAATTACAGCGAATGTAGACTACCAAAACTTCCTGTGTTGGTGCAATATGCGTTCAGAAAATGAAGGACATCGTTTCCTGCAATTACCCTAAAATTCATGTAAGTAATGATGATTATTAAATACGTTGGAAAGTGTAAATGTGTTAAACAAGTTGGGCACTACGCTGCAGCTAGCGCCAGTGCCTTGCTCGACACGCGGCCTCCATGAGTCTCTATTCTCAGTGTAGTTCATAGACAACGACACTCCTAGTGTACGCTTAGATAGCTTACACCATGCAGTGTGTAGCAGGATAGAGGCAGGTATTGCTCTATTATGCAATGTCCCCTGTGGAGAGCATGTGTAATTTGTACTGACACATAATACATTAATGAAAACTAATAACTATTCCCTGTTGATGAGTTGCGCAATGGTTGAGGGCCGAGGAACGACAGTTAATTACGGCCGACCTGCCATGCAATCAGATGCTAATTATAACCTCACGTGTCACAAAATTTAATCAGCATAATCAGTTTTATTGGGGATATTTAACCATTCCATAATTGGTTAAAAAATGAAGATCATATACACACACCAACACTACAGAATGGAGGCGAGTATTTTGTGGTCAGTCCATTTGTGTGCCAACTACGCATTCATTTTCGTATTTGTCCTTCATCAATTTGTGGGTTTAAGGACCAGCACATTTCCAGCTTGCAACATACCTCGTATGATTCCATTAATTTGACTGAGAGGTTCTCAAAACATGGAGAACCCTTGCAAAGTACGTCATCATGCCCAATTTGGAGAGTAATCGCGAAGGAAAATTCCTATTTTTAGTCTAAGAGGGCGCACACTTCTCCCTTTCTGCCTAAATTCTCACATCCTAATAATTTTGCTTTGCATGGATTCCAGTTTCAAAGATAAATCAAGGCATTCAATGTGCCCAGCTTGCTTGTCTAGTAGCATCCCTACAACCACAGATTAACCCCGTTGTTAACAGCCCCTTCATATTCTCATCGTTCTCAAACGAACTAAGTGGGCTATAGGAGTAGGCCAGGGCAGATGACCTCGCTGTATTGCCCCTTAAAACAACAATAAATAACTAGGAATAGGCCAGTACGTGTCTCCCGTTATGCACCAAAAGACTTACGTGATTCTGGTGAATTGATGGATTGTCACAACTAAGCAGTATCGCGTTCATTTCCATAGATGTACAACACCAAAACACACTAATGTACGGTTTACAAAACTTTCAAGGTCAGACAATGACACAACAGCTACAATAGTATTCCCTTCTCTGCTGGCATACAAGGCACTCAGTGAAGTTAACTCCGCTCTATTGTGGAAAGGACTGCACTACTAGACCAAAATACTCAGTGCCAAGTATAAAAATCAGTAGTGGTATATTCTGTGAATATACGTTCCATGTAATTTTTTCACCCGTATTGGTCTTCTTTAATTATTTTTTCGCCTTTTTTATTTCTTATTTATTGAAAACCACCAACAGAGATTTCTTTGTATTTAGCTCTCTTGTTGTGCATTTTCTTATGTTGTCCTTCGTTTGTTCCAGAAATCGAGTTGTCTTCTCCTCCCCCCCCTAGTTTAGCAGTAGCTTCGGGCTTCTCCCTGCAGCGCTTCATACGGCAAATTGCTGAATTCAATGTTTCCTGGTGGCCAGCGAGTGAACTCTTTGACAGCGGTCGCTGAAGAATGTTTGTTACTTCGGCTCACCTGCTACAGATGGACTTTGTGGACTTTGTCTCAAGAAAAGAAATTTGTGTATTCAAGAGATTTATTGCTTCATATGTTTGTATTCCCTGTGTCTTACGTCAGCTCCTTCCCCTACAACCTCAACTCGCTCACTTCACTGGTGTGAAACTCTCTCGCTTGCCAGACTCCTCAGTGCAACCAAACAGCTCGATTAGACCGCCCTCCGAGAGTCAGTTGTCTCGCCCGAAATGTTCTGACATTATGTAGTGTATACTACATCTATCGCCCGCTACCCACTTATCATGTGAAAGATGTGAATGTCAAAGATCAACTTGTTGTTTTAATTATCATTTTCCTCGGAGGGAGTTCATGTCAATGGGATATTGCAACTTGTGTCTGGGCGCATCGTCGGATTTTGTATAAACTCTGTCAAATGCAATAAATGGGCCCTCCATGGGATTTTCATTAAACTCCACCAAATCCAAGAGACTTCATCTAGAAAGTTCTCGAAGCATTCTCTTCAAATTTAAAGTCTGTGACGTCACAGTGAAATTAACCTGTTTCCGCTTCTAACGGTTTAATGGATTAACACTGTTAATAACACAGGACTTTCTAGAAAGGGCATCGGTGCTTGGATCTGAAATGACTCACAATAGTAAACATGGACTTTTCTCAACTTCAAAATTATGCTCCTTTGCTAGAAACCTTTAAGTGCTTCGTGTCTGAAAACAGTTTGGTTCACAAAAAAACGGTTACCGTGTTGTGAAAACATACATGCATGAACTATCAGTGAAAAAATCCCTACTCTCCTTTTCTCCCCATTCCACCTACTAACAATCAACTTTTAAACTTAAGAAATCTTTGTTACTTGTTTTGTGTAATTCCGAGGATCTAGTTAAATGCTGGCCTCCCCTAACTTGGAAATTTATGATCAACCGTAATTCTGTAAAAACTCAATCTTTCTTCGTTCAACTTATATAAGTTGGAACGTTCTCGAAGCTGATGAGTTTCATATGTATTGTAACTTTTCTAAGCACAAGCTCCCAATAATCTGGTGCCACTTAGGCCCTAGCTGACTATTCTCTTGCTATTCGGCCCTCTTTTTCATGGGTTTTCCATTTTTTTGAAATATTTCAAATTTTAACAGAAAATTCTGCTGTACCCAAGTTTTCAGGATCGAATGAGATTGTTCTATCTTATTTCTACTTTAGCCTTTGCTTGTCGAATGAGGCACCTTACTTTGTCCTATATGATACAATTAGTAAAATTGAATGTATTAATAAAAATACCGACAGTAGTAGCTACTCTGGCTAAAGCTCAGCATTAGGTCATGGGGCCAAGCTCTCTGCTGACTCGGTAGACGCGTGGGTTCGAGCCCCACCGTCGGCCGTCCTTGAAATGGTTTTCCGTGGTTTCCCATTTTCAACACCAGGCAAATGCTGAGACGGTACCTTCTGACAGGCCACGGCCGCTTCCTTCCACATCCTTGCCCAGTTTCATTCACCATCATTCATTTCATCTCTCATTAACTCCTCTCATGAGGTTGGCGTCAGGAAGGGCATCCGGCCGTAAAAATCATCGCCACAAAGACTTCCATCGCATCTCATCCCCGACTCCGTTGGAAAAACGGGATAATAAGGGGTAGACATACATACGAATGTATTAATAAAAATGCTTGTTCATTTAATCGAATCTATGCGTGAATTTGTAAATATTTTAACAAAAGGTTTATTCGAGTTAGTCTTTGGTCTAAGACCAATTATTTATGCTAGTAATGCTGTGCAGGAGTATAAAGACTCCGTCCTTCTTAAACTACACTTACTCATTGTATAGGCACCTGCTGTGCCCTGGATTTTAGGATCAATACATTCTTAACTATCGTAGCCCTTTTCAAGCATAACTGTGTCTATTGTAGCACGTCAACTTAATATTCTTACTTGTTTATCCTAATTTAGGCAATCACTGCTGTTCCCAAGTTTGCAGGATTAACATGGATTTTCTATTGTAACTTTACCCTTTTCCAATCGTGTCTATTGAGACACCCTAATATATCTGGCTTTGCAACAAATTATAAGTGTTTTATACATAGCTATTCAAGTGTATCCTTGGTCTGAAACCAATAATTAAGCAGCAACTGCTCTTTTTGTATATTTTCCTCAAATCGATTGAATTGCTTATATTTATATGCGTGGCACAGTTTTAAATGTTTTGGCCACGGCCTCCCCGTTTGAGTCTTGTAACATTTGTAACCGCCTAGGGAAGACTTTTGATCCTGTATTTTATATGGACATTTCGTCTCTTTTATAATATTTAACAGTTTATATAGTGTTAATAGGTTGCCTATTCATAGTGCATATTAAGTTATTGTGATAGCGAGGACTCACTTCGCAGTTTTTGGTAACGTTATAGTACACGGTCATTGTTCACTTACATAACCTCATGTTGGTAGGATAATATTCTACAGTTGGATGTATGTACACTTCTCTCTGAATGATCACACTGAATAGTGTTTGAAAGTGATATGCTTGATTTTAAGGCACCAAATCATAGTGAAGTAGCATGAATGTTAAAACAGCAAATAAGTGTATTGTTGCCTTACGTAAATTGCATGAGCGGAGTACAGGTTATGATCAGCTGCGACTAAATCAATGAGATGAATTCATGAAGATATCTCATTTCGCCTTCTGTGAGTATTCCTATTGATATTATTTCTGTCAGTGAATACAATGCAGAATAGAAAGAATACTGATGCATTATCAAATTCTCGGACGAAGACAGTTAAGTTTACATGATACAAACCGATAAATTGCTGTTAAGTGGTGTAACGACCTCTGTGGGTTGGGGCTGTAGAATAGACCCACGGTATTCCCTGCCTGTCGTAAAAGGCGACTAAAAGGGGACCGAGTAGCCGCCGGTATAAGTGGCTCCCCTCTTTCGCAAATTGCAGATAGGGTCAGGGCACTCTTTTGTCCTTGGAGTGAGAAATCGCTCCTTAAGGTGGATGAACCAGCAGGATTTGGTCAACAGCATAAGAATGGAGAAGGCAACGGGAAACCACTCCATTAAAGACCTTTATGTGTATCCCAAGAAAACCTATGATGAGTCCAAAGACAAATGTTAGTGAAGTTGGCAACTGCGGGATCACACCTCAAAGGAATGATGTCGGGCCCGGCAGGAGAGGAAATGGGGCCTCTCAGGTCGTTATCCGGAGAAATCCCTATTTTAAAATTGGAACATGGAATGTTCGAACTATGTTACAAGCTGGGAAACTAGAGAACTTGAAAAGAGAAATAGACCGACATAAATTAGATATTTTAGGATTAGCTGAAACACGTTGGAGAGAAGAAGGAGAGTTCACAAGCGGAGACTACAAAGTCTTGCACTCCGGAAGTGAGAATGGTCAAGGCGGTGTAGGTTTGGTACTAAATGCTAACTCTTCAAGAGCCCTACTGGATGTTGAAGCTATTGGAAACAGAATTATCATAGCACGTTTTCTGGCAACACCCGTAAATTTAGTTGTGGTGCAGGTATATATGCCTACGTCCAGCAGTGATGATGATGAGGTTGAAGAAATGTATGAGAAGCTGGAAGAATTACTGCGTAAGACAAAGGCTAGCGAGAACATTATTATAATGGGAGACTGGAATGCAGTGATTGGTGAGGGAAAAGAAGGATTTGCAGTAGGAGGGTATGGTCTTGGTAGAAGAAATTCACGTGGTCAACGTCTTCTCGAATTCTGTGAACAAGAGAGGCTCGTTATAAGTAACACTTGGTTTACCTCACCAAAGAGGCGGAGATATACTTGGAAAAAGCCAGGTGATGATCAACGTTACCAGATTGACTATATTCTTGTCAAGGACAGATACAAAAATCAAGTGAAGAAATCCATGGCATATCCGGGCGCTGACATCTGTTCTGATCATTCTCTACTAGTAATGAGTACGGAACTGAAATTTAAACGCAGGATTCAGGGAAAACCAACAAAGAAGTGGGATCTTGAAGCATTTAAAAGCGAGCGGACTAAAAAGCAATATCAGGAAGCCACTGATGACAACATATCATCATATGCAAACAACTCACAAACTGTTGATCATTTATGGTCAATAGCCAAATTCTCCATCGAAAAGGCTGCTGAAGACTATGTGGGATTTGTGGAAAGAGTGAATCGCAAACCATGGATCACACAGGACATTCTCTTAAAGATGGATGAAAGAAGAAAATTTAAAAACGACTCTTCAGAAGTAGGCAGAAATAACTACCGAATGCTAAAGAACCAGATTGATCGACTCTGTCGGGAGAAGAAAATGGAGTGGTGGCAGTCAAAATGCGAAGAGATCGAATTTCTGCAAAAACAAGGAAGAACAGATTTAGCCTACCAAAAGATCAGGGAAACTACTAAGAAACAAAAAGGATTCCGCACTAGACAGTTCCGTGATACACATGGGAATCCTATATCAGACCTGAATTACAAGAAGGAACACTGGAGGATGTATGTTGAAGATCTATACGCAGAACCAATTCCATTCCTTTTGCCAACACGTGGCGAGGAAGACAGGCCAATTGCAGAAGATAGAATTATTAGATCAGAGTTCGATGAAGCTCTAAAATCAATATCCATGGGTAAAACACCAGGTATTGACAATGTTCCTGCCGAACTAATCAAGAATAGTGGGGATAGTACACTTGAATGGATATTCAAATTGGTAGCAAGAATTTTCGAAGAAGGTAAATGGCCTCAGGAGTTTTACACCAGCATCATCATTCCAATTCCAAAGAAGACTGTACCAGTTGAATGTAGTGACTATCGGACCATTAGTCTCATCCCTCATGCATCAAAGATACTTCTGCAGATTTTAAGGAAAATGATGGAAATATACATCGAACAGTATCTAGACAACTCTCAATTTGGCTTTCGAAGGAATATGTCTACACGTGATGCTATCGGGTCCTTGCGATGTCTTGGAGAAAAGATGTTAAGTGTAAACAGAAACCTTTACGTGTGCTTTGTGGACTTCGAAAAAGCATTTGATAAAGTCAGCTGGCACAAGCTGTTTCCTCTTCTGAAACAAATAGGTTGTCCCCATCGATTAATCAGATTAATATTTGATCTGTATATAAATCAAACTGCTGTTGTTCGGCTTGGAAGTGACGTATCAGAACCCGCTAAGATCCGCAAAGGTGTGCGACAAGGGTGTTTGCTGTCCCCTGGACTGTTCAATGCCTTCGCTGAAGCTATAACTACGTGGGCTTTTAAAGGTTCTAATATGGGAGTGAAAGTTGGTGGAAGACTTATCCAGAATATTAAATTTGCTGATGATCTGGCATTACTTGCAGTAAATCCGCATACATTAACAAACATGTTGCAATGTTTAAATGATACAGCTACAGAATATGGAATGAAAATCAATTTTAAGAAGACCAAGATTCTGGTGATAAGTAAGCATCAACACGAACTAAATATTACCATAAATAAAGAACCAGTACAACAGGTCAATCGTTTTAAATACCTTGGCCAGATCTTCACAGAAGACCTACGATGTGAAGTTGAAATCAGGAGCCGTATAGCCATGGCCAAGCAGGCATTCCGTGAAAAGCATTCTCTAATTTGTCTACGCTCGATGTCCCTCAGCCGTAGAAAACAACTGGTTAAGACCTACATATGGCCAGTTGCAATGTACTGCAGTGAGACCACAACGTGCGTATCGTACCATGTTTCATCTAAATATATAATGCGATGTCCTGCAGCCCTCAACGAACGTAGTCTTGTCAAGTATTTGTACCTCCAAGCCACTATTCTTGCCGATTCCATAATTACACGCCTTCTGTTTAACGTGCGAAACTGAAATCCAAGTTTGAGTAACAATTTCCTAAGCATAGTAAGTTTGTACTGAAATTCACACAAGTCCTGCAATTTAAACAACAGTTCTTCAATGCACGGCGGCTGTCCTTTCGCATAAAACTTATATATTTCGCGTCGAACAACATCGCACGTGAAATCGTCAATCTTAGCAAATAATTTTCTTATATTTGCTCTTTTTTGAGGTGTTTTAGGTCCCCTCTTAACACATTTACTAACAGTTTGTCAACTCAATTTAAGAATTTTTGCTGTCTCTGTAATTGACCCCTTGCCTAACTTATTCTTTTTTACGTAATCGTACGTACTGCACACGAACTTTTGAGACTGTTTAGATAGTGTGCCTGTTACAGTTTTTGCCATGTCAACATCGTTATTAACCCCATGCCCAGTTTCTTCTTCACAGCTTTCAGTTCCTGAAGTAGTTCCATCACAATCGTTTGATCCGGATCCATTAATTGAAGTTGAAGAAGCGCAAATAATGTAATCGGGCACCACGCTACAGTCATTAATATTAATATTTAAACGTTCTGCACATTCCTCATTACAGTGGTCAATTGAAGGTACTCAACTGACCATATAGCCTTCCCAAGGCCTCCACATCACTAATAATGGCACAGACGAACACAACTTACACTGAAATGAACAAGGAGAAGTCTAACGTTTTATCTAAACAGCCACGAGAACAAGCAGTAGCGAGACTGGACAGAACAGCGTGCAACAGTGGAAACTGTAAAGTGAGCAGGTAGAAAGGGCTGGTGTCATCGCCTGGTCTGAACTCCTCGGGGACAGATGGTGGATTCATCTTATTGGTCAGCCATAAATAATGGCTATTGTCGGCTCGTGCTAATGCTTACCGTTTGAGATGCCGCTCGTTAACCATGAAAGTGAGGCTACTATAGATCGATTGCTAGTTTTTGGCCGGTCCGTATGCTCGCGAGTCTAGTCGGCGAACCTATCCCCACCCAAGGTTTGTAGAAGGCAGGGTGGCTCATTACTCTCGGCCAATGGGAGAGCGCGCGGGAATACGTCACGGGCCTGCTGTGTTTGAATCAGTCATTTGACCCTAGCGCATTACACGCTCAGTAAATAATATTTTTTAAGGGCAGCAGCCATTTCAGAGTGGTAACTAGCGAATTGTTGTGAATAATAAATGATGATGAACGTTTAATTACATGACTAATTTAATTATACACCTCCTTCAACATATAAAACTGATATATATACAAACATACTCACAGTTGACTGTATCTCCAACAGGCGCAGATCCACCTATCCCCATTGCTTCACTAAGCACTGCATTATTATTTATAATGCTGTCATTGCTGTCCATTGCTATACCTACACGTTCGTCTTCATTTCCGCCACTCTCGGAGTAAGCAAAACTGTGTCTGATAACACCACAACGATGTTGGTGACCCCACGGATTGTCAGTCACTTTCGCCAACCACATCAACACTCTTCGACAACCCAGACGTCGTCACATCTTCCAACAAGTGAGTATTTCGCTCTTGTATCATGCATACTCCGTGAAAGAGCTATGTCTGACACGTGTACTGATCTGGTATTAGATCTATACTAGAGCCCTGCGCGGATAAACAAATTGTTATCCGCATCCGCACGACTTTTATCCGCATCCGCCCCGCATCCACACGACTGTTATCCGAATCCGCTGACATTACAATAATATTTTTAATTTATTAGATAAAGCGTTAAGTACTAAAGCAACACGTTTAGACATTTGAGGAGAAATTCGTTCCCCTAGGCAATGTGTGAATCGCAAGACAATGTTGACTCAGTTTTGTCCCTCTGAGTAACGGCATGTCAAACAGCGAGTTGCTAATTATAACACTTACTTAGTCGTTGGATATACCCACGCAAGCAAGCGCAGGTATAAAGGACTTTTTGGGGGGATAAGTTAATACTAATTGAGGGTATTTCCACGATTGGCTTCTCTCACTTCTCTATTATTCTCATACAATCCAAGCGAAAGCAAATACGGAAATAACAAGAAACGTGAAAAACTTTACAAAAACTAAAATTATTATTTTTAAATCCAGTTCAACATTTTATTCTTAAAATATCCGCAAATTTACTATACACATTACCCGCAGATGATCCGCTATCCGCACAGCCATGCAAACTATCCGCATGGCGAAATTTTTTGTGGATATCCGAATCCGCACCGGGTTTTATCTATGACCATGTGAAATATCTGGCTGTGACGATGCAAACATTTATTGTATTTTATATGAAAATGTTATGTTTGAACAATATAAGAAATAAATACTTTTCTTTACATCTGTGAACTCAGGGTTATATCTTTAAGTCTCCCGCAATCAATAATGAGAAAACAAATCGCATTTGGCTAAACGTTGCAAATACAAAAACAACAGTAAAGAAAATATTGTTACGTGTTGCCCCTAGTGGCAAGTTCGTTAACTGGATTACGGTGGGTGAAACCACAACATAATTGTTCCTTTAAAGAAATATTAGCTTTATTGCAGGCCAGGAAAATACACCACACAATAAGCACAGAATCTCACTTCATAAGACACTACTAGTCCCTATAGCTTCCACACTTAGCCTACGTTCACACTACTGTCCTCGCTATTAATACCTGCAACTCTGCCTTGTACACAAACTACAGTTATTTACGATAGCCTGTCACTCACCACTACACACTGCTTCGCTGTCCACTGGCTAGGAAACAGCCCACTGCGTTTCGCAATTCACTACAATATCTCTGTCGCACTAGGTAAGTACACACTCCTCAAAACTCAGTTCCCCCGTATGATTCACACTGCCTCGCTGTCTGGAGAATCAGCCTCACTTGGGTTTCTTAACTTCGCACGTCACGTCGCCACACTACTGTCGCTCAGGTAAAAACACGCACTAGCTCAAAAACACAGTCAGTCCCTCGCTGGCTACGTCGCTCTTATATAGCGGGGTTGAGACTCAACAGATGTTTCTAGACTAGACCAGGGTTCACACCTTCTCGAGCTTTCCGATACGGGACGGGCCACGAACCTTCGACACAGGGGTCTTTTGTCCTCGCTGTTCGTTGCGTAAACTGCTGGGTGACACAAGAGTACAGGGGTAGCTCGCGGCGAGCTGGAGACATGTGCGAGGCAGTGAAGCAACCCAGCGCTCGTAACACCACCCCCTTCCTAAAAGTTGATCGCCCCGATCAGTCATTGGTCCGCCTGTGTCCCTCCGTAGGCTGCCAGGCGAATTCGATGCACGATCTTCATCTTCGCCCTTGGGCTCTGCTGGATCATGTAGACGACATCGTTGATCCTTTTCACGACTCGGTACTGGCCCTCCCAGGACATCTGCAGTTTGGGTGACAGGCCTCTCTTCCGTAATGGGTTAAAGAACAAGACCAGGTCGTCCTCGTGGAATCCGCCGGCATCAGTCTGCTGGTCGTATCGGGTCTTAATTCGGTCGGTCTCGATCCGCAGTCTTCTCCTTGCGAACACGTGCACGTCCTCCGGTCGGTCGACCAGTTCTTGACAAAACTGGCTTACCGGGACCGGATCATTCCCAGGTCGGCCGAAGGCAAGATCGACAGGTAGACGGAGTTCCCGCCCAAACATGGCCCGGGCTGGTGTGCACCCGGTGGCTTCATGCACGGCGGCGCGGTAGGCCAGAAGAAATAGTGGAAGATGTTTGTCGCAATCCCTCTGGTGCTCGCGGACGACTATTCGAAGATGGTTCTCGATGGAGCGATTGAATCGCTCTACCATCCCTTCAGACTGAGGGTGTAGCAGCGTCGTCCTTGTCTTCCGGATTCCCAGCAGCTGGTATAGGTTCTGGAGCACCTGCGACTCGAAGTTCCTCCCTTGGTCGGAGTGCAGCTCCAAGGGTACTCCGTACCGGCTGACGAATTCCTTCATCAGGGTTTCTGCGATCGTCGCGGCTTCTTGGTTAGAGAGTGCATACGCCTCTGGCCATTTGGTGAAGTAGTCGCTGACGACCTATATGTAACGGTTCCCTGCCTCGCTCAACGGGAATGGTCCAGCAACAACGATGGCCACTCTCTCCATGAGGCCGCCCACGTTGTAGGTCTTCAGTGGACCCCGTCGTCTTCCTCCTGGGCCCTTGCTGGCTGCGCAATCGTGGCACCTCGCGCAGTGGTTCTCCACGTCTGTTCGGCATCCGATCCAGTAGAACCGCTCTCTCAGCTTCTCCAGGGTCTTCTTTATCCCTAGGTGTCCACCAGATGATCCTCCATGGACTTCCTTCAGGATTTCCTCCGTCATAGCCTTTGGAACGACGACTTGTTCCCCAGATGTCTTCCCGTCGGTGCTCTCCCAGGTACGGCAGATGAGGCCATCCCTTACAACCAGCGAGCCCACTGCACCCAGTAGGACTTAAACTTTGGGCTGCAGTCACTCACAATGTTCCACCCGAGTCTGGGGACACAGGCCCTCTTCCATTCGGCTATCAGTCCCAAGTCATCATCTTCCGCTTGTGCCCGCGTGAAAGATTCGCGGCTCCAGCTCCCTTGAAGTTCCACGGTAGTCCTTCGGCACTCTATCCCGGTGTTCTCCTCCCTTCTGGCACAGAAGGTGCAGTCTTCGGGGCACGGTCTTCGTGACAGGGCGTCGGCGTTAGAATGCAGTTGGCCTTTCCTGTGCTGGATCTCAAAGTTGTACTGTTGAAGCCTCTCTAACCACTGCGCGAGTTGACCCTCGGGCTGCTTGAAGTTTAGGAGCCACCGCAGGGATGCATGGTCGGTCCTGATGAGAAATTCTTGCCCGTACAGGTACTTGTGGAAATGTTCAATGGTCTTCACGATGGTGAGCAGTTCCTTCCCGGTGGCGCAGTAGTTCCTCTCTGGCTTTGACAAGGATTTGCTGAAGTAGGCCACTACTCTCTCCTCACCGTCCACTACTTGCGACAGGATTCCCCCTATACCAAAGTCGCTGGCATCGGTATCGACGATGAACCTTGTTCCAGGTCTGGGGTAGGCCAGAATAGGTGCGGTGCACAGAGCCTGCTTGAGTTGTTCGAAGGCACTGTGGCATTCTGCTGTCCACGTGAAGAGTTGGTCCTTCTCAGTCAGTCGATGCAGTGGTTTGGCGATATCAGCAAATCCTCTCACGAAGCGACGGTAATAGGTGCAGAGTCTCAGGAAGCTTCGTAGTTGGAACTTGTCCTTCGGGACTGGCCACTCCCTCACAGCTGCGGTCTTCTCTGGGTCGGAGCGCACCCCTTCCTCGGAGACGATATGCCCAAGGTACTGGACTTCCTTCTGGAAGAGCTGACACTTCTTGGGGCTCAACTTCAGCTGGACAGCCCGTAGCTTCATCAAGATCTCCTTCAGGTTGCTGTAGTGCTCCTCGAAGCTTCTCCTCAAAACGATGACGTCGTCTAGGTAGACCAGGCAGGTCTTCCAGTGTAGTCCCCTTAGGATTTCGAAGGTCGCAGGGGCATTGCACAGACCGAATGGCATGTCGGTGAACTGCCAGAGCCCACTGCCCACAGAGAACGCCGTTTTCTCGCGGTCCTTAGGGTGGACCTCCATCTGCCAGTAGCCACTCTTCAAATCCAAGATGGAGAACCATCTTGATCCTGATATGGTGTCCAGCGTGTCGTCGATCCGGGGTAGAGGGTAGCTGTCCTTCTTCGTGACGTCATTCACCCGCCTGTAGTCCACGCAGGACCTGGTGGAGCCGTCCTTCTTCTTCACTAGCACGACCGGAGAGCTCCAAGGACTATGTGATGGCTCGATCACGCCCTGCTCCTCCATTTCTTCCACCATCCGGTCGACTTCAGCTTGCTTGGCGAGCGGGACATGTCGTAATGGGACCCTAATCGGTGCGCTACCCCCAACGTCGA
Source organism: Meconema thalassinum (assembly GCA_946902985.2). Classification (NCBI taxonomy): domain Eukaryota; kingdom Metazoa; phylum Arthropoda; class Insecta; order Orthoptera; family Tettigoniidae; genus Meconema; species Meconema thalassinum. The sequence goes on along the minus strand of OX336389.2, from coordinate 276,154,895 downwards.
TTCCGTGCTGGACCAAGCTTGTCCTGCCGAAGTCTTTGCTCCCCACGGAGAAGACATCCTGGAATTCGCGTAGCAGGTCCTGAAGTTGGCGTGATTGCTCCTCGTCTAGGTGGTCCTGGGATCCTTGGTACAGCTTCTGTAGTTCTTCTGGCAGGGCGCGTCTTCTTCGGTTATCCGCCTGCAGGTGTCCGTGTCTGTGATGCGGGCAATCCAGGCAACGGGCTCGCAGACTCCTAGGTTGGTGTCCCGGTGACCCGTAATGTCGTAGTCGTTCAGGTTGGACAGGCGGACGTACGGCCGAGGCGTCGTGTTGATGAGGGTCTTGGCAATTAGCAATCCTTTTGTCTGGATGTCCTCATATTTTGGCTCGATGACAGCCGCCACTCCCTCAGCAGTTCCGTCGACAATTACAGCAGCGCTGACCTCCGTCCTGGCGGGAACGATGACGTCCTCTCTCAGCCTTACTCATCGTGCGGTGACGGCCTCGTTTGCTGGTTGCAAAGCAAGTTCTTCACCTCCGTAGCGGAGAGTGTTGGTGCTCAGGTCCAAGATGATGTTGTTCTGGTCCAGGAAGTCCAGTCCGATGATCACATCGTTTGCTACATCAGCCACGATCACTGGATGCTTCACCGTCCGCCGACCAATGACGAACTCCAGTGATGCTTCGCCATGTACCGGTGCGGTCTCTCCAGTCGCGGTTATTAGCTGGAGGTTCCTTTGTGTGGGTTGCACTCTCCACTTCGGGATAACGGTGGGATTGACGATGGACCTCGACGCTCCTGTGTCGATCAGCATGGGCCAGCTCACTCCGTTGAATACTCCGTCGACAATCAGGCTGCTATTGTCCCTCTGTAACTTCGTCACACGAACTTGGACTGCCGGGGCTTGACGACTGTCACAAGCCAACCTTTGCCCCCCAAGGCTGGCTAATACTCGTTTCCCTGGGCCGCGCGGTTTTCAGACGACAGATTTCCCGTCGGATACCCTCGGCGGCGGCGATCACCGCAGTCCTTGCTCAGGTGACCTTTCTTACCGCTGGTCCAGCAGGTCGGTAGTCCTCTTCCGGGCCGCCTCTCCGGCTGTCTTCCGGCTGTGTCGTTGCTGGTGGTGCCGCGACTATCGAAGAAACGGCTTAGCGCCTCCATCAATTCATCGGCCAGGGGCTTGTTCTCGTTGGTTTTTGCTGGTTCGTCGACGTCCACTTGACGCACCTGCGCGTGCATTCTAGATGCCTGTTTTGTTGTCTCGAACTCAAGTGCGTGGCTCAGCGCATCTGCCAGGGTCTTATTGCGCGCGAGTCGCAGCGCCTGTTGAGTGTCCGAGTCCCGTAGCCCGTCGGTGAAGGTCTGCGTCGCAATCTGTTCCAGAAAGTCGGCCGGCGCTGTTGGATATGAGAGCCTTACGAGGCGTGCAATGTCCGTCTCGAACTCCTGCAGGGTTTCCGCGTTCTTTTGTACCCGGGCCCAGAGCTGCATCTGGTAGGCCTGCTGAAGATGGCTATCTCCATATCGGGACTCCATATGGGCGATTAGTGAAGCGTAGTCCTGGGATCCATTCGGGATGGCCTGAAGGACGTTAAGGGCGTCCCCTCTCAGCGCTACAATGAGAGCTGTAGCCTTTTCCGTGCTGTTCCAGTTGTTTATGGAACAGGCTGCCTCGAACTGACGTAAGTAGGTGCTCCACGGGACCTTTCCGTCGAAGGTTGGAGGCGTCACTCTGCTCCGTCACGTTCCTGATCTTCCCGGTGTAACAGTGGGCGGGCGTTGGCGCAGCGCGACAACTTCCTCTTGTAGAGCTTTGTTTCTCTCATCCACCCCCGTCGGCGGGCGTCGGCGCAGCTCATCAGATTCCTTTTGTAGAGCGTTGAATCTCTCTTCCACCCCAGTCAGCGGGCGTCGGCGTAGCTCGGCTACTTCTTCTAGTAAGGCGTCGAACTTCCTTTCCACTGCCGTGACTTCCTCACGCAGACCCAGTTCCAATTTCTTCAGGTCCTGTGCTAACTTATTCTGACCGTCTTCCATCTTCTTCTGGCCGTCCTCTATCTTCTTCAGGTCCACCACCAGCTTATTTTGACCGTCTTCCATCTTCTTCTGGCCGTCTTCTAGTTTGGAGGTTAGGTCCTCGGCTAAAGTATTTTGGCCGTCCTTAATCTTGGTTTCCATGCCACTTAACTTTTCTAACAGTAGTTGTATTTGCGCACCCATTTTAGTTGTTTGTCTTGTGAAGGGCATGCACTCACAGGAAAATTAGAGAACTGTGGTAAAATGACCTGCTCGGGTTTTGAAACCAGGACCTTCAGGTGTTGTGCTTGTGCTTGAGTTCGTAATCCCACTTCTGACACCAGTTGCTACGTGTTGCCCCTAGTGGCAAATTCGTTAACTGGATTACGGTGGGTGAAAGAACAATACAATTGTTCCTTTAACGAAATATTAGCTTAATTGCAGGCCAGGAAAATACACCACACAATAAGCACAGAATCTCACTTCATAAGACACTACTAGTCATTATAGCTTCCACACTTAGCCTACGTTCACACTACTGTCCTCGCTATTATTACCTGCAACTCTGCCTTGTACACAATCTTAAGTTATTTACGATAGCCAGTCACTCACCACTATACTCTGCTTCGCTGTCCGCTGGCTAGGGAACAGCCCACTGCGTTTCGCAATTCACCACAATATCTCTGTCGCACTAGGTAAGTACACACTCCTCAAAACTCAGTTCCTCCGTATGATTCACACTGCCTCGCTGTCTGGAGAATCAGCCTCACTTGGGTTTCGTAACTTCGCACGTCACGTCGCCACACTACTGTCGCTCAGGTAAACACACGCACTAGCTCAAAAACACAGTCAGTCCCTCGCTGGCTACGTCGCTCTTATATAGCGGGGTTGAGACTCAACAGATGTTTCTAGACTAGACCAGGGTTCACACCTTCTCGAGCTTTCCGATACGGGACGGGCCACGAACCTTCGAGACAGGGGTCTTTTGTCCTCACTGTTCGTTGCGTAAACTGCTGGGTGACACAAGAGTACAGGGGTAGCCCTCGGCGAGCTGGAGTTATGTACGAGGCAGTGAAGCAACCCAGCGCTCGTAACAATATATTACTCAAACTTGACAGATAATAAGCTTTTAATTTTGAAATTGAGGGGGGAGTAGTTAAAAAACCCATTTTAGATTATGTTACCAAGAAAGTATTATTAGGCCTATATTATATTAAATTATACGCCAATCAGTACTTATACAAATATATATATTATATAATGTACATGTTTCGACCTGACATTGAGGTCTTCTTCAGCTCATTTAGATTGCAATCAATTAAGAATAAACTAAAATAGATGTACTTAAGTCGTATGTATTTTGATGTGAAAAATATTTATGAGATACATTGTAATTACAAGAATGAAACATAATAAAAATGGATATCCTTACAATGTAATATTAAATGTAACTAAATAAAATATAATATATTGGGCTTTACATTAAATTTTGAAAATATATTTAGAAAAATAAGAAATTTTGTAACAGTAAGTGTAAATAAAAAATAGAAAATTAAATAATTTAGAAAAACAAGTGCCGAATATCAACAAATATTTAACTTAGTGCTTGAAATGAAACTAAAACTTCTTCCGAAATATGGAATGCGAATTTTGTATCAGGCGCCAATCAGTTTGTGCGTCGTTTGAAATGTCAACCGTGTTGTGTAGATGGAATACATCAGTAGGATGACTAGTTCATATAGGATAGCGAGTGAATGTCAATATGTGCATTTATACGTAAGTGGCAACTCTGAATTCAACTAAATGTTTGTACTGTATAACGAAATGGTACCCTTGTAAACAAATTTTGACTGCAATAACTCCTCGTACATAGCAAACAATATTGGTTCATGTATGAATCTTCTTTAATACAACTTTTGCAAATTATTTCTATAACATACACACATCAAAAAAAGTTTTGCATCACCTCGGTTCCCAGATCTCCGGCATATAGACGTTGACTGTGTATATTGTATCAAAGATACAGTCCCTTTGACTGTTCATAGATGTCACTAAAACTGCTCAAAGATGTAAACAACCATGCATGAGCAGGGCCTATTAGACGGAGGGGGTACGACAGCCGATCAGTTCCAGTCATTCCACCAGGACGAAGGTACGCTGCTCATGTTGTCTGTAGTTCTACCATGCCTAGAAGGTCAATACCGCAGTTCGATCGCGTCCGCATTGTTACTTTGTGTCAAGAAGGGCTCTCAACAAGGGACGTTTCCAGGCGTCTCAGAGTGAACCAAAGCGATGTTGTTCGGACATGGAGGAGGTACAGAGATACAGGAACTGTCGATGACAGGCCTCGCTCAGGCCGCCCAAGGGCTACTACTGTAGTGGATGACCGCTACTTACGGATTGCCGCTCGGAGGAACCCTGACAGCAATGCCACCATGTTGAATAATGCGTTTCGTTCAGCCACAGGACGTCGTGTTTCAACTCAAACTGTGCGCAATAGGCTGCATGATGCGCAACTTCACTCCCGACGTCCATGGCGAGGTCCAGCTTTGCAACCCCGACACCATGCAGCGCGGTACAGATGGGCCCAACAACATGCTGAATGGACCCCACAGAATTGGCATCACGTTCTCTTCACCGATGAGTGTCGCATATGCCTTCAACCAGACAATCGTCGGAGACGTGTTTGGAGGCACCCTGGTCAGGCTGAACGTCTTAGACACACTGTCCAGCGAGTGCAGCAAGGTGGTGGTTCCCTGATGTTTTGGGGTGGCATTATGTGGGGCCGACGTACGCCACTGGTGGTCATGGAAGGCTCCGAAACGGCTTTACGATACCTGAATGACATCCTCCGACCCATAGTGCACCCATATCGGCAGAATATTGGAGAGGCATTTGTCTTCATGGACGACAATTCTCGACCTCATCGTGCACATCTTGTGAATGCGTTCCTTCAAGATAACGACATCGCTCGACTACAGTGGCCAGCATGTTCGCCAGACATGAACCCTATCGAACATGCCTGGGATATGTTGAAAAGGGCTGTTTATGGACGTCTTGACCCACCAACCACTCTGAGAGATTTACGCCGAATTGTCGTTGAGGAGTGGGACAATTTGGACCAACAGTGTCTTGATGAACTTGTGGATAGTATGCCACGACGAATACAGGCATGCATCAATGCAAGAGGACGTGCTACTGGGTATTAGAGGTAGTGGTGTGTACTGCAATCTGGACCACAAATGCTGAAAGTCTAGCTGTATGATGGTACAACATGCAATGTGTGGGTCTCATGAGCAATAAAACGAGCTGAAATGTTGTTTGTGTTGATCTCTATTCCCTTTGTATTTAAAGGTTCCGGAACTCTTGGAACCGAGGTGATGCAAAACTTTTTTTGATGTGTGTATATTGTATGTTTATAACCTATTGTTTGTCAGCTGTGTATAGGTCAATGAGTTTCAAAATACATTGCATTTTATTAGGCCTAATCAATAAATTTGGAAAATAAACGTGTTTTTTTTATTTTTATTTTTTTATTTTCAGTTCCCGTAAAATTTGGTTTATGGTACTTGCAAGGTTCTGGTGGGGACCTATTCAATTGTTGTTTTTGTCTCCTACAACCAGAAACAATTCACTGGCATTTACTGGAATGTCCACTTTGTGCATCAATACTTCATGAAACAAGTTTCTTGATATTCTTGTTCACTTTTCTCTCTTGATCACCCGAGTTTTGTCCTTTTAATGTTGATGCTTCTCCTTTTTTCCCCATTAGGATATTTTATTCTTATAAATACTCTTCGGCGGCAGAAGCTTGCAACTCTTCGAGCATAAATGATCGAAGTTGCAACTAGTTGTCGCGGAATGCCAGCAACTCCTCAGAAACGATATCAGCTGTAACTGCAATGATACGCTTTCGAAATCTGAACGTATCTCCAGGAAACTTCTGATACATTTCCTCCATTTCTTCCACTTTTTTGAGCCAAATTGGTCAACTCGGTCCACCCGGTAAATGGAGACTGGCGCCTCTCACAGGCCCGATGACGCGTTACCCCCACCCTGCTGCCAGTGGAAGGCGAGTTACGAGCCAACCTGTCTTCTACAAACCTTGATCCCCACCATCCACAGTCTATAAAGGCGGGACAGGCAGGTAGGCCAGTCAAAATTGACACAAAAAATGGCTAAATTCGCAAAACATGATGTATCTCTGATTTTTTATTATGTTGTTTGGACCTATTAGGGCTATGTATACCCAAGTTTGCAACTCTCAAAAAGTTGTGAAAAAGGTTTTACACACCAAAAACCGCAAAATTTTTGAACTTTTTTCAGATTCTGCTCTATATCTCCTAATCCATGTATTCTTCGTCGAACGCTATTCTATACGTTTGTTAAGAGCATCAAATGTGTGACAATTTATGCCCAACCGGAGCTCTGTAGGTCAATTGGTTACTGTATTACGGCACTTTGAAAATAGGCCAGGTTTTCCAAAAATTGAACATTTTAGTTTTAAACCTTCTTTGGACCGAAACTGCGCCGAAACCGTTGATTCTACGAGTAGAACGTATAGAATATACTTTGTAGGCAATTTAATTAGCTTTAAATTATGTGCAGAGCGGGGTCTCTATAGATCGTAGTTCTCTCAAAATCTCAAAAAACCCATATAAGAAAAAAATTGCATTTTTCCAGAAATGTACCTAACCACTTTTTGTTGCATGAAGTGAGATTTAAACATGCAAAACGTATTTGTTATGAATCTACGGGGGAGAGCGAGGAGGGCGACCGCCCAGGACCCCGCGGTCGGGGGGGGGGGGGGGGGGGGGGGGGAAAGCCATGGATTTTTTAAATTTTAATTAATTAATTATACTTTTCAAACTAATGTATAATTCATATTCCTTTTTTCAGTGCAGCTATGTCCTCCCATGAAACAGAGAGGCTCTTGCTTGGCAGAAGACTATGCAAATATACAAATTGTAACTGCCAAATTCAAAAGCGCCCTTGAAAAACTCGAAGAAGAAGGCCCGACCGCAAAACTTTGGGTGCTCTACTATCGAATGACCTTATTCATGAAGCAATTCATTCAAGCCGAAAGGATGGGAGATTGGAACCTTCACCTGCAAATAATCAGCCAAATGCTCCCATTCTTTCACTCGTCTGGACACTTCTTCTATGCAAAAAGTGCTCGTTTATATTTACAAGATATGAGCACTCTGCAAGACCGGATGGACCCAACCAAATATCAATTGTTCACGAAAGGATGCTTCACCATCCACAGAACCGACAAATTTTGGTCGGGTCTGTGGACTGACTTGACAATTGAACAGGTATTCATGAGTTCAATGAAGAGCCAGGGTGGCCTAACTCATGGCAGAGGTAGCTCTACAAGTGTGCTCTCTCGTTGGACGGGCGGGATGGTATATATGATGAATATATGTGAAGAGGTAGAGGGGTATTGGGATATCTCCTCCACAACAAGTGAACAGCATGTCGATATGCGACCTACGCAAATTTGCACGAGATACCTCTGATGTGAAAAAACTTAAAGCCTGGTTCAATGACCATCCACCGTTCCCATCGATAGATAAACTCGCATCTATCAGCAGTGGCACTGTAGGTGGCCCCCACATAAATTGCCACTCTGCCCGAGAAGAAGGACTGAAAGAGGTGAACCGAATTATTGGAAAAACGTTTGGGAATGTTAGTTTCTCTAGGAAAGAAAAAGTCCTCTCTTTGGCAAAGCCTACCACCTTTATCGAGATCCACAAGAAGAGAGTCGATATCGAGCCACTCACCATCTTCTAGCGCATGTGTATCATGAAACAGTCAGATATACAGTTGAAGGGCCACTTCACATATGAGCTCGCTCCATTTCCAATGGCCCTATTTCCGACAAAGGGATGCGTAAAGGCTCAAAATCAGCTTTTTACGCTGCCTTCACTCAAGCCACAGAGAACTTCAGTGTGCAGGCAAAAACATTTGCTGTCGTCGATGGAGGATACCTCCTCCTTCAAATCGTGTGGTATCGGAATGATTCGGTGCGGGTTATCACAGCAAGCTACTTAAACTACATATTTAACCACTTTGGGAGAAATGTGTGTGCAGTCTTCGAAGGGCACCCTGAGGATGGCGCCCAAAAGAGCACCAAATTTGCAGAGCGATCATGATGGTATTCTGCAGCATCAGCGGAAATTGTGTTTGACGCATCGACCATTATCACAGTCCCCCAAGAGAAGATGCTCTCGAATGACAAAATCAAGGTTCGTCTCATTGAGCATCTCTGCTCTGCTTTTGCTCTCGAGGGGATTGAGACAAGAATATCAAAAGAAGACGCAGACCGCGATATCGTCGTGACTGCTCTGCAAAAAAGTACCTCCAATGACCACGTCATCTTCTTTGGAGAGGATGTGGATTTGCTTGTGCTCCTCTGTGGTCTAGGATCCACTAAAACGAACGTATACTTCCAGAAGAGTGTCAGAAGTGGGGCGGGTTGCGTCCAATTCTCCACCAGCTCATTCAACCAAGGGGAAGTGGCTGCACTTGCCTGAAAACAGGGCTCAGATGTTCTGTGATGTGTGCTACCTGCTCTGTCGAAACTTGCCAGAACGCTGCCCTTATCATCTTTGAAGAGGATGACGACGACGAGCCCACTTCAGACAAAATCAAGCCCTAGTGGACCAAGCAAGAGTTTTCCTCGAGACAAATGCCACACACCAACAAGTCGCAGCAGCCAGTGATAAGTGCCTAGTTGCCCAAAATGGAGGAGACCAAACGACAGACACCCTCAGCGATGTACGCTTCCGTACTTTTGTGAAGACAGCAGCCAACGCCAAAGCGAATCTGGCCCTTTTACCCCCAACCACAGAGGCTGCGTCGTATCGCCACTACCGCACATACCACCAGGTGCAAAAGTGGTTGGGGGTGGAGAAAGAGGCCACCGACTTGGGTTGGGAATTGACCTTGGCTGGACTCATCCCCATTACCAGTTGGCAAGCTCCTGCCCCCGCAGAGCTCCTAAAACTCATCTCTTGCAAATGCAAGAAGGGGTGCAGAGGTGGCTGCACTTGCCTGAAAACAGGGCTCAGATGTTCTGTGATGTGTGCTACCTGCTCTGTCGAAACTTGCCAGAACGCAGCCCTTATCATCTTTGAAGAGGATGACGACGACGAGCCTCAAGACAACCTTGACGATCCACGAAGAGTGGGAGACCTACCTATTGAAGAGAGCAACGAAAGTGACGGCCCAGGGCCATCAAAAACAAGGCGACGAGTTTAACTATGTGTCTAATTTGATTGACTGATTGATTAAGTTACTGTACTTTTGATGTCTTATGTTTATTTTATTATTATTTTATTATATTATATAATATTATTATTATATTAAAGTGCATTTCACCGTTTTTTTAATGATTATATGTCTTCTTTTTCATTACCAAAACAAAAAACAAAGGATAGGAAATGTTATGGAACATTTCTGGAAAATTGCAATTTTACCTTATATGGGTTGTTTTGCGATTTGGAGAGAACTACGTGGCTTACAGACCCCGCTCTGCGCTTCATTTAAAGCACATTAAATAGCCTACAAATTATATTATACAAGTTCTACTCGTAGGATGAATGGTTTCGACGCAGTTTCGGTCCAAATGTGGTCTAAATCTAAAATTTTCAATATTTGGAAAAACTTGCCTATTTTCAAAATGTAGTAATTCGGTAACCAATTGACCTACAGTGCTTCGGTTGGGCTTAAGTTGTCAAACATTTTATGCTCTTAACAAATGTATAGAATAGCTTTCGACGAAGAATGCATGGATTAGGAGATATAGAGCATAATCTGAAAAAAGTCCAAAAATTTCGCGGTTTTTGGTGTGTAAAAATTGTTCCACAACGTTCTGAGAGTTGCAAACTTGGGTATACATAGACCTAATGGGTCCAAACAACATACTAAAAAATCAGAGATACATCATGTTTTGCGAATTTATTGTCACTTTTGACTGGCCTAAGGTGGCAAGCAGCCATAAATAGAGGACGGAAGACCTTGAGGAATGTCCCAACCAGGTCCAGCATATGGCCAGGCCCATGAGGCACTCCTCACATCAACGGGACAAGTAACTCGCTCTTTGGCTACCGTTTGAAATGTGCACCGGACAAAAACGAAAAAAAAGAAAGGAAGCTTGTAGTTTAACGTGACCGTTAATCTTGAGATCATGAGCCACGGGACCTCCTTTTTACGTGGAATCCGAACCACAGGACATGGCATTTCACTTCGAAAATCTCACATGCATTGACCGGGAAACCGGACAAAAACTAGCGCACGGTGTACATAATGCATAAATTATGATTTCTATATCACTCACTAGATGCTTACGTCATATAGATCCGCAGTAACCAACTAAAGCACACCAGAGCTGACTTCCATCAGAATGTTCCGGACCACCCCTGTTGAGTTGACGAAAACCACACTGTTCACTTTAGCACCACTGGATCTTTTCGCTATCAGTGGAGAGTTTTGCCAATAAACGTAAACTTATCTGTGAAGTAGCACTACTCAGGAATGTGTAAGTTTTAGAAATGTAATGGTTTTTAGTCGGTCAATACGATTGTACCCAATTGTAATGAGTGGTTCCCTAATCTTGAAATCAGTTTACCTGAGAATAATAAATAGACTACACTTGGATGAGCAGTTTCCATCGTAAAAAAAAATCAGGATTAGGAACCACCCGTTACAACTGGGTACAATCGTATTTACTGACTGAAAAACATTAGTTTTCGATTACTAAGGCAACACTGAAAAATGTCTTCCAACACGATAAGTTCCCTGAATGATGGCTCGACGGGCACTGTTGTGAGATGATATTGCAGTACTACAGAGGAGTCTCGGGACCGCGACCACCTCGAACTATTCAAATCTCGGACTATCAAAATTTATGTGTGAAAAACAAATGAGGCGTCTAGTATCAAAACCGGCCAAATCACTGAAGACATATTTTTCAATATCGATAAGATACCTCTAGAGGCATCGCAATGATGGTCACAAAAGATTTTATTGCATAGTTATATCCTTAATGGTTTTATATTTAAGTTCCGCTGTTTTGAGAAATCTGATTCATAATGAACCTATCTTTTTGTTAATATGAATATTGATTCGGTCTTTTTTGTTGCAATTTTGTATAATATTAGTCTTGTTTTGTAACCTGTAGTCATTAAAAATTCCAAACGCTTGTGAAAAGAAGACAATATTTAATATTTCATTTAAGTCATTGCCAGTGTAAAAGGAAGGGAAGACCAAGAATGTAGCACAACGCGTGAAAGTCAATTTTTCAGTTTACCACTCGGAGCAATATACACGTTACACAACACAATAATGACAAAATACGAGCACACAGGATATGCGATTGCTTTCACGCTAATGGCCGTAAGAGGCCCGCGAATACGGATATCAGTGTTGCAAATGAACAAAATACCAACTATTATGACTTAAATGAGTATACAATATAAGGAACAAGTTTGCCTACTGATATTATCACATTCTTGCGTAATCTAACAACACAAGATTACAGACAATAATGCTGTGACATGACGATTGCTGCTCGATCTTTGACATGGCCGGTTATGAATTCACTGCCTGCATGACTTGGCCCATTTTGTTGCACGACCAAGAAATCAGTGCCCTGTAACATGAAGACATGGACGATTTTGAAGCATATTCTTGTTTTACCTGATTGTGCTATACTTTTACTTCAAATTGAAAACCTTCACTAATTTTCGTAAATTTTGTGACTTGGCCAGTTTTGATACTAGACGCCTTAAATACTGTACGGTAAAACGATGTTGAAAAGAAATCGAATTCCCTTTCTGTCTTTGTTGTGTGAACCAGAAGTGCAACGCCTAAGAGGGGACGTCAACCAATATGCATATGCATTGAAAGAAACATATATATTTCATACCGCTACTCAGAATGTCATGAAATATAATATGCCTGTTATTAGTGCAATAAACTATAATGTCTGAATTTTTCAGATTTCTATTTCAAAATTTGGAATTTATATTGAAATTCCAAATTTTAATTTTGGAAACCAATTTCAGTTATGTACGTTTTTCTAAAAAATCTTCATATTAAATTTTCTGAAAATTGCGATTTATTGTCACCAATAGCGTTTAAAAATATGCGCAAGGGTATTTTTCTTGGTATAATATCAACTTATTTATAACATGTTAAAATTTTGTATTTAACAAATAGTGAAAAAAATGAAAACCAATGCCTTTTAAAAATATAAGATTTCTGTTGCAGTAAAATATGTATTCTTTCGCATTTATTAACCGTAAAGTGTTTCTTTCAGTTCCCTTTCATAGTGCCTGAAAAAAAGGAACATTTGTTTAAGGAAATGAAAGAGCAGTAATTCATCAATCAAAGTTTGTCATTCACGAAACTCCAATTCATAGGCTAAAATGCTCCAGGAGTGTAGTATTTGTCTTCCTCGTCTTCTGCTCTTCTCCTTTCATCTATTTTATGTTGCCTTCTTCGTTTCATTCCAGCCAGAATTTCAGTTTCAGCTGCAGCAACACGTTTTTGGTCGATATTTCTGAGGATTAGGAATCTGAAGGCCCCAGTCTTTAAAGCCCATATTTAGAATAGTATCAATTATTTCTTCATTTCCATCATTGTAGACAAGAACAGTATCATTTGTGGCAATTTTGACAGTGGAATTTAGTGAAACTCCGACTTATTTACAGTTTTTAAGTTAAGAGATTCTACAGAGCATGTCTATGATGTAAACTGTCCCCATTTAAGTCGTTTTTTTGTCACCAGTCACCAACAGTAAATTCGCCGACACCGTATTCGAGAGCAAGTTCTTTTTATTGTTTCTCCTTTGTCAAGTCGTTTCAACGCTTCTAATTTAATCTCTAAATGTACAAATTTCCTTTTCTTTTGATTGTTTACTCATTTTTAAAATGTGCACAATAAACACAGTCAACAAAGGAAAAGAAACGCAAGACTAGTATACTGTAACCGACAAGGACAAACCTACACATCACACAACTAACTGCAGTGAGAGGTGGCCTGTTGTTCAGTGAGGGGGTGGGAGAAGTGGATAGCACTGGTGTTATTTTTTAAATTTCTATATCCACTCGCGGTTTGCGTTGCAGACATTAAATATGTTTTACGAGGCTTGAATTTATGGGAAACTCGTAATTCAGAGACTCAAAATTTCGACCAGTCCATCCACAGTTAAACAACTACGATAGTAGGTAATATAGGCCGAAGCTGGGACAGGGGCTAATGGGCAAGATGGCCGCCGCGCGCAACCAGCCCTATGTTATTGTTATGGAGGGGTCAGTCATAGCTGGGCCAGGGTCTAATGGGCAATATGGCCGCCACGCCCTGAGACCGTCAATGTCGTCACAGGGAGAGGTCGGCTGTGTAGTTGCCAAATGGAATATTTATTATTATTATTATTATTATTATTATTAGGTAATTATTAATTGATCATGTATAATCAAGACCAGCCTTATATTATCCACTTCTTGGTGTAGTGGCTAGCATTCTTGGCGGTCATTCCTGAGGTTCGAATCCCGGCTCTGCCAAGAAATTTAATTTCTGGTCTCAGGAGTGGAACGGGGTACACTCAGCCTTGTGAGGCAAAACTGATAAGAACTGGCTTTTGATTCATACCTCAACCATTCTGCCTAACCCAACTTCACCTAACCTAAACTAACCTAACTTCAAAGTAAGAGCAAATATGAGAGCAAATGTGAAAGCACACATAATAAACTAAGTTATAACCTAACCTAACCTAACCTAACTTAACCTAACCTAACTTAACATTGCGAGCAAAAAAAAAGTAAGAACAAAAAGTGTAAGAAAAAAAGTAAGAGCAAATGTGAGAGCACAAATAATAAACTTAGTTAGAACCTAACCTAACCTAACTTAACCCAACCTAACCTAACCCACACAAACCTCATTTAAAGATTTTAGATTTTACATTTTAATATTCTACATTTTAACATTTTTGATTTCGATTTTTTCATTTTACATTTTTTAGATTTTATATTTTATAATTTTTTTAGATTTTAAATTTTAAATTTAAGATTTTTTTATTTTAGTTTTACATTTTACATTTTTCGAAAAGAGTAAACTACAAGGTCACATACCTAACCTCAACAAACCTAACTTTACCAAACCTAACTTAAGCTAATCCAAAGGCTAATGCACATACACAAAGTATATAAGGGCACACGCAACTATCCTTATGCTAGTCTTATAGGCTACTGTACAACATGATCACTACCCCAACCGGGGTACTTTTATATCATTTTGTTGTTTACTCATTTGTCAATTTTCCAATTTTCCATTTTCAGTTTTTTTAATGTCAGTTTTAAGTTTTTCAATTTCATAATATGGAGACATGGATTTTGCATTTTGTTGTTTACACATTTGCCAATTTTCCTATTTCCCATTTTCGTTTTTTTATGACAGTTTTAGGTTTTTCAATTTCATAATATGGAAACATGGATTTTGCATTTTGTTGTTTACACATTTATTAATTTCACAATTTCCCATTTACAGTTTTTAAAATGTCAGTTTAAAGTTTTTCAATATCATGATATAGAAACATGGATTTTCCAATTTGTTGTTATACATTTGTCAATTTACGAAATTCCCATTTACAGTTTTTAAAATTTCAGTTTAATGTTTTTTCTATTTTGTCAATATGGAAACATGGATTTTCCAATTTGTGTTTTACATGTTCATTTTGCATTAGGAGTGGAGAGAGGTGGGTAGTAATTAAAAATGTACAAGCAGTGTCCATACAATATTTTTTATTTTAAATACATGTACACTATTTACACATAATACATTTTTATATATATATATTCTTTTTTTGTTATAAATTGTACAGTTGTTTTTATTTTGTTTTCTATTTATATTTATTTTTTGATTATGATTACCATTTTTTATTTATTTTTGTAGTGTTATTGTTTTATTTCCTAAATTGTTTTATGTATTTGCTAGTTGCAGCAGAAGATTTTGATATTCATAACTTAACTCTTTAAGCATGGTCAATGATTGAGTAATGACCATAGGCATGTGTACCTATACCATCAGCATCAATCACTCTTTTATCATCACCAGGACACAACGCAATTTTGTTTAGTCTTATAGATGATATGTCATGTTGTTTAGAAGCGAAAATGTTCATTGGTATTCTTTTTACATTGTTTTTCAGGACACAATCCTTATAATCTTGAAAGCTTATACAATTTCTGACAACACTTTTGCTAATACCTTTAATCTTTTTTATTTCTTTACCATTTATGTCTAAAGCGTACATTTTAGCTCTAAGTCCAACAAATGCTTTTATAATTTGTCCACAAGCCTCGTCTTTAAATTTCCCCAACGTTTTCTTGTTTGATGTAGAGTAACATATGTGATTAGTAGGATAATCTGATGTGTCCAGGTGTTCTAGGAAATCCAACTTGTCTTGATATACATCTGGGGTGTTAACCAAATAAATGAACGAGTCGGTTTCCATATACATGAGTTTAAGATTGTTCATTCCATAATAGGGTAGCAGGACATCATAGTGGTGGGAATACATTAGAGTTTTTGAAATATCCAGTATACACCTTCCAATATATATATAGGCTTATTAAATACAATGTTACGTTTAGCCATGTGGAAAGCAGCTAGGTTAGGACCATAAATTGTTCTGTCGATGAATGTTGGTTTAGCTATTAGCTTTTCTGCCTTTTTGCTGTCAGTCACAAGACGTATGTCTATTCTTTTACGGATATTTTCCATTGTTTTCCAAAAAATGGCATTGTTGAATAATTTGTACAGATTTTTCTCAAAATCATTTTTGGCTTGTTTTCGAAGGTTGTTATTAAAATCAACGTATGCCTTTAACCAAGGTCTTTGTTTAAACTTAAACACACGATGAATTTTTATCAATTTTATTCCATGATCTAAAGCCTGTTTTAATGCCATGTAGTGAACAACATATCGCCTTCGATTTCCAAGATGAGGAATTAGTTTTTTCAGAGACGAATCCTTAGGTTGTGTACACTCTGGTAGGAAAGGTAAATCGTTGTGTAGATCATGAAGGTCAGATGGGTTATCAACATCAACGTCTAGAATGTATCCCACAGGATCGTCTTTCTTTAGTTTTTCTAGATCAACAGTATCTGGAGAAACCCACTGAAATCCACCATAAGGAAGGGAGTGGCACATAGCCCACCCGTATTGGTTGTTGGCATCATCATAGGTAATAAACTGCGATGGTTTCTCAGAATCATAGGTTTCCATGTATTTATTGTTAGCTTCAGCATACCGATGAGACACCTGGCATATGCCTCCACGTGTTCCAGACTCGATTAGAAGAATCTGATCGTAATCCTGTAGCAATTCCAGTTCAATGCCTGTGTAAAGGAGCATTGCCTCGAAACTTAAACCAGGCGAAGTAAAAAAGTGTGCAGCATCCACTCGATGTGTTTCTAGTGTTTTGTTTCTAAACGTTTCAAAGCTGTCTGCAAGAAGGAGTACATCTGATGTTAGGTAGAGGTCACTATATTCCCCTAGAGTTTTAATGTTGAACTGATTCCAGACATTTTTGGCATGTTCATAGTCTTCTTGACTAACATCTTCTTGACTTAATTTGTTAAAGAATGCCTCTTTTGGAGGTAAACACGTTTCACTTAACTTTTCCCTTGAGTCAATGTAGTCATAACAAAATACCCCTTTACGAGTCATGAGCATTGCATTTTCTTTTCCAAAGTACTTGTCTGTTTCAGGGTATGATGTTAAGTTGGAAACTAAGTTTTCCAAACTACTCGGCATTAACCGAAACGTGTCCACAAATCGAAGCTTAACATTTCCTACATATTTGGTAAAGGAAATGAACTTTTCTTTGGAGTTAGCGATAACATCCACTCTCTCAGTAGTACATCCCAATTGCTTTACAATAAAATTTGCGTCGTAGCCACTCATATTATGTAGAAACACAGGCACGGGGTTACATGTTTTACACCTCAAATTACAGTTATTGTGAGCACTTCCACTGTACTCCCCTGTAATGTGGCAGTGGTCTCGAACTTTCCAGTCCTCTTTGGTAAATGGTTTTTGACACAAATAACAGGTTTCAGAACATTGGAACTCTGATTCTTGATCCTGAGTTAAGGCCTTTGGAACATTTAAGCTGTAAAGTCGATCAATTTCATTAGCTATTGAGATCAAACAGTCCATAAACTTTTCTGCAGCGTCAGGTCCACGATAAATAACAGGTTGGCTTGGAAGGTTTGTCTTTATGTGTTCCACAGCAGGTGAGGGTTTAACGTATATACCAAAGCTCATAGGAACATGACTCTGGTACGGCACTGTATAACTTGCTTCAGGATTGGGTAAACATGTTTGATATGGTAAGAGTATACTTTCAAAATCTGCATAGATAACGTAAGGTATTCTCAGCATTTTTTCAACATTTAAGAATTTGACAATGGGGTTTTTAATAGGCATTTCAACCCTGGCTATGTCATGCTGGACACACAAAGCTCTATGTTCTTTCAATTTTTCCATTCCTTGTTGACCATATCGATTATCGAAGTGAGTTAAACACCGTTTACACGTATATATCTTATGTCCATGGTGAGTAATATGATGTCCTACTAGTTTATCAAAATCTTTGATAAAGACGTAGTGGTTCTGGCCGGATGATGAACTTAGCAGAAGGAGGTCACGATGGTCTTGCAGCTCTTTATCCACAACCTTTAGAGGAAACAATTTATTGTCTTTTTCCAGTCCAAATACATTTATGGATATGTCGTTGGCTTTCTCAAATTTGGGAATGTCAGCTAATGACGTAGGAAACGATATCACTGAAAAATCATACTTGTTTTCCAGGGCCTTGTATTTACTAACGCGTTCAGCTTTCGTTTTAACCAGTTTTGCTAAAATGGCATACATAAAACACTTTTCATCCTTTATGTTTTGAGGATTAATGCAGGCTTTTCTTGCTTTTATAGCTGCTGGTAATGGAATATATGTGCTACCACGCAAAGGATTGTACTTATTTATTTTCAATCGTACTCCTTCCACTGCTAACAAAGCCCAATTACTGCCTTTTAGCTCAGATTCCTCCATTTCCGTTGTTAACTTTGTAAATTGTGTTTCCAAGAAACTACTTAAGTCCGTTTCCAAAAATAGGGCCTGATTTCGTGTTTTAAAAGTACGATCTGTAATTTCATTGGTAGATGTATGAATGAATCTACATTCAGCCACAAGATTAACTTTTATCGACTTGTGCATTGCTAGTTCTTTCTGCATTGCTTGTATTATTTGCTGTTTGGACTCTTTAAGGTATGAATTTAAATCCTTGCACGTATCGCAACGAATGAAATAGGGTTTAAGACGACCTTCAAAAGATGTCTCATATTCAATAAGTCCATTTTTGTCAGGGACCAATGACAGTAGGTAATGTTTTGTAGGCTCTGCTTTTTGTCTTTTAGCTGCCGACACAACATTACAACATTCTTCATGACGACGTCCATTGTACACATTGTTGAATGTACTACCACAGGTCTTGCACTCATGAAATTCACCACACGATACTTCATGTCACTTCCTATGATAGTCCCGAAGAAAAAATTTTCCACACTCTTTACACATATAGCTAGGAATGGGTTCTTCCATTATGGATGTTGATTTCTGCAAACAGCTGCTTACTGCGTATCACAGGGCTAGAAGTTGGTCGGTGAGACGGTCTTTCACGATGTGAACACCATGAGAGGTAGTAGTCAACTGGTGATATTCTTGTTAAGGGTTCTCTAATATACCCCTAGTCTAGACCAACAGCTCTTTACAGCGTATGACAAGGCTGTGGACTGCACAGTGAGACGGTCTTTCACGATGTGAACACTGTAACAAGTAGTAGTCAACTGATTATATACTTGCTAAGGGTTCTCTAATATACAATAGTCAAGACCAACAGCTACTTACTGTGTAGTACAAGGCTGTACAATAGTTGTTTTGACAATCTTTCACAATGTGGTCACTGTGAGTGGTGGTAGTTAACTGATGATTTTCTTGCTAAGGGTCCTCTAATATACCCTTAGTTAAGGGTAATAACTGCTCACTGCTTATGACAAAGCTAAAGACTGGTTGTTTCAACGGTCTTTCACAATGTAAACACTGCGACAGGTAGTAGTCAACTGAACATATTCTTACACCATACTCAAGGTTATCAGGTACTTACTGCATATCAAAAGGCTGTACACTCATATGTTAGACAGTCTTTGTTTTTTGCTAAAGGCCCTCTATATTCCCTACACAAGGCTATACATGTTAGTTCTAAACACTTAATGGTTAATTGTATAATAAATTTAAATACACAGCATATACGAGCACGTTTTCACTCGGTAAAACTTTACCAAATAGTCAAATGCGACACGCAAAGTATATTGCCGCTATCTAGCAATGACTATGAGAACTACTTGAACGACCAGCATGCTACCTAGCGCTCCATTTCAACACTCGCTCACTGAACGACCAGCATGCTATCTACCGGTCAATAGCAATACTCCTCAACTACCAGCCTTCTACCTATCGGTCAATATGACAACTCACTCAACTACCAGCATGCTACATGGCTTTTTTTGTCAGTTCTTTTGTTGGCTTTTTTGTTGGCCTTTGTTGGCTTTTGTTGGCTTTTGTTGGCTTTTTTGTTGGATTTTGTTGGCTTTTGTATTAGCTCTTCCATATTTGCTCTTGTGTGTTGTTGGGGCTTATTTGGTCTTGAAAAGTATGTCAGTCCTTTTTTATGGCTGCATAATGCTTACAGCCATGTTTGTAAGGAGCAGCAGCAACAACAACAACAACAACACCAACAACACACAAAATTCCAGAAAAAATCGAAAGTACTCTAAGGTTTATCAATGACTCTCAACTCTTACACTTACCTCTATCCCATGCCTAGTCAAAAAAAATAGTGTATTTTTCAAATTAATGTCATTAATGACATAGCCTACTTTCCGAATATTTTTTGAAAAATTTGAAAAATACACTATTTTTTTTGACTAGGCATGGGATAGAGGTAAGTGTAAGAGTTGAGAGTCATTGATAAACCTTAGAGTACTTTGGATTTTTTCTGGAATTTTGTGTGTTGTTGGTGTTGCTGTTGTTGTTGTTGTTGCTGCTGCTTACAAACGTGGCTGTAAGCATTATGCAGCCATAAAAAAGGAGTGACATACTTTCCAAGACCAAATAAGCCCCAACAAGCAAGAGCAAATATGAAAGAGCTAATAAAAAAGCCAACAAAAGCCAACAAAAAAGCCAACAAAAGCCAACAAAAGCCAACAAAGGCCAACAAAAAAGCCACCAAAAGAACTGACAAAAAAAAGCCATGTAGCATGCTGGTAGTTGGGTGAGTTGTCATATTGACCGATAGGTAGAAGGCTGATAGTTGAGGAGTATTGCTATTGTCCGGTAGATAGCATGCTGGTCGTTCAGTGAGCTAGTGTTGAAATGGAGCGCTAGGTAGCATGCTGGTCGTTCAAGTAGTTCTCATAGTCATTGCTAGATAGCGGCAATATACTTTGCGTGTCGCATTTGACTATTTGGTAAAGTTTTACCGAATGAAAACGTGCTCGTATATGCTGTGTATTTAAATTTATTATACAATTAACCATTAAGTGTTTAGAACTAACATGTATAGCCTTGTGTAGGGAATATAGAGGGCCTTTAGCAAAAAACAAAGACTGTCTAACATATGAGTGTACAGCCTTTTGATATGCAGTAAGTACCTGATAACCTTGAGTATGGTGTAAGAATATGTCATCTTCTTCTTACTAGTGAATTCGGAACAAATTTCTGCCCGAACCTCCATCGAGAACAGCGCATCATATATCAACGTTAAAATACTTCAAGAAAATCCAGTGCAACAAGAGCGACATTCTTCAAGCCGGTCTGACGTCATCACCTCACCTGACCTTGAGTCTCGTCAGAGTGACTTCGCCCACGTGCTGGAGCCTGGCTGCCATTTTGCTGTCGACAAAATATCTGACTACATTCATCGCAGCTCACTTGGTTTTCAACATTAATTCGATTTCATCGCCTGCAAGTAGTCATTACTTCGCTCAGGCTCTCATCACTTCAGTCGTCACAATAGCCAGGCATACTAGCATCTACAGCACAGCTCAATACTCCAACTTCACGTCGCACGTTTTACTGCACTGCTTGTGAGCGGGGCTCATAAACTACACGGCGTCCACAGTACGTAGCTACCTTCGTGCTGCATAGAAGTGATTATCGTACCTGACTACCGCTTGTCATAGCTGTACTTCTCAACTTTATTTCATCCTGTGCCGCGTGACGTCACCATTCGTACTCCATTCACATACTCATACATCCATTCTACACTGTTCGTCTGGAGATATTCTCTCTTGACTTTATCATACATTTTACCCACTACATTTATCACATTCATTCCACACACTCATACATCCATTCTACACTGTTCGTCTGGAGATATTCTCTCCTGAATTTCTCATACATTTTACCCACTACATTCATCACATTCATTCCATTGTTAGTCACCGGCTTCGCCCGCTCTCTTAAGGAGCGAACCCCATATCATTCGTCACGCCATTTGCCTCGCTTAGTCACCGGCTTCGCCCGCTACGGTACCCACATCATTCCTCATACATCCCCACGCCTGGCCACCGGCTTCGCCCGCTCCTTTATTCTTTCCATCTTCCATTGTAAATACAGTGTGTCGCATAGCCACTGGCCTTACCCACTATACCAATAAATACCCACATTCTCCTTCACCATGGGCAAAGGCAAGGGCAAGACCACTCCACCCACCCCTCCTCCCCCTAAGCAACCACCCACCCGCTCCTCTTCTAGCACCAAAGGTGCCATTCCTAAAGCAACAACTTCTATTAACCCGGCTACCTCAACCACCCTGGGGACGCATCCGAACCTCCCACCGCTGGTCCCTAAAACTCCCAGTCGCTCCGAGAAACGCCCAGGGTCCGACACCTCAGACACGGAGGGGGGGGGGGGGGGCTCACCGCTCTCGTCAACGGATCCATGAGGGAATGGACGAATCTCAAACCGCCTCCAGGCGCCATTGTAGCCCGCCGCCCACTACTCCTTTTCTCCCTGCACCCAACGACCCCCGACTCCCCATCACGGGACCCGTACCCAACTTTACCCTGGCTGCAGTTGCACCACCATCCCTTCCACCGTCGTTACCTACATACGCCTCCAAGGCCTCCGAGCCACCATATAAACATATCTTCCTGTTCCGTGGTCACACCTTCTCCACAAAGTACCAATTCACGGATGCACTTCGCCGCATACTTGGGCACTCTAACTTCTCCGCCACTGCAGCCACGAACGGTGTCTACGTGAAAACGAACGACGACGCCACCGCTGCCGTGTTTCATAGCCCGGAAGTGGTGCAGCAACTCGGCCCACAGGTGATCGCGGAACCTCTCCGGGCCAGACAAAATCCCCCTACCCTTCCTCCTCCACAACGCAACCCGCACTTCTCGTGCGTGATTCGGGGTGTCGACCCCGATCTGACCGAGGAGGCGGTCTTGCAAGAACTCCACCTGGAGCAGATCGATGCACGTAAGGCATTTCGCATCAGGAATGCGGACGATCCCACGTGGATGGTTCGCATTCTCCTGGTGACCCAAGCGGAAGTGGACAGACTTCTAACAAATGGCGTCTACCTCTACCGGTACCCACCATCGTGTGGAACCGTCCAAAGCTCCCCCCCCCCCAGTAGCCTTGCGATGCAACCGCTGTTTGGTTTACAATGACCACAACACCGAGCAATGTCGTGCTTCCCCACGCTGTGGCCACTGCTCCCAGCCATCTCACACCACCAACAAATGTCCCAACACCGCCCTCCCACCTCGCTGCCACCAATGTCACGAGGCGCACCCCACATATTCACACAAATGTAAGTCAAAACCCGCTCCCATTCCCTACCGCCCCGAAACAGTTGCACCCATTAAGTCCATAGATCCCCCCACCCCTCAAGCGCAATCACAGTTCCCTTCCCCCTCCATAGAAGACCTTATCCGCTTCATGGTGGTATCCATCCATAACATCCTCCCCTACCAACGACCACTCATCCTTACACAACTCCAGATGGCGGCTCAGCAGATATTCGGAGTATGCTTCCAGCCATCATTCTCGGGGCCGTTAGCCCACTTCACCTTCTTCCCCCACCCCGCGTCACCGCCGTATAACCCCCACATGGCAGCGCAACCGACAAGACAACGACCTCCACGGTATATCTCCATACTCTTTCATAATGTCTGCTCATTTCACGCACGTCGTACCCTACTTAGACATACCCTCGCCACTCATCACATCGACGTCGCTCTCTTGAATGAGACCTTCCTCCGTGGAGTTGACCATGCACTCCTCCCGGGCTACACTCTCCTTCGAGCTGATCGCCCACACAACCTAGGTCGAGGCGGATCCGCCCTAGCTTACCTCCCACGCTATCCCATCAGACACCACATTCCCCCCCCCCCTTAATTTTCCGGAAAGCCTTATCGCCACGGTCTACTTCCCATCCCGAGTTCTCCATCTCGCCACAATTTACACCCGTCCTCGCCATCCCCTACCTAAAGTTTTCATAGCACACGTGGCCGAAACCTTCCCTCATTTCCTCATAATGGCAGACTTAAACCTCCACGACCGCTCGGCCCGGGAACTCCGCAGTCTGGATATATATCTCAACCACATTAACGCCTCGCTGGTTCCCCTCCCTAAGCCCACACGTCCCTCCTCCCAAACTACCCCTGACGCCGTAATAGCGCATAACTCGCTACTCCATTTGGAGCATGTCACCGTCCTTCCACTCATCGGGGGTGATCATGCCCCAGTTCTTCTGCAGTTCGAAGTTCCCACTCGTAACACCCCAACACCACCACCTCGGATGGTACAGAACTTTTGTGCAGCCAACTGGCCGGCCTACCGCAATTATATTTCCGAACAGTTGCAGACCAACACTCAGCCCTTGAGCTCGCAATCCTCTGTGGATGCATACACCAAACATCTCCAAGAAACCTTACAACAGGCGGCACAGCGTCATATTCCCCTTACCCCATACACCCCTTCCCGACCCCCCATCCCCCCTAAGGCCCGACGCCTCCTCGCGCTTTCCCACTCCTATCACGCAACATTTCTCCGCACCAGGGATCGCTATTTCCTACAAAAGCACCGCCAGACTCTACGACAAGTAAAGTCTTATATCGAGGCCCATAAGAGGCTCACTTGGCATAAGACCTGCTCAAGGCAGAACGGCGTGTCTCCCTCACTCACCAAGTTCTGGCGTCATCTCAACTGCCTCATGGGTAAATCTACTCCTATGTCGTACCCCATCATCTACAACGACACCGCACCACCCGACGATCCTGCCAAGTTGACCATATTTGCTAATAGACTCGCTCGTGTCTTCCGCGATGCACCTCACCCCACATTTACATACGACGAAGACGAATTCATCGCCACAGTGCCTCTACGCCCACACCTTCAGCCTTCAACCACACATGCCTTCTCGCCGCACCCTCTTGATGTCCCTATCACCGAACTGGACATTTCCATAGCTCTCTCACGCACGACCAATACCGCCCCTGGTCCCGATTCCATTCGCTACCGGCATCTCAAGGAGGCACCTCTATCGTTTCTCACAGCCTTAACTCATCTCTACAACCATCTTCTTCGCACCGGGTTCTACCCCACAACCTGGCGCCATGCCACGATGCTTCTCTTTCCTAAACCTGACAAGCCCCTCTCCTCCCCCGATTCTTACCGTCCCATCTGCCTCACCGCTGTCCTCTCGAAAACCTTCGAGAAAATCCTCACCAAACGAATCCACACCCATCTCCGTCACCACCAGCTCCTTCCCCTCTCACAATGTGGCTTCAGACCCCATTTCTCCGCGCAGGATCAACTCCTCCGCCTCTCTGCCATGGTAGCGGAAAACTACAACCGTCCAGCTCCTACTTTATTCATCGCCTTCGACTTCGAGAAAGCATTCGACACGGTCTGGCACGACGCCCTAGTCGTCAAACTACATTACTTCGACCTCCCCCATACCTACATCCGCTTTCTAAACACCTTCCTCCGGAACCGCACCGCAATCATCACCATCAATGGCCACTACTCCCGCCCAATCCCCTTCGAACAGGGCGTCCCGCAGGGCTCCGTCCTTTCCCCCCTTCTCTACGTCTTATTCGTCGCTGACATCCCCCAACCCTCCCCTCCCATGCAACTTCTACAGTTCGCCGACGACACTGCTATCGTCGCACCGTTTGCCACTGTTCAACATATCAACACCCACGTCCAGCCCTACCTCGATCTCTTCACCTCCTGGTGTGGCAAATGGCATCTGCGCCTGAATTCAGAAAAAACACAGACCATCCTATTCCGCCCACGCAGGCGATCTCTCGCCCCAACCCGCAATCCCGCGAATGTCACTCTTCACCTACATCACCGGCGATTAGCCCCCACCCCTACCGTACGATACCTCGGCCTCCTTTTCGACCAATTTTTCACCTTCCGCCCCTTCTTTAAAACCAAACTCCCTGTGACACGAAAGCGGGCGTATCTTCTCCGGCGTCTGGCTGGAACAACCTGGGGACTGAATGAGAAACTACTGCTCCATACCTAGAAAGTACTCATACGCACATTTTTGGTGTACGGCCATCCTGCGTGGGCTGGATTCCCGGACTGCCCCCTTCGACCATTTCTCTCAATGGAACGCCGCCTAGTCCGCGTTGCGATGAGACTTCCATTCACCTACCGCACAGCAGACCTCGTCGACAGAATGCCACTGCCTCCACTAACGACATACGTCGAGTTACTTCAACGCCGCTACCTCAAACGGGCGCAGGCAACCAACAACCCCATTGTGTGCCCTCTCCTAACCAAGCCGCTCCGTGCCCCGGTACGTACTTAGCTCGGCATCTACAGCCTCAGGGCACTTCTTCCAGCACCCGACTAACAACCTCGTCTCCGATTATTTTTCTTACGAACGCCACTCCACTGGACACTGACGGCAACTTCGTCGGCTTCGAAATAGCGACAACAACCATATTTCTCAACACAATCAATTAATTCAATTAACAAAACAAAAAAGAAAAAAAAGAAAAAACCTTCAACATCTTCACCTTCACACACATTCACCGTAAAATTTAACATCGTTCACATCATCACTTCTCATTTACCCATTCAATTCATTCGCTTTCAACCCCCCCCCCCATCTCCACTTGTTAAATCGCCACCATCCTCACATCACCAGTTATGCATTTTTTCCCTCTTCTTTCTTTCTTTCTGCTTTCTTCTTCTTTCTCTCTCGCTACACCAATACCGCCCTCGCATCTCAACAAACATCATTCATTACTCCCTTCTCATCGACATCATTTAATTTCCTCAAACTACCAGCTATATAATTCTTTCTTCCTGTCTCTTTACTACCATAACACTCCCCTTCTCATCTCACCGCACATCTTTCAATACTCCCTTCTCATCACCATATAAAAAAACTGAAAAACCTGAAAAAAAAAATAATAAAAAAAACATCACCTTATGATCTGGACTTAAACACAGCCCCCCTTTTCTTTTTCCCCAATAAACTTAAAATTCATGTTAATCTCAGAGCGAGCAATAGAAGTTCCTTCGTCTGCTTTGGCAATTGCGGCAGTTGTTTTCCGTGGTTTCCATGTTTTCTTTGTTTCATAAAAATTTCCGACATTTAAAATTATACATACGCACAATGAAGCAGTCACCCTTCTCCTCCACATCCCCCTTCCTGCATATAACTCTCCCTTCTCAAAACAAAACTCCGCCCCCAGTAACCTTCTCCAAATTTCCCCCGCAATACCCCAACCAAAATTCTCACACACATTCTTCCAAATCCTAAAACCAAACCGACCCATCACCAAAATTTCCACCTCTCCTAAACACCCTAACCCGTTGGCCCGAAGAGACGGCGAAACCGTCTAAGGGGGCCCGCCGCCGCATATATATATATATATATAAGAATATGTTCAGTTGGCTACTACCTGTCGCAGTGTTTACATAGTGAAAGACCGTTGAAACAACCAGTCTTTAGCTTTGTCATAAGCAGTGAGCAGTTATTACCCTTAACTAAGGGTATATTAGAGGACACTTAGCAAGAATATCATCAGTTAACTACCACCACTCACAATGACCACATTGTGAAAGATTGTCAAAACAACTATTGTACAGTCTTGTACTACACAGTACGTAGCTGTTGGTCTTGAATATTGTGTATTAGAGAACCCTTAGCAAGTATATAATCAGTTGACTACTACTTGTTACAGTGTTCACATCGTGAAAGACCGTCTCACTGTGCAGTCTACAGCCTTGTCATACGCTGTAAAGAGCTGTTGGTCTAGACTAGGGGTATATTAGAGGACCCTTAACAAGAATATCACCAGTTGACTACTACCTCTCATGGTGTTCACATCGTGAAAGACCGTCTCACCGACCAACTTCTAGCCCTGTGATACGCAGTAAGCAGCTGTTTGCAGAAATCAACATCCATAATGGAAGAACCCATTCCTAGCTATATGTGTAAAGAGTGTGGAAAAACTTTTCTTCGGGACTATCATAGGAAGCGACATGGAGTATCGTGTGGTGAATTTCATGAGTGCAAGACCTGTGGTAGTACATTCAACAATGTGTACAATGGACGTCGTCATGAAGAATGTTGTAATGTTGTGTCGGCAGCTAAAAGACAAAAAGCAGAGCCTACAAAACATTACCTACTGTCATTGGTCCCTGAAAAAAAATGGACTTATTGAATATGAGACATCTTTTGAAGGTCGTCTTAAATCCTATTTCATTCGTTGCGATACGTGCAAGGATTTAAATTCATACCTTAAAGAGTCCAAACAGCAAATAATACAAGCTACGCAGAACGAACTAGCAATGAACAAGTCGATAAAAGTTAATCTTGTGGCTGAATGTAGTTTCTTGGAAACACAATTGGAAACACAATTTACAAAGTTAACAACGGAAATGGAGGAATCTGAGCTAAAATGCAGTAATTGGGCTTTGTTAGCAGTGGAAGGAGTACGATTGAAAATAAATAAGTACAATCCTTTGCGTGGTAGCACATATATTCCATTACCAGCAGCTATAAAAGCAAGAAAAGCCTGCATTAATCCTCAAAACATAAAGGATGAAAAGTGTTTTATGTATGCCATTTTAGCAAAACTGGTTAAAACGAAAGCTGAACGCGTTAGTAAATACAAGGCCCTGGAAAACAAGTATGGTTTTTCAGTGATATCGTTTCCTACGTCATTAGCTGACATTCCCAAATTTGAGAACGCCAACGACATATCCATAAATGTATTTGGACTGGAAAAAGACAATAAATTGTTTCCTCTAAAGGTTGTGGATCAAGAGCTGCAAAACCATCGTGACCTCCTTCTGCTAAGTTCATCATCCGGCCCGAACCACTACGTCTTTATCAAAGATTTTGATAAACTAGTAAGACATCAGATTACTCACCATGGACATAAGATATATACGTGTAAACGGTGTTTTACTCACTTCGATAATCGATATGGTCAACAAGGAATGGAAAAATTGAAAGAACATAGAGCTTTGTGTGTCCAACTTGACATTGCTAGGGTTGAAATGCCTATTAAAAACCCCATTGTCAAATTCTTAAATGTTGAAAAAATGCTGAGAATACCTTACGTTATCTATGCAGATTTTGAAAGTATACTCTTACCATATCAAACATGTTTACCCAATCCTGAAGCAAGTTATACAGTGCCATACCAGAGTCATGTTCCTATGAGCTTTGGTATATACGTTAAACCCTCACCTGCTGTGGAACACATAAAGACAAACCTTCCAAGCCAACCTGTTATTTATCGTGGACCTGACGCTGCAGAAAAGTTTATGGACTGTTTGATCTCAATAGCTAATGAAATTGATCGACTTTACAGCTTAAATGTTCCAAAGGCCTTAACTCAGGATCAAGAATCAGAGTTCCAATGTTCTGAAACCTGTTATTTGTGTCAAAAACCATTTACCAAAGAGGACTGGAAAGTTCGAGACCACTGCCACATTACAGGGGAGTACCGTGGAAGTGCTCACAATAACTGTAATTTGAGGTGTAAAACATGTAACCCCGTGCCTGTGTTTCTACATAATATGAGTGGCTACGACGCAAATTTTATTGTAAAGCAATTGGGATGTACTACGGAGAGAGTGGATGTTATCGCTAACTCCAAAGAAAAGTACATTTCCTTTACCAAATATGTAGGAAATGTTAAGCTTCGATTTGTGGACACGTTTCGGCTAATGCCGAGTAGTTTGGAAAACTTAGTTTCCAACTTAACATCATACCCTGAAACAGACAAGTACTTTGGAAAAGAAAATGCAATGCTCATGACTCGTAAAGGGGTATTTTGTTATGACTACATTGACTCATGGGAAAAGTTAAGTGAAACGTGTTTACCTACAAAAGAGGCATTCTTTAACAAATTAAGTCAAGAAGATGTTAGTCAAGAAGACTATGAACATGCCAAAAATGTCTGGAATCAGTTCAACATTAAAACTCTAGGGGAATATAGTGACCTCTACCTAACATCAGATGTACTCCTTCTTGCAGACAGCTTTGAAACGTTTAGAAACAAAACACTAGAAACACATCGAGTGGATGCTGCACACTTTTTTACTTCGCCTGGTTTAAGTTTCGAGGCAATGCTCCTTTACACAAGCATTGAACTGGAATTGCTACAGGATTACGATCAGATTCTTCTAATCGAGTCTGGAATACGTGGAGGCATATGCCAGGTGTCTCATCGGTATGCTGAAGCTAACAATAAATACATGGAAACCTATGATTCTGAGAAACCATCGCAGTTTATTACCTATGATGATGCCAACAACCAATACGGGTGGGCGATGTGCCACTCCCTTCCTTATGGTGGATTTCAGTGGGTTTCTCCAGATACTGTTGATCTAGAAAAACTAAAGAAAGACGATCCTGTGGGATACATTCTAAACGTTGATGTTGATTACCCATCTGACCTTCATGATCTACACAACGATTTACCTTTCCTACCAGAGTGTACACAACCTAAGGATTCGTCTCTGAAAAAACTAATTCCTCATCTTGGAAATCGAAGGCGATATGTTGTTCACTACATGGCATTAAAACAGGCTTTAGATCATGGAATAAAATTGATAAAAATTCATCGTGTGTTAAAGTTTAAACAAAGTCCTTGGTTAAAGGCATACGTTGATTTTAATAACAACCTTCGAAAACAAGCCAAAAATGATTTTGAGAAAAATCTGTACAAATTATTCAACAATGCCATTTTTGGGAAAACAATGGAAAATATCCGTAAAAGAATAGACATACGTCTTGTGACTGACAGCAAAAAGGCAGAAAAGCTAATAGCTAAATCAACATTCATCGACAGAACAATTTATGGTCCTAACCTAGCTGCTTTCCACATGGCTAAACGTAACATTGTATTCAATAAGCCTATATATATTGGAATGTGTATACTGGATATTTCAAAAACTCTAATGTATTCCCACCACTATGATGTCCTGCTACCCTATTATGGAATGAACAATCTTAAACTCATGTATATGGATACCGACTCGTTCATTTATTTGGTTAACACCCCAGATGTATATCAAGACAAGTTGGATTTCCTAGAACACCTGGACACATCAGATTATCCTACTAATCACATATGTTACTCTACATCAAACAAGAAAACGTTGGGGAAATTTAAAGACGAGGCTTGTGGACAAATTATAAAAGCATTTGTTGGACTTAGAGCTAAAATGTACGCTTTAGACATAAATGGTAAAGAAATAAAAAAGATTAAAGGTTTTAGCAAAAGTGTTGTCAAAAATTGTATAAGCTTTCAAGATTATAAGGATTGTGTCATGAAAAACAATGTAAAAAGAATACCAATGAACATTTTCGCTTCTAAACAACATAACATATCATCTATAAGACTAAACAAAATTGCTTTGTGTCCTGGTGATGTTAAAAGAGTGATTGATGCTGATGGTATAGGTACAGATGCCTATGGTCATTGCTCAATCATTGACCATGCTTAAAGAGTTAAGTTATGAATATCAAAATCTTCTGCCTGCAACTAGCCAATACATAAAACAATTTAGGAAATAAAACAATAACACTACAAAAATAAATAAAAAATGGTAATCATAATCAAAAAATAAATATAAATAGAAAACAAAATAAAAACAACTGTACAATTTATAACAAAAAAGAATATATATATAAAAATATATTATGTGTAAATAGTGTACATGTATTTAAAATAAAAAATATTGTATGGACACTGCTTGTACATTTTTAATTACAACCCACCTCTCTCCACTCCTAATGCAAAATGAACATGTAAAACACAAATTGGAAAATCCATGTTTCCATATTGACAAAATAGAAAAAACATTAAACTGAAAATTTAAAAACTGTAAATGGGAATTTCGTAAATTGTCAAATGTATAACAACAAATTGGAAAATCCATGTTTCTATATCATGATATTGAAAAACTTTAAACTGACATTTTAAAAACTGTAAATGGGAAATTGTGAAATTAATAAATGTGTAAACAACAAAATGCAAAATCCATGTTTCCATATTATGAAATTGAAAAACCTAAAACTGTCATTAAAAAAACGAAAATGGGAAATAGGAAAATTGGCAAATGTGTAAACAATAAAATGCAAAATCCATGTCTCCATATTATGACATTGAAAAACTTAAAACTGACATTAAAAAAACTGAAAATGGAAAATTGGAAAATTGACAAATGAGTAAACAACAAAATGATATAAAAATACCCCGGTTGGGGTAGTGATCATGTTGTACAGTAGCCTATAAGACTAGCATAAGGATAGTTGCATGTGCCCTCATATACTTTGTGTATGTGCATTAGCCTTTGGATTAGCTTAAGTTAGGTTTGGTAAAGTTAGGTTTGGTGAGGTTATGTATGTGACCTTGTAGTTTACTCTTTTCGAAAAATGTAAAATGTAAAACTAAAATAAAAAATCTTAAATTTAAAATTTAAAATCTAAAAAAAAATATAAAATATAAAATCTAAAAAATGTAAAATGAAAAAATCAAAATCTAAAATGTTAAAATGTAGAATATTAAAATGTAAAATCTAAAATCTTTAAATGAGGTTTGTGTGGGTTAGGTTAGGTTGGGTTAAGTTAGGTTAGGTTAGGTTATAACTAAGTTTATTATTTGTGCTCTCACATTTGCTCTTACTTTTTTTCTTACACTTTTTGTTCTTACTTTTTTTTTGCTCGCAATATTAAGTTAGGTTAGGTTAGGTTAGGTTAAGTTAGGTTAGGTTAAGTTAGGTTAGGTTAGGTTATAACTTAGTTTATTATGTGTGCTTTCACATTTGCTCTCATATTTGCTCTCACTTTGAAGTTAGGTTAGGTTAGGTTAGGTGAAGTTGGGGTTAGGCAGAATGGTTGAGGTATGAATCAAAAGCCAGTTCTTATCAGTTTTGCCTCACAAGGCTGAGTGTACCCCGTTCCACTCCTGAGACCAGAAATTAAATTTCTTGGCAGAGCCGGGATTCGAACCTCAGGAATGACCGCCAAGAATGCTAGCCACTACACCAAGAAGTGGATAATATAAGGCTGGTCTTGATTATACATGATCAATTAATAATTACCTAATAATAATAATAATAATAATAATAATAATAATAATAAATATTCCGTTTGGCAACTACACAGCCGACCTCTCCCTGTGACGACATTGACGGTCACAGGGCGTGGCGGCCATATTGCCCATTAGCCCCCGGCCCAGCTATGACTGACCCCTCCATAACAATAAGATAGGGCTGGTTGCGCGCGCGGCCATCTTGCCCATTAGCCCCTGTCCCAGCTTCGGCCTATATTACCTACTTACGATATTTCCTTCATCATTACAGCTTGAAATATTACCTGTTCATTGAAAGCATTTTCGTCTAAACAATTCGCAAAATCTGTTTCTTTTCCCCACAATGGTCCTTTCTTCTAAGTTAGTGGGTTCTAATGGCAGGAATTTCGCTGATACAACATTAACGAGACCATGTAGCCTAGAGGGGTAAAATCTGTGATTTTTTTTATTGTTTAGCCTGATTACACACACATCTCTGAATAAATCTACGTTTGCATAATAAAATTCACACAGTTTTTTTTCTTCCAGTGTCCGCGTGAGAGGTCACCTCTTAACTGTGGTGGTCACAGAGAATTTTCATTTGTGTAACATTTATATTGAAGATACAATTTAAGTGATTTCCTCAGTCTTAGGTACGAGTACATGTTTCTTGGAAAGTAAGAGAGCTATAAGAAAGAAACTTACACAACTTTCTCTTCATACACAAATTATGAAAATGGTGCACACTTATGGTAATCTTTTGCATTTAAGTGAATATACTTGAATGACAAGCATTGGAAATTAGGAATTTATCGTAAATATTTGTTTTTTGTAGTATGACCTCCCGAGAGGCCGAGTGCAGATCTTTCTAGTCGACGCCCGTTGTTAACTTGCGTGCCGGAATGAGAGATGGAATGGATGAAGTTGAATGAAACTGGGCAAGGATGTGGAAGGAAGCGGTTGTGGCCTGTCAGAAGGTACCGTCCCAGTATTTGCCTGGTGTTGAAAATGGGGACGATAGGGCTCGAACCCATGCGTCTATCGAGTCAGCAGAGAGCTTGGCCCCATGACTTGACGCTGCACTTTAGCCACCACTATCGATATCGTAAAGAAATTAAATACATATTAGTTCATTTATATCCCAGACCTCGTGAGTGCCAATGAATTAAATATGCACGCTATTGTTTAACATTTAATACCCTGGCTAAATCCATGGTTTTAGCCTATTATCATTTATGAAACCGATAGGCTCATGAGATCACCTTCTGTCCATGTGTGTGTGTGTGTGTGTGTGTGTGTGTGTGTGCTTGTGTGTGTGTCCCCCTAATAAAATCTAAACGACTAGAGCGATTTCAATGAAACACGGTTAGGACATAGTACAATTTCGTCCAACCCCGACCACGCCCTTCAAATTTTTATACGTCTCACCAATCCAACATGGCGGCTGTGCGAAATATTTCACCGGCGTTCATTACCTTCGCAACTACTACTGACATCACCCTGAAATACTGTACGGTTATACAGAGCACTACTAGAAGTTCATCTATGCGACTTCAAGAAACCTGTTTAGTACAAAACGAACATGGCGGCCAAGCAATATTGAAACATTTGAATCGACTTTTCTAGCGTTTTAACCACCCGAGCGCAGTGAAACATGGTACGGCATATGTTTATACATATTTTAATGCACTGACATCTAATTTAGTTCAGTTGTTTATATAACCTCAAGATGGCAGCTGTGCGAAATTTTAAAATCGAGTTTTAATTTCTTGTGTCCTAATCATGCGATCGAAGTCAACGTTTTAATAATGAACCCAAGCAATAATCGTCATCTAATATTATATTACTGTATGGCCTACATAAAAATCTAACCCGGTGACCATCCGAAATATTTAGACAGTTCTCAATATCTACGAATCTATTACAGCAATCAAACTGAAATGTTGTATGTTGATAGAGGCAATTAACATAAGTAGGATAAATGAAAGTAAGCTATTTAGTTCTTCACGGAACTACAGTACTTGTTTAAAGATATTCCAGAGGTTCTTTTGCCTAAACAGTGTACCTACATATTTTACCTTTTAGAATTGGATAAATAGGACATTCGTAAACTACAAGGTCCTCTTAGTACTTTCTTGGCGTGCTGCAAGCTGTTATGAGTACTGTATTAATACTGTATTATCAAAGCACTCAGTAACATCAAAGAGCATGCAGGTCTAAGCCTCGCCCTGCAGTCATTCACCTGCCCTCAATTGCTCTGTTGTTCAGCGTGCGACAGAGAAGACGCTCGCTGGGTGATTTTCCATTCACCGCACGTGGGCGTTCATCGTAAACATGCAATAAACGAAAGTACTGTAATTCCAACATAGTCAGAACATTCGACAGGTATGTTTGTTGTTGTTGGTGGTGGTGGTGCTTTGTTAAAAAGGCAAGGGATATCGCGGTAATCAGTTCCATGTACTTTGATATGTTTGTCGAAGATTTGTGAAGGAACTTGAGTACTTAGGTGTATTTATGGATTCTGTCTGATAGCCTGTCTGTATCCCCATGGTGAAGACTGTCTGCCTCTAACTTAGGGAACCCTTGCCTTGGTTTGATTCCCGACTCTGATTTAGAAATTTCCGCGAGGGTTGAAACGGTAAACTCAACCTCGTGAGGACAATTTGTTAGCTGATCAGAGAGGCTGCACCTCGATCAAGAAAGCAAAGATTAACGGCTGAGGTAGCCCATGGCGCTGACCAGTGCCACTTTTATTTACTAGTCTGTATTTTTAATTGTAGCTAGCATTACGAAGTAGTCGACTGAGGCTGCAAGTTAACCATTTTCAGTATTTTCCAGGAGTTGCAGCCTCTTCTCAGCTTTGCCTCGTGAAACTAAGTGCATGCCGGTCCAGCCCTAAGCCCAGAATATAATTTCTTGGAAGAGCCGGGAACCGAACATGGACCTCAAGGGTGACAGTCAAGAGTGCTCGCCGTACACCACGAGGTATTCTTCTTTTGAGATTGGTATTTTGTTCTTCAATCAATTTATTCGTAAGAATTGCTGACAATATATCGTTTTAGCAACATACTGTGTCGAAGTAGCTAGAACCGCAGACAATTACAAACAGGTGGTTTTTTAACAAGTCACCTTTTAGAATGTCACTGGAAATATTAGGGGTAGATGACCTCGCTGTTCCGCCCCTTAAAACCTCAATAACTGACTAACTAACTGGAAATATTGGGTAAGTAAAATTTGCCAGCCACATGCTATTGGAAGCTCTCTCATACACACAGTTAGAGTTAGGGCTGAAAGTCTACTTTTAATCGATTAAATTGTCCGGCTCTGTGGCTAAATGGTTAGTGCACTAGGCTTTGGCCCAAAGTGCCCGGGTTCGATTCCCGCCCGAGCCATCAGGGATTTTAATTTCCTGGGGTTAATTCCCGTGGCTCGGGGACTGGGTGTATGTGCCGTCTTCATCATCACTTCATCCTCATTACGACGCGCAGGTCGCTCACGGGCGTCAACTAGAAAGACCTGCACTTGGCCTCTCCGGAGGCCACACGATCATCATCATCATCGATTAAATTCATACATCGATTAATCGAAACAGAAAAACGAATAATTGTCACACATTACGATTACTATATTGTGGTGTTAATCTATTAATCGATATACCTCACAATTTTCACTACGCTCTCACAGACTGTTATTTGGTTATTGTTAACATAAACAAGTAAGGACACTTACGCAAAAAGTAACTTTTATAGATTTCTATACAACATTCCGAAAATAAGCGTATCTCAAATTCAGCGATGACCTCTCATTTAAGGGACACTAGGACAGATTTTTTAGGCAAAAAATGACAAAATAACTGTTTTTTTTTTTCATATACATATCTTATGGACCCCTGAGGATGATTTCAGTAAAACAGTTTTCATGCACCGCCATTTTTAAAGGCTCAGCGGCATTTTAAAACCTCTGCGCAAGATGATGTTGGAAGGCAAATCATATGAAAGTAGGCTATATTTTTAAAACTAGAAATCCTAGAAAGTCGTATGTTAACTCAAACGAAAGGTCTCTATGCTCTTTATCTCGAGAACAAAACATTGTATTTTTCAGATTTTTTTCCAAAAAGTTTCATTAGGTGAGCCAAACTGGTTAATATAACATTCGATTTTATAAAAATGCTTTCATCTCCAAACAACATTTTTAGGTAATCAAAGTGCATGAGATATTCACCAATTTTACTCAAACAATTACTGGACATTCAGAAATACATGTGTTGTAAGATAACATAGCAATATCTCCAGTCACTTCGTAAATTACAGACCAAAAAAATAAAGAACTATGAAAAGTTATCAAAATTCATAAAACATGATCGACACATTAAGAAAAATTAATCTGACAACACATATGTATCACTTTCCTGAAATGTCTCAATGTTATAATATTTACATACTCTTATGTATATGTAATGAAAAAATCAAACTTTTTACACAATTCTTTTTGGCAACATCCCACAAAAGCACATCGCACTGACTTCACACAGCACATAGGAACAGGGGGAGAAAGGGAAAAACCAGTGTCGTTGAGATAACAACCCATTTCAGTCGACCACACCTGGAGTAAGAGTGAACACGAAACTGCTCGTAGCTCCAGCGAGGAAGACAACCAGATAAGTAGTAGCCCATAATATTACAGTTTAACCATAGTTGATTTTTACAACAATATAGTCACTCCAAATATACAAACTCCAGATTTCTATCACCATTTAGCATTTCACCTAACATCATATAGGCCTATAATACATTTAGCATACACCGACAGTTGCACTACCAATACTGCAACTAAATAATTGTACATATTGTAAATAATTTCACCTGTATTTTCAAACATAGATTTTATAGCCTAAGTGTAATGGATCCGATGATCGCTTGACAATCGAAACTGGTCATCCTAGTGTATTTATTAATCTCATGTAATTTATTTCAGGACTAGGGCACAACCCAGCTGTTTTGGGTTAATTCGTGTTGACCGACTGAAAAGCACTAAACTCTTGTTTACTAAGGCAACACTGAAAAATGGCTTCAAACCCTACAATAGTAAATTAGTAAAAAATCAATTAAGTTTCATCCGATTGTTTTCGAATATCGTATGTTACTTAGTGTTACTATTCTATGTACGCAGTTTAAATTTCAACTCATTCTGATACAAAATGTGGAAGTCGAAAAATGCAGTCCTAGTGTCCCTTAAACCATTTCCGAAACTAATTTTCTTATGACGTGTCTACTAATCAATCAATCGATTCTTCGGTTAGTTGATTAATCGATTATTGATTACAAGGCCAGTCAATTAATCGAAAAATGGTTTCCGATTAATTTCAAATTATTCGATAAATCGTTCCCGATTAATCGATTATTAATTGATTAACCAGACATCGCTAATTACTAGCTCTATTCAGAGTAGCACCACCTTACTAGAGTTTGTTTGGGATAGATAGGTAACTGCACGTCTTCAACTACAATACAAAACCTCCGCGGGAATAGAAAAAAATCTTCTCGGATACTCGCGCGGGCTACAGGTGTAGCCCAGTCATTTATTTTGTTGTAGTACAGTGTGTATTCGTTGTTAGGAATATTGATACCCTTTATAGCTGCTTGTCAATGTTGCAATTAACTGGCGAGTGTGTTTCCGGCTTGATTAGCCGCGCCATATAGGCGCCAGACGGATTAGAAGTGGCCTGGGCTACAATAGTAGCCCGCGCGAGTATCGCTGTTTCAGAATTGAGCGTGCAAAGGAAACGTTGTCTCACGGGAGGTGGCCATGGAGATGACTTTCAAATCAGTCAGTGTTTAGATAAAAGTAGTGATAGGTTGAGTGTAGTGGAATTAAAGTAGGGTTTTGCTTCTTATGTGGACGAGGGAGGAAAAAATTAACAAGGAATAGGCCCAGATGCGCAAAGTGCAATACAAATCTTCTCGGATCATTGTGTCCATTTGCATTGAATGCTTGGGGGACAAATTTGTGTGAGCATGCTTATGTATTTCCTGAGCTATAGATTGTAGTCAAAAGAGCAAAAATAAAATTCAAGAATTCGAGAAAAAAAATGAAAATACTGAAATTGTTCATAATAAGTGCTGATTTTCTAAGGAAATTATCTAACCTAGTACCATATTTTTGTTTAATTCCAATCCAAATATATACTAATGTATGTATTTAGGTTTACATAAAATAATTTAACAGTGCTAGTAACATTAGTTTTATTTCTGTTGCAGTTTTATCGAAGATGTACGATAAAATGGAATCTTCTTCTTAGATTGGTATTTTCTCTCCATATTGAACCCTTTATCCTCTGTTGGATAAATGATTCTATGTTTTAGTTCTCCAATTAATAAATATTTCCACCAGCATCATGAAAGTAGCCAGACGGAGATGAGGAAATTTCAAGCATTGGTTGGAGACAGCGGGGACATACCTGAAGCAGATTGACAATAGGCTAAATACTTTAGTTGTGAAAGGAAATAGCATAGCGATGTATCAGAAGGACAGGTGTGGGCCGCCTCAAATAGAAGCGACGCGCAGTGAGACATGCTGCTGGTATGTTCATTGTAATATTCGCGCCTAGAAGAAATATGATGCAGTAACGTGAGTGGCTGATGAGCATGCTAGACACTCCTACGACGCCAAGATCTGCTATAAACCGCCAAATTACAGAAAATGTGAGAACCAATGAGAGAAGAATGCCGATTTAACGCGGCAGGTCTAGCGTGGGCACGCTCGGCTAGCATTCACGCGGGAAATCGCCTAGACAAAATCTCTACCATCGATTCTAGGATTAATGGGCATATTCTTGACCTGTGCAATGTTACGAGTTCAGTGATATTTATTTCATTCCTGTACCACAATTATTTCGAGAAATTTTTACATAAATTCCCCCCCCCCCATCGAGACCTAGGGCCAGTTCATTTATAAGTGGCATGAAGAGCCAAGACATTGACTTCTATTCTGTTCGTCTGAGGACGTAGACTTCTATTCTGTTCGTCTGAGGACGTAGACTTCTATTTGTGTGTCGTGGACACAGGTTGATTATTACTTCTGTGCGTCTACGGACGTAGTCAGTTATTACTTTGCGTGTCATAAGGACACAGAAATTATTGTAAAGTGTTAAATTCAGTGATAGATAGTCACAGTACTATATTTGTAGGGGAAGTATCGTCGATAATTCGCCAGCGAACTGTTACAGGGAAAGTAGTACCTGAACGGCGAATTTAGTAGTCAGATATCAAGTGTATAATAATATAATTTTTGAATCAGCGCCAGAGATGACATCGACTACTTCAGAAGAAGTTTGGAATTCTCAACACTCCGTCCAGATGGCTGAGATGAGATAAGAACCATTCAGTTGGGAGATGGCAGCGGACGTTCTTTGACGGTGACTACAAGAGAGATGAGTACAAAATAATATTCTTTATTATTTGATAAATTAACTTATGGTTTATGGGACATATTTTTTTGTAAATACTTTGCTTGTGTGATTAACGTAATATATTTCGTTTTGGTCTGACACACTTTTGTATGGAAGCAGCTCGCACGAATGTTGTTAGTGGAAGGTTCTTGTTTTTGTGTTGTGTTAACTAACGTAGCTATGTGAACGGCCGTGTTTGCATATGTTACGCAATGCGGTTAAAAACGTCTCTCGGAGATCTGTTGTGTTTCAGAAGTAGGACTGAATTAATGTAATTATACAGTAGATTGGAGGGTAATTAAAATTGTTTAAGATTTATTATTGATCAGATTCAGTGTGACTATTGCCGTTGGAGCAATGTAATTTGTGACGAAGAGTAATCAGCTCTATCGTAGGTTTTAAATATTGTGTTTTAATGTTTGCGAGCACCTATTCAGCAGACCTGTGTGAAAAGCGTCATGTCAGTCCCAGATGTGTGTATGTGTGTATTTTTGTGGTATTACAAGCGGGAATTTCAGCTTAGACTGATTTCTGTCAGCTTGGTACCAGGTCCATATTGTATCCTTGCGAGGGCAATTGTGGATATGTGATTATGTCTGACCATATGTTGAGTTGAATGAGAGTTTTGT
Organism: Meconema thalassinum; assembly: GCA_946902985.2. Taxonomy (NCBI): domain Eukaryota; kingdom Metazoa; phylum Arthropoda; class Insecta; order Orthoptera; family Tettigoniidae; genus Meconema; species Meconema thalassinum. Next base: position 276,114,109 of record OX336389.2, on the reverse strand, counting down.
TGCTGTTGATTCCTTGAGATAGCGGCACAGCTGGTCAGCTATTTATATACACTGGAGTGGGACACGACAGGTATTTGAGGAAAGGGGGAGATGTTTCACAAGGCTGTCTGAACGTGCAAGCATGGTCATTAGCGAGGAGTGCTCGTTGGCTCCCTAATTACTTGAATTACAGATAAGAACTGATCAATGGTAAAAATTGTTGAAATAAATGGGAGTTGCCTACGAATCACGATAATCTCCGAAGCGTTACCTTAACATGCAGTTTTGTTCATATAAAGTAATCTTAGCCGGTCAGGCTTTTGTTGTTGTTGGTTTATTCCATGTTTATTTTCCATTTTCTGTGACCCGTGAGTCATGTGCAATGCTGTCTTTCCTTGTGTGTATTGAGCAATTGGCCAGTTGGTAGCTCATGTTGTTAAGTGCGTCATCGCGCTAATAAGGGTCTCAGAGAGATTCCTGTAAATAATAGATTTGTAGTGTGTGTGTCAACATTAGAGTTTTTAAGGGTTTTTATTAATGTCATGCCCATATCCATAAACGTTGATTTACGTGATGATTGTTCGTGAGCACCGTGGCTGTTAACCCGTTGTAAACGAACGGTCATCCAAGTACTCATTTTCTCGTAGTTAGTCATCACGCGCACATAAAACTCAAATGCAAGGTAGTGGAACTAGGATCCACAATTTTATTATAAAGGGGGAGATCCGTCTGACTCCTCAAAGTGTTAGATATTCCTGTCAGGGAATGATTCAGGGAGGATTGTTTTTATTATTGTTTGTTTATTTTCCTTTATGCACAATTAGTTATTAAATCATGTTATTATCTTACGTCTTGTCTCCTTACTTTCTTAATTATAGTTTTAATCCTATGACCCTTGCCTCAGTAAAGCATGTTGTTTGGCGGACGTAAACATCACACTATGAACTGAGCGCGACCCCTTGATCAAGATTCTTGCATAAAACACTGCTATTCTGAAGGGTTCATAGGTTAAAACTGGCGCGGCCAAGCGTGGGGCCATTCACTGTGGTGTAACAGCGGAGAAATTACACATATAAATATTGGCGCATTTGAGTAAAACTGGCATGCCGCAAGTGCAGGCAGATATGACAGTATTTAATCACCGGGAAGTGATATTTTATTAAAAGTAAGTGAGGCGAAGTGGATACCGCCAAATGTGTGAAAAATAAATTAAAATCAGGAGTTTGCAAAGTAAAATACGGTTCACGTTTTTGTCTTTTAAATTAAAGTAATTAATATGTGATACCGGGCGCCCAATGATAAAGTTTAAAACTAGATTTGTGTAGAAAGTCAAACTCATGGAAATATTAGGAGGCTGTAGCTTAAAATGACAATTAATACTTTGTTAATGAGTCAGTGTTAATATCAGATCAGGATAACAATTTAATGACTAAATATGTGCTTGGGTTTAAAATTAAATTGAGTAAAACTAGAACCACTCAGAGATGCAATTGACTAGTGGGAGTAAATGTAAAAATAAATGAACTGAGTTGGATAAAGAAAGTAAATGTGCATTGGATTTTATGTGTGTGTCAAAGGGCATTGCTTTATGCCATTTCCCTAATGTCTCATATAAAGTGTGTAATATGGCAACGGTGGAACAGATCCAGGAGATCATTGAGAGTGCAGCTAGGAGAACACAGGAATTGTTAAACACGAAATTAGCGGAACAAAGTGAACAATTAAATAATACTATGTTAGAACAAAGTGAGTCTATAAACAAATTATCTGAGCAGAGTGAATCACTGAAAACTAAACTGTTAGAACAAAGTGAATCGCTAAATACTAAACTGTTAGAACAAAGTGAATCATTGCGGACACAGTTAAATAACAGTAGAATCGAACAAAATGAATATCAGGTGGAACAAGCTAGGTTATTAAAGAGTGAAATTAATGACACTATCAATTCACAGTTAGAGACGCTAACCGCAGAAATGAAAGATCACACAAATCAACAGATGGTATTACTGGCCCTAGATGTTAGCAAAAATAATGAGAAACAATTAGAGCAGATTAAAAAAATGGAAGGTATTTTTGATCAAAAACTTAGCATTCTGGATGAAACGGTGTTAGCTAAATTAGAGCAAATTGAAATAGCATGCACAATGAATACAAGCGAGGTCAAAATAGCTCAGGATAAGTTGGAAGGACGATTTAAGGAGATGGAAAAAAGCGGCAGGGTCATTCAACAACAATTATCAGCAGTAGATGAAAATATATCCGGCATAATTAAAGATATGGACCGTCTCGAGATAAAATCAGCGGAACAATGGAAAAGCCTAGCAGCGGAGCAAGAGCAATTTAAGAGTACATTAGACGAAAGGCTGAGCCAGATAGAAAGTAATCAGGATGACACAAAAAGCCAGATCGAAGGGCAAGTAAGCACGATTAAAGAGCAGATAAGGAAAGATTGGAAGAAAATGAATATCGATTCTAAAGAGGAAAGATCCACCATTCTTAAAACAGTAGGCGAAAATCACACTCGTATTCAAGCATTGGAGCAAGAAATGAAGAATAAACTTAAAGAGCAGACGGACAGGATCATTAAAGCCGAACTACGGTCATTAGAACAATCATCTATATTTAGAACGGGAACATTGAAAGACAAGCAGGATGACTCAAATAGCCCCGAGGTCAGCACAGCAGGAAGTCAGACTCAGGCGGAGAGCCCATTAACAACAAACACGGACGGGTTTCGTAAGAATATCGATAGGAGCTCGACACCACAAGACGGTCATCAGCCCACACAACTTATTCAAGTAATTCGCTCAAACGACTACAAACCGCAGAAGTACACGGAAAATTCAGGGGTGACACCTAAAGCCTTTATCAAAGAGATGGAAGACCATTTCAATGACACTGGGGTACCTGAAGCACGTAGATTGAGGATGATGGAGAGATTTTTGTCAGGAAATGTCCTCACATGGTTTTTAAGCTTCAAATATACATTTGGAAACATGTCAGATTTCAACTTAGCGTTTCTGCGCAAATATTGGTCGCCCGCAACACGACAGAGTCTAAGGATGGAGCTTTACTCTAGGAAGTACCAAACCACCCAGCAAACAAAATACTCAGATTTCTTTAACATGCAAATGTTAAAATTTCGCGACCCCTTGATCAAGATTCTTGCATAAAACACTGCTATTCTGAAGGGTTCAATATGAAAATAAAAGCCTACATAAAATCCTCAGATTTAGCCTAGAATACTTCTACTCGTATATACTACTATTTAACATATTATTAAAACTTAACACCAAAAATAAAGCGTGCGAGTCCATAAAAGCAAAGCAAACCCAACTCCATACAGGCAATGGAGGCCCTGGGAGTAGTGGAAGGTAGAGGCTCCATATGTAGCCCGCGCGAGTGACGCTGTATCTATTACTAGCGCGAGTGTCAGAGGGTTAAGTGGACTGTGCCAAATGATCATACTGAGATACGACAGGATAAACAATGCTGTACTGTATTCCAGAGCCTGTATGGTGCCTTGGTATCGGTTCCTTTCGGGAACACTGAACGAAGCAAGAAGAACAAGAAAGAACATACGCAGTGGACAACACACTAGAGGTTTCCTCCTTGAGTTAAGCAACCCGCACTGCACTATTATTCTCTCGAATGGCCACAAATAGCGGCTCTGGTCACGAGCTCTCATGAACATTCCCGATCGTCAAAGCCTGTGAGTGTGTACATGGCTGATTGAGTTGGTTGCTAGTAATCACTATCACTAAATTATACATTTTGAAATTATCCAGAAACATATTTTAACTAATGGACAATCGGCAAGAGCGACAGTGTGATGTCTGAAAAACTATATTATTAGTTGTCGGTGAGAAGAACGAGGCATTTTCGTTTATATCTTATCGTCACTGAAAATATCGATGAACCTTTAAGTCAGACGTGGGAATCAAACACACCTCTTCTCAGTTCTGCCTCACGAGGCTGAGTAGACCCCGTTACATCCCTAAGACCAGAAATAAATTTCTTGGCAGAGTTGGGAACCGAACCCAGAACTTCGGGGCGTCTTCCAAGATTACTAGCCACTACACCACGAGATGGTCGATGTAATCATATAGCCCAGGCAAATTAGATTAAAAAAAAGGCCGTGCTTCCCGAAAAATCATCCAAAGCTGGAATGTGTTTTAATACCCTTTGGGGGTCCCAAATAAGAGTCCTGTGAGTTTGCGACGGATTCTGAATTCTGCTTAATTTTAGGGAGTTAAAAAAACCTAAATGTTCGCACTTTTTTCAGTTTTTTTGCTTATAACTTCTAAACGACGCATTCTACAGAAACGTTTCTTCATAACGTTTTTAAAGAACATTACATTCTGCGTTGAATGGTGTCTAGTCCGTCTAAATCAGCCCAGTCGTTTATCCGCAATCGATTTCTGAATTTGGGCCATTTTTACCAAATTGCTTTAAAAATTGATTCTTTGTTTAGTTTTTCGCTTAAAACTCCTAAACAACACATCCTATAGAAAATTGTATTCAAAGAGTTTTAAAAGCATTAAATTCTGCGTCGAATGATTTTTAGTTTGTCAAAATCGGCCCAGCTGTTTAGCCGCAATCGATTTTTTGAGTTGGGCCATTTATACCATCTCTCATGATCATGTAATTTTCTTTTCCAATCGTGCAGTTTTCGAAGTGGCAAAGGAGCAAATCCGGGTTGGCCCGGTTCCCCCACTTGGCCTTGACAATCCATGAGCAGCCACTCCAAAATGATGTTATGTGGTTTCAAAATATAAGAAGACATTATTATGAATAATGTTTCATTGAAAGTAACAAAAGATGTATAAGTAAGATACATTTACATAAGATATTTACGTAAACGATAACGATATAAATTATGTACAGAAAGATGTATTAGTTGTGTACATGAAACATCATAATGTGAACGATGTACAAGGTACTAATGTTGACGATTTCTTTCGCCGTTTAGGAGATAACGGAGGCTCTTCGCCGATCACGTCATCTAGCTCCTCATCCTCGGAATCTTGAGAATGAGGATTCATTTTTTGCTCTTCTTCGATGATATCAATCTCCTCATCACACTGGATGGGATCCAGTATAACATCCTTGTCTTCAGAGATGGAATTGAGGCATGTGTGCCCTTGGCAGGTCATGCAGACGGTGGTGCATTTCACCCCAGCTTTCCTACAGGATAAAGTTTCTTTGCACCCTTTTTTTTACATGTGCTCGATATGGAGTTGAGAAGTTCTTGTGGAGCCGGTGGATCAGTCGTTGTGATGGGAGTTAAGCCATTGGTGGTTATTTTCCATCCTCATCTCTCTGGATCTACTATATTACTCCTCCATACCTGCACCTGTAAATAAGCTCTGAAGGAGTGCTGGCGAGCAGCCGCTTCTGTAGGAGGCAAGGATGCCAGGTTGAAATTCTGTTTTGAAAGTGACCTCTGGAAGAGGTTAAACCTCACTTGATTGAGGGACTTACTGCTGCCACCCGTATACAGGTTTTTATTATGTGAACACCTGCATTTGCAACTTGGTCAGGGGTTGATATCGGGTCAAGAAAAACAGAGGCCTGATGAAAGAGGTTTTGGTCTGCCATGAATTTCTTGATACATTTTATTTTCCCCTGGCGGAAAAATGAGGTTGTGGTGTCGCACCCCGTGAAGGCATGGAGAAACAGGGTATGCTTCCTCATGTCTTCAGGCAGCTGGCAATTGCTCGGACTGTAAACGACATTTTCCTGGTTCAGTTTCCCGGGTTTGATGAGGAACACGTTGGATCATTCAACAAGAAACGATCTTTGGGCATTGTGGCCTTGGTATTTTCCTGGAATATAACCGACGAAGATGACATAACCCGGGCTCTTCGCGCTCTTTCAGCTGACTTTATACTCTTCTCGGCCACATCCTCTGGGTACCCATCGAAAACTATGGTGATACTGTCAGACTTGTAGTTGGATTTCACGTAATTTACGTACTTCTGATTGATATTGGAAAACTTTTCTCCGCTGTTCCACACAACCCTGTGCAGGAGGAAACCAACATCCACTACGTAGTCTGCATTCACAGTGAGATCTACTTTGACTGGAGTGAATAGCTTGTACAGTTCTGATTTTCTACTCTTCCGTATCATGCCATCATCATCAAACAGTGAGAGTGGGTACGGGGCCAATTCGAATTCAAAGTACGATTCAAGCTGAAGCTGGGATTTCATGTGAAATGGAATGCGGCGGAAAATCATGTCCGGACTGATGGGGACTGATTCTCCGTTGATCTTTGTTGTAGCCTTCACGGCTCGTAGAGACACCACTCGTTTTCTTTCTGCTAAGTTTAAGTTATTTGAACCCTTCAATGGTTTTCATACTGGTTGTGCCCTTTTCTTTAGTTGTTTCACCTGCCGAACACTGATTGCACTGGTATAAATTGAAGAAGGGAGAGGTTGTCAAGGCCAAGTGGGGGAACCGGGCCAACCCGGATTTGCTCCTTTGCCACTTCGAAAACTCCACGATTGGAAAAGAAAATTACATGAGACATGAGAGATGGTATAAATGGCCCATCTCAAAAAAATCGATTGTGGCTAAATAGCTGGGCCGAGTTTGACAAACTAAAAACCATTCGAAGCAGAATTTAGTGCTCTAAAACGCTTTGAATACAATTTTCTATAGAATGCGTTGTTTAGGAGTTTAAAGCGAAAAACTATACAAAAAAATCAACTTTTTAACCAATTTGGTAAAATTGGCCCAAATTCAGAAATCGATTGCGGCTAAACGACTGGGCCGATTTAGACGGAATGAAAACAATTCAACGCAGAATTTAATGTTCTATAAAACCGTTAAAAGGAAACGTTTCTGTAGAATGCGTCGTTTAGAAGTTATAAGCAAAAAGCGGAAAAAGTGCGAAAATATCGCGGGTTTTTGACTCCCAAAAATTAAGCAGAAGTCAGAATCCGTCGCAAACTCACAGGACTCTTATTTGGGACCCCCAAACGGTATTAAAATACATTCCAGCTTTGGACGATTTTTCGGGAAGCATATGTCTAATTTGCCTGGGCTAATACCAAGCACGTAAATTCCATTTGATCATATTCTTATGCTAAAATACGAGGAGTATGAGCAGTTACTCATCCTTGTCACAGCGACAACATACTGATGTGCTTGTATCCACCCAGAGAGGCTAAACATACGGCCCGCGGGCCGAACTCGGCCCGTAGATGCATTTTATGTAGCCCCCTGGCCGAAATTATACAATGTGCTGAAGCTTCAATGTGTGCTTTTCGTAGATACCGAAAAACTTAGTTGATAAGAACTTTTTTGTAATTTACGGAGAAAGGAGATAAAACCATTTAAAATCTCAGAATTATTCATCAACAAGTTCTATGTGTGTGTGTGTGTGTGTGTGGGTAGGGTCGAGAAGGCTGTGACTAGACAATGTTCACGAGGTTCGTGCTGCCGTAGTTACATCTCATTTGGAGAGGTTTTTGGATATCACATTGGAGTGCGAATCGTATATCAAAGTATTCAAGATACCTACAACACTTTTGTAAGTATTATTCCTAATATTTGTGAACCTTACCGTACGTGAAGTGGAAAATACACAATCTAAAACTCTGTTCTGATCATCCCAACATGGCCGCCACCTCAGTTGATAGAGGTTGGCGTCTCTTAACGAACACAACTAATGATAAAACTTCTGACGTATCAACCCACCAAGTACCAAACCAACCAACGAATTATTATAATACTGTAAATAACCCTGATTTAACAACAGTACATCTGGCACCCAAATGACAACTACAATAACTACCAAAGAAACAAATCCAAGGTCAAGCTATTCTGCTATAGCTCAATCTCTCCCCTACAAAGAACAAGCTATCGTAATTGAATTTCAAGATGGAATCAGTATCAAAGATTCCGTGCTAGCTGCAGGAAAACTCACTAGCCCTAGCAACATTCGTTTTGTTTCACGAATATCGAATGGACGAATATGCATTTTTCTTTCTATCAAGAAAGTTGTTGAAGAGTTAATATTAGCAAACCCCAAGATCTTAATAAACAATGTATCTTTGGAAATACGACCACTCTTAACAACAACAAAAACCAAGCGTAATATATTATCAAGCGTTTGTCCTGTAATACCCAACTATGTAATTGAAGAGGAATTGTTAAACATTGGTGTGAAAATCATGTCTAAAATTACCCCTATCAGAGCAGGCTTATCCATCCCAGGTTTCTCTCATATTTTGACCTTTCGAAGACAAATGTACATCCAAAATGAAGACTTCGATAAACTCCCTGCATCTCTCCAAATTGAATGCGATGGCACTAACTACTGGATTTACCTATCATCTGACTCACCCACCTGCTTTATTTGTAAAATTGAGGGACATTTGGCCATAAACTGTCCTACTAACAACTCAGTTCCAAATGATCAACCAACCTCTCAGCACGACATTCATGAAATTGACAAACCTAACCTCTCCAATTTTCCTAAACTACAAGAGAAACCACAAACAACAGAGATAACCCCCAAAAATGCAACCAGTACTTCCGACCTTCCTCCAAATTCACATGATGAAACTTCATCAGCTATCCTAAACTTAACTCAAAACCAAGATTGTAATGGTATTTCTCTCTCCGAAATTCCAATAGAGAGAACAGTGCCTGGACATAGTGAAACATGTCCTGCCTCAACAACTGGACACTTCCCTGGATATAAAAGACCAGTGTCACTCGCCAGCAGTGAAAGAACTGACCAAAATATTTCTAATAGCAACAGATCCAAAATCGACTCTTCTGAACAAATTGAGAATCACTAGGTAAATCACACTTCTAAGAAACCCAAGAAAGAACCACAAAAACCAACAATCAGCGAAATGCTCCTTCCTGTGAAACAGGTTTTGGAAGCTGATCCATCACTAGCTCCTCTCAGTTACACACAACTCCAATCTTTTCTCGAAAATTCCCAAGGTGTCAAGGACGTGGTGGCAATTGCTTTCAATTACACCAAACACATAGAAGGACTCGCTAAAACCCTACAGAAACTATACCCCTACTACACCGATAAAAGCATTAAAACAGAAGCTCTCGGATAGTGAAGAAATTACTGAAGTTCGTTAACCAAAGCGAATGCCAAATGGATAACAATGTAACTCTAGACTACTCTAGCGATGACTAATCTCTCCCTCTATGATAATGGAAATGGATCTTTTGCTATTCCTTATCATACTTATGGCAACAAGACTACTCCAATGGAATATCAACAGCTATCGATCCCAGTTAGAATTCCTACAACTCCTAATAAATAAACACCAACCACCAATTATCTGTCTCCAAGAGACCAACTTTCGGAACGATTTTGCTGCTAATCTAACACTTTACAATGTGTATCATAAAACAGAACTAATGCAAGTCATGCAAGTGGAGGAGTAGCTACCTTTGTCAAAAACAATATATACCTTAAAGAAATTTCTTTAAACTCCAATTTGGAAGCTGTAGCCGTCTCATTGCATCTACCTCCCTCTCTGTGTTTCTGCAATATTTATATACCAAACAGTTATCTATTTCACGGAGATGATCTACGAAATCTTATCCGTCAGCTACCTAAACCATTCATTCTAGTAGGCGACTTCAACAGCCATAACATGTTATGGGGCATTCATCACACCGATGAAAGAGGGAAGGAGATAGAAAAGATACTAGATGAATTTGACCTAATTCTAATGAATTCAACTGCTCCAACTTGTTTCGATATTGCTCATGGAACCTATAGTAGCATAGACCTAACTCTCTGCACTCCGGAGATAGCAACTGGTTTTGTCTGGTCTGTCTATTCGATGCTCCAAGGAAATAGTGACCACTTCCCCAAACTGATCAATAACGACAACGCTTCAATCAACGCCCCAATACCCCAAACCCTTAAATGGAACGTAAATAAAACAAATTGGACGCAGTTCAATCATATAGTCAACAACCATTTAATTGGCCTAACCCATCCACATGACTTCCCTTCCAAACACATCAATGATATTGTTCAAGATTTTACAGAAGCAATAGTTAAATCTTCAAACCTTAGTGTTCCGAAAATAAAGATAAACCCGTGTAAGAAGACAGTACCTTGGTGGAACGACGCATATAAGGAAGCTCTAAAGAATAAAAACCATGCTTTCTATGTCTTTAAGAGAAAACCAACTCCTGAAAATAAAGCCCAATTTCAGAAATGTAGAGCAATCGCCCGAAAAGAAATTAAAGATAGCAAAAAGAACTCGTCGCTGACATTTGTTTCCTCACTAAATTCTCAAACTCCACAAAAAGAAGTATGGGATAAACTCAAACTTGTAAATGGTAAATATAACCAGTTCCACATTACTTCTCTCAGAAACCCGAATGATGGATCCTTCATAACCAAACCCTCAAAACATTGCTGATAAATTAGCTGACACATTCTCCGAGATTTCTAGTGACCACAATTATGACCAAAATTTTCTCCATATAAAGAAAACCAGCGAACCTCTTGATCTAAAAAGAACCTTCTCTGACTCCAATTCTAATTTAAATGAACCTTTTCAATTACAGGACATGATTATTGAACTTGACAAATGTGGCAAATCCAGCCCTGGCCCAGATACGGTCCCTTATGAGTTCCTAAACAGCTCCCACTATGTATGTCTACCCCTTATTATTCCCGTTTTCCAACGGGGTCGGGGATGAGATGCGATGGAAGTCTTTGCGGCGATGGTTCTTACGGCCGGATGTCCTTCCTGACGCCAACCTCATGAGAGGAGTTAATGAGAGATGAAATGAATGATGGTGAATGAAACTGGGCAAGGAAGTGGAAGGAAACGGCCATGGCCTGTCAGAAGGTACCGTCCCAGCATTTGCCTGGTGTTGAAAATGGGAAACCACGGAAAAACATTTCAAGAACGGCCGACGGTGGGGCTCGAGCCCACGCGTCTACCGAGTCAGCAGAGAGCTTGGCCCCATGACCTAATGCTGCGCTTTAGCCAGCGTAGCCACTACTGTCGGTCTAAGACAGCTCCCACTAAACACATTAAATTATCTTCTGGCTATTTTCAACTACATATGGACCTCTCAGACTTTCCCTGATCAATGGCGCAGAGCCATTGTTGTTCCAATACTCAAGCCAGGGAAGGATAACTCAATTGCAGAAAATTACCGTCCAATCGCTTTAACAAAATGCAATATGCAAATTAATGGAGAATATGGTTAACAGGAGATTGCGATGGTATCTTGAACATATAAACTTTTTTAGTGATGTACAAAGTGGGTTTCATAAAGGACGTTCAACTGTCGATACTCTCATAAGTTTGGAATCTGAAATTTGGGAGGCTTTCCTAAACAACCATCACCTCATAGCAGTTAGTCTAGATATTGAAAAGTCATATGACATGGTGTTCAAAGACCATGTACTTAAATCATTGATGGAATATAACATTTCAGGAAATATGCCCTATTTCATCTACAACTTCCTCAAAGATCGTAGAATTCAAGTTAAGACAAATGGCATTTTGTCACAGGAAGTTACAATCGACAATGGAGTCCCTCAAGGATCAGTCATCAGTATTACTTTATTCCTGGTCGCAATAAACGGAATTGTATCCAACATCCACTTGCCAGTAAAGGCTTGTCTTTTTGCCGATGATTTGACCATATTCAGTGCTGGAAGAAATAGTTCAACTACTCAACAACTTCTTCAAGAATCACTTGAAAATATTCAAAAATGGGCCAAGATTACTGGATCAAGTTCTCCAAAACAAAGTCCAAATGCATAGTATTCTCTAAAAACAAACACTCTGTTCCAGATCCCGAGCTGAGCATAAACAATCATAAAATTGAGACAGTATCAACTCTTAAAATCCTGGGAATTCTGTTTGATAGTAAATTAAGTTGGATTCCATACCTGAAAAATCTCAAGGATGAGTGTCTACGACGGATTAACTTAATGAAGATTCTCCCAGCAAAAAACTGGGGAGCAGACTATTAAGTGCTCATGAATAATTATAGATCAATTATTAGGGACAAATTAGATTATGGCAGTATAGTATACAACTCTGCAACAGCGTCTTCCCTCAAGATCCTTGATTCTACCCAGTCAGCTGCTCTTCGAATTGCTCCGGGAACTCTCCGCACCAGTCCAGTAACCAGTATGCAAATAGAAGCCAATGAACCACCTCTTGCAATTAGACATAAACAACTAAGTTTATCATATGCACTCAAAGTATCAACTATGACTAAATCACGCATTAAGTCGTATGTTTCCCCTACTAACAGCCACACAAGAACAAACACTGAATCAAGACGACTACCTTCGCCCTTCAATGTCAGAATATCCAAGTTCCTTGAAGAATTAAACCTAAATATTCCTCCCATACTACTCTCAGACAATTCTCTTGATATCCCACCGTGGACAATTACCTTACCAACAGTCAACTTCGAACTGAAAAACTTAGTTAAAAACCAAACTGACAGATCACAGTACCATCGATTATTTCTTGAAATCTCCAATAGATACCCAATGCACTGTGCTATTTATACTGATGGTTGGAAATATGATGAAAGAAACTGTTGTGGGATAATTTATCCTGACCATACCATGCTTTTTTGACTTCCTGAATATTTCACTGTCTATTCTAATGAACTCTTTGCTCTTAAACAGGCAATGAAATACATTTTGAATACAGCCAGCTGCAACAACTCATTTATTATTTACTCCGATTCACGAAGTGCATTAAACGCAATAGAGAATCTATCTTCGACAAACGTCCTTGTACAAGAAATTCAATTGATATTCCATAAAGTGGTGAAGCAAGGTAAACAAGTCATATTTGTGTGGGTACCCTCTCACAGAAGCATTCATGGCAATGAATCTGCCGATCAAGCAGCTAAAGAAGCCACGCTTCTTCCTTTATGTGATCCTACAATAGCTACACCTCATACTGACATCATTTCCTACGTCAAAAGAAAAGTATTCCAACAGTGGAAGAATCATTGGCTTAGAACTTCTACCAGTAAACTCCAAGAAATAACATCACGAACCACAGAACAATATCTCCATCATAAACTTTCCAGGCAAGATCAAGTTCTAATATCACGAATAAGAATAGGTCATACCAACATCACCCACAGCTATCTCCTCGAGAAGAAACAACCCCCTATCTGCTCAACATGTAACAGCGTACTGACTGTGCAGCACATAATCTCAGACTGTGCTCTCTACAACCACTGGCGCCAGCACAACAGCATTCCCAAGAAGACATGTGAGGCCTTCTCATCTCTTTCACAGCTCAAAAAACTCATCAAGTTCTTCAAAGACTCTGAACTTTATTTCAAAATCTGATTGATAACTCATAGTAGTGGAACTTTTCTTTATTTCTAGTGTTCATTTTATGATTTTATAGTGTATTCATTTTAATGTATTGTATGTATTGTATTGTATAATGTAAATCTACAGTGAAAGTCGCGACAAGACTTTCTAAGTTAAAGCGACTATAAATTAATCTAATTTAAAAAAGTTATATGTGGTAAAGTATTACAGTTACAACATGTGATGATCACAGTGACTTCTCGTATATTCAATCACATGGACTCAATCATCGGCAGTTCCAGTCATTTCTGGCTGACATTGATTGCCATTACGGTGATGTAACAGTAAACTACGCTGGCTTAGTCGTTGTAATATCTTCAAACTCTTCTTTCATCCTCCTGAAGAAATAAGCACATTTATGATCTTGAAACGTAAAAATAGCGGCAGGATTCGGGGACGAACACTGGATGTAGGATTTAGCAATACTCACAGATTTAACGCAACATTTAAATATTTTAAATAAGGGATTACGAGGGAAAGGCGTGCATTTAGATGAAGTATATGGTTATGTGTTAGCGTTCCAAAAGGAATTGAAATTATTTCGACAGCATTTAGAGAAGGGCATGTTCCCAGACTTTTCATGCTTTACTGAGCTTCAAGAGGCAAACTCAAGCAGTTCAAGGCCATATGGTCGGTTTATTTAGTTGATTGACTTATTGAAGAATGACATTGAAAACAGATTTAAAGATCTTCCTGTGAGCGTGGAAATAATTCACTTGTTCGAAAATTCATTTGCATTTGACGTCGGTGAAGCACCTGTGCAACTACAGTTCGAATTAATTGAGCTTCAGTGCCGTTGCCAATTATGGGACAAGCTCGCTGGGAGAAATCTTATTAACATTTACAAGGCACTTAGTAATGAAAATTTTCCGGCTTTCTAAAAATTTGCCAAAAATACTTTTGTGCGCGTTTGTGAGCAAAGATTTTCAATAATAATGTTTATTCAATCAAAATTACGTTCCCGGGTCAGAGATGGACAAGTGCATTCCATTCTGAGGGTGGCTGTGTCAAATCTATATCGATTGTGAAACAGGTTACTGTTTGCATTATCGAATAGCCGTATGCGATATTGGTTGGTGATTGAAGAAGGAGGCACCTGGGTGTGTTTGAGAAGGACGGCAGGGGTGTGGGAGAACGTGGCCTGCGGTTCGTTTAGGAATCTGTAATTTGGCCCGCCCGCGAATTAAGTTCAGTACCCCTGACTTTAACTAATCCCAAAGGCGTAGTCGCGTGCATTAAATCGTACACATTGGCTGCAATAGGGAGCTGCAGCAATCCGTAGGTCCGTGAGTCGAATTCCGGCGCTGATATTGACCATCCTGAGTGTAGTTTTTTCCTGCCTTTTCCACACTTCCTCCAGGCGATTCGCGGGACGGTACAGTCACGAATGTGTATACGAAGTCTGAAGCTATTCTTCCCATGAATCCTGTGCCCTATGTTGCCTGTATCACTAAGTTCTTGCGATGGTAAGTGTTTATGTCACTAACACACTATTATCATCGTATGGGCGAAGTGATATAGACGGGATAGATTACAAGATACACGGGAAGATATGCTCGGACAACGTATCTCAAGTCCCATGGCACCTACGCAATCTCTTACGTTAATTCGCAATTAGAGTTGCACACACTACTACAGCCACCACAGAAACACAGGTTATTAGAAAAATCTAACACATAGGCAATTAAACGGGGTTGATGATGAAGATGTCTCTAGACCCTAAAATGAATCAACAACAACTCCACATAAAACATATAAATCAGACCTTAATGTTTTTCTTTCGAATATTTTTAAGATCCCTGAGTAATTGTTGCTCGAAATGTTAAGAGCAACCGACGGCACCTTCTTAAACCAACTCTGTAGCCATACAAGTCAATCCCTCATGGTTACTGGCAGACATTGCCTCTGACTCCAAGCTGTTGTGTAAAGCGCTCTACACACTGACATACCAGACCTTGAGTCGTCCACCCAATGCCAGTTGGTCACTGGTCGTGGCCGAGTGCGGTACGTGTGTGCGCGCTGTGTGACCGCATTGGAAGAGGTTACGGTTCCTAATACCGGTGCTTCCTTAGTTCCACGTGTGTACTGACCTTCCGTGTGTCATTCGGTCAATACTTTTTAAGTAGTGTTCCAGATAGGACAACAAAACCAGAAACCCAGAAAACCCCGCTGAAAATCATGTCCGGATACCAGAGAAAAAACACCGTACGCTGCCAATGGGACAGGCAGAGTTCTCGCCCCTCACCAGGAGAAATTCACCGCTGGATTGGCGATACCCTCCGGTTGACTGTCGACCAAGTAGAAGCCATCCAGTTAAATGCGCACGAAAAAACCATGTACATCAAGGTAATCACCATATCTATTTATCAGAAATTGTTAAATACTTTTGCAGATCCTATTAAATTTCAGTATGATTCAGGCGAAATGACCAATGTTAAGCTCTCCACAGCGGATTCCAATTTTACCACAGTGCGTATATTTAATGTCCCACTCGAAGTACCCCCTGAAATTTTCAAATCCGTCCTGTCGAAATATGGCACTGTGAGTGACGTCAGGAAAGAACAATGGTCTTCTGCTTATCAGTTCCCGGTGTATAATGGAATACGTGCCGTAACTATGGAAATCAAGCAAGATATCCCCTCCACTGAGGCTTTTGGTGGCCATTCTGGCTATATAACGTATAATGGACAGAAACAGACCTGTTTAATTTGCAATGCTACCACACATCTACGTATTAACTGCCCAAAGAAAATGATTCCCCTCGGTATAACTCCTACACAACAACGACGTGTACAATACTCGGAAGTTGTGACGCAGCAAACGTCATATGAAAACATGCTCATTGATCAGTAAGCTGAGACAACACCAGGAGTGACCTCGGATACATCTGACGCAGAACTGGTACCTTGCCCTGACCAGAGCTGCGAGACACAGAGTGCCCCTGTGCTCTCGGCAACCTGTATCGCAGCCTTAGAACCAACTCTGCCGTTACTACAGGCTGCCACAGAAATTTTGTCTTCACTGCCCCCGACTTCGCTGGTCCCTACCGACTCACTTAAGAATGTTGATCGGGGATCCGAGAACGTCTCTAAGAAGATTAAAACAAATGCCTCGATTGCCGTACCAGCCCCGAAGAATAAAACTGGCTCCACAAACGTTTCCGCAGCTGTGAAAAAGAAACAAAATCTTCTTTCTACGTCATCTAGGGACCCACGAACGCTCTCAACCGCTGACAGCCGGCCTATGAATGGCAGTCAAAAGGAACTATCTCAACCTAATTTGACATAGTGCACCAGGATAATTCTCACCTGTGTCTTCTTTCGAGTCCACCTTCCAGTATGTCTAGCACAGCTTTTATACTTCTCTTAATGGCGCAATTTCTCACTGTGGCCACTGTGAATATCAATGTAATAGAATGCCCTCTGAAATTTCAACTGTTGGAGAGATTCCTTCGAGATGCTGACATTGACATTGCTTTCATTCAAGAAGTTGCTATACCGTGTTTACCCATATCTGCCTTCTACAAACAATACATCAATACCGGTAATACGAATAGAGGGACCGGATTCCTCATAAGACATGATATCCCACTCGCAGGTGTGCTATGTCATCCATCAGGACGCATAATATCTGGACACATAAACAATACCACCCTGATAAATGTATATGCCCCATCCGGGTCTAATAAACGTGTGGCACGGAAAATGTTCTTTCAACAGAGTATACTGCCTCATCTGCACGACGTTAAGGAAAAACTTATTCTTGCAGGGGATTTCAATTGTATTCAACGCCCAGAGGATTCCACTAGTCCATACAGAGGTGTCAACCCGGCTCTCAGGACCCTTCTTACCTCCCTACACCTCATTGATGCTGTGGATAGTTTAAGGGTGCCCCTGCCCCATTACACCTGTATAAGTCACAACTCCTCATCACGACTTGACCGCATCTAATTTTCACAGGAACTTATCCAGCCTAGACGATATGAAGTGATTCCTGCCAGTTTCACTAACCATCATGCTGTCGTATGTACAATCTCTTACCCCCATCCCATATTTCACATAGGAAGAGGTTATTGGAAGCTGAATTGCTCGCTGTTACTGGAGGAGGAATGCCAAGATATTTTCAGACAACACTGGATTCGATGGGTCCAACAAAAATGCAAATTTCGCGACTGCACAGACTGGTGGGATATTTTAGTTAAACCAGGGATCCGCCGCGTCTTTAAGAACATATCTTACCAACGAGGTCGGGAAAGACGGGATACAGTTGAATTTTACTATCGAGTTCTTCGCTAGCTCCAGCAAAGATCTGATGCTGGGGAGCGTATATATGACCAGATCCGGGAAGTTAAAACCAAGCTCCTGTCTCTACAGCAACGAACGCTCGCTCATATCAACGTGGCTTTAAAAGATCGTACAGTGCTCCCGGACGAAAGTGCAAGTGTATACCATATCGCCAAAGGACAACGTGAGCGGCAACGTAAATATATCCACCGCCTCCGCACCAGTACTGGAAGTGTCGTCACCTCCCCTGACGCTATACGTAGTGAAATATCATTATTTTATCAACGGTTCTACGCTAAGGCTCCCATTGATCCACAGCAGGTGACCCTATTGCTGTCATCTTGCAGTACCAAACTATCTCCGGAAAACAAAACTCTGCTCAGCGCGGATATTACGGATGAAGAGATTCACTCTGTGGTTAAACGACTCCCAAACAACCGCTCACCTGGCATTGATGGACTGCCATATGAAATGTATAAACACTTCTGGCCTCTCATTGGCAAAGAATTTTGTCATGTCCTGCGTACCATTCTCCAACGTCGTGCTCTTTGTCAATCACATCACGAGGGTACCATAGTCCTCATACCAAAAACATCCTCTCCCATGGCAGTTGGTGACTTCCGACCAGTTACTCTGCTCTGCAGTGACTATAAAGTCCTTACCAAAGTACTTGCATGCCGATTGAAGACTGTTCTACCTGATATCATTGGTGATGAACAATGTTGCAGTATTCCTGGAAGAACTCTGTTAACAAACTTAGCGATACTACGGGACCTACACCTAAAAGCCGAAATGCTCCCCACTGAGCCAATGAGTTTTCTCACCTTAGATCTTGATAAAGCTTTCGACCGCATCAGTCATGAATACTTGTACATGGTCTTGCAACACTTCGAATTTCCTGAAATCCTTATTGACTACATTCGTATGATAAATTGTAATGCTACGTCTAGAGTGCTCGTCAACGGTTTTCTTTCCCCTCTGATTCCAATACAACGATCAGTTAGGCAAGGATGTCCCCTTTCTATGCTACTTTTTGTCATTGGCCTTGAACCGTTCATTCGGACTACCCAGGTGAAGCTACAGGGTTACAAACTGTCCACACATGTTTTTGGAATGTGCGCCTATGCTGATGACGTATCAATATTGATCCGCAATGAAGAAGACATCTCCCACATCGATAGCGTTCTTCAGCTCTACCATATCGCCTCTGGAGCACAATCGAACCCCCAGAAAACTGCTTTGCTTCCGCTCAATACTAACTCAGTGATTACCCCACAGTCCTGATTCCGGATAGTAAATGAGGTGAAAATTCTTGGCATTACCTGGAAGCAATCGCTTCTGGACACAGTGCAAGTTAACTGGACTAAGGTCATTGCCAAAGTTAGGGGAGTCCTGATCCAATTTGGTCAAAGAAACCTCAATATAGTGCAACGGGTCATGGTCCTCAACGTGTTTGCGCTCTCTAAAATATGGTATGTCGCACAACTTTTCCCACTTCCCAAAATGTTTGAGAGCCAATTGGCAAAATATACAGGTTGGTTTATATGGCAAGGATTTTTGTTCCGAGTACAACGGGAACAGTTGTATCTCCCATCCCGGCAAGGCGGGCTAGGGCTAACAGCTCATGGCATGAAATGCCGTGCACTCCTCTGCAAGAACGATATCACCATTCTTTCCCAACATGACACTTTTACGAAAGCGCTATACAAAGATATTCGAAACACAGCCCGTGGTTGTGATAGAGCTTTGCCGAAGATATTTAGGGACCATCAACAGCACCTTCTGGAAACTGTTCGCCAAATGCCATCAGGGATTGTTCCAACGACGAAAAGTATCTATAACATGTTGCGGCAAGTGGTACACTCCAAACCGCGAATAGAGGCCACCACCCTCTATGTCCATTGGCCCACTGTTTGGAAAAATTTTGGGGCTATGTCCATTTCTTCTGCTGTACACTCCCAAGTTTTTATCTTCCTCAACGATCTCATCCCAACCGCTCTACGGCGATATACCATCCATCTTGAAGCTTACCCATGGTGTACTATATGTGGTCAAACTGATACGGCGATACACCACTTCACATCATGCACGCGAGTTGCCTCCACGTGGCTGTGGTGTAAGGGAAAAGTATGTCAACTATTAAATGTGCCCTCGGATGACCTTGATGACAGGAAGTTGGTTCGTTTGTCGGTGACCGCCTTCCCCCAAATTAAACAGACTGCCATTGTGTGGATAATGGGCCAATATGTACACTTCGTGATGGACAATGATCAACATTTCTCTTTCCTGGATCTCAGGTATCACCTGCAAAAAGAGCGTTGGAAGCTTAGTGAAAGTGGACAATTGTACGATAAATATGGACACTATCTGGATTTCTTGTGATGTATTAGTCTGGTATTTATCATATCTGAAAATTCTGTAATTCTGTAAAGAGCTAATAAAAAAAATGGTGTAGCGGCTAGCCTTCTTGGCTGTCACCTCGAAGGTCCGAGTTCGATTCCCGGCTCTGCCAAGAAATTTTAATTCTGGTCTGAGGGTTGGAACGGCATACACTCAGCCTGGTGAGGTAAAACTGAGAAGAGGAGGGTTCGATTCCCACCTCAGTCATCCTGAAAGTGGTTTTCTGTGGTTTCCCACTTCTACTACAAGCAAATCTAGGATGGTTCCTATTTTAAGGCCACAGACACCTCCTTTCCAATCCTATTTACCAATACACAGACTAGTACAGTCATCACAGTAACACAGGTTATCACACAAATTTCACACGCACACCCAAAATGCACGGGCCTATATGACCATGATGTCGCAGGAACTAATGTAAGTTAATTTAAGCGATATTGCGATGGCTCAAAAACAGACAACCGTATTATCATTGCGTGTTTCAATGATCAGTAATGAGAATACGAAGAAGAAGAGAAGAAATTTCCAATCAAGCGTTGAAGCATTAATACCTAGAAATGTTATTGGATTAGCTGTCATTTCTAATGTTCCACAAATATCTATGCTCCCGATACAATTCTAACATAAACATAATAGAATCCCTCTACTGCACTGCCATCAGCAACCGTCCTGTTCGTATTCTGCGATTGAGACATGGCTACAGAAACTTGTACTATAAAGACCTAGTGCCTCACTGTTCAACTGTAGAAACTGAAACTGCTACAGATCGTGACGCAGTCGGCTAGACAGCACTACAGTCTGTTCGCCGAGTCGAGATAGTGGAAGTAAACACAGCTGTACACGTGATTGCTGGGCTGCCCGCATGGGGTGCATACCAGAGCTGTGCCTATTGAACGTACGCCAACTTCAACGCTGTGTATAGGCTACATGTGAAGCGGGCTGACTTATCGGTTACATGCTACAGCGTGGTTTATTTATTGTTTGTTTATGTATTTAATTAATTAATTAATTAATTAATTAATAAGTTCTTAACTGCTTATGACAGGCAACAGTATACAATGCAGATGAGCACTAAGTGCAGCAAGTATTGTCTTTTCTAGGGCTCTGATCTCGGAGCTTCTTGGCTACCCCTGTCCGGCAGAACCAATGAAGTGAACTGGGCGTGTTTCCCTGTCGAGGTAGCCAGGGGCACTGTCTCGACTCGGCGAATAGTCTTTAGACCAGACAGAAGAGGGGAGGTCTCGTGGTCCGAAGGTTTACCAGCACGACCGCCGGGCAGTCCGCGCGGTCCTAATTGGGTGGCAGACACACCCTCGAACTGCCCGCACGTCTGCTTGTCTGGTCTGATAGTGTGTAGAGTCCCAAGTGCACTAACCACACACAACAGCACTGATCTGATAATGATAATAACAATATACGGTGGGTGAGTGGTTAACGTGTCGGATTACCAATCCCAAGCTTGCAGGTTCGCCCCTGGCCGTGGTAAGTGATTTTTGAAAGGCGACAAAAATCACGACATGGATGTCATACGTTGTTGGCATGTTAAATAACCCATTTGAATTCAGTAGGCCGAGTTCAATGGCAAAATTAATCTCGAGATTTTCCGCCAACACAAAGTTCCTCCATTCTCTACTAGAAAGCGCTGTAGTGTCAAGGAGCAGTGGCGCCAATAGCACTTCTCTGAGGTCTAGCGAAACAGTTTAGACACCCACCCCTACCGACCCCGACCCCCCTCATACGGGTTATGCACACATACTGTTTACCAGTGCCGACAACTATCCCGTTTCCAAAAACTAACCAGACTTCTCAAGATTCTTTTAGCGATAAGTCGAGCTGAAGAAAACAAACAAAAAATCAACACTCTCATCGAGTACCGGTAAGCGTTTAATTCAATTAGGAGGAAAAACATTTTGTTTACAGAATTATGATATTCTCAAAATTTGAATGGTAAAAAGTGTCAAACATGAAAATACTGCTCACTTAGTTTTAGATAAAAGATAAATAAGGCAAGTCTCAAAACAAACATTACTCCTCGGCAAACAGTTCTCAATTCGCTAAATGCGTTGTCTTCAAGCGGCAATGTTTTTGGCTTAAGGTGGTTGGCGCGCGGCAGTCACGTCAAAAAGTATCAATTTTTCAAAGAGCTTAAATATGGCCAAAAAGAGTTTAGAAGTGTTGTGGAAGGTCCAAAGTATTATACCAATACAAAATCCTTTGGAAAACTGCTAACTGAAAGCAGCTTTAGGTCTTTAAAAATGGCAGAAACATTGGTTTTAGGTTTGTTTTTTTTTTTTGGCGGAAAAACGGCCTTTTGACCTTCGTGTTCTCTGTTAGATGTCCGGTGATCCCAGTATTTCTTAACGCTTTCCTTTTTTTATCGTATTGAAATCTTTAGTTTTGGAGTTTTTGGCCGGAATCTATTCACTAGAACACACTTAAAAACGAACAAAATATTAAAATTCGGCCTAAAACGGCCATTTTAAGCTAATTATACTTTTGACCTTCCACAACACTCCTAAACTCTTTTTGGCCCTATTTGAGCACCTTTGAAAAATTTATACTTTTGGACATGACTGTCACGCTCCTACCACCTTGAGCATATCTTCGGCCGAACAAAAATCCATATAAAAAGGTTTCATTGCATCACCTTATTTCTTAGTACAGTAACTGTTCCGAAGAATGTTACTGTATGATGCGAACTCTAATATGACATTATCGTATTCAATATTTACGTCATTTTCACAAGAAATTATCATGAGGTCTTCCAATCCCTCACCACCCATAGTCGTACGTAGCGTGTGTTTGATTATGCGTAACTTCGAAAAAGTTACCTCGGGTGTGGCGCTTGCGACCGGGATTGTCACTGTAATCTTCAGTGCGGCGAACAAAGTGGGAAACACACTTTTCAAGCCTGCTGAGAGCATAATTTGAAATACAGCCATTAAGCTTCCAGTAAGAACCCTCCGTGGCTCAGGCGGCAGCACGCCGGCCTCTCACCGCTGGATCCGTGGTTCAAACCCCGGTCACTCCATGTGAGATCTGTGCTGGACAAAACGGAGGCAGACAGGTTTTTCTCCGGGTACTCCGGTTTTCCCTGTCACAATTTCATTCCAGCAACACTCTCCACTATCATTTCATTTCATCTGTCATTCATTTAATCATTGCCCCAGAGGAGTGCGTCAGGCTTCGGCAGCCGGCACAGTTCATATCCTCGCCGCTAGATGGGGGCTTCATTCATTCCATTCCTGACCCGGTCGGAGACTGGAAGCAGGCTGTGGATTTTCATTTTCAAGCTTCCAGTATTACCGGGTTCCGCTCGATCTGGGTTAACATCTTCAATCTTTTCTCGAGAGCTTCCTTCTTCAGTGTTTGATTCCTCCTCGCCTTTGTCGGTCATCGCGAAATCGTCGTCAGCAGAATCTTCATCGTCAAAAATGTCTTGTTTGTGCAGTTTCTCGAGCAAAGGAGCTGCCTTCTTGATTTGGGGGTAGACTTCCGAAAAAGCAGTATACTCTTCTAAGAGTTGAATTTAGTCCGCGAATTTTCCATATATTTGACAGAAGTGATCGAATGCATCATCAGGAAGAACGTTTCTACGACCTTTCACCCCAAGTAGACGACGATGCGAGAAGAGTGCCAAATCACGGTATAACCCAACAGTTGTGTTGCCGAATTTATCGCCAAGGTGAGAAATTGTGGCGTCCAGGCAAACGTTGCAGGTCTCGACTCGAAATTTCTTGATGGACTCTATCAATTGGCTCATCTGCAGCTTCCTCGCCATCCATCATCTTCTTGCGCCGCTTCAAGGGATCGAGCAGTTTTTGGAATTCAAAGTCGGGAAATCCTCTGAGAAAATCTTCTTTTTCTTCAAGAATACATTCATATGCTCTCTCATTTCGAAGGTGCTCCATTTCTATGAACGTATGCTGGATTGCGCTTACAGCTGCCAATAAATCGATATCAACACCTTGCAAAACTTTACTCACAGATCCCACCTTTTCGAATACTTTCGAAAAGAGGAGCGCTGTGAGAAAAAAGCGTTCTGATAGCAAGCATCTTAAGAGGCCTTGCGCTTCTGTGGCAGCTGATTTTTCGGCTGGTGTGACTTTGTTGGTTGGGTCTTCACGGTCAAGGGTCAAGTGGTGTCTGAATTACATGAAGCAGTGTGTCGATTAGAGCAGCAAATCTTGACAGAGCGGCAGTGAGTGAAGAAGTGTGAGTCATCCAACGTGTCGTGCTGACTCGGTTTAGTTGACGAAATCGCTCTTTCAGATACATTTTGTTTGGTAATTTTCGAAAAGTTTGACTCGGGCTTTTGACGAACAAATGAATGCAAAGTTAAAAAAAAAATCGAAAACAGATCTTTTGCGTTTAAACATGCCATTGCCGTATCACCCACTACCAAATCCATTCTGTTCGCAAAACACCGAACGTAAACAGCCGCAGGGTTTTCGTTTTGAACTTGAGCCTTGAGACCATTAAAATCACCGTAACAGGATTGTCCGACAAGCAAGTTTTTCCAGTCTAGATTAAATTCTCTGCATATGTCCTCGAGCGTCTTGAATAGGTTCTTGCTCTTCGTCGCCGCACATTCCTTTAACGCAACAAGCCGCTCATGCACTTTCCCTGTCTCTTCATCGACGTACCGGATAACGAAAGACAGTTGTTCTTTTCTCGATAAATCAAAAGTAGTATCCATTGAGAAGCTAAAGAATCTCCCTTCAAACAGTTGTTTTTGAATCTCATTTTTCATAACTAGAGAGATGGCATGAATCATTTGATTCTGTCTATTCCTATTAAGAAAGTTTCGTTTCTTGCGCTTAGGGTTAGCCTCCAAAGAAGCTAAATAAGCGGCCATTGGTGGGGCGTACTTTGCCAACAGCACTACTAAGTCTATAAAGTTCCCTTTTAGTTCTTCAGTCATTTTTTCTCGGTGTCCGCGCAGAGCTCTTTTCCGTTCACCTAAATAAAGAATCACGTCTGTTAATTCTTTGACAATTTCCCTGTTTTCGGCTATTTTTAATTTTCTTCCTTCTTCGAAAGGAGGGACTAACGGCACGGATAAATCTTCTAGTTTAGCTTTCAGTGACGCCTCAACAAGTTGTTCACTGGTCTCGTGAAGGAGAATAGAGCTTGTGCCAGTTGACCAAGTACGGAATCCGGGGCGTGTCCACTCTTTCTTTACCTTAGACTGATTACCAAAGAGCATACAGTGAATACAATAAAGTCTATCTTTGGATACGAGTACGACAACCCTCGCGCTGGACCACGCCACCATCTGGAAGCATTTTGCGGTACCAGGCTGCATGGCATGATCTTCCCTCTTTGTCCTTGGGGAAGCCCCCTGCAAGCTCTCGGTTAGGTTGGGAAGGACCTTTTGCTCAAATGTACTTAAACATTGCCGGAGTCAAATGTTCCAGATTACAAAACGTTGCCAGATCGGAAGTTATCCCCAAATCGTCGCACCTTGCCGCTACTCGGATGCCAGTTCCATACGCACTATGACCTAAAGGGGGATGATTGGGAGGATACGCGGGAAGCGAGTCCTGGTTATCAGTTAAGTGAGAGCTGGAAGAACCGGGTACCGCTACCACCGCAACTTGAAGCAAAGTTAACGGAATCAAACAACAAACAACAGCACACGACGCACGACACAGTGACATCAACACAAACACAACTCCCTCCTCTTCACCGCACAGCCCCCGCTTCCTCCTTCGCTAATAGACTACTGAGACGGGCTCGGTCGTTTCTCGCGCCAATTCCAAAACCACGGCGCGCATTTCAAACACATTCACAAAACGATAAGCGATACTTTGGGCGAGCTTTCTTGGGAAGACTCGGCAACGGCATTAATTTTGCGTTCCTGTGAAGCGCGAGGTTGGGTAGTGCTATTCGATTCGTACGTTAGGTTAGAGGGTTTGATGTCTCGCTTATTTGCATGTATGTAAATCCCAATTAACCATCATGAACATTCGGCTGACGCTAAATATTGATGAAACTTTTATTTTATGTTTAAACGAACAAACAATACAGTAACTCAGTAACAATATTTTGTGTCCGGTACTGACCGTTCGTGCCAGGACCTTACGATCTATTTAGTCATTTAGTTCTATTCTCCGCTGTCTCTTTCTTTCTTTCTTTCTTTCTTTCTTTCCCCCACCCACCCACTTTGAGGTCTAGCGGCCGCTAGACATCAACCATACAATTGGCGCCACTGTCAAGGAGCTTAGATATCTAACCTCCTTGACTTTCATAGCGTTCAAAGGAACGACGAAATTCGACATGCAAGCTGCCCTCTGGGTGTCAATTAACAAAGCTTGCACCCGGCATCCGAGGCCATATGATATTATTATTATAACAACAACAACCCCGTGGCACTCCTGCCCTTTAAACGCCTTGGCCTACCAAGCGACCGCTGCTTACCCTTTCGGCCTATAGATTGCGGGATGACGCGTGGTCACCGCCGTGAATTTTAGCTTTCATGAGCGGGCTGCTGCCACCTTGATCAGACAGCTACTCAATTGTCCTCACGAGGCTGAGTGACCCTCGTTCCAGCCATCACGTCAGTTTCTAAAATCCCTGACGGAGCCGAGAATGGAAACCGGGGCCTCCGGGCGAGAGGAAGGCTAAGTTGACGAGAGTTATTGAACTTCGAATCCCACTGTCCACCGCCCTTGAATGATTTCCCCTACAAAACGGGACCCTCAATAATATTATTATTAATAATAATAATAATAATAATAATAGATTAATAACATCGCGCACCACGACTGCAATGGAGGGCTGCAACAGTCAGGAGTCCGGATTATGATTATCATCATTATTACAATGGTCAAAACAATTAGGGGATCAGGTCAGATATCATACACGAGATACATATGGTAACGTCTTTTATTCAGAGTTCGGTTACAACTGTAATTTGTGTGTGCTACAGTACGATATTGTGCTGTCTCAACTCTTTACTGGAGGTATACATGGCGTTTACTTAAAGCTAGGCACCATATGGCTACCATAATAGTGAAAAAGTCATTCTCGTTGCCCTCTAATATGGTGTGTGATCACTTCGGATGGCCAGGACAGTTGCACACCTGCGTGGCATGGACAGTATAAGGTTATCAATCAGCTCTTGAGGGATATTTGGCCATTCTTCCATGAGTGCAATATCCAGCTCGGCAACCGAGGTGGGAGGTGCTGGTCTGGCTGCAATGCGTCTGCCAAGAGCATCCAAGACATGCTCAATCGGGTTTAAGTCCGGTGAACAAGCTGGCCACTCCATTCGTTCAATGCCCTCGTCGTCAAGCATGTTGTCGAACCATTTTAGGTCATTCTGTACCGGGTGAGTTAGCCGTGGTCGTTACGGCATGACTGCTGGCAGTCACTCACATCCGGGAGGCGAGGAGGTTCGAATCCTCCCGCCGGCAACCTTGAAGATGGTCTTCTGTGGTTTCCCATCTTCCTTCCAGGCAAATGCCGGGGTTGGTCCCTAACTATAGGCCACAGCCGCTACCTTCCAACTTCTCAACCTTCCACTCCAACTTTCCTCCCCAACGGTACTTGTAGCTCACCCATTGGGTGTCCGTCTCGAAGCAGCTACAAAAACTAGCGAGCCGAACATGTCCTCGGACACTCCCGGCACTCAGAGCCATACGCTAAAAAAAGGGCATTCTGTCGATAACAATACGTCAGAACCTAGATATCTCGACTGTTCCCCTAATTGTTTTCACCAGTATATTTGCATGTATTTCCATTCCTTAACACTCCGATTTCTACGGAATCGGTTAATGATCATGTGGCCTCCAAAGAGGCCAAGTGCAGGTCTTTCTAGTTGACGCCCGTGGGCGACCTGCTCGTCGTAATGAGGATGAAGTGATGATGAAGACGGCACATACACCCAGTCCACGAGCCACGGGAATCAACCCCAGGAGATTAAAATTCCTGATGGCTCGGCCGGGAATCGAACCCGGGGCACTTTAGGCCAAAGCCTAGCGAGCTAACCATATGGCCTCGGAGCCGGACCACGGAATCGGTGATGAAGCGATATGAGATTTTATGTGATGTATGGATTTTACGGCCAAATTCCCTTCTTTATCCCAACCATATAAGAGCAGTTAATGAGATATGAAATGAATGTAGAGTGAAAGTGGGTAAGGAGTTGAAAGGAGGTGATCATGATCTACTCGTATTAGAAGGTATCGTTGCGGCATTTCCCCAGTGCTGAAACAGGGGAAGGACGTACTATGATTCAAGGGGGGTAGACAATGGGATTCGAATTTCGTTTGTCGTGACTGTGAACCTCCATGATTCAGAACCCAGGACTGCGGTTCGAAGGAACATTATACATAAGGGCAATAGAGTTATTATTATTATTACTAAGTTGGATGTGAGCAATTGTAAGCCAGAGATGTATTTCTGGAAGAGATAGGATTGCTGGAGCCAGGATGTGTACAGAGGTCTGTAAATATTGATAGTACAACAGTACGTTGGTCGAGCACTTTGTATTGTAGAGAGTGATTCATTGTCACAAGCCAGGCCAGAAATTGAACCTTGGAATGTCACGTAGACACGAGTATGGGGATTTCGCCGCTAGCTTAGGGAGCAGCACTTGCTAAGGCACTGAGGATGAAATGAACCAGGCCTCAGTGGAAGGGGAAGATGGACATTGGGTCATCTCCAGTGGGATATAATGGTATCCAAAATGGCGAGCGACAGAGTTATTACAGAGTATCAGAGTAGTAGTCACAGAGACTTGCAGAGTAGTGGATCGGCAGAGTAACAGTAGCTCTCACGCCTCAGTTCTTGCCAGAGTAACGTCGTAACGCGCGCGAGCAGAATTCAGCCTCGCGGAGACATACTAGATGTCAAGTATCAGTAAGACTTAGTAGCGCTATTACAGACCTGCGTGCACTTCCAGCAGTAACTTCACATAAATTGTATATAGTGTATGTACACTTCGACTGCCAAGGGCTTAATAAATCGGCAGTAGTCCAAGGGAATTTCATCTTTTATTCCGGTAGTTCCGGGACGAATCTGTGAAACCTCAAGTTCCCTTATCTAGAAAACCGCTCGGCTAGTAGGGAAAATCGACGGAGGAGCTGTCAACCTGCCAGAACGTCTCACAGGCCAGATAGGTCACGACAGACCTAACTTTTTGGTGTCAGATGTGGGGTCCCGAGTTCGACGCACTGAACAGAGCAACTACGGAATAAAGAGAGAGATCGCGACATCGCAGAAGATTGTCCGATAAGGACCGCGACAACGCAGAAGATTGTCCGTCCGCGCTTCCGCGTAAATCGTACCGAGTGCCGCGCAACGCAGAAGAGAGAAGAAGAAGCCTACTAAGCAGAAGGAGCCGTGCAGTAGCGAGCCGTGCCACCAGCAGAAGGGAGAACCGATCAGCCGCAGTATCCAGTTAGCAGAGACAACAAAGAAGAAGAAGTAGCCGCCAGGTAAGCTAACCTTATTACAATGGCAAGACAGACAAGTGCAGCTACCGGTGTCCAGGTAGAGGAGAGGCTAGCAGACATAGATACGGTAAGTACAAGTGGGCCTTTTGTATCAGTAACCGAAGGACATCGCCTGATAGGTCGGGAGTTCGATGGAACACAGCCCGACAGATTACGTGAGTTTGTGGCCAATGTAGACGCTGCTGTTCGCATGGTAAAAGACGATGATCAAGAGCTGTTCTTTAAGTATATCCTGACCAAAATCACGGGCAAGGCCCGAGATAAGTTGTTAGTCAGAAGAGATATAAATCATTGGGAGGCTGCCAAACAGGCATTACAAGAATACTATGGATTTCAGGGCACATTAGACTTGTATATTTGCCAGATGTTTCAAACAGCGCAGGATCCGAGGGAATCAGTGGCGACATGGGCACACAAAGTAGAGACTCTATCAGCTGCGTTCAGGGAAGCAGTCCTCGATGGAGAAAGCTGGGAGGACAGGGAAGCTCAGTTAAGAATCACAAGAAAAATATGCGTAGCTAGCTTCATACAGGGGTTAAGTAACCCGCGAATCCAAGCTAGAGTCCAGGGCCACGGGGCCATTACTTTCGAGAAAGCTGTAGCCACTGCAAGGCAAGAAGAGGCGGTAATTCTGTCAAAGAAGGCACGAGAAGGGTTGCATACGAAACATAGCTCAGGGGTAAGAGCAGGTAAACCCGATCAGGAAAGGAAGGCACCACTAAGGTGGCATACTAAGCCAACACAAGCGAGTGTTAGGGTGGTCTGTTACAATTGTAACAGGGAAGGCCACATCGCACGGGAGTGCAAGGAGGCACGAACCCGAGGCGCACGCACCGCGTTAGGTAATACACCTAATGTACAGACAGGGGGCACCCCAAGTAAGATCATATGTAGATATTGCAAAAAACCGGGACACATAGAGCGCGATTGCCGAAAGAAGCAGAGAGATAAGGAAGCCGTGGCGCCGGAAGCCGTGCGCATAATTAGAGAGAAGCCTCACACGGAAGCGGACAGGAGAAGAACCTGTTACCGTTGTGGGAAGAAAGGGCACGTACAAGACAACTGCCGACAGACAGCCCGGGTACCACAAGTAGAAGTGGACCGGCGGAAGTGCTATAAATGTGGCCAGCAGGGACACATAAAACGAAATTGTCCGGAGGCCAAGAAGGGCCAGGGCCAGAGTAGGCGCACGGGAGGCAAGGCCATGAAGGGCCGACGCCAGTGCGATGTTTGTGACCGGTGGTCACATGGAACCAAGGACTGTTGGTTCAAGAGTGGGAAAGGTAATAAGAGAAATATCACTCAGACAGGGGCGACAAACTGGAACGGGTCCATAACACAGGGACAGCTATGGAATCCCGTAATTTAAGGAGTCCCAAGGCACGTGACATGGAGGGCACTATATTAATGCATTGTGGGGGGCCTCTGAGGTTTTTAATTGACACTGGTTCCGATGTCAGCCTAGTGAAGAGGCAATCAGTGCCTAAAACAGTTACAATCAGTAGAGGCACCACGATCGAATTAACGGGTGTAAGCGAGGGAACGATTTACACCCAAGGGACCGTTCAGTTTGTTATTGGAGGTACTAAACACACAGTGCATGTGGTGGGCAGTGATTTCCAACTAAGCCAGGATGGTATAATAGGGAGAGACATCCTAGCTGACAGCGTGATCGACTACCGGGAGGGTCATGTTACGATCCACGGTAAGAGATACCCGCTGGGAGCGAGGGAGGCGAAGATAATCAGCCTCGAGCCTCGAACGCAGAAGGTAGTAGTTATTGAAGTCGATAAGAATCTACCAGTGGGAATTATTGAGAGGGCCGAGGTAGCACCAGGGGTTTACCTCGCAGAGTGTCTAACTAGGTCAGAGCACAACGAGGCAGTAGTCAGCATGATGAACACTACTGAGGAAGAAGTGACTCTGTACAGCCCTCGAGTGCGAATGCAGGAGGTGGATGACACCTGCCTGGCAGGAGTACGCAAGGTACAGCAAGGCAGTAGGGCAGTAACCGGAGAACGGGCTACTCAGAAGCCCAGATCACGCCGAGTGATAGACTGCTTGCGAGTAGACCATCTCACGCAGGTAGATAAGGAGGGTGTATACGTCATCTGTGCGGAATACAATGACATCTTCCACCTTGAGGGAGATAAGCTCACATGACCGGAAGTTATACGTCACGAGATCCCAACGCCCCGGGATCAACCCCCGATTAATGTGCGGCCGTATAGGCTGCCGGAGGCACAGAAGGGAGAGATACAAGCGCAGATAGATAAGATGCTAGGTGATGAAATTATTGTACCTAGTACATCCCCTTGGAATGCACCATTATTGTTAGTACCAAAGAAAATGGATGCGTCAGGTAAGCAAAAGTGGAGAGTTGTGACTGACTTCCGAAAATTGAACGAAGTAACGATAGGGGTTAGTTATCCCCTCCCACTCATCTCAGAGCTATTAGATGCTCTAGGTAAGGCCAGATATTTCAGTACACTTGACCTTTGTAGCGGTTATTATCAGGTGTTATTAAAACCTGAAGACAGGCCCAAGACAGCTTTTTCAGCAGTAGGGCGCAAGTACGAATTTGCAAAGATGCCCATGGGGTTGAAAGATGCGCCAGCCACATTCACAAGGCTGATGAATACAGTGCTTACCGGATTGACTGGTATTCAGTGTCTGTGCTATCTAGATGATATAATAGTGTATGGTAGCTCAATAGAGGAGCACAATGCTAAGTCAAGGGATGTTTTTCAAAGGCTGAGAGAAAATACGTTGAAGCTCCAGCCAGATAAGTGTGAGTTCCTGAGGACTGAAGTGACGTTCTTAGGGCATGTAATTACTGAAGAGGGAGTCTTACCAGACTCACGAAAGGTGCAGGCCGTGAAGGATTTTCCGAGGCCTACCACGAGCCGCCAGATTAAACAATTCTGCGGACTCAGTGGGTATTATAGGAAATGTATACCCAATTATAGTAAGATCGCGAAGCCACTATATGAATTAGTGAAGAAGGAAGTTCCCTTCGTGTGGGGAGATGCACAGGAACAAGCGTTCGAAACGCTAAAGCAAAAACTCACTGAAGAGCCTATATTACAGTACCCAGATTTTGAAAAGCCATTCGTTCTTACCACAGATGCTAGCAACGAAGCAGTGGGGGCCGTATTGTCACAAGGGCCCGTGGGTAAAGATCTTCCCGTAGCGTATGCAAGCAGGACGCTTAATAAGGCAGAAAGAAATTATAGTGTCACAGAAAAAGAATTTTTAGGCATTGTTTGGGGTGTAAAGTATTTCAGGCCGTATTTGTTCGGACGGCATTTCACAGTGGTGACAGATCACAAGCCGCTGAAGTGGGTATTCAATGTCCAGGACCCGTCGTCACGCCTGCTAAAGTTCCGATTGAAATTAGCAGAGTATGATTTTGAAATAATTTACAAGCAGGGCAAGCAGAATTGCAATGCTGATGCCCTTAGCAGGAATCCCACTGATGCACAGTGTCAAGCGCGAGTGATCAACTCGGCTGGGCACGAGTTACGGCAGGGGGCGGCCGTGGCCACTCATATGGAAACTCGTAGGAGGGTAGCAACGACTTCAAAACCCGAAGACGCTACGGTAGAGGGAATTGAAGCAGACGGTAGTGAGGTCTCCGAGGACGCTAACGCAGAGGAGTCCACGCCCGAAGACAGCTTACCCGAGGTAACCGAGTTGCAGGAGGCTGAGAAATTGGCCATCCTGAAGGAGTGTCATTATTCCTTGGTTGGAGAACACCAGGGAATAGCCCGCACGTACGCCAGGGTACGCGAACGATTACAGTGGAAGGGAATGAAAAGCGACATTGAGCGTTATATACGCTCGTGTGCTTCATGCCAAAAGAATAAGGGGACTAGACCAGACGTCAGAGCGCCAATGGTAATTACGGACACCCCTAGCACGGTCTTTGAGAAGGTATCTCTGGATGTGGTGGGTCCACTTCCGGTGACAGAGCTTGGCAATAAGTATATTTTGACATGCCAGGACCAACTGTCGAAGTACTTGGTAGCTAGTGCCATGCCGAATCAGGAGGCTGAAACAGTGGCACGGACGCTCATTAATAATGTTATAAGCATTTACGGGATACCGGGGCAGATTCTCACTGACCAGGGTAGTAACTTCATGAGCGAAGTTTTCAAGGCACTTTGCAAGAAACTGCGAATTAGGAAAACAAACACAAGTGCTTTCAGACCACAGTCCAACGGTAGCGTAGAGAGATCTCACAAGGTACTAGCAGAGTACCTGAGGCATTATGTTTGCTCAGGCGGACAAAATGACTGGGACAAGTATCTGCCCACAGCGAGTTTTGTATATAATACCACCAAGAGTACTAGCACAGGGTTCACACCCTACGAGCTTATTTTTGGAAAGAAGGCGAATATACCAGGTGTATTGCAAAAGCCACCTGAGGTGGATTATAATGAACATCAGAACGTGGTAGAGGAGCTGACGTCACAGCTCAGGAGGAATCATGAAGCCGCTAGGAGGACGCTAGTTGAGCGTAAAGAACTGGAAAAGGCTAATTACGATAAAAAGCAGAACGAAGTCACATTTCGAATTGGTGACAAGGTACTCTTGCGTAATGATGCATTGCGAAGAGGACGATCTAAAAAGCTGAGTCCGCCATTTGTAGGGCCTTATGAGGTCGTTGACGTTTCAGGGGTAAATTGCACCCTATTGCTTACTAAGAAAAGCAGAAGAGTCAAGGTGCATAAGAATCGGTTGAAAATGTACTTGTAAAAGGACTCCAACGGGTTTAGAACCCGGGTGGGTGCAGAAGCAGCACAGAACGGATTAAGGAGTAAGGACGTATATATACGGTTAGTAGACTACAATGACAGCTAAGGGTTAACACAGCTGTAAGAGATTGTGTGCGAATGGAGTCAATATAGTTTATCAGTAGGCACACAATAATATTTGAACAGCGGACAACACAGGCGAGCAGCCTAGATAATGCACCGGGAGACATGAGTTATGTAAGGCGAAATACAGGGATGTCCATAGTGGCCCCGGAGCGGCCATCCTGAAGAAGTTAAGCCCCCGTGTGGGTGGCGGGAACCATTGGAACGTTTAGACACGTGATCATTGGTGTTAGAATACCCCAACAGTGAGCCTGCTGTGTCGTAAGAGGCGACAGAAAAGAGGCGTCGCCTGATGACCTCGATGACCTACTGGTCAGGCAGGCGCGAATCCCGGTGTGTAGCTCTGTGTAATTGAGCCATATGTTATTAATGGCAGCCCCAGGTATGCGAAGGCCTGCCGTAGATAATATATGGAAACCAATCAATGGCATAAGGGTGAATTAGAGACACCTGTGTTAAAGGTACAAATTATTTAGGGACACATACGTGTGTATAGCAAGTAGAGAAGAAGTGCTCTAAGAGGCACATTTGAGAAAAGCGAAGAGTCAGAACCTCAAATTTCGGCCACGACGAAGTTACACACCCCTTCGTCTCAATGGTAACTAGGTCATAGCGACAGCTGCTGGTAGGGTTCTTTAATACCCCGACAAGCTACGGAAAACAAAATTGGGCCGTATTAGAAATTTTAACAGTCAGACGAACAGAGGTTCGACGGGTGGCACTGAGGTGCTCGTAAGTAAAGGGTTGCACGAAGGCGAGCGTGTAGCCTATATGTGACTCGTCACCCCTAGGGTAGTCGCGGATACGCACCCGTTAGGACAGGGGTAGGGAAAACCGGAAATTAGCTTAGATGAAATGACACAGAAACCGAGCCATGTAAGGCACATTTTGAGAGCATTCAGTAAAATGCAAACGGCATTAGTGTAGCCATCCCCGAGGTGGGATGTGAAGCCGAGTCTCTATGTAACAGAACTCGAAGTTAAGGGAGCAAGTTTTTGAACTTAGTGTATGACACTGCTGATAGTTTTGTAGCCGCATGCCTAAACCAGGATGCGAAGCAAAGTCTTTTGAGACTTTAGTTATTGAAGTAGATTAAAATTTTGATGGAAAATCAGTAAAATAGGTAACGAATAACCTGTCTTTACCTTGCAGGTAAGGCAGAAGGCAATGGCACGAATGCTAGAATGGTTCTACACCATGGTGGCGGTGGTAACAGTGACGTCATCACCCCACGGCATAACCGGAGAAGTACTAGATGTACAAGTGACACCATACGAGAATACACCTGGAGTATACTTTGACAACCAGGGTGAGATACAGTTGTATAATATGGAATGGACATTAGTTACCTATGTGAATTTGAATCAGCTAAGTGATGTATTTTCAAATATCAGGGAGCATATACACTGGACACAATTGGCATGCATATTGTTAGAGCAGAAAACAAATTTGACATGTCAGCATGACGTTAAGATGTTAAGTAATCATTTGCAACGGATTAAGGAATCTAAAGAAACGATAGCCAAAATCACTAGACCAAGTGGGGAGACGGATAATACCAGACCGAAAAGGGGATTGATAAATGCTGTAGGTTCAATAGCCAAAGCGTTATTTGGAACATTAAGTCAGGACGATGCAGATAAGTATGAGTCACAAATAAGTGAGTTAGAGAGAGAGCAACTCTCAATGATTAAGGTCACTAAAGAACAGATGTTAGTGGTTAAGTCCACGTTACAAACAATGAACAGCACCATCTACGATGTAACTGCAAACGAGCAGAGGTTGACTCAGGGTTTAAATGAAATCAGGACATATTTGTCCAATAGTACGCTTCGGATTACAGAAGCATTTGAGCAAGCAGAGTTAGAGATCTCATTAAACAGACATTTAATTGAGATAGAAGGCTTACTTGTACAGCTGTATGAGCAGTACAGTGTGGTACTGTCAGGCATTA
The DNA here is from genome assembly GCA_946902985.2 of Meconema thalassinum. NCBI lineage: Eukaryota > Metazoa > Arthropoda > Insecta > Orthoptera > Tettigoniidae > Meconema > Meconema thalassinum. The sequence goes on along the minus strand of OX336389.2, from coordinate 276,077,765 downwards.
TGAATGCACAGGTAGGAGTCATCCAGGTACAGATAATATCACCGGATGACATCATAGAAAGTTATAAGAAAGCCCAGGAGGACTTTCCCAAGGGGCTGTCTCTGCCATTTGAATTAAGGTCAGCTTACGGTTACCTAGTCTACAAGGTGGCCACAGTGGAAGTGTTTACAAGTGAAAACTATCTTGTGTATGTTATAAGAACACCCCTTACAGACAGAGTGGTTTATAGTGTGTATCATATGATCCCATTCCCCACCTACATGAAGAGTAATCCCCACCATTTTGTGTACATTCAAGAGGCCAAGGACTATATATTGATGGACAAGGAAAAGCAGACATTTGCGCAATTAGATAGGGAACAGGTGAGGCAGTGTAAGGTAGTGTCTGCCACGTGGAGGTTGTGTCATGCTCAGTTCCCTGTTAATATGGTTCACTCGCAAGACAGTTGCGCAGTGAAGATACTCAGTGGAGTTAACCAGGTACCGGAGAATTGTGATAAGAGAGTACTACCAGTACAGCGATTGCTGTGGATACCTATAAGGGAAAACAGGTATATTTATGTGTCTCCAGGTGAGACATGGGTCACCTGCATGTGTAAGGACACTACAAGTGATATGGGATTAACTGGCACAGGTATTGTTGTGTTAAGTCCAGGGTGTACGTTGTACAGCCCACATAGTAAGGTACAAGGGGTAGGTAAAATAAACACTACTCGAGGTAAGGACTTAGTGCCAGATTTGATACTTAATTATGACTGCTGCGAGCAGATTGGTAGTGAGATTAAGTTAGAGCAGGTACCGGAGGTTAATAAACTGCCACTGAATAATTTGTTAAATCATGTGAATGATTTAAAGTGGGCCACGCACAAAACAGAAGAGGTGGAGGACTTGGTAAGAAAACAAGAAGAAGACATACAAAGTCAGATGATGTATAAACATTTCAATGTATATAAGTATATTGTACTAACTATAGCAGGTACAATTGGGATAATTTTATGGTGCTATTGTTGCAATTGTTGTTGTGATTGCCCTAAATTAGGGTTTCCAGCCAAAAAATGGTTTGATGATGCAAGGTCACATTGCCCAAATATTTGCATAAGGCAAACAGTAATTACGAGGGAAGGTAAGGCTAAGACTTCAGATGAGGATATTACGATATTCCAACGTCCCAGGCAACTTCGGGGACGCCCGGAGATGTCTGAGGAAATCCTGGAATTAGACTCTAGGCCTGCTGAAGGACGCTTCAGTACGCCTACAAGGGCTATTGTAGGTTCAGATATGAGTGCGAGTCAGATCGCACTACAGCCTTCACCCTCAACGCAAAGTCGCAGATCATTACGACTCGACAGTAACCGAGTGTAAAATTGGGACAGAAATGAATGCAAGGAAGATTGCACCCATTTCTTCCCTGGGGAGGGAGGTGTCGTGACTGTGAACCTCCATGATTCAGAACCCAGGACTGCGGTTCGAAGGAACATTACACATAAGGTCAATAGAGTTATTATTATTATTACTAAGTTGGATGTGAGCAATTGTAAGCCAGAGATGTATTTCTGGAAGAGATAGGATTGCTGGAGCCAGGATGTGTACAGAGGTCTGTAAATATTGATAGTACAACAGTACGTTGGTCGAGCACTTTGTATTGTAGAGAGAGTGATTCATTGTCACAAGCCAGGCCAGAAATTGAACCTTGGAATGTCACGTAGACACGAGTATGGGGATTTCGCCGCTAGCTTAGGGAGCAGCACTTGCTAAGGCACTGAGGATGAAATGGACCAGGCCTCAGTGGAAGGGGAAGATGGACTTTGGGTCATCTCCAGTGGGATATAATTGTATCCAAAATGGCGAGCGACAGAGTTATTACAGAGTATCAGAGTAGTAGTCACAGAGACTTGCAGAGTAGTGGATCGGCAGAGTAACAGTAGCTCTCACGCCTCAGTTCTTGCCAGAGTAACGTCGTAACGCGCGCGAGCAGAATTCAGCCTCGCGGAGACATACTAGATGTCAAGTATCAGTAAGACTTAGTAGCGCTATTACAGACCTGCGTGCACTTCCAGCAGTAACTTCACATAAATTGTATATAGTGTATATACACTTCGACTGCCAAGGGCTTAATAAATCGGCAGTAGTCCAAGGGAATTTCATCTTTTATTCCGGTAGTTCCGGGACGAGTCTGTGAAACCTCAAGTTCCCTTATCTAGAAAACCGCTCGGCTAGTAGGGAAAATCGACGGAGGAGCTGTCAACCTGCCAGAACGTCTCACAGGCCAGGTAGGTCACGACACGTTAACACTCGTCTATTGAGCCTTGCGCTCGTAGCTACCCCGATTGTTACTATTATTATTAAGTAATTTACATATGCTTTAATAGTACATTATGCAACAAGTCTATAATGGCAATAATTAAGACACGAGTATGTTTATAAAACGAGCGAAGCAAGTTTTATAACTTTCATACGAGTGTCTTAATTACCATTGTAGGTGAGTTGCATACGACTGTTTATGTTTGACGATAATTATAACTATTTTATGTTCGAACATAATATTCATAAATATCTGTCGAGATTTCGCCAGTTTTATGTACTGAACAGAACGCATGGGACGCAGAGAATACCTTGTATTTGACCATGGCCTCCTCAAATACCCCACTATGACACTAGTCACGCGGTGACATTTCCAATAGGAGGCCGTGGAAGTCAGCGCAAGTGCGATGCTATCCTTACCTAATTGGTCTCACAACTGTTTCTTGAGCTCTGATTGGTGGGAGAAACTGTTTCTTAATGAAAACTTGTACTATAATGAGCCTCATTATATTACAGGTTTCTGACATATAATATTTACATTTCACCACGGTCGAACATAAAAAAGATTTCAATTTAGAAGCTGGGGGTGGGAGTTATCGTGGTTTTCAGTGCCGGGTATCTGTACGTGTAAAATATCTCTGGTAATGTGTCCTTTTGTGGTGTGAGAATTTTTTGCACTTGAAATGGGAGGGGGGGGGGGGTTGTGTTTGGGAAGCAGGCGGGCGTGGCCGGAGAGCTCATATCCATTTACCTGTGCCTCCACGTCCATAGCCTCCTGGCGGTAGATAAGGATGTCGCGGAGCGTCAGGGAAGTCTGCACGATCAGTGCTAAGATGGGGATGAATGGTAGCACCAGCATCTGCATTAACTGGAGCCGTCTTCCTCGCTTGTATGAGGGGTTGGTGGCCTCTACACAACACTGCCCTCGAGGAGCGTACGAGACATCCTCAGAACTCACCGAGCGTACGGAGTGGCCATCTCCAGACGCACTGGTTGTTACAGGGCCGCTGCGAAAAACGGGAAGTGTGCCATTCTTCCCGACGCGCGTAGACATCTTCCTGGAACAAGGACATACTCTTATTGTTTCAAACGTGTAGTGCCTCCTTTCCAGGTTATGACGTCAGAACACGTGCGTCAAAATCCTAAACCACCTCAGGTCTGGTGGCTGGAACGGGGTACACTCAGCCTCGTGAGGTAAAACTGAGAAGAGGTGAGTCCGATTCCCACCTCAGCTATCCTAGAAATGAATTTCCGTGGTCTCCCACTCCAATGACTTCTATCACTCCTATTCCAACTCCAACTCCAGGCGAATGCCAGGATGATTCTTAACTTAACGCCATTGCCACCTCCTTCCCAAACCCCGCCTCAATTACACACACACTCATACAGACAGTACAATCAGACAAATTCTACACACACTCATGCACACGGAGCTGAACACCCTAAATGAAAAAACAACAACAACAAAAACAACAACTACATCCTCCGCAGGATCCATAATTACAGGAGTTCAAACTTAAACACTCCGCGACTCAGCGCGACCACGATGGGAACAAATGTCAAACTACAGGGCGCCCGGGAATGTTCTCCACAGTGGCTACGTGCAACTGCGAGTGGTTGCGTCATCAGCTTAGTTGGCAGCACTGTGTCCTAGAAAGGGGGACTCCCGCGCGTGTGGGCTGTAGGCTGTCGAAATCGTCAGTGTGTTTTGCGATAAGCGAGCGTGTATGTCTTCAGTGTGTATTGCAGTAAGCGAGCGTTCTGATAGATTATTAGAAGAGTGCAACAGTATACAGGCGGTAATATTTACTACTGAGGAGAGAGTTTTTTTTATGGAATACGTTTTTCGCGAAGGCGATCGGTTTTCAGAAAATGTAAAATTAAGATTTCAGCGCGGGTTCCTAATTCAAAGTGTCCAAACCGTGATACGGTTCGGGATTTGATAAGTAAATTCCGTGTGACTGGCTCAGTTCACTATGCACCGGGAACAGGCAGGCCTACGCTTTTAACAGACGAAGAACTAATCCAAAAACGATTGAGGAACTTAAGGTGAATATCATTAATTATATGCAGTCCATTCCGCAAGGAACTTTAGTGAAAGTCTTCGACAATATGTGTAGACGTGTTGATGTCTGTTATCGAACACAAGGGCAACACTTCCAGCATCTGTTATGAATGGCTGTGGTGAGTACAAAGTTTACGGTTTGTTTGCTATGATGCAAGCGGCAGCCATGCTGCCAACGTAACTGCTGTAGCTAGCTCTCGCAGACGCATGTAGGCGTTGCGGAGAACATTACCGGACTCACTACAATTCTACAAAATCTTCGTTCAAAATGAAATCCTGGGTGTGCCACTGGTTAAATCTCCCATTCCAGAGGAGGGGGAGACCCCAGGGACAATCCGTCTACGGGCTGTCAGGTTTATCAACTCGGAGGTTGTCTGGATCGTCAAAAGCTCCACCGTAGGCTATGTGGGTAGAAACGTCAAAATCCCAAGACAGTCAGTCATATAATAAGTCAAACTACGTGAGGTGAGGAATGAGACAGTTTGGCATTGCTTTGCTCGCTGAGCCAGTGCAACAGCACTAACCCGGCATCCACAGGCACAAGCTGTGACCCGAGTGATATTACTTAACTCCACCCACACCTCAGTAACTTTCATATAACCAGTCTCAGACAAGATGGCAGCAGCCCTTGCGGATTATATTTTTAGCCTTCTTTTCACATTTTGCAAAAATGATGAAAAAGTAGACATGAGATCAATCCAAGAAAATATGTGTCTGTCTGTGTGTGTTCCCCCTCCCCCTATCAACTCCTAAGCGGCTGTAGCTATCGTTCCAATTCTAATATGAGTCAAGAGCTAAACCAGAACACCTCACGGCTATATTTGAAAATGTCGGATATCTCAAAAGATATGCATAACTCTTCCAAAATTGTCACACATATAAGTAGTACTATTTCAGGTTAATTTTCAGCAGCCCTTATATGACAGTGTTGCCAACATGATATTTGGAGTGCTGATAGATCCAATCTTTAAATGCATGTAACATACATACTATCAATTGTATTTCAACTAAATTTCGTATGTGGTTTGTGTACTGTAACAGATATGACTTTGCCTGTTCTTTGAAGGCAGTAGAGATGCCAATTGTTGATAAATGCTCTCTATATTCTTTACCCTAGTCTCAATAAATCAGAAAGTACGCAGGCTAAAAGTTTTAAGTTTTCACACGTATAGTACATTAAATTACAGATTCATTTCGAGTATCTGATATACGACAGTGCTGTCAACATGATTCTATGCGCACTGATAGATTCAATGTTTAACTACATGCAACTTCCATAACAAAAAAATGGATTTCTTCCAAAATTGGCACATGTTTAGTTCATAATATTTCAGATTAATTTTGAGCAACCAATACATTGAGGTGTTTGAAGCCATTTTCCAGTGCTGCCTTAGCAATCGAAATTTGATGTCTTTCAGTCGGTCAACACGATTCTACCCAATTGTGATGGGTTGTTCCTTAATCCTGAAAGAAATCTACATATGATTAATAAATACACTTGTATGACCAGTTTCTATCGTCAAGCGATCATCATCTGATCTGTTACACTTAGGCTATTAAATCGATATCTGAAAGTATGGGTGATGGTATTTACAATTGAATATGTACGCTCATTTAGTTGCAGTATTAGTTAAACTAACACAACTGGCCAATATGTGTTAGTTATAGCCCATGTTAGGATACTGAAAGTGGTTGTCTACTTAGCTCAGGGCCATCCACACAGCACTCCGGCCGCGCCCTAAGCCAGTGCTCCGAGCTCCTTGGTGGAAGGTAGTGTAGTTTCAGTAGTGGTGGGAGGAGCTTGGCTGGTTGAGCGCGTGGTGTGCCGCCGCGCCGAAGTGAACAATGTTGGGCTCAACGTGCATTTGTGAGCGTTTCTTTTCGGTTCTTACGCTTACCAAAAGTAAACATCGTGCAACGATGAGCGATAGAAACATGCGCAATTGTTTACGAATAGCTGTGTCCAGAAATAGTGTACCCAATTTAGAGAAGATTGTTTCCTCAAAAACTAAAAGCTCGCAAAAACGACGGAGCAAAGGTCTTTCAAGGTCTGTACTATCTGATCAAATTAGTAAAGTGTAGTTGAATTTCAGTTTGAAATAAATCACAATATTCTTTATTTAACACTTGCGTTCGTTTCCTGCACTTTCCATACATCGGAGTGCCATTCGATTTGTATATTTTTTATGGCAAAACAGCCCTATCAATATGATGTCAACAAACCCACATAAGCCGTCGACTGCACGACTGTACGTACATATCTATTCAGCGCGGTCCGAACATCGTCCGTCTCCTCGCTGCCACAGTGTAGTGGTGGTAGGGGAAGGAGCGCTAGCCTGAATGCCCACTGCTCCCCGAGCGCGGCTGCGCTCTCCGAGTGCAATGGCTGGATGACCCTGATTAGCTGGTTGAGTTGCACGCTGCTCAGTGCAGACAGTGACGAGGTCAACTGCTCTCATCCGGACCACGTGAAACTTAACCAGCTAAGTCAGGCTGTTCCAAATCCACGAGTTTGAGTATGCGTACACGCGAGTACTCAGCAGTGATGCTCGGAGTACGGTTGGAGAGGGACTGGGGGTGATAGCCAATACGTCACTGAGCGAAGGTTATAACACAAGTCCATGGGCTTCCTGCCAGTCTTGATGTACCCATCGCGCAGTGACGGCAGCCCCCCCCCCCCCCCACACACAGCAGAGCTGTATTGCATGTTGCTGGTTTACTCATGCAAGGCGGCGAGTACTCGGCTGCTCTTTGGCGAGCAACTCGACTGGAACAGCCTGAGCTAAGTAGACAATCCAGTCTGTACTGACTAAAACAATCACATATTCACACTAAGCAAGCAAATTTGTAGACAATCACCACTTTCAGTATCTTAACAAAACATCACTTAGACTGTAACTAACAAATATTGACGAGTTGTGTTAGACTAACTTACTACTGCAACTGAATAAGTACACATATTGTAAGTACTATCAGCCATAATTTTAGACATAGATCCGATAGCCTAAGTGTAACGGATCTGATGATGACCGCTTGACGATCGGAACTGGTCATCCAAGTGAATTTATTAATCTCACGTATTTTTTTAGGATTCGGGAACAGCCCATCACAATTGCATACAATCGTGTTGACCGACTGTAAGGCATCAAATTGCAACCCTTGCATGGCAGTTTAACTGCATGTGACGTCCATACTATAGCAGGTGAATCAGCTGCCCCTAATAATATTGGTTTATGCAGCCCAACTAGCGCTGTTATCAGGATTTCTCTGCTTGTATCCCGTGTGGTACCAATGCACTGCAAGCATATTCTGCAAACGATGCTGAACCCTGGAGGTCGAAGGGGGGTAGTATGTGGCCCTGCGGGTTCACTTCCTGCTGGTGGAAGAGCACTAATAAAATACAGGAAATGCCATTTATTCCTACCAAGTCCGATACATGCATGTCCACGCCATGGCCTCTGGGCAACGGGTACACTTTGTGTGCGCGGCTAAGTCATGTAAGGGCGAAAAAGCGAGTTCCCGACGCTTAAAAATGGGGACCCACCAGCTAAGGGAGACAACCCTGAAAGAAAATATTGGCCTTCCAGGATTGCTGGGGATTGGCGTTGGGCCGACAACCCAATCCGTAAAATACTCTCGTTACGAAATCTGAAGAAGAAATAGCTGGACTGACCCCTTTACGACGACCCCGCAAACGTTTAAAGGACTTGAGAATTGGCTCATGGAATGTCTTAACTCTTTACCAAGCTGGAAATCTAAGAAGGTTGTGCGATCGGCTCGATGAGTATCGATTAGATATTAACTTACTGCTATTCAGGAAGTGAGATGGATTGGTGAAGGGGTGATAGAGAAAAAGAACCATATGGTATTCTACAGCTGCCAAAAGAAGGAACATACGTTTGGTTCTGGTTTTATTGTTAATAAGCAGGTGAAACATCTTATCATGGATTTTCGGGCAAAATCGCATAGACTGTGCAGACTCAGAATTAGAGGGAAGTTTTTCAATTATCTCCTTATCTGTGTTCACGCTCCAACGGAAGAGAAGAGTGTTGGAAGATAAAGACTTATTTTATGATGAATTAGATGAAATCTTTAATGAATGCCTAAGAGTATATTGTAAAATAATTTTTGGGGACATGAATACATGAATGCAAAGATAGGAAAGGAAGACGAATATAGACCTTGGATTGGAAAACACAGTCTGCATGATACTTCTAATGATAATGGAATTACACTTGTACATTTTGCCTCTTCAAGAAATATGGTAGTGGGAAATGCAACTTTTAATCACAAGGATATACATAAGATGACATGGAAATCTCCAGATGGAAGTACTTTTAACCAAATTGACCATCTCCTAGTAGATGCAAGACACTTCACAAACCTGATGAATATTAGAAGTTATAAGGGGGCCAATATTGACTCCGACCACTACCTAGTGGTAGCAACCATTAGAAGTCGAATATCTAATGCGAGAAAAGGGCATGGATCCAATGCAAGAAAGTTTAACTCTGGGGGGCTGAAGGAGCCCGAAACTGCCTTGAGATCTGTCAAACTGCTTAATGAGGATCTGACAGATTTGTCTAACAGTGAGTGTTGATGAAATCTGGAAGAATATTAAGGCTATTAAAAACTGCAAATGAAGTTTTAGGAAGGGAAGAGAAAGTTAGGTATAACTATTGGTTTGATGAAGAGTGTGCACGAGCAACAAACTTAAAAAATGCAGCATACAAGAGAATTCAACAGAAGAATCACACCCAAGAAAAAGAGACAGTATGAGAGGAAGGAATTGGAAGAAATGGAACAGTTGAAGGGGATGAATGATGTGAGAGCTTCTAATCAGAAGCTAAATAAGAGCTGTAAGGATTTCCAGCCTAGAACAAATTTGTGTAGAGAAAAAGAAGGAATAATATTGGGCAGTGAGGAAGCAATACTAGAAAGATGGACACAATATTTTGATGAACTGTTGAATGAAAGTCCAGCTGACGGCCAAGAAACCTTACCTCCTGTAAATACAAGAGAATCGGAAAAGGAAGTGTCGTTACCTACTATTGAGGAAGTTGAGCTTGCCATTTATTTATTTATTTATTTATTTATTTATTTATTTGTCTAGAAAAAGATTCCCGAGAGCAGAGCTCTGTCGTGGGGAACAGTACATAGTTCATTACATAGATGACGGACTAACTATACATATGCTAAATTATAATACATTGAGAGTACAGTATACAAATGAGCAATTGAAGTGTATTCAAAGCGACGCGCTTTTGACACAATAATTGACCAAGGAAAAGCGGTATAATATAATTGGAGGAATGAGACTATAAGCTAATGAACATACTTTGAAGTTATGAGTCAATTAGTGTTGATAAACATAAAAGATAAAGATTATTTGGAAGAATGTGGTATCCCAAGAGTAAGTTATTATACATTTAGAGAAAATTATTATACATACATTATTATACATTCAGAGTCAGCAAATAGTACTTTTTCAACTTTACACGAAATGGCCCAATTTGAGAGATTCTTGCTAGATCAAGTGGTACCAGGTTGTACACTGAGATGAGCGAGTGCTGCAGTGCATTAACTCCAAATTTAGTCGTTCCATTGCTGACTACATGTAACTTATTTTTTTTCTTGTGCAGTGCATGTGAATTTCATTAACGAAAGAGAATGTAGTGTTTGTGGTCATGAGACTATGCAATATTTTATAAATAATTAAAGTAGAGTTGAAAGATACAAGCAGTTTCAACGGCAATATGTTAGTTTCAGTGTACATTCTACAGCGAGGGTATAAACGATGGAATCCATACATTGATCTTAGAGCCCTGTTTTGTAGAACCTCAAGATTATTCAATTTAGTTTGTGAGGCTCTTCCCCAGATGAAACATAGGTATGAGAGCCGAGATTGCATCATTGCGAAGTATATTACACGTAGTGTCTGTGTTGTTACATAACACTCAATTTTAGCAAAGATTCCAACTAAAGCTGAGATTTTATTTTTAGATTCGTTATATGTGATGCCCAAGAAAGAGTATTGTCTATTGTCAAGCCAAGGTATTTAACCTCCTTCACCCACTTAAGTCAGGTAGTACCAAAAGAGATATTTGTTGTTGCATTTAAATCATATTCACATTTATGGAACATCATGCAGACAGGTTTTGAGTAATTAGGTGTTAACAGATTCATTCTTAGCCATTCCTCCAAGACATAACAGTCATGCTGGATATCAGATATAATCTCCTTGTCAGATTTAGAGAAGTAAAACAACGAAGTATCGTCAGCTAAGAGATATAATCTACCCTTAAAAGGGCATAAGGTTATGTCATTTTTATATATATGAGGAAAAGAATCGGCCCTAGAATAGATCCCTGGGGCACAACGTACGATACCCTTTGTAAGTTACTTCTATTAGTTCCTATTTTTACAAATTGTTGCCTGTTTGCCAAGTAATGTTTAAACCACAACAATGCCACACCTCTCACACCCGCCTTCTCCAGTTTATATACAAGCAGTGGATGACCAACAGTATCAAAAGCCTTTTTAAATCAATAAAGAATCCAGCAGATTTATTCCCTTTATCTATATTGTTTTATAATTCGATTATGATATCAACAATAGCAGAATTAACCCCAGCCTTCTCGCGAAATCCATACAGAAATTCAGAAAAATAATGGCATTTCTCCAGATACCTCAAAAGCCTTGTTTTCATAATTATTTCTAAGATTTTTGATAATTCAGATGGTACTGAAATGGGCCTATAATTACCAGGATCTGACCTATCATTCTGTTTATATATGGGTACAACACGAGCAATTTTAAGGGGATCTGGGACGATACCATTGACTAGTGAGCAGTTGACAAATTTTGAGATGGGTCCTGAGAGGGCACGGTTGCAAGTCTTAAGTAGTTTACTAGTTATGCCATCATAGGAGGTGTTGGTTATCTTAAGATTATTAATGATATCAGATACTTCTTGTGGGGGGCAAGGTTCTATGAAGAATGAATTAGAACCTTCAATGATTGTTGCTGTTCGCTCCGGTAATGGAATAATGTTAGAAGATAATGTGGCAGGGACTGACACAAAGTATTCATTCAGAACATTGCAGATCTCAATTTTGTCTTCTATGCACCTATTATTTACATTTATACTTTTAATATCAGATGTTGTATTTGAGGGTTTATTTAAAACTTCATTGATAATTTGCCAAGTACGTTTTGAATTGTGTATGTTTCTTTGAAATTTATTATCATAATATGTCTTTTTTAGTGATCTTCTCAATGCTGTTATTCTATTACAGTAAACCCTGCACTCTTCTTTTATTATTGTATTATCGGGGAACTTTTTTAATTTGTTGTAACTATGTGATTTTTGCTTACACAATGCAACAAGTTCTGGTGTGCACCAGGGATTCAGAGGATAGTTATTATTCCTACGCTGAGCAGTTCTAACTGCACTTGCAGAGACTAGACCATCTTGGATAAATGTAGTTAAGGCTGTATATGATGCATTAACATCATCCTCTACTAAATCAAAAGTATGGCTTTCATAATAGTTTAGGGCAAGTGTATAATCAATATGTGAGTATTTGTAAGTTTTTGGTATAATTGGATTATTGGTTGCTGTTTTTGAGGAGTCTAAAGAGAAAAGCAATGTATTATGATCACTGATATCATCAATAATATTATCTTCTCTCCAATTACTTAATTTTATGCAGCAATGGAAATGATCAATCGGTGAGCTATTATGACTTATTCTGGTGGGATATACAGTGTTGCAGGAGATAAGACCATAGCATTAAGAAGTTAAAGAATAATAAAGCTCTAGTAATGGACCTAATGCAATCAGAGTTTGTGAAAAACGCTGGAAATGAATTTGCTAAACACTTTCACAAACTTGTGGCTAAGATATAGATAGCTGAAATGATTCCTAATGAATGGAATGTAGGTATCATCTGCCCGATACATAAGAAAGGTGATATCATGTTGTGCTCTAACTATAGAGGGATTTGACTATTATCCATTGCCTATTAAATATTCTCCTACATCCTCTTTAACAGACTGGTGCCATATGTGGAAAATGCAGTTGGTGACTATCAATGTGGATTTCGCCAAGGAAAAGCTACTACGGATCAGATTTTCACAATCCGACAGATACTTGAAAAATGTAAAGAATTTGGAATTGATACACACCATCTTTTCATTGATTTTAGGTCAGCTTATGACAGTATTGACAGAAATAATCTCTATGTAGCAATGGAAGAGCTAGAGATCCCTAAGAAACTGATCGCACTGGTGAAAGCTACCATGAACAATAATAGGAGTCAAATTAAGATACAGAACATGATATCAAATGCTGTAACTACCAAGAATGGAGTTAGGCAGGGAGATTCATTATCCTGCCTTTCGTTCGATATAGCTTTGGAGAAGGTTATTAGAGATTCAGGAATCAAAACGAGAGGAGCCATCTTATATAAATCAGTTCAAGTTTTGGCATACGCATATGATATCGATATAATTTCAAGAACACCAAGAGCAACGGGAGAAGCTTTCACTAGCTTTGAAAAAGCAGCAAGAAAGATGAATCTACAGATAAATGAAGAGAAAACCAAGTATATGCCCGTAACCAAGAAAGAATACCCTAGTGGCTCTACATTAAAAAAAATACTCGTATAAGTGTGATGTGCGTAGCTTTACCTATCTTGGATCAGAAGTTAATTCCAAGAACAATGTTAGCTCTGAAATCCAGAAGCGTATACTGTCTGCTAACAAGTGTTATCATGGTCCCAGAAAGCATGTGAAGTTCAAGCTGTTGTTCAGGAAAACTTAAGTCCTAATGTATAAAGTTTTAATAAAGCCTGTATTAACATATGGTGCTGAGATCTGGACACTCTCATAATCTGATGAAAGACAACTTGGTATATTTGAAAGAAAGATTTTGAGGCAAATTTTTGGGCCAGTGGAGGAAAATGGTGAATGGAGAAGAAGATAAAACCATGAACTGTATGATTTATATAATGAACCAGATATTGTAAAATGTATAAAGATCAGAAGGTTGGAGTGGGCAGGACATGTGCTGCGTGCTTATGACAGAATGTTAAAGAGGATATTGGATGCAATGCCAGAAGGAACCAGGAAAGTCAAAAGACCAAAGCTAAGGAGGAAAGACGGAGTGATAGAGGATGTAAAGACAATTGGATTCAAGAATTGGAAGAGCTCAGCACTTAACAGGAAAGAATGGGGAAAACTTATTCAGAAGGGTAAGATACTGAAAGTGGTGATTGTCTACAAATTTACTTGCTTAGCTCCTATTACTTTAGGCAAGGGTGAGCACAATTTACTCTATGAGCAGCGCTGCCACTCAGGCGGAAGTATGCGGTCTGACGGAAGGATTTTATTCTTCCGGGGGTTGGGGACGAAAAGTGTCCGCACCCCCCGCGTGACAGCCGACCTTAACTAATGCTCTCTCCGACATGCTGTTAAACGACATAGTAGAAGAAACAGCATGGAGGTGAGGAGGGACTTAGTGCCTGTCCGATTGCATCGCCATTTACCAGACATCATTGGTATTTGGAGAACATAGGTTGGTGGGTAAGGTACATTGAAGGGCCAGGGAAAAGCCGCATAGGCAGAAAGGAAAGATTGCCTACACCTAAAACCTGGCGTCTTGGTTATAGCACATGCAAGGATGTGGAGCTTGCACGACAGCTTATGTCTTTGTGGCTGGAGGCTGGAGGGGGGATAGACACAGAAGGCAACGGGATTAATTAACTAGAAGTTTCTCCTTTAACTTCGGTCGTCCCGCTGCACATCGCAAGCAAAGACGTTGCCGACATAAAAGGTTTGGATCACAGATCTGCTCTTCCCATGCTCCTATTGCTGTAGGCAGCCCAACATACTGAGCTCTAAATATCTGGTGTAGTATAGCCTACTGTATATCTGAAAAATGAAAATCCACAGCCTGCTTCCAGTCTCCGACCGGGTCAGGAATGGAATGAATGAAGTCCCCATCTAGCGGCGAGGATATGAACTGGGCCGGCTGCCGAGGCCTGACGCACTCCTCTGGGGCAATGATTAAATGAATGACAGATGAAAATGAAATGATAGTGGATAGTGTTGCTGGAATGAAATTTTGACAGGGAAAACCGGAGTACCCGGAGAAAAACCTGTCTGCCTCCGTTTTGTCCAGCACAGATCTCACATGGAGTGACCGGGATTTGAACCACGGACCCAGCGGTGAGAGGCCGGCGTGCTACCGCCTAAGCCACGGAGGCTCTCCTACTGAATAGCCTATCTACCGCTTATTATTATTATTATTATTATTATTATTCCCGGTTTTTCACATGGTCGGGGGTGAGATACCCATATGGAGGGTGTTTTCATGGCAGAATGCTCTTCTTGATACCAACAGCAGCAGAGGAGTTAATGAGAAACGAATGATATTGGACGAAGAGAAGGAAGGACGTGGCCGTTGTCTATTGGAAGGTACCGTCCCGGCATTTGCCTAGAGTAGAAGTGGGACACCACGGAAATCCACTTCTAGGATGGTTATGGAACCCACTTCTCAGTTTTGCGTGACGAAGCTGAGTGTGCCCCGTTCCAGCCCCCAGAACAGTGAAACAAATCCAGGACCTTCAGAAACGGAGTCGCAGCCTGCCTCGAGAACACAGAAGGCTTCATGTAGGAGACTAATTGGACTACAACAAGCAGAGATTACCTAGAAAGCAATGTCTCTGTGGTTAACGATCTCACTGTGTATAAGCAGTGTTAACAGCTAATAGGCTCACAGAAGCTTGCTGGCAGAGGCGGATCCAAGCCTTGCGGGGCCCTGGACGATATGATAAGGTGGGGCCCACAACAATAGGGGGAAAAAATGGAAAATAGTTTGGTAATAATAACAAAATAAAGAATAGTTACAATATTTTGAATAAACTACAGTACATTTTTAATAATATAAAAGAAACCTTTAAGTCCCCTTGAAGAAGATTATGTAAACTATGAAATATTAAAATATTACTTTGTGACTTTTTTTCCCGGCTGAAATCTTCTATTATTTCATTGAAATCTAAACTTGCTAAACGGCCACGGGAGGTCATAGCTGCACTGAAAAAATGAATATGAATTATAAATTAGTTTGAAAAGTATAATTAATTAATTAATTAAATTTTAAAAATCCATGGCATGGGGCGGGGCCCTCCAGACCGCGGGGCCTTAGGCAGTCACCCTCCTCGCCCTCCCCTAGATCCGCCCCTGCTTGCCGGGTTCGATTCCCTACTATGCCCAGAAATTTAATTCTGGTCTGAGGGTCGGAACGGGGTTCACTCAAACTCCCGAGACAGAACTGAGACGAGTTCATATGCGGGCTCGACGTGATACAGTTCTGGTCGGGGCTTTCGTCTTGTTGATTTGTTTAAACGCATTTCATAAACAAATTAATATATTTCCGTTGACTTTTCACGAAATGCAGGATTTTTCCTGGTTTAATATTGAGACGATTTGGAAGATTTTGGTGCAAACCGCACATTCTAACTCCCTCTCGTTTAAAAGCTTGAGATTTGTGAAATGTTCACCTTAGCATAGTATTTTTTTTTTTAGTCGTTTCGGCCATCAATGGACCACGATGCTCTTCACTCATATGATCACTGTAATGCTTGTTTTCTTGTCTGCCAGTAGATCTTCATTCTTGACGAATGTTCAGCTCTCCTTTCTTCCGTCCACTTGCAGTGAGGGCGAGGCATCACAGATGTTAAAGGGTGTAGATTACTGGTTGATTTAACCGCCTTTCTGAACAGGTTCCTATCCCAAACCAGAGCTTGATTGATTCGAGCTTCTGTTAGGTCTTTTTTAACTTGCATCGACCATTTACAATAGGATTTTTTTTAGAGATTGATGAGTGTATTCGATATGAAAGTCGATGATGCTCCATCCGTTCCAAATGTCCAAAGAAAGACATTCTCCTTTTTCTCATCACACTCACCAAATCTTCTATATGTTCAAATAATTCATTGTTATGTCTTCTTCTGTAAGTACCATTATCATTAACAGGTCCTAATATTTTCCTTAGAATTTTCCGATCCTTAAGTTCTAATTTTCTCAATGGGCCTTTGTTTGTCATCTGTAAGCATTCTGCAGCATACAGTGCTGACGGCCTAATTACTGTGTTATAATGACAAAGTTTGACATTCCGGGACAAGCTTTTACTTTTGTAAATGTTTTTGCAGGTTTGAGAGGCACCTTCCAATTTGTTACATCTGCTCTCAATGGCAGCTATTTCTGAATTATTAGGGGTAATCCATTCGCCTAGGTATTTAAATTTTCGGACTTTTTTGATTTTTTGCAGACCAATCGTGATGAGTTTTGAGGCACCTTTGACATTTGTGATAAAATTAGTTTTATGGAAGGCCACTTTGAGTCCAGTTTTAGCAGCTATGATTTGTAGTTTATGAAGTTGGTCAATGGCCTCTTCCATTGAATTAGCGAACAAAGCAATGTCATCTGCAAAAGCGAGACAGTTTATATAGCATTGTATACTTATGATATTTATAATATTTATTATTATTATTATTGACGGTCCCATAGTGTTAATGTAGCGCGCTTGTCTCTCACCCAGAGGCCCCGGGTTTACACCCGCCTCCATCAGGTATTTTAGAAACTGGTGTGAGGGATGGAACGGGGTGCACTCAGCCTCGTGAGGACAATTGAGCATCTTCCTGACAGTAAGGCAATATTCCAGTCAAGAAAACCAAGATTAACGACCGAGGGGACCCGACGCGTCACCCCACAATTTGTAGTCCAAATGGTTGAGCAGTGGTCGCTTGGTAGGTCAAGGCACTTCAAGAGCTGTGGTGCCACAGATATTTGATGTGTAACATCTTTCCGCTCGGTTGCTGGATAGTTTTGTGGGAGTGATTTTGAAAATTGGGGACGGAAGTGGATCGGAACGATCGAGCTGGCAGTGGTGGATCCAACGGAAGTATGCACTGCCCGCTCGATCGATCAAACGGAAGTGCACTAGCTGGCAGTGGTGGACAACGGAAGTATGCACTGCCCGCTCGATCGATCAAATGGAAGTGTACTAGCTGGCAGTGGTGGACAATGGAAGTATGCACTGCCCGCTCGATCAATCGGACGGAAGTGTACTAGCTGGCAGTGGTGGAAAACGGAAGTATGCACTGCCCGCTCGATCGATCGATCCAGCTACCAGGTTATCATTTTAAACGATATTTATCATATCAATGTGACTCATTTTAACAGAATCCATATGAAATTATGTGTTGGTCTGTGAATGAAGAGGACCTGTTTATAAGGAATTTAAGGTTATGAGCGGTGTCGCGTCTATTAATCTAGTTGATCCATATCGTATTCTTTATTTAGGCTAGTGCTGGTGGAAGCTATAAATCATCTCATAAAATGAGTTCCGTATTATAAACTACAATATCTGTAAAACACTCCCTTTTACAATAACAATTGAAAATGTGTGTATTGGAAACAAGGCGGTGGGTGTGTGCTCTGTAGCGCGAGAATATTATAGGTAATACAGTAGCCAGTGCATTTAGCAGGCACTGGTTTGACGAGCACAGTGGCAAATGTTTCACCGACTTTCATTTGTCATTGAGCAGTTTATGAAGCTTCACGTTCAAGGTTGAACATCACATGGGGCAGGACAAAGACGACAAATGACATTTAAGTAAGCGGCATTATTGTCAAGCTGTGGTTGAGTAGGCTAGTCAAATATTAAATGCATAACAGAATGTTGTTATATGAGTGGAATAAAAGCTGAGACTAGGTCATTTCATGATTGTAGGAAGGCATGTTTTAATTGTTTACGACGAATTGTATGAGAGTCTTGAGAATAATGAATGATATAGTTACTGAGCAGTGTGCTCACAGTATTTGAGAGTACAGTCGACGTTGTGTGTCACTTTGTTGTTATGAATTATTAAGGAAGGATGGAAGCTTGTAGTTTTGCGTGACCGTTAATCTCACAATCAAGATCCACGGTACCTCCATTTTACGTGGAATGCGAACCACAGGACATGGCATTTCAATTCGAAAATCTCACATCTATTGACCGGGAATCAAACCCGGTCTACCTTGGTGAGAGACTAACAGCTTGACCGCTGCACCACAAGTGTGACAGTAGCATATCTCCAATTCAATCTATACATTCATCATAGTAGGCTCCCAGTCTGAAAATGGAGCGTAAATTAACATTTTAAGAATGTCCAAGCTGTGTAGTATACCAATAGGATAACATGTCAGATGTTACACATCATATGCGACTACTGTAAGGCTCGTATCTTTTATTTAATAATAATAATAATAATAATTATTATTATTATTATTATTATTATTAATATAACATTTTTATTTTTATTATCAAGTCCTATGAAAATCCACAGCCTGTTTCCAGTCGACCGACCGGGTCAGGAATGGAATGAATGAAACCCCCTTCTAGCGGCGAGGATATGAACTGTGTCGGCTGCCGAAGCCTGTCGCACTCCACTGGGGCAATGATTAAATTAATGACATATGGAATGAAATGAAAGTGGACAGTGTTGCTAGAATGAAATATTGACAGGGAAAACCGGAGTACCCGGACAAAAAACTGTCTGCCTCCGCATTGTCCAGCACAATCCTCACAAGGAGTGAACGGGATTTGAACCACAGACCCCAGCGGTGAGAGGCCGGTGTGCTGCCACGGAGGCTATGTTATCAAGTTCTATCTCGAACCCTATTTCCTGGAAGTTTTCCTCATGGTGTCAATCGTTGGTTTATGTATTGGATTGTGGAATTGTGATATCCAGCCTGAGGACGATGCTCGTGTTGTTGACATGTCCCTCCGCTCGGAAACAAGATCACTCAAATTAGATGTGACGCGCCCATCAGCAGTGGCGACGTCCCTTGGCCGTGTCGTGCGGTGGCGTGCACACCGGAAGCAGCAGATCATATCATTTCAACTCGAATCATCGGACAGCTACCAATCAAGACCAAGAGACACACGAAACCAAGTCCAAACCATTCCCAGTCGAACATTGGCGTAATTACGAGTATGTTTTAAAATAGGAATGAAGATAAAAGTCAAGCAAATTATAGTAGTCATAGTTCATTCGATCATTCACTACGCTCACTAAGGTGGAAAATTATATATGGAATAGGGAGTTGATTGAGTTAGAACCCAACCGTCTGCAATCCTTAGACTGGTTCTCCGCAGTTCCCCAGCCCAATTTTAAATTCCATGCAAATGCTGGGACGGTACTTTCTAATAGACCATAGTCACTTCCATCCAATTCTTGCTCAGTTTAATTCATATTTATTCGTTTCATCTGTAATTAACCCTTCTGATGAGGAATGCGTCAGGTAGAGCCTCTGGCCATAAAAACTACCCACGACATAGAAATTAATTTCACCTTCTATCTGACCCTTTATAAATGGAAGAATAATTCATTCATTTTCATTATAGACTAGGGGTGTGGTGGTGCGGTGGTTAAACTTCTTGCCTCTCACCAAGTCAGTTCGGGTTCGATTCCCGATCAATGCATGTGAGATTTTCGAAATAAAATATCACGTCCTGTGGTTCGGAATCCACATAAACATGGAGGTCCCATGGCTCATGATCGTGAGATTGACAGTCTCGTAAAACTACAAGCGGAGATCAGAGGCAAAATATGAACAAGTCAACAATAAATGCGTGGTCCATGCATACCCATTTTTGATGAAAGCAATTTGAACACAATTTTCTCGGTAACAGTCTTCAAGTAATCATCCTCGGAAGCAATGCATGTGACATTTTCGAAATGTAATATCAGGTCCTAGCCTCCATGGCTTAGGCGGCAGCCCACCGGCCTCTCATCGCTGGGGTCCATGGTCAGAATCCCGGTCACTCCATGTGAGATTTGTGCTGGACAAAGCGGAGGCAGACAGGGTTTTATCCGGGTACTCCGGTTTTCCCTGTCAGTATTTCATTCCAGCAACACTCTCCACTTTCATTTCATTTCATCTGTCGTTCATTTAATCATTGCCCCAGATGAGTGCGACAGGCTTCGGCAGCCGGCACAGTTCATATCCTCGTCGCTAGATAGGGGCTTCATTCATTCCATTCCTGACCCGGTCGGTCGACTGGAAGCAGGCTGTGGATTTTCAATATCAGGTCCTGTGGTTCCTAATCCTCATAAAAATGGAGGTCCCATGGCTCATGATCTTGATGTGTTCTGTCAACATATGGAGAGCTGCATCAAACGAAGAAAACGTCGGCATGTTGTACATTTTGTTGGAATCAGCTTCTTGATGTAGCCAACGCCTTTAGGAACGGTAGAGTTTCAGAGTAAATCACCTCTGTTAGTTGTCCAGGAGTCAACAAAAGGAAGATCTTTCCTGTTCCCCTGTATAGGGCTTACCTGGCCACAATGCTTGTTATAGGAAGACCTCGTAAGTCCACTTGGTCATATCAGTAAATTGGCTTGAAAAACCCTTAATTTTTGGTACATTGATATGCATATTTGCGGGGAAAAGGTCGGTAGGCTCCGACACAAGAATATAAAAGTGGGGTTGCAACGCGCCATCCATCACAAGTGTGTGTGTGTGTGAATCTAACCAAGCCACACACCTGCTCGGTACCGTATCCTACAATGAGTGTGATTTCAAAGTTTGTAACACAGTCTTTCTCTTTAAAATTAGTGTACTAACCTCGTCTCTTAACACTATCTACGGAGGAAAGCAGTTTCTCAATTTCCCGTTCCAACACTGTTGTTATTTTAAGGCGTGGTGCCATATCAATTGCTGATCCAGAACAAAACAGCCTAGAATGATCAAAATTACAACCTTTATCCCTTGATAGGTTGATGAAACTACAGATGTCTGTCTGGAAACCTCGTTTCTGGTCGTCTAGGAAGTGATGGCTCACAAAGTAAATTGCTCTTTCTCTGAGCATCCATTACAGGTGACAATGCTTCATCCAACTATCACTTCTGTATTGGATGCCTCCTCATCCAGTAAAAGTGTACTTACTTACTTACACTTTCCACGGTGGAAAGCAGTTTCTTGATTTGTTCCAACATATCACTACCAAAGTAATTCAGCAACAGTTTCACAATTACTGTCTGTCTCAATGTAGGAGATGGCCATATTGTACAACATTTAACCTCTGTCAACACACTCTCACTGCTTAACTCTATCTAGCAGAGAACATACAACGCTATTCTGACCTCTATCTGACCGCTGCACAACATATAACCTCTATCAGAACACTCTCACTGCACAAATCTATCTAGCGGAGAACACACGACGCTCTTCTGACCTCTGTCTGACCGCTGCACAACATATAACCTCTATCAACACACTCTCACTGCACAAATCTATTTAGCGGAAAACACACAACGCTCTTGTGGCCTCTGCACTTCTTACAGTACGATAGGGAAACCTACACTGCTCCACCTATTCTCCCCCTACAGCCAATACCGTTGCACCAAAGCAGCTAATTCCTTGCACAGGTTTCTTCTAGTTTATGAACCCCAACACCACTTAACTAATTGTTGTGATCCTTCCTTGTAGGTGGAGTTTCTGTTGAGTATACATGCACACGTCATTGCGTGTTTGCTCGAACCTGCTTTCGTCTCGTTAACTGGATTCCAAGACAATACCTCCCTCTGTCTTCTTGTGACTGCTCTACTCCTTTGTTATTGTTAAACAAACTTTATCTGCCAACTTGACCAAGCACACGTTGGAAAATATAAGTAACATTTTCTATATGTATCTAAAATGTTCCCACGAACGTAAAAATGTTCAAGAGTTAAGGGCAATAAAATACCACAAGAACAGGCTATAAAGGTGGGTATACACTTGCGCGCGGTGCATGCGCGGCGCGTGTTGCTCGACCAGAATTATTATTTAAACGAACCTCTCGCGATCCATAGGAAACCCACGAACATGCACTAGTCAATTTGGAGTGTGGTAAATATAATCATGTCTCCGCCGCACGAGGGAAACCTCGCGATTGCGGTGATGAGTGGTGCGGCTGTTTTAATGGCACGTTTGTGCAAAAAGAAAAAGAAACGACGACGACGTTGGTGGCACACTGACATGTTTAAAAAAAGGAATGGTGCGGAATTAATGATGGACTTGAAGTCACGAGAAATTAGCGGCCAGTATAAGAATTTTACTCGAATGTCACCTTCTGACTTTGAGAATCTGCTGCAGAAGATTGGACCCCACATTTCCAAAGAAGATACGTATTTCAGCCCTGCGATTTATTTTACTTTTCTCACGCCGGTAGGAAGACAGCAGAGATATCACCTTCTTGCATTGGTCCGCAGATATATCCATCTCAGCTCCTATTTCCCTCCAGGCATCTGCTTATAGTCTATTGGTTTCTTAAAATGATCCTTATGTTGAGGATCCCACAGAAGAGGCTTTTTGCGATAAGCATCGAAAATTTTATCACAGATTCGTCTGACCACTCCATTATCACCACTCAAAACGCACAGATATTGCAATCAGATGCGCGCGAGAAACAACGAACTTCTCACAATCCCGTCCAAATCTGAACTGCGAACACTCAAAGTGCGCGTGTAAAAAACCGACAGGAGATGGATCGTCGTGCGCCACGCCGCTCGCGCGCAGCTTCGAGACCCCGTACTAATCTAGCGAACTTGCTGCGCGCGAGCGGCGTGGCGCGCAAGTGTATACGCACCTTTACTGTGTAACCATACAATGATTGTACCGTATTCGTGGAGCGAGGAAGTGGAGTTAGGGGTGAAGAGGGCAGGTAGCTGGGTGAAGTACTGTATGTCCCTATCATTCGGACCTTTAAAAACAAGTCGCTTTAAACTTTTCAATGCTGAGATTTTTCATTCGCATTTAAAAGTACTGTAGAAGTCGTAATTTTTAACTGATCAGGGGGCTTCAAATGTTTGAGTTTTGGGTCTTTATTATTCTAAATGTAAATTTAAAATCCCACATTTATATTCACTTCCATTTTGACGAATCGAAATTGATTTTTTTGGGCCCACGCTTGCATCGTTTCCATACCACAGCCCAGAATAGTTAGTTAGCGTTGTATTAAGGGATGGAACGTGACCAGAATATATTTTTTTATTTTATTTAGTCGATTTACCCTCTAGGTTGGTGGTTCCCACGGACTCAGCGAGGGAACTCACCACTAGCGCCTCTACGGGCAGTGTCCTGGAGTTTGGAACATCCGGACAGGAGGGATACAACTGGGGAGGTGTGATCAGCACGTCGCTCAGGCGGCCTCACCTGCAAAGCGAACAGGGGCCTCATGAGGGGAGGGATTGGAAGGTTAGGATGGATAGGCAAGGAAGAGGGAAGGAGGCGGCCGTGGCCTTGCAGTAGGTACTGAGCCAGTATTTTGCTGTATACTTGAACCCTGATACGACAGCGAGACGTATTTTGAAATTATTGTTTGGCATTAATTTGGCTGCAGGCTTGAGGAGCAATACACTCGTCATTCACTTAGGAGATAGATAGGCAATCCCGCCATGCTCTTGATCACGTGGACAGGACATGCTCACTAACTTATTTCTGCAAATGTCTGATGCATATATAAGATGATAATCGACGGAGTTCGATTGTCAACCTCGATACAAGGAGAGATGTATCATGGGTAGACTGCCAGCTGTGGCGTGTCTGCGAGCAGTTCTGAAATCACAGACACTTGAGTTTTGTGACACACGGAGTGAACGTGCTATCGGCTCTGTAAGAAAAGTTTCGTTAAACACGCAGTCGTACGAGTGTACTCTAATCACGGCGCGGAGCGAACAGGCGGATTGCTTCATAGCAACATGCGGTTGTTCGTATTTCTGGCGTGTTTGGCATAACCCAGAAAATAGATATATGCGAGTGAGCTTAGTTATTGCATGGACTTGTCAGTACAAACTCCACGATGAGGAAATCTACTACATATATGGTTGAAATGCAGGAAAGCATTAGTATTATCAAGAACAATACGACTGGACTTTATTGTGAGAATCTAGCTGCTGTAGCAATGTTGGGCTAAGCAGATAGTACAGGAATGCAATGCAGAGGCAGGATTGATCATTTGGAATGACAACCTTATAAATACTACAATGAAGAAAAAGAAACGATTGTAGGCGTTCGTTCTGATCCAGTGGTTTTGAAGTACATGAGAATGAAGAAACAACTCCAAATGAACGAAACTACTTTACTGATAACGTCGAGGGAGCCTTGTACAAGTAATATGTAGGAACTCCGTTTCGTAGACAGTGGTTTTCGAGTTAGCAGGAAGATGGTTCGACGACTTACAGCTCCAGCCTTGGACTACTCAGGGATGGGGGTCCAGTTCCTGAAAGGAATGTATATTCCTTTACTTTCTTCAATCTCAACCAGAACATCGCCAAAGGTAGCTGGAAAACTTTTCTTTCTTGTAGACAGTAGACTTTGTCACTTTTAGTTCGTCACTTTTCACCAATATTTTATTAAATAGTATGAAATTCATTCGAAGACTAGATTTGGTTCCTTGTATCATTTATGTCGGAGAGTGAAATTTATTTTGTAGTTAACAGTAAACGTAATGCTATTTAGAGCATTACTTGCATTTGTTTTATTTTTATTTTTTTTATTTTTTATTTTTGGAAATAAAACCAAGCATTGAATGTTGTTGGGAAGACATCTGCAGCATAATTAGGACCAAGACGACGATATTTTTGTATAAGAATAGCGATTAGGAAGAAGATGGCCACACACACGTGCACTTGAACTATTCCAAAAATATTTCAGTGATACTCTTCGTTTGGACTTATGACATTCTAGTAGACATTTCTTTCTTTTAGAAATGATAGTTCATTTTCATCATTATTTTCCATGGGTATGGAATCGTAGAAATCGTCCAGCGAGAACAATTGTGAATTGATTGTCGAGGCATTTGTAGCCTACTTTCATATTTCTTTTAGATTAGAGTTTTTTTCTACTGAAACTTTAGTTCGTTCAGTCTTCAGCTTGTGTTATTTGAATTCGTTTTTGGTAGGCTCTTGGCTAGATCATCGTTTGATTTAATGGTTTGCTTGTACCTATTGATACGATAATAGACTCCTTTCCATGGTGTAAATCTCACGTGTTTTCTTCTGAGTAGTTAAGCCGTTTTTCGAGTTTGGATAGGCGAAACTGAACCGACTATTTTACTAGTGTCTATCTACGATTTTTGGTTATATATAACTTATTATGGAAATAATTATACATATATATAGGAATAGTGAACTAAATTAACAGTTCAAACAAGTATAACAGAATTTGTCATAGACTTAAATGACGATAATTTATGGAAGTAGATAATACAACTTATCTAATAAATTGTTGCAACTTGTTGAGTGAAGTTGGGAAAGAGGTACTCTGTGACACTTCTATATTCGTCTACGATAAGGCGTGATATCTTCAGAGTAATTATTGAAAGGTTTTGAGTTTAATTACGTTTGGGAAAAAATCTTGACAGCTTTGGAAAGCTGAATTAATATATTGCAATTTAATGAATACGAATTTATTGTGCTAATGAAGCAAATATTTGACATCATTGGATGATAATGTATAATGTACTCGAAGTCTTATGTGAAGACATTAACGTAGTCATTTCGTTTTGTAAGAGTGAAATTAGCTTTTGAGCTATCACTAATTTGAATAGGAAGTTGTTGTGAACGTGAATTGGAATCACGAATGTTTCTCTTAAATGCCAGTATTAATTCAAGTAACCCTACGTTTTTATTCTTGCCTATTAAGATTTGCCGGAGATGGATTGCTTATATCGTGACACACATATTTAAGTGACACAGCCAGTTTTCGAATAACTTTAATTAATTCATGCAATATAATACATTTGATATTTCAGTGATTTTAACTGCATTATACTGCATTCATTGAAGCATCTGGATAGTTAATAAACTATTTTCTAACTTGTAACACTATTCGATTATCTTGATTGATTGTTGAATGCAACAAATTAAGAAAATTATAACCTTGAGATATACTTGTCGAATTAAATGGAAATGGGCAGCGATAATAACAAAATCCTAACTAAGGATATAATCTGTATATAAAATGTAAGATATGTATAAATTTTTAATAAGGGTATAGCATCAGTGCATGATTTAATATTGTATTTTTCATGTAATGTGTTCAATGAATGAGATATTTAAATACTGCGATTTAGAGCAGTAAGATTGGGCCTTATTATAGGCGTCTATTGAAACTATTGTCGTCATTCGATTTAGAGAAACTTTCTTCATTTTTGTCTAATTGACAGACTTACACCATATGCCAGTTAATAAACTGAATTTAATTTTTTTTTTTTTAATTCTTTGAACGACTGGTGTTTTCTATTAGAAAAGGGAGTGCGTTAGGAGGACCAGTGGGTGGTTTTTTCTTGAGTTTGCTTAAAATTAACGCCCGAGATACTTTCGTTTTCTTTTAGAGTCTCTTGTTCGAGTTCTTTTAAGAGCTTCGTTTCATTGTAATATATACACCACTGGCATCTTCGTATCGCATTCTTTAATATCGACGTATCCTAATCCCTGGTTGATCCTAGTTGGTAGACTTTTAGGGGTTATTTCAGCCGGGAACTTCCAGAATCTACGATCCATCTTTTCCATCGGATTTCAACAGGTAAGACCACATGGATTACGGGTACATCTATATATGGCGTCCCAACCTATGGGGCTTTCGAATTGGCATTCTCGAGTTCTCTAATGCTAAACCCATGTGTGAGAATCCATTTTTATGAGGTTATTGAGTTTAGCAGTTTTCGAACGATGTAGTCGTTAGCAAAATTTTCTTTGGCATTGCTACGATTATACACGTCGAATTCGTTGGGAATTCACGTTTCTTCAAAACGTGAAGATGAGTTTACTCGATCTACCTGGCATACAGATAGAATTATCGCCATTGCTTAAATTTATTTGTTTTGTGTGTGCCTAGTAAAATGTAATTTGATTGATTACCACATGATCATAAAAGACATTTCTAGGAATTTTTTATGGATCAGCGTGGTCAGATGGGACATGACATGGGGCCATTTTTCACTCCATGCTTGTCGGCCATTTCGTGTTAGTCACCGGCGATGATTATTTGTAGATCATCTGTAATGATAGAATCAATTTCTTTAATAATAAAATAAATAATTCAGCATCTCAACTTTAATTTAAACCGTTTCTAATATAAATCACCGTCGTTGCATTCCTCCTCTTTTCTTATAGACTTAATTTATATAATAAGTTTAGAAGCAAAACGAAATACAATGCTTGTATTGGTGAAAAGGGTCATTCTAAATGTGTCAATTCTGCTATTTATGTATTGCATTCCTATGTTTTCTATAATTGTATTTATCATGACAGCTGTGTCAAATAAGGACATTGCCAATATGTTGACGGCAATACAGGAGAAGATGGGCAGTCACACCAATGAATAAGCTGAGATCAGGAGTAATTGCCAAACTAGTTTTGACAATATCAACGCCATTGTCAATAAGAATACTGAATTAGTTCAGGAATCTGTAGGGGAGAATTTGAAGGCAGAGATTAGTCAAATGCACTTGTCCCTCAAATATCTTCAAGATAGTAATCGCAAGATTTCAGCTAAAACTAAAGATATAAAAGAAAAGATAGATGATATAGAAACGGGCATCGACAGTGTGACGGCCGATGTCAGGCTTGTTCAACTTGATATTAGTAATATTAATGTAGAAGTTAGCCATGTTAGATCTAATGTTGCATCATTAGACGTAAGAGCCATAAGCACTGAAAATAAATTAGATTCAACTGAAGGCAAATTAGATGCAGCTCAAGTTGATATAACTGCAATGCAGAATAAAGTAAATTCAACTGAAAATAAAATAGATTCAACTGAGAAAAAGATAGATGCCACTCAGGCTAAAATTAACCTAACAGAAGACATTGTAACTGGTATATGATCTAGAATTTCTACCATAAAGGAGGATGTTAGAAATATTAAATCGGAACTAGACAGTAACCAAAAAGAAAATAAAAATAGCTTAGATGCATTGCAATTGCAGTTTTCAAACGAAGCAATTACAACGCAAGAAACTCTAGTCAAATTAGAGGGTGATATGGCCCAACTTAAGGAAAAGGTTGAAGAACACAACAAGGTCTTGAGAAAGGATATAGAGATCGATCTCAAGGCTATTGTTAACGATCAAGTGACCATCTTAAGGGGGGAAATAACAAACATAAATGAAGACGTCATTAAAAGTATTAAGTCAGATTTTGAATTAAAGATTAACAGAACGGAAATAAGACTTAACCAAGATATTTCCCAGGCTAGAAAAGACACTGATAAACGAATCGATTCAGTACAGACTATGCAGGTCGAAAGCGTCACTGATCTTAGGGAGGATTTAGAAACGCAGATTAAAGGCGTAATTCTGAAAGTAAACCAAGTTAAGATAGATCTAAACTCAGAGCGTGAAAAGAAAACATCGGAATTAAACGAGATTAGACAGAGTTGCAAACGTTCAGTTTAAAGGATCACATAGACATAAATAAATTAAGAGAGGAAATCAAGTCACAATTGGACGCGTTGGGGAAACCTATAAATTCCGATGGGGAAGGAACGGTACACTATTTAAGGGACAGGATGGATACCACCACTCCAGCTAGAAACTATTTAGCGAGGTTGAATAAGGCACGTGAAACAGAACAGAGTCAGGCTAGATCAGAGATCCCGAATGAGGCTACATCAGAAATAAATCCCAGAGATTTTAGGACATCAACGCCTAATGACAGATCTAATGTCATGATAGTGAGGAATTACGAGGAGAAAATTAAGAAATTTTCAAATACGGAGGGCTTAACTCCCATAGAATTCATTAGAAATCTACAGGATCATTTTGCGGAACATCATGTTACAAGGGACAGAGAACTGCTGATTGTTGAGAAGCATCTGGCAGATGCACCGCTAAATTGGTTTCGCGCTTTCCGATACACTTTCGATAACTTCGAACAGTTTTCGGAAGCATTTATTAAAAGATTCTGGTCGATAGAGATACAACACGCAGTGAGGGCGGAAGTATATTCAAGGAAGTATAGTAGTACTGGACCCACCAGTTACTCTGAATTCTTCACATCTCAGTTAGCCCGCCTTAGATATCTTCAACCCCCACTGAGACAGGAGGAAATTCTCGAGACAATTTCACGCCAGTTACCGGTGGAAGTTAGAAGGAATTTAATCTCATCAGGCGTAGAGGATTTAGCGGCAATGGACGACTTGCTGCGTAGGCTCGACCATACTTCTATGTCGCCTACCATAGTCAAAAGCGGAAGGACGGAAACTAAGACCGTGAACGCGGTAGTCGTTGATCAAACTCAACAAACAGAAAGGTCAAATATGACAGAATCTAGAGGGGAAGGTCCGATGAGGAACAGTAGAACGTATAGTCGAAGGTTTGATGATAGAAACAACCAGCGACCATATGGAAACTACCAACAGAGATATGACCGAGACCGGGATAGTCCTAACCAAACAGATCGTAATCAAGAAAGATATAAACCTTACGAAGGTAGAAATAGGAATGACAGGTATATGAATGGAAATCAGGAAAGGGAGCAATACCAACCTAGGAACAAAAGGTATCGAGGTTATAAGAACAATAACCGATACTACGATAATAGGGATAGACAAGGCCAGTATCAGCAACAGAACAGAGGTCAACAAGGGTTTGCCAGATACAAAAACTACCGAGACAAGAACTATCATAACCAGGAAGATAAAGAACAGTCTAGAAAGGACAGGGATAGGCGTGAAGAAAGGAAGGATCGAAGGGACACAGAAAGTGAGCCAGAACCTAACACTAGCCATCACACTAGTGACAATGAAAGGGGTTCACAAGAAAAAAAACGCCAATTATGAAATCCCGGAAGGATTAAACAGCCAGCCGTCTCCATTTGACATAATTATACAAGATGTTTATGAGGTCACGGACGAAGATTTGTTGTACGAAGAAAAGGAAGGAATTGTGAGCGAACGAGCTGAATTGCCTATTATTGAAATCTCTGTGGGTGAACAACATTGTAGGTCTCTCATAGACACGGGAGCGGTGATTTCAATCATGTCCGAAGATTGCTTTTTGAAATTAGAAAAGGAACAACAATTTACCACGTTGCCAGCTTCATCGATCAAAGTTAGAGGACTATTTCAGGATAAGTCGATGAAATGTAAATTACAAGTCCAGATGAAGTTCAGTATAAATGAAAGATGTTTTGAGCATATTTTTGTGGTGCTCAAAAATATCAACTTCGAAATAATCCTAGGGATTGATTTTATTACCCGTGCTAGAATCACCATTGGCATGGACAGGAGAATTATCAGGTTCCCAGAGAAAACTATTAGGAAGATAGTACCTGAAGATATTGATTCCAATGAGGATGTGGAAAATTTGATCAGGGAAGAAGTTTTAGAAAATATAATAAACCAGACCGAGCAAGAAAGAGAGCATTATGCACTTTACGTCGAGGGATTTACAGAAATAGAAAAAGAATTCAAAGACTTGATCGAGGAGTTTACTGATATCTTCGATGATAAGCCAGGCCTAATTAAAAACTTCAAGTATCAGATTAGATTAAACGATGACACTCCATACCAGGCCAAACTGTATCCCATTCCGGATAAATATTATGAAGAGGTCAGGGAGATCATTAAGAGAATGGAAGCAGAGGGAATCATTAAGAAACAAGCCTCTTCCTACTTAAACCCTATTACGGTGGTAAAGAAAAGCAATGGTGAGCTTCGTCTATGGTTAGACGCTAGGAAAATAAATTCCCGGATATTTTTAGAAATGGACCGACCTCCCAAAATCAGAGATTTGTTACGGAAATTTAAAGACAAGGCATGTTTCAGCGTACTCGATTTAACAGCATCCTTCTATCAAGTAGAACTTGCCGAGGACAGCAGGCAGTACACAGGGTTTCTGTTTGACCAAACAACCTTCGTGTTCTGTCGTGTACCGTTCGGTATGATAAATAGTGGTCCAGCGCTCATTAGGGCTTTCGACAGTAAGCTTTCTGATGAAGTCAAACGCAGCGTCACGTGCTACATTGACGATCTCATCATCGCTTCAGTTAATGTTCAAGAACATCTGAAAGAACTTAGAAAGTTGTTCCTAGAGCTTCGAGAGGCCAATATTAAGGTCAACTACGATAAATGTCACTTCATGAAGGAACGTATAAATTTCCTAGGCCACACTATAGATCAATACGGTTATCATCCCAATCTTAAGAAGATTGAGGAAATTGCAAAATTCCCTAGACCAAAAAGAATCAAGCACCTACGCCAATTCCTTGGGATGTGCCAATTTTTGAGTAGTCACTGCCCAGGATACTCAGTGACCATGGCACCGTTATATGAACTGCTGAAGAAAAATAATCGGTGGAAGTGGACGGACTTAACTGAGCAGGCCTTAGAGAATGCGAAGACTATGCTGAAGGAATGTATTAAGTTAGAGTATCCGGAATTCAGCCGCACTTTTTATATTGAATCTGACGCTTCCAGAGTAGGTTTAAGTGCGGTCCTGTATCAAAAGGATGAACAGGGGAATAAGCACTACATTGATTTTTACAGCAGGAAATTAAAGCCTCATGAGGAGAATTATTTCACTACAGAGCTTGAGGCTCTGGCCTTTGTCTCAGCTTTGCAGAAGTGGAAAAAAATACTTCTAGATCATCAGATTGTAATAATTACAGATCACAGAGCTCTGCAGTTCATGCTTCAGTCCGATTTGTCTTCTGATCGTCTGACGAGATGGACGTTGTTTATACAGCAGTTTAACGCCACCATCAGACATCAGCCAGGCAAGGACAACCTTCTTGCTGATGCTCTTTCGAGAAACCCCTCTAATAAATTAACAGTAAACTTGGTACAATTGGAGGAGGGAGATGAGGCAACCCTGGAAAAGCTACGCAAATTAGCTGTGTCACAGAAGAGACACACTCCAATAAGGAACATGTACAGATATTTAAAGGGCCACATGGAAGACTCGGATGAGTATTTTCAGGCAACTAGGAGGACAGATTCGCTCTTTGTGGAGAAGTTGTTTGTAAATTTGTGGACAAGCACAAGAACAAACTTAGAATAGTGGTGCCTCCCAAATTGACTGTACCTTTGATCTGGTTAACACACAATAGTATCGGCCATGGTGGCCTGGATAAGACCATGAAAACGCTTCAGGAGACGTTTTATTGGTCTAAGTTGCGTCAGTCCGTTGCGAGGGTTATTAGGTCATGTGACAGTTGCCAGAGGAGCAAATATCATTCGGCATTATCTAAGGAGGAGCCGAGAGCAATTATCCCCTATAGACCACGTGAATTAATGGCTTGTGACCTGTTTGGCCCTTGTCCAAAAGGTGCCAGGGGTAACCAGTTTCTACTTGTTACCGTGGATGTGTTTTCGAAATTCGTCAACCTAGACCCCTTGCAGAACGCAACAGCAGCGCAAGTTATAAGTCGCATAGTTAAGAGTGTATTCACAAAAGCTGGAAGACCAGAAACGATTCTTTCAGATAATGGATCACAATTTACTTCCCATGAATTCAAAGTCGCTATGAAGAGATTTGGAATACGACACGTGTTCTCCAGCATCAGATATCCTGAGTCCAACAGTTCGGAACGTCTAATGTCAGAGGTTGCCAAGTTTGCACGTTTATACTGCCCTCATGATCATCCTAGCTGGGTAAAATATGTACCTCTGATGGAGACATGCCTAAATACGACATATCATGAAAGTCTGAGAGATATTCCAGTGTTAGTTCATCATAACAGAAAGCCAGAAAGAGCTTGGGATGAAATAACACAATTCTTAACTAAAGATGCTGAACCGTCAGAGCAGGAAAGGGTGGATAATGCCCGAGAAAGCCTGATGGATGCGGCGGAAAAAAGACAGAAAAGAAATGAAGGAAAGCGCTACAACCCGCCTCTAGAAACTAATAACTTAGTTCTCGTACGTAAATCCACTAAAACAGATGCAGCGAGGAAGATATACATGAAGTTCAGTAGCCTGTACATTGGCCCCTACAAGGTAGGCAGAGTGTACGGGAATAATAGTTACCAAGTCCTAGACATCCACACGAACGAGGAAATAGGAAAATTCAATGCGAAGAACCTCAGAAAGTACTTTAAGAGAGTGGAATAAAACACAAAATACTGTTCATTAACGAATACCTGGAATGGTGTAATAAAAGTATTTGCACACTTTTATTAGCTAGGTTGGGAGGAGGATGAGCCAGTATTTTGCTGTATACTTGAACCCTGATACGACAGCGAGACGTATTTTGAAATTATTGTTTGGCATTAATTTGGCTGCAGGCTTGAGGAGCAATACACTCGTCATTCACTTAGGAGATAGATAGGCAATCCCGCCATGCTCTTGATCACGTGGACAGGACATGCTCACTAACGTATTTCTGCAACTGTCTGATGCATATGTAAGATGATAATCGACAGAGTTCGATTGTCAACCTCGATACAAGGAGAGATGTATCATGGGTAGACTGCCAGCTGTGGCGTGTCTGCGAGCAGTTCTGAAATCACAGACACTTGAGTTTTGTGACACACGGAGTGAACGTGCTATCGGCTCTGTAAGAAAAGTTTCGTTAAACACGCAGTCGTACGAGTGTACTCTAATCACGGCGCGGAGCGAACAGGCGGATTGCTTCATAGCAACATGCGGTTGTTCGTATTTCTGGCGTGTTTGGCATAACCCAGAAAATAGATATATGCGAGTGAGCTTAGTTATTGCATGGACTTGTCAGTACAAACTCCACGATGAGGAAATCTACTACATATATGGTTGAAATGCAGGAAAGCATTAGTATTATCAAGAACAATACGACTGGACTTTATTGTGAGAATCTAGCTGCTGTAGCAATGTTGGGCTAAGCAGATAGTACAGGAATGCAATGCAGAGGCAGGATTGATCATTTGGAATGACAACCTTATAAATACTACAATGAAGAAAAAGAAACGATTGTAGGCGTTCGTTCTGATCCAGTGGTTTTGAAGTACATGAGAATGAAGAAACAACTCCAAATGAACGAAACTACTTTACTGATAACGTCGAGGGAGCCTTGTACAAGTAATATGTAGGAACTCCGTTTCGTAGACAGTGGTTTTCGAGTTAGCAGGAAGATGGTTCGACGACTTACAGCTCCAGCCTTGGACTACTCAGGGATGAGGGTCCAGTTCCTAAAGGAATGTATATTCCTTTACTTTCTTCAATCTCAACCAGAACATCGCCAAAGGTAGCTGGAAAACTTTTCTTTCTTGTAGACAGTAGACTTTGTCACTTTTAGTTCGTCACTTTTCACCAATATTTTATTAAATAGTATGAAATTCATTCGAAGACTAGATTTGGTTCCTTGTATCATTTATGTCGGAGAGTGAAATTTATTTTGTAGTTAACAGTAAACGTAATGCTATTTAGAGCATTACTTGCATTTGTTTTTTTTTTGTTTTTTTTTTTTTTTGAAATAAAACCAAGCATTGAATGTTGTTGGGAAGACATCTGCAGCATAATTAGGACCAAGACGACGATATTTTTGTATAAGAATAGCGATTAGGAAGAAGATGGCCACACACACGTGCACTTGAACTATTCCAAAAATATTTCAGTGATACTCTTCGTTTGGACTTATGACATTCTAGTAGACATTTTTTCTTTTAGAAATGATAGTTCATTTTCATCATTATTTTCCATGGGTATGGAATCGTAGAAATCGTCCAGCGAGAACAATTGTGAATTGATTGTCGAGGCATTTGTAGCCTACTTTCATATTTCTTTTAGATTAGAGTTTTTTTTACTGAAACTTTAGTTCGTTCAGTCTTCAGCTTGTG
The DNA here is from genome assembly GCA_946902985.2 of Meconema thalassinum. Taxonomy (NCBI): domain Eukaryota; kingdom Metazoa; phylum Arthropoda; class Insecta; order Orthoptera; family Tettigoniidae; genus Meconema; species Meconema thalassinum. The sequence continues at coordinate 276,042,546 of OX336389.2, read as the reverse complement.
TTATTTGAATTCGTTTTTGGTAGGCTCTTGGCTAGATCATCGTTTGATTTAATGGTTTGCTTGTACCTATTGATACGATAATAGACTCCTTTCCATGGTGTAAATCTCACGTGTTTTCTTCTGAGTAGTTAAGCCGTTTTTCGAGTTTGGATAGGCGAAACTGAACCGACTATTTTACTAGTGTCTATCTACGATTTTTGGTTATATATAACTTATTATGGAAATAATTATACATATATATAGGAATAGTGAACTAAATTAACAGTTCAAACAAGTATAACAGAATTTGCCATAGACTTAAATGACGATAATTTATGGAAGTAGATAATACAACTTACCTAATAAATTGTTGCAACTTGTTGAGTGAAGTTGGGAAAGAGGTACTCTGTGACACTTCTATATTCGTCTACGATAAGGCGTGATATCTTCAGAGTAATTATTGAAAGGTTTTGAGTTTAATTACGTTTGGGAAAAAATCTTGACAGCTTTGGAAAGCTGAATTAATGTATTGCAATTTAATGAATACGAATTTATTGTGCTAATGAAGCAAATATTTGACATCATTGGATGATAATGTATAATGTACTCGAAGTCTTATGTGAAGACATTAACGTAGTCATTTCGTTTTGTAAGAGTGAAATTAGCTTTTGAGCTATCACTAATTTGAATAGGAAGTTGTTGTGAACGTGAATTGGAATCACGAATGTTTCTCTTAAATGCCAGTATTAATTCAAGTAACCCTACGTTTTTATTCTTGCCTATTAAGATTTGCCGGAGATGGATTGCTTATATCGTGACACACATATTTAAGTGACACAGCCAGTTTTCGAATAACTTTAATTAATTCATGCAATATAATACATTTGATATTTCAGTGATTTTAACAAAAATATACTGCATTCATTGAAGCATCTGGATAGTTAATAAACTATTTTCTAACTTGTAACACTATTCGATTATCTTGATGATTGTTGAATGCAACAAATTAAGAGAATTATAACCTTGAGATATACTTGTCGAATTAAATGGAAATGGGCAGCGATAATAACAAAATCCTAACTAAGGATATAATCTGTATATAAAATGTAAGATATGTATAAATTTTTAATAAGGGTATAGCGTCAGTGCATGATTTAATATTGTATTTTTCATGTAATGTGTTCAATGAATGAGATATTTAAATACTGCGATTTAGAGCAGTAAGATGGGGCCTTATTATAGGCGTCTATTGAAACTATTTTCGTCATTTGATTTAGAGAAGCTTTCTTCATTTTTGTCTAATTGACAGACTTACACCATTTGCCAGTTAATAAACTGAATTTAATTTTTTTTTTAAATTCTTTGAACGACTGGTGTTTTCTATTAGAAAAGGGAGTGCGTTAGGAGGATCAGTGGGTGGTTTTTTCTTGAGTTTGCTTAAAATTAACGCCCGAGATACTTTCGTTTTCTTTTAGAGTCTCTTGTTCGAGTTCTTTTAAGAGCTTCGTTTCATTGTAATATATACACCACTGGCATCTTCGTATCGCATTCTTTAATATCGACGTATCCTAATCCCTGGTTGATCCTAGTTGGTAGACTTTTAGGGGTTATTTCAGCCGGGAACTTCCAGAATCTACGATCCAGCTTTTCCATCGGATTTCAACAGGTAAGACCACGTGGATTACGGGTACAGTACCATCCCAGCATTTGCCCGAAGACGAAGTGGAAAACCACGGAAAACCACTTCGAGGATGGCTGAGGTGGGAATCGAACCCCCTCTACTCAGTTGGACCACCCGAGGCTGAGTAGACCCCGTTCCAGTCCTCATACCACTTTTCAAATTTCGTGGCAGAGCCGGGAATCGAACCCAGGACCTCTGGGGCGGCAACTAACCAGAATAAAATTATTTCTTAAAATCAGTAGCTAAGTAATACTTGTTCTCCTTAATAAAACAAAAAATGAAATTTTTTGATCTGAAATCACAACGAGGCGTAAAGTATTTGTTTGTTATTCCTCCATGCTTGTTTACATCACAGATGAACTCCAACTATACAGGACATAATGCTCTATTTGTTACTTTCGGAAGCAAACATGCAAACTCAAGTAGTACTGCATAATGCCTACAGATTCCACAGATCGACTCGGCACTCAAAAGCAAATGGAGAAATTTAAAGGAAAATAGTTCTTGTGCGCCGTTTATAGACGGGCGAAGCACTCAACAGGTTAATGGCTACCCCCGCGTAGAGAGCAGACTATTCAGTAGCTCGAACTAATGGTACAGACATCCGAATCTTCATTGCACATTTATTTCACATTCACAACTATATTACTAAGCCTTACAGTAGTACGAATGCTTTTGCCATGCTTCCTTTTACTTGACACTGGCATCGTAGTTTACTAATTCACTGATAAAGCGTGACTGATTTTCGAGATTCATACTCGGAACGCCTGGGAGAGGCTCAATGGCAAAGGATGAATACAAGTTTCACATTCCTTTCAGAACGAAACAGTGAGAAGTCGAGCTGTACATCCACAAAGATAGGTGGTAAATAACTACATTCCATCAAATTCATGCCATGGGTTTTAGTTCGTTTTGGAATCCAGCAGTTTAGTTGAGTCTTGGCATGAACGTTGATGTAGCCTATAGTGATGTGTATGTCGTTTAGCAAGTTGAGAATCTCCATCTTCCACTTTCATTACCCCGGCTCGTGTAATACCGCACTTTTATGGCGGTCGCGCCGACATAGGAGGCAGACAGGACGGCTCAGCCTCTATCCTGTTGTCAAAGTGCCGGGGAAAAGTTTACAGGAAAGCAAAATGTCTAGGTTCCTCAAGACGTCGGAGTTAAAGTATTGATTGCATGTCATTGAAACTTCTGATTCCAATTAATTCGCACGATAATTTATTAAAATCAAACACGCATACATAAATACGGTAGGTCCATATGCATCCAGATAATTTGGATTATCCTAAATGTTGGCACATAATATAGCGTCTTGACTGAATTTTTAGCCTATTTTAATTTAAGAATAAATAGGCTTAAGAGATCACCTATTGCCCGTGTGTGTGCGCGTATGTGTGCCCCCCCCCCCCCCCGTACCCCTAATAAAATCCAAACGGCTGGAGCGAATTCAATAAAACTCAGTAAGAGCATAGTACTATTTCGTCCGACCCCGACCGTGCCCTTCAAATTTTATTAGGTATATCCCATCCAACATGCCGGCTGTGCGAAATATTTCACAGGCATTCTATATCGCCGAAACTATTACTGATCACCCTGAAATTTTGTACGGTGATAAAATTACTACTAGAAGTTCAACTATGTGACTTTCAAAAACCTGTTTAGTCCATGGCGACCAAGCGAAGATGAAACTTTTAAATAGACTTTTCTCGCAATTTAACCATCCGAGCGCAGTGAAACATGTACAGCGAATGTTTATACACATGTTATTGCACTGACATCTAATTTAGTTCAATTGTTTACATAACCTCAACATAGCGATGTGCAAAGTTTTAAAATTAACTTTTCAATTCTTGTGTCCCAAACATGCTATTGAAGTCAACGTTTGAACAATGAACCTACGGAATAATCGTCATCTAATATCATATAACTTTATGGCCTACATATATATAAATCCAACATGGCGACCATCTGAAATATATAGACCAGGCTGTTCCAAATCCACGAGTTTGAGTATGAGTACACGCGAGTCCATGCACTTCCAGCCAGTCTTGATGTATCCACCGCGAAGTGACGGCAGCCCCCCACAGCAGAGCTGTATTGCATGTTGTAGGTTTACTCACGTAAGGCGGCGAGTACTCCGCTGCTCACGGACGAGTTGCTCGGCTGGAACAGCCTGATATAGACGGTTCTCAATATTTACTAATCTATGACAGCAATCAAACTGAAATTTTGTATGTTGATAAAGGCTATGAACATAAGTTCACCTATGAGACTTTCAATAAACTGGTGAGCACAAATCTAACATAGCGACGACGTGAAATTTAAATATTTAATTTGACGTCTCTCGTTATTTAACCATCCGAGCGCAGTGAAATTTGGTACAGTAAATATGTATACAAATTGTAATCTACTGACATCTAATTTATAACCACAAAATGCCGGCTGTGTGAAATTTTTAATCTTGTTTATACTTCTTGTGGCCTAATCATCCGATTAAAGTTTGAATAATTCACCTACGCAATAATCTTCATGTAATAGGATTCTGAAATTATGTTACATTCAATTCTAATAGTTACATTGCATTTTACTTAATTTATTAAGCACGCTGTTGCTTTAATTTTATGTGTCTTTTGGTGCGGTTTTTGAACGGTAGAGTGAAGTACGTGACCTTCTTGTTCCTATTTCTGAGCGAAGGCATGAAGAAGAGCACGTGTTAGCTCTTATCCCGGGAATCGGTTGAAATATATTAAGCGTTTTAGAAATTAGAGTTTAGTGATCGGGGCCATACAATTGAGTTCATTGAATGTCGGTGTGAATGACGGAATTTTCGTATGCTATTCCATTTCTCTGAGATATTTATAAAAATGGCTAAATTCTAAAATTGATCTGAACTGTTTCAATTGTTTACTTTAAAGAAAAATTTCAAATAGGGGAAGGCAACTTGAACAATTAGTCAACTTTCTCCTGAAGGGTGGGCATAAAATTGATGACTCACTAGCATTTAACCAATCATTATATTCGACAAAGTTTGATATAGATGAATTTACTAAGAAAAACAGCCAAGAAAAGCCACATGGAATGAAAACCAATTTCAGGAAGAATCATGACAGCAAGTTTTAATACAAATGTAGGTGCGTTAGCATAATCCAATTGTATGCACCGACTGAAGCAGCAGACGAAGAAGACAAAAACAACTTCTACGCCTCACTAAACTAAACAATGAATGGAATTAGGAAAACGTATACAGTAATTTTGATGGGAAATCTAAATGCTGAAGTGGGTACTGAAAATGAAGGAGTAGAACACATAATGGGGAAACATGGCACGGGTGAAAGAAATGACAACGGAGGACGTCTCACTGACTTCTGTGCAGAGAGGAACCTGGTGATAGGCTGAACCATTTGTCCACACAAGAATTGTCACAAGATAACATGGAGGTCCCCTAATGGTATGACAGAAAACCAGATACACCATGTGGCCATCTCAAGGAAATTGAGAAGGTCTATGAATGACGTCAGAAACAGACGTGGCGCAAATGTCGGGAGCGACCACCATCTCATCCTAGCACAGTTCCGAATAAAGGTCAAAGGAAACAAGCAACAACTGGAAAGTAAGCACAGAAAATACGATGTGATGAAATTAAGAAATGAAAGCCACAAGTACCAATTTAGATTACAGTTAAGATACCGTTTTGAAGTTCTTGACATGGAGAGCGAAGGAACAATAGAAGGGGAATGGGGGAAAGTGAAAGGTAACTTTGTGGAAACCAGTGAAGAAGTACTGGGATTCAGAGAAAGAGGAATACAAGATTGGATAACAGAGGATACATGGCAAAAGATTAAAGAGAGGAAAGAAGACAAACAGAAATTAAATCGAAGTGAAACGCGACAAAAGGAGCTAAGGGTGCAGGGGGAGTATAATGGGAAAGACAAGGAAGTGAAAAGGAGTGCCAGGGAAGATAAGCGCAAGTGGGTGGAGAACCAAGAGCCCAAAACAGAATCTGCTGCCGGAATAGGAGACATGAAGACTTTATACGAGGTGACAAAAACGCGCTCAAGGCAAAAGATCCAGAGAGGAGGACCCATCAGGATCAAGGAAGTTAATTTGGTCACTGGAGAAAAGGAACAACTGAAGAGATGGAAGGATTATTTTGAGGGAGTGTTAAACATGGATTGGGACAACGCTCAAATGGAAGAAGAAAGGGAAAAACTAATAATGCCCGAAGAGGCAGACGCAAGAATCAACACCGACCCAATTACAAAGGAGGAAATCATCACGGCTATCAAGAAGATTAAAAATGGCAAAGCGCCAGGAATTTATAACATTCACCCAGAATGCCTAAAGGAAGACATCGAACTATCGGCAGAAATATTCAACCCCCTGTTTGCCAAAGTGTGGGAACAAGAGCAGATACCAGAAGACTGGAAAAAAGGCCTACTTGTGAAACTTGCAAAAAAGGTAGATAGGACAAAATGTGACAATTGGAGAAGTATTGTCCTACTCTCGATTCCAAGCAAGGTATTTACCAGAATCCTCATAAATCGAATTGAAAATAGTATAGACCAGAAATTGAGGAGAGAATAAGCATGTTTCCGGAAGAATAGGTCATGTGTTGATCAAATAAACACTTTAAGGATCATAGTGGAACAATGCCAGGAATGGAATGCAACACTATATCTGATGTTTGTGGGCTTCCTCAAAGCATTTGATTCCCTGAAAAGGACATTTACGTGGAAGACAATGGCTAGATATGGAATACCTGGGAAAATCATCAACCTAACCAAGAGTTTCTACGAGAACTACAAATGCCAAGTGATACATGAAGGAAAACTGACCGAACCAATTGAGGTCAACTCAGGGGTGAAACAAGGGTACATTCCCTCTACCACAATTTTCCTCGTCACCATGGATCTAGTTATGAGGAAGGTGACGTTCGGAGCTGAAACCGGACTCCAATGGAGGTTAATGCAACACCTTGAGGACCTAGACTTTGCGGACGACGTATGTGTCATCTCCCAAAATGTCAACAACATGGAGGGAAAATTGAAACGTAGGCCTATACAAGATCAGGAAGCAAGAACATGAATGAAGATTAACTGCAGAAAGACAAAGGAAATGCGAATGAATAGCACAATCGATCCAGAAAAGAGGTTCCAGATAAATGGAGAGGAGATTGAGACGATGGCAGAGTTCCAATACCTAGGTAGTATAATAACAGAAGATGGTGGTGCCAGTGCCGATGTCAAAAGCCGTATCCAGAAGGTGAACTCCGCATTTGTCCAACTACAGCATATGCAATATGGAAAGCACGTGATATTTCAACTAAGACCAAACTACGAATTTTCCGCACAAATGTAAAAGCAGTCCTCTTGTATGGATGCGAGACATGGAAGCAACCACACAGATCAACAGGAGTTTGCATGTTTTCATTAACCGTTGCCTCAGAACAATCCTGCGGATACATTGGCCAGAGACCATTATAAACGAGGAACTCGTGAAGAGGACAGGAGAGACCCACATAAAAACATGGTTTCCTAATTCTACTACAAGCCTAAGGCAGGAATAGAACCTAACTGAAGGGCATGGCCATCTTCTTTCAAAGCCTACCTTCAATTGCAAATACAAACTCTGGTACAGACACAACAATAGAACAGGTTATCAGATATTCCCCAAACACAAACACACGTATGTACACAGTTCTGGTAGCCAAGGAGACACAAGCCCTTAAATGAAACAGCAACCAGCGACAACATCGCCTATGTAGTCCCTACACAATGATCCGTACTGACAGCTAGCACCAGTAATATTTAGACATGCTTAAGAACAATATTACTTGTTCATTGCACACCATGTATGGTAGACTTTAACAAGTCAGGTTTAGCGCTTCAATTGTTACTGATACTCAAACGTACCAAACAATTTGTTTCTACGCATCAAAATAGAGCAATCAATTGATTCAAAATCATACCAGATATTATTATTGTTACGAGGGGTGATCAGAAACTAAGGTTAAAGCGCCAATATTCCTGGAGTTTCGCCCGTTATAGAGAAATTAGTAGTGGGGAGTAATTCAAATGCACACGGTTAGTAACTGTGTAGAGTTTTAGCCACCCACCACCTACAGCGCTAGTTGTAGGTAAACAACTTTTTTTTTGTCGTGTGGTCTCCTGAGAGGCCGAGTGCAGGTCTTTCTAGTCAACGTCCGTGGGCGACCTGCGCGTCGGGATGAGAGATGGAATGGATGAAGATGAAGGAAACTGGGCAAGGATGTGGAAGGAAGCGGTCGTGGCCTGTCAGAAGGGACCGTCCCAGCATTTGCCTGGTGTTGAAAATGGGAAACCACGGAAAACCATTTCAAGGACGGCCGACGGTAGGGCTCGAACCCACGCGTCTACCGAGTCAGCAGAGAGCTTGCTCCCATGACCTAAAACTGCGCTTTAGCGAGCGTAGCCACTGCTGTCTGTTGGTAAACAACTAATGACGACTCGTTTGGAAAACTGGTCTCGCGAAGAGACCCGCTCAGTTATTCGATTTCTGTGGGCGAAACATGTAACCGCGGCCAGGACTTTTCACCGAGGGCGTTATTTTCCTTCGTGACAACGCGCGACCTCACAGCCCAGAAGACCACCACGCTGTAGAAGCGGTTTCGTTGGGACATCATTGACCACCCTCCCTACTGCTCGGACCTCGCTCCTTGGATCTTCCCATGTCAGTTCAGACCTGGAGCGCCCTATGGACCGCTCGACTACGCTGGAGAGTCGCCCTTTTCGTTTCTAATATATTATGGTGAATCTTGTCACTTCTTGATGAACGCAGTATTTTATTTGCAATTTTCATTTGGCACAATCTAGAGAAAAATGCGGCTTCACACTGATGTCACTGATTTATGGCAGTGATCATATGAAAGCTACTGAGGTATGGGTGACGCCAAGTAATCACATTCTTATAACAGTTATTGCCTTTGGATGCTGTGAAAGGGTTACTGTTGATGCACTGGCTCGGTGAGAAAACCAATGGCAAACTACCTCCCTTGTTAAGATCTCGATATTCCGCCCTGCCCCTAGCGTACCTAATTATAGCACTGCCTTGGGGGTTTGGGGATTTCTAACCCCACACAACCTACGGTGTTGCCTTTTGGGGACTGATAAATTTACAGTGTAATGTGACCAGCGAGCGTCATACACGAAAGCAATGGGAGAGGAATGTAGTAAGTGGTTTTGAAAATCAATGCGCTTCTATGGAAAGTCAATCAAAGCAAAATATTTGACATTTTAGGGCCAACAAACATACGAGGAGACAAAGCATTTTTATGGATGCATGGAACTAAAAGTGTAACTTCGTTGTGTACAGAATTACAGAATAATTCATGTTTGACGTTCATTATTGCCTGCATCCGTACTTTTATTGCCCAGATGGAAATAGGCAAATTAACGATTTTATGAAAAATGCTTTCATGTTTAATAGGATATTTTCAAACACATTGTCGTGTTTTGATATCTGTTGGTGAATACCTCGCGACGTAGCCGTGCTCGTAAAACCGTGCAACAGAGCAACGCAGGTAGCTGCAGCACGTCCGGAGATCGCAGGTTCGAATTCCATCGCTGACAGTGGCTATCCTGAGTGTGATTTCTCCCCGGTTTTTCCCACACTCCCTCCAGGCAATGCTCGGGATAACAACTTACCTCAAGTTCTGGGGCACCTACTTCATCCCTGTCCCTAATGCAGTTACACACACTACAGTCATCACAGAAGCACAGGTTATCAGAAACATTCAACACACACTTAACTACGCGGGGCTGATAACCAAGATGTCACAAGCCCCTCAAATGAATTAATAACAACAATCTATTGTTGAAGAACTAAAATAGAAAATTAATCTCGTTTCTTTTCTTCCATCCCTAGCAAATGTTACGTTTCCAAATTTGTAGTACACTGCAGAAAATGGAAATTGCAACACCATGAAGGCATTGGTCGTTTGTGTTGATTTTCAAGATATGTAAACGATCAAAGTTACAGACCCATTGGATTGTTGCTACAGGTCTCCCCACTTGATTGGTCACGGAGGAATCAACTCCAGTATACGGACTCTGGTGTAGCGTAGTTGACTTGCAGTCTGTGCAGTGAAGTGTTCCCCGAAACATGCCCCGACGACAGAGAAGAGCACGCTATCAACAACTGTCGCCGTTTGAGAGGGCTCGGATAATTGGGCTGTGTGAGGCTGGATTATCGCTAAGGACTGTCGCTGCACGTGTTGGCCGACAGGCATCTACGGTACAACGTGTATGGCAGCAGTGGTCAAATGAAGATAACCACACTCGTAGACCTGGCACAGGCCCAGCGCGACAGAAAACTGTGTGAGAGGATCGCCGCATCATTCGGATGGCCCGGATGGAACCCCATGCAACAGCAGCGCAAATTCGAGCAGCTGTGGTACCCCAACGTACACAACAAACAGTTGGTAATCGCCTGCGTGCAGCTGGCTTACGATCCCGTGTCTCTGCAGAAGGTGTTCCATTGACCCCACAACAGCGACGTGTAAGGCTGGCCTGGTGTCGAGAACGAATGACGTGGGTCGACGAATGGCATAGGGCCGTCTTTAGTGATGAATCGCGCTTCTGTCTTGCCCGCAGTGATCGCCGGAATCGTGTGCGCCGGCGTACCAGGGAGAGGGGCCGCCCAGACCTTATTGTCGAGAGGCACACAGGGCCAACACCAAGCATTATGGTCTGGGGAGCTATTGGCTTTAATGTGAAATCACAATTAGTGCTGGTTGAGGGCACTATGACTGCTCGACAGTACGTTGATAGGGTACTCAATCCAGTGGTTCTCCCTATGATGGCGAACATTGCTAATGGGATGTTTCAGCAGAACAATGCCCGGGTTCACACTGCACGCATCTCCAGAGAAGCTCTCCACGACATCACAACCTTAGAATGGCCCGCCAGATCCCCGGACCTCAGTCCTATTGGGCATGTGTGGGACATGATGGGTCGACAACTGGCCAACCGTCCTCAGCCACCCACTACTCTGGAACAACTGACCCGTGCAGTGCAGCAAGCATGGGCCACAATTCCTCAGGAAGTGATCCAGGGCCTTATTGACTCCATGCCTCGCAGAATTCATCAATGTATTGCAGCTCGTGGTGGGCACATTCTGTATTGATTGTTGTCCAAACTTGCGGTCAGAGGGACCTGAAAATGTAATCATCGAATCACAACCGAACACTCGTCCTTCATGTTCAATTGCAACAATGTAGCACCACTCCTTCTGGGTGTTGCAATTTCCATTTTCTTCAGTGTATTATATTTAGAAAAATGACCACTGGCTACGGCGGTCGAGAGCGCTTACGCGCTATCTCATGCATCGCTGGAATCGGGGGAGCGTGGGTTCGAATCCCACCTCGACCTTCCCGTGGTTTCCCACTTTCATCACCAGGTAAAAGACGGGATGGTTCCTTTCAGCAAGTTCACGGCCGACTTCCATCTTTTACGTAAGCGTATATATTGTAAATACCATCACCCACATTCTTGTAGACATATATTTAATTGTCTAAGTATAATGGATCTGATGATGATCGCTTGATGATCGAAACTGGTCATCCAAATGAATTTATTAATCTCATGTAATTTTCTTTCTGGATTAGGGAAACACCCATTACAATTGGGTACAATCGTGTTGACCGACTGAAAAGCATTTCATTTCGATAACTAAGGCAACACTGAAAATCGGCTTCCAACACAATAATGTTAAGTTAAATGAGCGGCTTCGGTGGCGTAGTTGGTAGCATGCTGAGCTTCTATGCCCAAGATCGCGGTTCAAACCCGGCCGAAGTCGTCGGATTTTTTAAGAGCGTTAAAAAGCTCTCAGTATGCCTTCCTTCGGAGGGGAAGTAAAGCCGGTGGTCCCATGTCATAGATTTATGGCATGAAAAAGAATCTTCCACTAACTACACTTGTGGAAGCTAAAATTTGTGGGTTAGTTTGATAACGCTATATTAGTTCCAACGTTCACCACCAGATGCTGACTGCGATGGCATTTACTAGCCACGTCCGCAGCTAGGTGTCGTGGACGGTAGCATTTGGTAGCAAAAGTAGAAACTACGGTACTTGAAATAATGAATCGTCTGCAGTCCTTCCACCTGCATCACAGGTAACACACACTAAGACAGCCATCACAGTTAACAGTGGTTATCAGACAAATTCTACTCACACCCAAAGTACAGGTGGCTACATGACCGCGTTGTCGCAGCCCCTAAAGTAAGGAACCAACCAACGTAAGTTAAATGAGTTACTAGCAGGCTGAATTGTGCATGATATTGCTGTACAGTTAAATAAGAAAGGATCATTTTAATGTTGTTACTTGTTGCGTGTGAAACTAGCACAAGTAGGCCTACATCACTTATAAAATCATGATTTAGATAGAAGTTTAGAAGGCTGTGAGCTTGAGAAATGCAACCAGTTTAGCAAAGTCGCAGGTGTGTGAAGAGCGAGGTAGCTAAGAGTTGAACTTGGCAGGCTATAGAGCAGCTTTGCTCAAACCGGGCATTATGCCAAGTGGGTGCCCGCTCCGTAAACGGGCGGCAAGCGGGAAAAGTAGCTGCGTTCAGTCTTGGCATCATAAAACAACCGATTGCCTCACTGCAGTGACAGCTGGTGCTACGAATAAGGAGTCATCTGAGAAGAGACCAAGTTCTAGTGCAAATAGCATGCAACAAAAATCCCCATGCGAAGGGCAGTGGCCTTTTGTGCCAAGTGGATAACGTGCTAAATGCTTAGTTTGTGCACATTCTGTGATAGCTAAAACATATAACGTTGAGCGGCAGCTATAATGTGCAAGTTTTGGTTCAACATATTTATGTGAACAACTTTTCTCCGCTTTATAACTTTACAAATCGAGACATCGATCACAAATAACAGATAGCAATCTGAGGGCCTTTTTCAACTGCACATCAGTAGTACGAGGGGTGTTCAAATGAAATGGTACGCAACGATACTGTGGGTACAATTTATTCGTTATTCAAAAGTTATCACCACAGGCCTGTGCTGAGGTGTCCGATTGCTTCACTAGCCGCAGGATTCCCTGTTCCCAGAAGTCTTGTGGTTGTGATAGGAGCCAATCCTGTACGGTATTGTTTAGTTCGTCGTCCGATTGGAAAAAGAAAAGATACGAGCCTTACAGTAGTCGCATATGATGTGTAACATCTGACATCTTATCCTACTGGTATACTATACAGCTTGGACATTCTTAAAATGTTAATTTACGCTCCATTTTCAGAATGGTACTATGATGAATGTATAGATTGAATTGGAGATATGCTACTGTCACACTTGTGGCGCAGCAGTCAAGCTGTTAGTCTCTCACCAAGGTAGACCGGGTTTGATTCCCGGTCAATACATTTGAGATTTTCGAATTGAAATGCCATGTCCTGTGGTTCGCATTGCACGTAAAAGGGAGGTACCGTGGATCATGATTGTGAGATTAACGGTCACGCAAAACTACAAGCTTCCTCCCTTCCTTAATAATTCATAATAACAAAGTGACACACAACGTCGACTGTACTCTCAAATACTGTGAGCACACTCCTCAGTAACTATATCATTCATTATTCTCAAGACTCTCATGCAATTCGTCGTAAACAATCAAAACATGCCTTCCTACAATCATGAAATGACCTAGTCTCAGCTTTTATTCCACTCATATAGCAACATTCTGTTATGCATTTAATATTTGACTAGCCTACTCAACCACAGCTTGACAATAATGCCGCTTACTTAACTGTCATTTGTCGTCTTTGTCCTACCCCATGTGATGTTCAACCTTGAACGTGAAGCTCCATAAATTGCTCAATGACAAATAAAAGTCGTTGAAACATTTACCACTGTGCTCGTCAAACCAGTGCCTGCTAAATGCACTGCCTACTGTATTACCATAATATTCTCGCGCTACAGAGCACACACTGCCTTGTTTCCAATACACACATTTTCAATTGTTATTGTAAAAGGGAGTGTTTTACAGATATTGTAGTTTACAATACGGAACTCATTTTATTAGATGATTTGTAGCTTCCACCAGCACTAGCCTAAATAAAGAATACGATATGGATCAACTAGATTAATAGACGCGACAGCGCTCATAACCTTAAATTCCTTATAAACAGGTCCTCTTCATTCACAGACCAACACGTAATTTCATATGGATTCTGTTAAAATGAGTCATATTGACATGATAAATATCGTTTAAAATGATAATCTGGTAGCTGGATCGATCGATCGAGCGGGCAGTGCATACTTCCGTTTTCCACCACCGCCAGCTAGTACACTTCCGTCCGATTGATCGAGCGGGCAGTGCATAATTCCGTTGTCCACCATTGCCAGCTAGTACACTTCCGTTTGATCGATCGAGCGAGCAGTGCATACTTCCGTTGTCCACCACTGCCAGCTAGTACACTTCCGTTTGATCGATCGAGCGGACAGTGCATACTTCCGTTGGATCCACCACTGCCAGCTCGATCGTTCCGATCCACTACCGTCCCCAATTTTCAAAATCACTCCCACAAAACTATCCAGCAACCGAGCGGAAAGATGTTACACATCAATAAAATAAAATAAAAGAATCTCAAACACGCGTAGACAAAATATTTGACGACAGAGCAGACTTAAATGGCCTGTATCACACGACACTCGCTGGCAAGGAAGGTGTAGTGATCGCTGGTACAAAATCCTGTATGCTTTTGTTCATCCTTGTCAATACACCGAAGTGTATCACACGCTAGCATTTTGTACGCCAAGTTGTATGAAATAAAACATGGCGAAGGGTTGTCGTTTGAGGGCATTATTTGCAGTTCAATCGCCTTATTAACGCAAAGCGGTCGTGAAACTTGCTTTAAGTAAATTTTAAAACATGCCAGGTACTGAATGAATGCATTCCAATCAATATTTAAGATCTAACTGTAATAATTGGATATTTTACCATACGTGTTAATACGAACCGCAACAAAAAGCTTTGGAGGGAGTTGGAAAAGTGTGCGAGTAGTATCGCGCCCGTCCCCTCGCTGTTTCGAAGATCCCGGGTGCAAGGCTATCCAACAGCGGAAAATTTTAATTCTTTTTAACTATTTTATTATATCCTCCCTACCTCGTACAGCAAGATTTCAACTTAGTTTTCTTCACATGATCTACGAGGACGATAGGGAAAGTTGTTTTGTTTTCTTCTCTCATTTAAGGGACACTGGGACTGAAATTTTAGTGAAATTTGTGGAAAATGTCGATTTTCGGTATTTTCCATATTAATACACCCCTATCCCCTGCGGATCATATAGCAGTGTTTTTATCCGAATTCCGCCATTTTTAAAGCCCTGGCGAAGCTTTAAAATGCACGGTGTGTCCTTTAATCGCCCCAGCACAGTAAGTGTCCTGAAGGTTCTGAGTCTTGGTGTTTCTACAATCGAAGTATCGCAGCTGGTAAAACACCACAGAGTCATGACAAAATGGCTGTAGAACTTTTAGAACCCTTAGTTGTCAAGATTATGCCTGTTTATCAAAAGATGGCATCCGATGAGCTACTATCCAGATACATCCGTGGTGCTACTGAAAATCAGAATGAGAGTCTGCATTCTGTTATCTGGAGGAAGTGCCCAAAGGAGATTTTTATTTCACGGAAGATACTTGAAATTGCTGTTAGTAATTCTGTAGCAGAATTCTACATGGGGTGTAGTGCTACAACAGAGTTGAAATCAGGAATAAGACTAACTTCAGTATCTCATGTCACAGCATAAACACTTGAAAGATGTGACAGTCGCAGGAAGAATGTAAGTCCGCGGTCATAATTGGAGAAGCGAAAGGCAAGTCGACGGAAGGTGAAACTAACAGAAATGAAGGAGGAGGCTGCAAAACAGAAGAAGGAGGTTGTCACCTATGCTGTAGGACAATCCTAATGTCATTGGTAAGCTGAAACCTTGTAAATTGTGCATCATTTTAGAAAATTGCTGTTTTCTCGGATTCACTTTTTCAGGCATTCAAAATGTTACTCGCGTCATAAATCTTATGATATTGCTTTCAAAATGGGAATTTATTATCTTCATTGCAATGACTATAAACCTGCGGATCGTTTTTTAGATTGCACTTTTGGTATGGCTGCAAAAAAAATTCAAACTGGAAAAAATACGATTTTTTGTAGAAAAAAAACTTGGATATGAAAAAAAATTAATTTCTTGACACTCATTAATGCAATTCAAAATCGGATCCGTAGGTTTCTTCCAATTGTTATAGTGCAATAGAATATAACCTAAAAGTTACACTATCTTGTTTTTTTTAACGCGGCTGACCTTTATAAAACTTGAATAATTAGCACAATAAATGTACAAAATAATTAATATCTGGAGAACTAATCAACTTACAATGCTCACGTTTCCCACAGTGGTTTATAATATGACTATTCATAACGGTATAAAATTTCAAAGCTGTACCTCAGTTTATATAGAATTTGAAAATTTCAGTCCCAGTGTCCCTTAAATTGTTTCGCTTTTCGTTTCGCTATCATTCTTCCCTCCAGGATCAGCTTTTCCCACGGACTAAGCGAGGGATCCCACCTCTAACTCTCCCTAAATACTGTTCAAAACCATGGATGGCTACTATTCGTGACAACTTTTTTTATTTTATTTTTTATTTTTTAGTCGTTTACCTTCCAGGTTGGTGGAATCCACGGACTCAGCGAGGGAACTCACCACTACCGCCTCTACGGGCAGTGTCCTAGAGCTGGGAACATCGAATCGGAAGGGATACAACTGGTGAGGTGGGATTGGCACCTCGCCCAGGCGGCCTCACCTGCAAAGCGAACAGGGGCCTCATGAGGGAAGGTAAGGGATGGTTAGGATGGATAGACAATGAAGAGGGAAGGTGGCGGCCGTGGCCTTGAAGAAGGTACCATCCCGGCATTTGCCCGAAGACGAAGTGGGAAACCACGGAAAACCACTTCGAGGATGGCTGAGGGGGAATCGAACCCCCTCTACTCATTTGGGCCACCCGAGGCTGAGTAGACCCCGTTCCAGTCCTCGTACCACTTTTCAAATTTCGTGTCAGAGCCGGGAATCGAACCCAGGACCTCCGGGGCGGCAGCTAACCATGCTGACCGCTACGCTACGGAGGCGACTCGTGATAACTATTAAAATTTTAATAGTCCAATATTTATCCCAGAATAATAATAATAATAATAATACGACACGTTATGTATTTACTGTCTGGCTGCATGGCTCAGTGGTGCCGTTCTCGCTTGCTGAGTACAAGGTTGCAGGTTCGAATCCTGGCGCAGTCAGTTGGCATTTAAGGTAATCGCGTAGAGTAATTTGATGAAAAAATACACTTCTAGTTTTCAACTTAATAACATTCCTCGTTCTTTTGCGAATAATTTGATGTATAATTTATTGTAAATTATTTACATTTATGCATTGAAAATTATTTTTTAAATAAGTACTGCACAGCTATTGCTCTGAAAATGCCACACCCACTTTCACTTCAATACTTTTTTAACTTATTCTATTTTCATTTTTCACCTAGGTAAATTTTATTTATGCTTGGTAACGTTTAGGTTTATACAGTACGTTGGTTATTCTGTCACTGGTTTTGTTCTTTATTTTGTTTCCATGCAGGTTTAATTTGTTGATATTATTTTTTGTTTGTTCATTTACTTTCCCGGCAGTGATTTTTTTTCTTTTCTTTTATTTTTGAAAACATGGGTATAAGTCAAAAAGCGTGTAAGAAACGTAAATTCATTGGCAATAGACATGCTGCAAATATAATAAAAACTGTGAAGAGTGATTCTTTGTTGCATTCACTTGTAAGTGTTGATTCTAACCCAATTTCTCCATGTGGTATTCCTGAAAATAGTTCACAGCCATCAAGTGCATCCAAAAGAAACCTTTCTAAAGATGAATTTCATGATATAGATAGTGATGAGTTTATATCACTTTCTAATGCTGGCAATGAAATTATAGGATTAAAATCTGTCAGATTTTATACAGACAAATACATTGTGTAAAGTTTGTGAAATGAGTGATAGTTTTTCAGTTGTGAAGGATGTTTGTGTAGGAAATGTGTGTTTGCCAAGTTAATTTTGAGACCTTCAAAATATGGGTAATAGAGGCAGTACTTACATTTAATGATGGTGTCATTTCAAGGAATCATGTATTAAAGGAAATGGGTGTGAGAGTTGGGAAAAACTGTCTGGAGACATTGGAGTCCATCGACCAGAAGCATTTATATTATGCTGATAGAGCTGCGGAGGCCATGCAAATGGAATTAGGAACCAATATGAGGCTCAAAAGGAAGAATACAAAGGAAGGGGATAAATCCCAGGATGTGTTTTGAGATTTTCACAAAAACTGTATTTTTTGAAACATATGTACCTTTTCTACAAAACTGGGTAGGACTATAAAGCTTATATTTTGTATAAACAGTATAACCATGTCATTGAGTACTGATGGCTAGGATTATTCAAATTAATCCAGTAGTTTATTAGAAATTGTAATAAATAGCAACAAATTTTCACGAAAAATGAAACTTTTTTTTACAAATTTCAAAAATTAATACTTAAGAACTTGTTTAATATAGAGTTAAGATTCTAGTCATCATAATAGAACAGGGTAATTAGTTAATCTGTGTAAAATTATATTCACACATAACTATTAGTGTCCGAGAAAAAGGTAAATCAATTTAGGCATTAGTTGAATTTTTATAGTTTTCAGTGCATTATTAGTGCCCTTATGACAATACTGTTCGACTGTGATCAATGAAAATTACTGCGTATACTCACATGTTTATCTTATGTAAATTACACGTATTTCAAAATAATGACTTGAAAGTGTTCTCAAATATTGAGATATTTGTAACGTTCTGCATTATTTGCCAGATTCACACTACACGGTGCGCAAATGCGAGGGAGCCGTGTCAGTAGATTTACTGGCACGTTGAATATTCCATTCGGGGATAAATTCCGTCACCCCGGTGTCTCTATAAGCCAGAGTAGTTCAAAGGGACGTAAAACCAATAACATTATAATTACTGTATCTGCATTTACTGTATGTGTATAGCAAGCGCTTGTCGTACAGACACCGTTTAAATAAATTATAGTTTCGTCCTGATGTATTTATCCGTGAGCCTACCCACATAACAAATCTATTTGTTTATGTTGCCGCTAGGATCTCTGCCAGAACTAGAAAAGCAATCCGATTGGTTGTTGTACACAAACTTCCATGCAAACTGCCAGGAAAATTGGCAATTTCGTGAGTTGTATGGACGCTATTATGGAAGGCAGAACCTAGCATGGAAGGTACAAATGACATGGTGCTAGACGCGTCTATACCAGCACTGGTAGAATATTCCATGCTAACGAGTGTCGTGTGATACGGGCCTGTATGAGAGCGGCACTTTGACAAGTCAATTATAATGTAACGATACGTCAGTTTTGAGAGGTTATTAGCATGCTAGTATTCAAACACAATACAATGGAAATTTATATGGGATGATATGCTATTGAAGAGTTGAAATCTTATACAGAATATTTCGAAGTCATGTATTGATTGATGGTTAAAGTTTATAAAAGAAGCTTCTTATTTTATGGAGTCAAGATGATTACCTGAAGTGAACATGTTGAATAAAGATATTCGAGGGGATCAGGTATAAGGTGTCATGATTAGATAATTTCAGTGGAAGGCCAGTAAACATTATCAATCTGATTAGATAATATTATTGGTGTTCAACAATGAAGGTTATGGAGAATGGATCCACGGACTAGTAATTCAAGGTTAACATACGATAGTTATGGGAGCTGAAGGTACAGCTGATCCCAGAGTGATATTATTGATATAATGTAGTGGTAGTTTATTATCATGCTTAATAATCAAGCATTTAAATAACAATATTTTAGGGTGTAAAAGAAAACGAATTGAGCACATAAATATAGCATGATTATGTTAGTATTTTTATTTAAATCAGGTGCTAATTAAGAGCCAGCATAATAAATAAATAACACAGAGCTGAATTAAAATCAACAACTAAATATTGCCAGCCATAATTATAAAACTGGCATTGCATTGTGAACCTAATTATAACACTAATCAATTGTGTGACGACGATTTATAATTTTTGAATATTATGGAGAAATGGAGAAACTGATGATGGACGTTTCTGAAGATGAATTACTTAAACAATGATGAGAATATTGCATATTTTGTGAATAGGCCTAGTGTCATTTATTCCTGTACAGCATTGGTTAGCTTTTTCGGGTTGATTGTATTTTAGGAACTTGAGTAGGATTTACCTGACTCGGATCATTAATAATTTTAAATGTTGGAAATGGTATCAACCTAACTTAGAATATCTTTATTTTGGATTTATTTGTGGATTCCCAATGAACGTTGTAGGACGTCAATGGATTAGTAATCTGCTGCTGAGATAGGAGCAATGTTATTGAAACTTATATTTAATTCACATTTGTATATGCGTTGGAGATTTATTCTACACCATTTTCCTAGTTTTATTTTCTCGATGTTTTTATGGAGGCAAGATGATAACCTGAAGTGAACATGTTGAATAAACATATTTAAGAGTATCAGGCATAAGGTATCATGCTGGTAAACTTGATGATAGGACGTCTTGAGGGGAGCGTTAGGACAACCGTGTAGGGTGTCATGTATTTCAGAAGGGTATTTAGTTAGATTGCTTAGCATTTTCCCCCAATACAGAGTAGGATAGAGATCTGTGATGAACAAACGTCGGACATGTTTTTATTCTAACTGTTTAATATTTGTAGTAGTTTTGAATCTTTCTTTCATTAAATAATGTGTATTTTGGACTAGGTTCCTATCTCCACCTACCCTAAACCCGATACCTCTGAGATTAATTGTCTTGTGCTGGGGCTAGCTCAAATACATGTGTGATGTTGCATGTTGTTTGTTTGGAATGGGATTTCATAGTGGTTGATTTCAGCCTTCAACCCTGTGGTATCTAGGAGCATACGGGCACAATATATATATCCGCCAACACTATAAACTCCTGAAGTGAACAGTATCTGATGATGTTCACCTAATAAATTAAACATATCACCCAATTAACCACCTTTTAAGAAGTGTATAAAGTGATAAAAACCATGTAATGCTTTTTAAGTTGAGCAGGTGAGTACAGTGCCTAACAAAAGTTTAAGACCAATAGCTTATTTCGCATAGAAAATCATGGTCATACACTTTTGTCAAACATGTTCCCATGATTATTTTAAAAATAACTAGGCCTCTTAAGCATCTGTTTATGTAGAAACCATTGTTCTCAGTCATTTACGTTTTGAATTACGATTTTTTAATTTAAAATTTGTTATAAAAATCAAGCTTTTCTTCCAACCGATTAATTTGTAGACACTAAACCAATATATTTATCCTAGTGTTAATTTGTTTGCAGAACCATGTGATGTCAATCACCATTTTGGCATAAGAAATAACATTCCCAAATATGCCTTCATCATTTTACAATTTGGTTCCGTACTTCTTAGTAAAGTTAAAAATATTAACCAAGGAAGTTATTTTCAATAACAAATTCGTAATTCAAAAACTAAATGTCTGAGCACAATGGATTATACATACACAAATGCATGAGAGGCCAAATTACTTTAACAATAATCATGGAAACATTTGTAACAAAAGTGTATGACCAGGATTTTTAATGTGACATAAGCTAATGGTCTCAAACTTTTGTTAGGGACTGTAGATGTGTTATTCTCCGTCAAATTTAATCGGGCACATTAAGTTGTTGACCGACTAAAAACAATTATTTACTAAGATATTCCAATGTGTCATAAACCCATTAAGAAAAGCATTCCCAATTGGCGTGTGAACATCAGTCCCTAAAAGCTAGCTAGTTAGTTGTTATTGTTATTTTAAGGGGTGGAACAGCGTGGTCATCTTCTCCTGAACAGCTAAAAGCTACCTCTACGGGTATTCTCGTTGGCATGTCGCTGAGATCAATGTCGTGTTATGGCAAATGTTTTCTAGGTCAATAGAGCACATCGTTTCAACTTCCCTGTTCTTTGATCCAAACTTCCTCTCGCCTCGTTCCGGCAAAGCGTTTTGGAAGATATATTACATTGTTTGTACTGTATGTTTGAGCGAAGTGTGCTATAAGCTGGACCGTGTTGTGCTCTACATTATCCGTACAAAGTGTGGGATCGTAACCTGCACATGTAACTGATATAATAGGGAACGCCCAGTATTGTTTCCATGACTCGTTTGTTGATTCTTTGGGGGCTTTGCGATATCAAGGTCAAGTAGCCCCGTGTACTTGGATGTGGGTATACAGAATTTGATAACCTGTAATGCCTGTATTAGACCACCTCGTGGCGCAGTGCCTAGCATTTTTGGCTGTCACCCCTGAGGTACCGGGTTCGTTCCTTAGCTCTGTCAAGAATTTAAAAGTCTTGGTATAGTCTGGTACGGGGTCTCCCAGCCTCGTGATGCAAAATGGGAACCTGCCGGATGATATGGCAGGAGGAGGAGTGGAAAGGAACTGTCCACCCTACCACACGCAAACTCCGGCTCAGGATGCCTAGTTAGTGATCTCTTGACGAAGTCAAGTGCACTAATTTAGGTCGCCTACTTCCTCGAGGCGATATGGTGCTCTAATTTAATTTAATGTCCATACTAGTGTGTGTGTGTTTGTAATTGTGGTGGGGTTTGGGTAAGAAGTGGCCGTGGCCTTACGTTAGGTACCATCCCGGCATTTTTTCTGGATTAGAAGTGGGAAACCACGGAAATCCACTTCCAGAATGGCTGAGGTAGGAATCGAACACGTACTTTCTCAGTTTTGCCTCACGAGGAGGAATGTACCCCGTCCAGCCCTCTTTGAAGTTTGAAATCTATGACTATGATTTTAGGTTGGATTGCAAGCCATGCACTCATTTTTAAGTGTATTTCATTACAAATCTTTAACTTTAATAGTTGTGTATGAAGTGTACCTTTTGCTTAATGTTTTTTTTTTAATTCATTAAGTGTAATGTTGGTAACGGTGAAGGATATTGCTTTCTCAGGAACATTTATTTCATCTTATAAGGGGAGTTTCACCATGTAGAAAAACTTTCATAACATTTGATTCATAATCTTGGCTGGTATGAGCATATTAAGAAATTGAAGTGTTTTGTTCAAATATTCAGTTGATGATATTTCGATTATCTATATATATAAAGCACAAAGTTTGTCTGTCTGTCTGTCTGTCTGTTATGTATACAGATCTACACCGTTTCACCGATCTGAACCAAAATTTGTATACTTACCCTTTGGAACGCGACGAGTAACCCTGTCAACTTTAAATTTCGGACAGACCACCCCATTCCCTGCATTTAGGCCCTTTTGCACAAATCTACACCGTTTCACCGATCTGAACCAAAATTTGTATACTTATCCTTTGGAACCCTGCGAGTAACACTGTCCACTTAAAATTTCGGAAAGACACCCCATTCCCTGCATTTAGGCCCTTTCGTCCAAATCTACACCGTTTCACCGATCTGAACCAAAATTTGTATACTTATCCTTTGGTACCCTGCGAATAACACTGTATGCTTGAAATTGCGGACAGACCATTCCCTGCATTTAGGACCTTTGGCCCAAATCTACACCGTTTCACCGATCTCAACCAAAATTTGTATATTTACCCTTTGGAACACTGCGACTAACACTGTCAGCTTGAAATTGCGGAGAGGCTTCTCCATCCCCTGCATTTAGGCCCTGTGGCACAAATCTACACCGTTTCACGGATCTGAACCAAAATTTGTATACTTACCCATTGAAACCCTGCGAGTAAAACTGTCCACTTAAAATTTCAAACAGACCACCCCATTCCCTGCATTTAGGCCCTTTGGATCAAATCCACACCGTTTCACCGATCTGAACCAAATTTTGTATACTTACCCTTCGGAACCCTGCTGGTAACCCTGTCCACTTGAAATTTCGGACAGACTACCCCATTGCCTGCAATTAGGCCCTTTTGCACAAATCTACGCCGTTTCACCGATCTGAACCAACATGTGTATACTTACCCTTTGGAACCCTGCGAGTAACACTGTCCACTTAAAATTTCGGACAGACCACCCTTTTCCCTGCATTTAGGCCCTTTGGTCCAAATCTACACCGTTCCACCGATCAGAACCAAAATTTGTATTCGTACCCTTTGGTACCCTGCGAGTAACACTGTCTGCTTGAAATTGCGGGCAGATCACTCCATTCCCTGCATTTAGGCCCTTTGGCACAAATCTACACCGTCACCGATCTGAACCAAAATTTGTATACTTATCCTTTGGAACCCTGCGAGGAACACTGTCTGCTTGAAATTGCGGACAGACCACTCCATGCCCTGCATTTCGGCCCTTTGGCCCAAATCTACACTGTTTCACCGATCTGAACCAAAATGTGTATACTTACCCTTTGAAAAACTGCGACTAACACTGTCCACTTAAAATTTCGGACAGACCAACCCATTCCCTGCATTTATGCCGTTTGGCACAAATCTACACCGTTTCATCGATCAGAACCAACATTCGGATACCTACCCTTTGGTACCCTGCGAGTAACACTGTTCACTTGAAATTTTGGACAGACCACTCCAATCCCTGCATTTAGGCGGGCTTTGGCAAAAATCTACACCGTTTCACCCATGTCAACCAAATTTTACATACCCTTTGGAACCCGACGAGTAACACTGTCTACTTAAAATTTCGGACAGAGTTTGAGAAAAATCTACACCGTTTCACCCATCTCAACCAAATTTTACATACTTATCCTTTGGAACCCAACGAGTAACCCTGTCTACTTGAAATTTTGGGCAAACCACTCCTTTCCATGCATTTACTTTTAATTTTGGAAAGACCACTCCTTTCCCTGCATTTAGGCCCTTTGGCAAAAATCTACACCGTCACCGATCTGAACCAAAATTTGTATACTTATCCTTTGGAACCCTGCGAGGAACACTGTCTGCTTGAAATTGCGGACAGACCACTCCATTCCCTGCATTTCGGCCCTTTGGCCCAAATCTACACTGTTTCACCGATCTGAACCAAAATGTGTATACTTACCCTTTGAAAAACTGCGACTAACACTGTCCACTTAAAATTTCGGACAGACCAACCCATTCCCTGCATTTATGCCGTTTGGCACAAATCTACACCGTTTCATCGATCAGAACCAACATTCGGATACCTACCCTTTGGTACCCTGCGAGTAACACTGTCCACTTGAAATTTTGGACAGACCACTCCAATCCCTGCATTTAGGCGGGCTTTGGCAAAAATCTACACCGTTTCACCCATGTCAACCAAATTTTACATACCCTTTGGAACCCGACGAGTAACACTGTCTACTTAAAATTTCGGACAGAGTTTGAGAAAAATCTACACCGTTTCACCCATCTCAACCAAATTTTACATACTTATCCTTTGGAACCCAACGAGTAACCCTGTCTACTTGAAATTTTGGGCAAACCACTCCTTTCCATGCATTTACTTTTAATTTTGGAAAGACCACTCCTTTCCCTGCATTTAGGCCCTTTGGCAAAAATCTACACCATTTCACCCATCTCAACCAAATTTTACATACATACCCTTTGGAACACGACGAGTAACCCTCTCTACTTGAAAATTTGGGCAGACCACTCCTTTCCCTGCATTTAGGCCCTTTGCTAAAAATCTACACCGTTTCACACATCTCAACCAAATTTTGTCTTGCTCGACTGTGATTCATAAAATATTATTAATACGATTACGTTAGTTTGTAAGTTTGACGTGCCAATTCAATAGTTGTAGTGTATGTATGTCCCCTATGCGTTCATATACCATTCATCCGATTGTGATGATACATGGGTCAGTTGTTGTGTGGATTCCAGGGAAGGTTTCCAGCTACAAATTATGTATGTAACACAAAAGGGTGAGGGACTTAACAGGAAGTTTTAAATGCCACAGTAACCCAATTGCACAATGCCAGTTGTGGGGATGATGATGATGATGATGATGATGATAATTGTTTAAAGGGGCCTAACATCGAGGTTATCGCCCCTAATGGTTTGGGGGATCGTAAAAATGAAACTAATACTAAAACTAACTACAAAACTTATGGGCTAGAAGAAGATAAGGACAAAAGAAAGGAATAAGGGAAATAAAAGACAGGAGGAAATGAAATGCCCTCAACCCTAGATAAATGATAATTGAGAACTTGGAAGGAAGGAGAGCCACGAAATGCAGATAGGAAAGGAAAAGAGGACAGGGTCCGTCCCAAAGGCAATGGAAAAAAGGGGTAAAACCGGAGCAAGCTCAGGAAACCCTCGGGGTTGCCAACTCCCGAACTCACCAGCCATGAGCCCTTGAGGATGTAGCATTATCCAGGGTGCACCAGAAGTGGTGGGGCTACAAACACCCTACCTCCTTGAGGGCCTTGAGCAGAAGACATGAGATATTAAGAAAAGAAAAAGAAGGCTGACACCTCGAAGAATGAGGCTATCAGGAATGATTAGACAAGGGCCAATTAAGGCGGGAAAGTGAAAGAGTCGCTAGGCCTCGGATACCCTGATACCATCGGGGTCGGAAGAGAACAAGAGTTTGACCAAGGGAGGCTGACAGGTAAGAGAACTGAAAGGAGCCCGGCACCAGTAAGTAGAAGCAATGCCGGACTCAGCTGGGGTACCGTGGTCGCAAACACACGTCCCACAAGTTGTGAGACCCTGGGGGGTGGAGGGTTGGAGGAGGGGGCAGGTGTGAGAATAGCTTGCTGATTCATCTCGAGGTGACAAGAGAGGACTGTCCGGAGGCCACCGTGTTACCTGGTATTGCTGACTATGCTGATGTACATAGAGGGCCTTTGCTCAAACCACTGTAGTGTTACGAAAGAGTGAGTGATTCACCGGTCAATGTATAGGATCGCCCCCCCCCCCCCCCGAACGTCTGTCATCAAACAGGTGAAACCTTAACAAGACGAAACTTTTAACCAGATAGCGATCTAAGAGGGAGCTCTTTGGCAAAAAATAATCAAGTCTTTCCCGAAATGTGAGTCCTAAAAGTAACTTTCTCTATTATTTTCTAAGTTTCATATGTCAGTTATGTAGTAATTTTCAATATCATCTTGATCAGTAGGGCAAATTACCTAGATGTTACGGCCTCAACGTCATTGGGGGAAAATGACCTAGATTTTAAGTCCATTATATTTCTAATCACCACCACATAAAGTCTTCTACAGTACGACTGAGATGTCACGAATTCTGGGACCGCTAACGACTTATCTCGACTCGGACTGAAGACAAATATCATGAGAATGATCATTATTTTACAGGGCCTTCCCATAGTGACATAAGTATAAACATTGTCACTGGCTTTGATAATGTAAGACATGAATACATAATTAAATATAATTTATCACGTTGAGTGTTAAGGAGACTGAGATATTATCATCATTCCACCGGGCGAAGCCGGGTACTACTGCTATTTATTAATAAAACGTATTGTTTTGGGGTCAATTTTACCCTCCAGGTTAGTGTTTCCCACGGGCTCAGCGAGGGAACTCACCACTACCGCCTTTCCAGGCAGTGTCCTAGAGCTGGGAACACTTGGTAAGATTGGATACAACTGGGGTGCTGCGATCAGCACTTCGCCCAGGCAGCATCAACAATAATAAAGAATATTCGGAATTAACATTAGAAGCGCTTTTATCAGCAAAACTAACTCACGTTACATAAGAAGAAGAAGAAGAAGACGAAGACGAATAATAATAAGAAGAAGAACTATAATAATGTTATTTGTTTTACATCCCTTTTAACTACTGCGACTTTTAGAAACGCCGGGGTGCCGGAATTTTGCCCAAAAGGGAGACCTTTATCGTACAAGTAAATCTACGGACACGGCTCCCTCGCAATTGCGCACCCTCAAATGCCAGCTGGCTGTGCCAGGATTCGATACTGCAACAACAGCAATCGAGAACGGAACCGCTGAGCCCCACAGCCAACCCAACTGATGTTGTTGTTTGAGTCTTCAGTATTTTGACTGGTGTGAAGCAGCGCTCCATGCCACCCTGTCCTGAACTAATCCTTTCATCTCTACATAGCTACCACACCCTACATCTGTTTAACATATTCTAACCTTGGTCTACCCCTAAAGTTCTTGTCCTCGACCCTTCTTTCCATAACTAAGCTTGTTATTCCTCGGTGTCTCAGTCTGAGTCCTACCAACCTATATCTTCTCTTCATTAGCAGTCACCAGAAACATCTCTCCTCTCCTACTCGTCTTAATACCTCTTCATTTGTAACCCTATCTACCCATCTGATCTTCATCATTCTCCTGTAACACCACATTTCAAACGATTCAATTCTGCTCTTTTCTGCTGCACCAATAGTCCAAGTTTTACTTCCATAGAGTGCCACGCTCCAGACAAAGATTTTCAAAAATGACTTCCTAATTCCTAAATCTATATTTGATGTCAACAGATACCTTTTCTGTAGAAATGCTTTCCTTGCCTGTGCTAACCTACTTTTTATATCCTCTTTGCTACGTCCATCACTGGTTATTTTGCTTCCTAGCTAACATAAGTCACCTACTTCCCTTAGCTTTTCGCCTGCCAATTTCATGTCCATAAAGGTTTCTGATTTATTTAGCCTGCATTCCAATATTTTTGTTTTACATTTATTAATTTTCATCATGCATTCTTTCCTCAAGACGGAGTCCATACCATTCAAAAACTCATCCAAATCCTCTGGCGTGTCGGCCAAGATGAGGATGCCATCAGCAAATCTCAGAGTTTAAATTATTTCTCCTTGAATCTTCACTACCTCTTTAAATCTTTCTCCAATTTCATTCATTGTTTGTTCAATGTCAAGATTGAAAAGTATGGGTGATAAGTTGCAGCCTTGCCTAACACCTTTCTGAATATCAGCTTCTCTCTCATGTCCTTCACCTCGAATGACTGCTGTCTGGTTTCTGTATAGATTGTAGATCAGCCTCCTATCCCTGTACTTTATTCCAATCGTTTTCAAAATGTCAAACGTTTTAGCCCAATCAACGTTATCAAAAGCCTTTTCTAAGTCTACAAATGCCATGAACGTTCTCTTATCTTTTCTCATTCGACATTCCAATATCAGCCTAAGGCTTAGTACAGCTTCCCTTGTTCCTACATTTCTCCTGAAACCAAACTGGTCTTCACCCAACTCCGTTTCTACCTGGCTTTCCATCCTCTTGTAAATTATTCTAGACAGGATCTTTGAAGCATGAGTAATAAGGTAATCTTCACATCTGTCAGCTCCTACTTTCTTCGGCATATGGATGATAACATTCTTCTTGAAATCGGAGGGTACCTAAAATAAATAAAAGGTGTTCTCGAGCTACGGGAAACATCACCCACGTCTACAATCAGCCCATGAAAAAAAATCGTAGAATAATACAATCCAACATTTTAGACAATATGCTTCACTTCACCTCAACGTGTCTACCAAAATGTTAAATGGTATACAAATATTACCATGGTGATGGCCTTGGGAAAAGATAATACCACCCATGATCAACGCAAATATGCTGCATTCCCATCAGAGCAGTGGTTCTGAACCCGTAGAAGTCTGCGGACCACTCAGCCTGAAATTGAATCATGTACGGACCACCACCCCCCCCCCCCCCACCCCCTCCCCCCAAAACACCTAATCAGTTGCAACCCTTCCTCAGTAACACTTATTTTAAATATATTTCAATTCAAAACCTGATAGTCATCGCCGCGAATACATTCGGACAATTCTCGTTCAACGCAAATCATTTTCGAAATCCCCATTTATTGGCCACTTTTTATACGTGCTGGTGGACCCTTTTCTCCCACGGACCACTCCCGAGGCACTCGCGGACCACCTGTGGTCCGCGGACCACCGGTTAAGAATCACTGTATTAGAGCTTTCCACGTAGTGACATAATGGCGGTTCTTGGCTCTAACCGCAGAAGTCTGGGTTTGATTCCCGTATCTGCGAAGAAATTTAATTCCGGTCTGAAAGCTGGATCGGAATACACCTAGCCTCGTGTGACAGAACTGAGAAGATTTAGTTGGATTTTCACCTCAGTCATCCTTGCAGTATTTTTCCTTCGTTTCCCATTTCTACTACAGGCAAATGTAGGAATGGTTCCTAATTTAAACCCACGGTCACCTTCTTCACAATCCTGTTCTTAGTTACAAATAGACACACTACCACAGTCACCACATCAATACTGGTTATCATACAAATTGTGTACGCACAAGAATACACGGGACTAAAATGATCACAATGCCCATGTCCCTAAAATGGAACAACAAATTTGTTTGTTTGTTTGTGTATTTCGGTGTTTGTTTGTTTATTTGTTTCCTGCGTAATCATGTTTTAAATTTCCAAACACCATTCCCTAAACCACACAGTGTGCGCCGAGTTAAGTGTGCCCATGAGACATAGAGCAGTCCATATCCACTCTGACCAGTTGCACTGCAACAAGCACTTCCCTCAGCATGTTCCGTTAACCTTCTCATCATAGACAGGCTGCAGAAAGATTGTTGTACAGGGTGATCCGCCTGACATGTCACAGAAAGTAAACCTTTGTACACACGAGGTTAAAGTACACTGGGACTCGGAGCAGTTTGTTGCAGAATGAGCGGGGCGATGTGTGTCAGGTGAGTGGAGGTTTCCATCCTCCAGCCGGGTGGCTGCGGTAGCGTTCATGATAAACAAACACTAGTTGAATCCCGTCAAAACAGACGGTCAATGGGAAAATATTTACTGAAGAATTTTCTTATGTACATTCTTTGTACGATTATTTTTCGGCACTATTGCAACTTAAAGGGCGTCAAAAGATTGCACTCTCGACATTGCAACATATTTCTGACCATGACTGAAAACTTGAAGAGGTAAATAGAGACCTATACGTTTCAGAGCTTCCCCTTGAGCTTTCTTGGTTGTGACAATGTATGCCGAGCGAATTTGAAATTGTTGCATCTTAAAACAAAATGGAAGTGTTTTATCGGATTGCAGGTTCGCCCCTGGCCATGGTAAGTGATTTTTGAAGGCGACAAAAATCACGATACTCATGTCATACGTTGTTGGCATGTTAAAGAACCCATTTGAATTCAGTAGGCCGTGTTCAATGGCAAAATTAATCTCGGGATTTTCCGCCAACACAAAGTTCCTCCATTCTCTACTTGAAAGCGCTGTAGTGTCAAGGAGTTTAGATATCTAACCTCTTTGACTTTCATAGCGTTCAAAGGAACGACGAAATTCGACATGCAAGCTACCCTCTGGGCGTCAATTAACAAAGCTTGCACCAGGCACCCGAGGCCATACGATATTATTATTATTATCGGATGGTGCTGAATCTAGTCTGCCTAATATTAACTGCATTTATTATTTCCAAATCCAAGCAATTTTCAAACATACAGGGTTTTTGAGGAGGAATAGTACATATTTTAGGAGGTGGTAGTATAGATGAATTACAATAAAACATTCCATATAACATGTGTCCCATTTGTATTGCGTACAGAGATACAGCTGGTGGTATTTAACACAAACAAATGTAAAGCCAAGGCAAATGAGGACGTTCAAAGTTGATTTTCAAAGATTCCACCACCAACCTCAATGCAAGGACTACGTTCTATCGACTTCATAATGTCTTCTGCTTCCTCCACAGTCTGTTCAATTGCAGGTTCAGATGAAATACGACGGAGTCACGCAGTGTATTGTAAACACGAGTCAACACTCTTGAATCTGATCGTCTGCGGTTAGGAAATCGTATGCCGCATTCTCTACAAGCAGCAGCAGCAGCAGCAGCGTTTCCATTACAAAACCCACACACAAATACCATATCGGCATACTGAGCATGTGAAAAAACGTGCGGCATGTTTAAACGATACAGTACAGACAACTTGGCTAACAAAGCACACTGACAGGTGACCACATTCAATGGAAACTACAGCACAACTTCACAACGTGAACAACAACACACGACTGTTAACAATCGTCGGCTGTCCTTGAAATGGTTTTCCGTGGTTTCCCATTTTCAACACCAGGCAAATGCTGGGACAGTACCTTCTGACAGGCCACGGCCGCTTCCTTCCACATCCTTGCCCAGTTTCATTCATCTTCATTCATTCCATCTCTCATCCCGACGCGCAGGTCGCCCACGGGCGTCGACTAGAAAGACCTGCACTCGGCCTCTCAGGAGGCTACACGACAAAAAAAAATCTTCAGTATTTAATCTGTTAACGCTGCTGTATTTTTTTTAAACTACTGGGTATAAGTTCAATCAATTTTAAATTAGTTTCATGGCATTGTTCAGTTTTTGGTGTAAGAATGCAAACTTTCGAGAAATGTATTATATCCTTCGCAGAAGTGAATGTTTCGCCGTAAATCTCGGTCACGATATCCTCATGCCTTGAACGTCTGGCTGGAAATTCAGTAAAATTTGATTCCTCTCCATCCACAGAGGAGTAGCCACCGTTAGCATGTAGAAAAAAGTTCATCTGGTTTCGATCGCGTGTTTTTATAAAGGCACCGTATTTTGTAGAAGGGTCAGAGAGAAGAGTATTAAATACAATTATGAATAAATTGTTTGGCGAGAAGCGTGCGGCACAACAGGCAAACCCTACCTGAAGACTTCTCCAAGAACAATAACTTTCCCACAGAAAGGAGTAATGTCGTTACGTATCTTTTAAAAGTCGATTCACATACATTAATGAATAAATTTTTGCCATTGGGGCTTCATCCCATTATATGAGCCAAGCTAATCGAATATCGTCAGCTTGATTGCAATTCAATTTAGAGATATTTTGAATGTTGAATGAAGGGGTTATGCTCTTGCAAAATATTGTTTAAAATATGAAGTGTGCCTTCTCGGATGAGAGAATTCGCTTGATTTGCAGATCTGACTTGATTAGCTTCTGAGGAGTCTAATAATACTGTACAACTAGCCGTAAGAAACGTCGCTTATATTTTTAAGGAAGAAATGCGATGATGTGATATTCCAGAAATTTTAAAACAATATGAACCGTATTCATGTGGCACGATAACATTGGCACCAAAGAAAACAAAGGACATTGCATTGTTGTACTGCCGATTATTCTCTCTGAATTACTAGGTATCCTTGAGATATCATCTCCAGTGAAAATTGTTGCAGCCTGTCACGTATTTTATTTTTCGTCACATCAATTTTACCATTACAACAGCAAAGACCAAGTAACCATGCGTAGATTTGACGCAAGAGAAATACAATGCAGAACAATGTTTACATTTGTTCGTCGAGGACCCTACACCGTAGTGCATAGTATCTGGAATTGTTTCCGAAATGGAATATTTATATTGGATTTTAAAATTGACTTCGTATTTTTCCTGATTTCCCACGATTTTGCGGTCAATGTTCTTTTTCGTCGAATGGGTTTATTTATACGTAGCAGCATTTCTTCGCAAATTGACGTCATATTCGATAACACGATAGTGTCCTGCATCAACGGATCCGCTAAATATTAAATGGCAAATACAGTAGTACTTACATTGCCAAAATCAACAGCGTAGTTAGTCTCATTGTTATGTAATCTAAACAAATCATCAATAAACATCTTGTTTATACAATGCAGTTCAACATGACCAGTAGTGTACTACATTTTATTTAATAATTAAAAGTGTATGGCAACATAAATCGTGGAGAATTTGTTACTGTATGGGAATGATAAAAGTAAAATATGTTTAGACAATGTAATACCAATAGCAAGAAAGAATAATATGGAAATAAACATATCCAAGGTGGGATTGGAACTCCTTCGACGATGCATAGTAAAAATTGATATCTTCAATGTTACCCCTGAACCACTTAGACAATGAAAAAGTATGTATAATATTAAGTTAGGTAAACAACATACACACTCAACTGCCAGTTGAAGTTCTTGAATATTTCCCTTCTTTTACAATTATATTCCGGTATATATCGTAGAAACATCATAAATAATATCCCCCATTTTTAATTCTCATAAACAAAGATCAAAGTAAGACGCGGTTGATCTTCTATCCGTCATTTCTCTCGCAAAGTCATTGTACTCACGCGCGAGAGGCACAAATATTACATTCCTCTTTAATAATTTAAAAATATGCCGTAACATATATTTTCCTTTCAAAGACACTCTGCAAATCGACAGGCCAAGAGCTTCGGTCAGGGTGCTTTACGAAGTCAATCGATTCAGCCGTTCCCTCAATCCTGCGGTAACAAAAATCACCTTAGTGTCTTAATACTGTATATAGACGGCGGTCACCCCGCAACAGCGCATGCAGTGTGTCATTTAGTACGTCAAAGAAGGAGACAAAACAATCAATTGAAGTTTTTTTTTAATCGATTGAATCTCTCAATTGAATTCCGATTCACAAATCACTTATATCATTATCTCGGCTGCTGTCGACCCATAATCCTTATTTCCCTGTCCACTAACTACATTGGCTTATATTAAATGAATGAGGTTTCAAATATCGTATATATGATACGTGCGGGAAGCTTCATAGCTTAGATAAATGGGGTATCAAATTTCCTGTAGACCTACGTGATGTGTTCGGGTTACTTCACATACTGTGATGGCTAATTCCGGATACCTCTAACTGATCAGTAGAGGAAGCTGTGCTTCATCAATACTAACTATCTCTACGACTCCAATGGGGTGCTGCAGAGTTCAGAGAACCAAGGCTCGAATCCCGGCACTGACAGCGGCAAACCTGAGTGTGGTTCTTCCCCTGTTCGTTTCCATACGGCCTCAGGCATTTTTAAGCATGATTTATT
The DNA here is from genome assembly GCA_946902985.2 of Meconema thalassinum. Taxonomy (NCBI): domain Eukaryota; kingdom Metazoa; phylum Arthropoda; class Insecta; order Orthoptera; family Tettigoniidae; genus Meconema; species Meconema thalassinum. The sequence continues at coordinate 276,008,072 of OX336389.2, read as the reverse complement.
ATGTCGAGGCTCGGGACAGCCACCCAAATCCTTGACCCTAATTACTATAGCTACACACACGATTATAGTCACCATAGAGACACCGGTTATCAGAAAAACTCAGCACATTGCATGGGGAGATGGTCAAATTATCCCAAGCCTCTAACAACTTTCGTTCTGAGCCTAACCCAATTCCATATACGACACGAGTCAGCCCCGGTTCACGCTCACAATTTCACCTTTCTCCTGACAAGACCATGCAATGTACGCGGGGTATGTAATGAAGAGCAGTTGGTTGGAGGCTCGAATAAATCCCTGTGCATTATATCACACCCGCATATTTTTAGCCTACTTTCAACTTTTGCAAAAAATTAAAGTAGACTTATGAGATCTACACAGGGCCAAAAATTGTGTGTGTGTGTGTGTACTCTGTATGTCTGTCCCCCTCCTATCAATTCAAACACGGTGAAACCGAATTGAACGAAATTTAGTACAGAGGTAACACTAGCAAAGGGCACCTCAGTGTCATGTTTTATATTGCCGCCATCTTTACCAAAACTGAATGGCAGCCACTCAAACGTTCAAAACGTAAAATCAAATTACGACTAAACTAATTATCCGATTTCTACCAAATTTGGTAAAAACATACCTTCATATGGGACACGTCTTGCGCCCAAACTACAAGGTCATCAACCGTGCCATTTCAGGATGGCGGCCGTGTGAATTATGCAAGCATTATAATTAATAACTATGAACCCATTAGTTTCGATTATCGAACCGAAAATGGTTTAAACTGCCCTAAAGAACGTGGCCCGTTCGATATTTTAAGTTCATGTTATAATATTTCACGGTAGCAGTGGCTTTAAAAAGCCGAGCCGTCTCGGTTACAAGACAAGATGGCTGCCGATATCTTGTGCCTGACCTATATTTCACTAGTTTGAGTATTGCATTCAGTATAGCTTACTGATAGAAATAATATACAATTTGTATGAAATGCTTTATATATAAAAATATACTCCACTGAAAAAATCGTTTTGTCCAAATTCTGATTTGCTAAGACGTTGTATGTCAGTCAATTGATAACGGCGAATTTTGGTGGACATGTTTGGCTGGGTGGTTAAAGCGTTAGTCATTTACCCGTTTGATTTGGGTTAAAAACCTATTAGAGTTCGTTTTTTTGCTTTAATTTTTTATATTTATTGGTATGTAATCACTCAGACGTTATAAAATTAAGCGTTATATTGTGCATATTACAATGGATAATATATAATTAAAACAACATTCGACAACGGATCTGCACGAGTCATCTAACAGCAACCAGATGAACTATCATGGCCAACTTGTTGCGAGCTGCGACCGGCCTGCACGTTGGAACAGCTTTAAATGAAAAGTTTCACTTTATGGCCGCTAGAATGCATTCGCCCTATTAGGATTAGCTTATGCAAACCTTTTCCGCCTGATGTCATGACTGGTCTATGTGGGACTCCATTGGGTAGCCTACCGTTAGCATTCTATACGCATCGAATTTGAAGAATGACAAGTTCATAATACGATAAATTTTTATTTTAAAGCGTTTGAAATAGCCTATTGCGTCTTATTTGAACTAAAGAACAAAACGATCTCACATAGTACCTGTACTCTATCTGTTGGTGTTAGTTCAGGATATTAATTAATACTTTTATTGCAGCCAAATAGCAATCGAAAATAAAGAATGAACATTTACACTAAAATTGCGTTCTGGGGATTTGAATAGCATAGTCTTTGATTGATTGTTTTATTCTACTACAGAGCTCTAAGTGATATCGTTCACATGCTTGTACACATAGTTGGCATACACACGTAACTGTAGGTTCATGGAAAGATTTGTTAATGCAATTAATGTGGTGAAAACTATGGACAGCCAGACGTGTAAACACATGCCTCAATTCAAAGTTGGATGTTGCCCACTTGCGGTCAATCATGCCCAGTTCTGTAAAATTCTTGAGATATGTCTTCTCTTTCTTTCTTCAATGATGGTAGTAGTTTTTCCGGGGTTCTGGTGTTTGGTAGAGGTAAATAGTTTTTAAGGTCATCAACCAAGAAGTGATTCTATTATACTCCTTGATAAAGAGTTATAACTATAAGCATACATTTAGGAGAAAGTAGGCTATACGTTCTTTACTGAACATCTTTTTATCTAGTAAAGTCTTGCCCTAGTGGATTTAGGGACGCATTTTCTTGAGATCTGACCAATATTTGTGTCAAGTTAAATGAAGAGCGTGAAGAGCAATTCGCAAGTTCCTCTGTCAATCCTTGGGAAAGAAACCAAGCGTTCCCTACCCAAACTAGTCCGAAGATTCGGTTCCTGAAGGACTGCGCGTTGGAGCATTGCAATAATAGTGGATGATGGGAAGCCCTAACTGTCTCCCTGTCTCTCTCTGATCCAGAAATCAGTACCAAGGAGTTGTTAAAATAAAGAAAGGAACATAATTGAGGTAAATATATTTAGGTGTAGTGGCTAGCATTCTTGGCTGCCGCTCCGAAAGTCCGGGTTTGATTTTCGGCTCTGCCAAGAAAATTAATTCTGATATGAGGGATGGAACGGGTCCACTCAGCAATGTGAGGCAAAACTGAGAAGTAGAAGTGGGAAACCACGGAAAACTATTTCCAGAATGCCTCAGGTAGGAATCGAACCCAGCATATTGGAAATGACGTGAATGGATGTGGCCAAATCATAGCTCCAAGAAATACTCCGCGCGTATATGACTTCGGCCGTCACCGGAAGGTTTGTCTGTAAAGAAAGGCCTTTTAGAAGAGAACATGACAAATGAGTTTGTGTGAATAATTGGACGGAGTCCTCACCAACCTCAAGATACGTCGCAATTCTCTCAGCTTATCTAAATACACTGTTAAGACAGCAACACTTCACACTCATTCAAAAGCAGCTCAGGAAGGTAGAAGAGGTCCGGAATCATATCGTGCATTCTATGAATCACATGGTCACTGGGCACATGAATACGGGAATATAACTGAAGTGAACGAGCACACGAGTATACTGAAGAAAGCGAATCTTTGGTCCATTCATCCCAACCGCGGCTACGCAGTTTCAGATTGCCCAAAGATTAACTCTTTTAAAGAGCATAGGGCCTCGACAAACCAGCGCTAGCGTATCCTATTTCGAGACAGGGTCTTGAGTTCACTAAAGGTCTTGTTTCGCCTCCTCCAGCAAACTGCATCTCAAATCCTTCCACGGTCGTCCTGTCTTCCACCATCCTTGAGGATTCCAAGACAAAGCCAGTCTCTCCACTGCATTCTGATTTTTCCGTAGTGTGTGTCCGGTCCATTTGCATTTCCTCCGCTTTATTTTTATATCGATAAGTTCCTCTTGTGTTGGTTTCCAAAGATCTACACACATCAAAAAAAGTTTTGCATCACCTCGGTTCCAAGAGTTCCGGAACCGTTAAATACAAAGGGAATAGAGATCAACACAAACAACATTTCAGTTCGTTTTATTGCTCATGAGACCCACACATTGCATGTTGTACCATCATACAGCTAGACTTTCAGCATTTGTGGTCCAGATTGCAGTACACACCACTACCTCTAATACCCAGTAGCACGTCCTCTTGCATTGATGCATGCCTGTATTCGCCGTGGCATACTATCCACAAGTTCATCAAGACACTGTTGGTCCAAATTGTCCCACTCCTCAACGACAATTCGGCGTAAATCTCTCAGAGTGGTTGGTGGGTCAAGACGTCCATAAACAGCCCTTTTCAAAATATCCCAGGCATGTTCGATAGGGTTCATGTCTGGCGAACATGCTGGCCACTGTAGTCGAGCGATGTCGTTATCTTGAAGGAACGCATTCACAAGATGTGCACGATGAGGTCGAGAATTGTCGTCCATGAAGACAAATGCCTCTCCAATATTCTGCCGATATGGTTGCACTATGGGTCGGAGGATGTCATTCAGGTATCGTAAAGCCGTTTCGGAGCCTTCCATGACCACCAGTGGCGTACGTCGGCCCCACATAATGCCACCCCAAAACATCAGGGAACCACCACCTTGCTGCACTCGCTGGACAGTGTGTCTAAGACGTTCAGCCTGACCAGGGTGCCTCCAAACACGTCTCCGACGATTGTCTGGTTGAAGGCATGTGCGACACTCATCGGTGAAGAGAACGTGATGCCAATTCCGTGGGGTCCATTCAGCATGTTGTTGGGCCCATCTGTACCGCGCTGCATGGTGTCGGGGTTGCAAAGCTGGACCTCGCCATGGACGTCGGGAGTGAAGTTGCGCATCATGCAGCCTATTGCGCACAGTTTGAGTTGAAACACGACGTCCTGTGGCTGAACGAAACGCATTATTCAACATGGTGGCATTGCTGTCAGGGTTCCTCCGAGCGGCAATCCGTAAGTAGCGGTCATCCACTACAGTAGTAGCCCTTGGGCGGCCTGAGCGAGGCCTGTCATCGACAGTTCCTGTATCTCTGTACCTCCTCCATGTCCGAACAACATCGCTTTGGTTCACTCTGAGACGCCTGGAAACTTCCCTTGTTGAGAGCCCTTCTTGACACAAAGTAACAATGCGGACGCGATCGAACTGCGGTATTGACCTTCTAGGCATGGTAGAACTACAGACAACATGAGCAGCGTACCTTCGTCCTGGTAGAATGACTGGAACTGATCGGCTGTCGTACCCCCTCCGTCTAATAGGCCCTGCTCATGCATGGTTGTTTACATCTTTGAGCAGTTTTAGTGACATCTATGAACAGTCAAAGGGACTGTATCTTGGATACAATATACACAGTCAACGTCTATATGCCGGAGATCTGGGAACCGAGGTGATGCAAAACTTTTTTTGATGTGTGTATATTTAAAACAACCCTTGGCCAGAAAATGCGTTTAATCCGTCGTAAGCATCTGTTTACAATCACCTGCAACATGTGAGTGATCCCAGTGGTAATTTTCCTGGTTTTGTAGCCATATATTAATATTGTCTTGACATTTGTTAGAAAGATGTGAAGTTTAGCAGACAATGAAATTTCTCTGGCACTCCATATAGGATATAGTTGTATGAATGCCGCATTTGCTTCGTTGATCCCATTTCAATAAGTCAGACCATATATAATATATTTCTAACAAGGAAGGTGGAAGCCCCCGCTCCCAAAACAAGCATGACCTCCATCGGCAAGACAGTTGTCTCTTCACTCAGCTACACTTGTTTACAAATTGCTCAAGTATTGGTCACTAGGCCCACAGGACCGTACTTACACTATGCGTGCGGGATGATGGAAGTCAGTCAAGTTTTATTGCAGGGTCCTTGAAAGGCGCTCTCCAGTTACAGATCATTGAGCATCGAAACTGGTGGTCATAGAGGTGGCGTTGTGGGTGATTGTTGTTTTAGAGGGTGAACCATCGAAGTCATTTGCATCTGCCATCAAGACTTCTGATGTCACATTTGAATTGCCTGTGTGTTCAATCCGGCATAGGATTGTCTTATATACTATGACAGGGATTTCGATTAATTCCTACTACAACTTACGAAAGCTCTCAAGCTATTCTCAACCTACTTTCCGAATGACGTTTACACTGTACCACATGCACGAAAACGGCAGCTTTCAGACGAAAATGATGACTCGGAAGATGATATTTTCATCAATATTCTTACTGGTGGCAATAATTACTAAACGTTAATGGAGGATAACTTACCCATACGTTTATCCAGGTTACTAGTTCTACTTTCTTCCATATACAGTACGGCTGGAGAAGGAATGAAAACTGGTATGGCGTATTTGTAAATTGGAGAACTATGAGCCCTTTCATCTAGATCAGACTATATCACCTTCAGACGATGACCTACAACGCTTCTGGGACTTGGAGGCAGTTGGATTAGCGGCTAGAAATCATACAAACGATAACACCAAACATGCATAAGTCTTGATTAGTTTGAGAGGCCTTCCACGCCCAGGATCAACGAAGGATAGCTTATTTTCCTAAAAATCAGAATATAATTCAATCGAGTTATTGGATGACTGCAGAGAAGCAGCTAAACGATTTCACCAGTGGGCTTCTAAACAACGATATTTTGCAACATATCTACCGCAACGAGATGCCAAACTACATTACTAAGGGACAAGTGGAAGAAGCTCCTTCTGAAGAGTTACAGGGCCTCTTCAGGCCGTTAATGAATCACTATCCTGTGTGGAAACAAGTAGTTCCGTAAGAACTAAATAACCAATCTTCATATATCCTACTGGTCTTGCTTAGAACACGACAAATGAAAACAAGATTTTAAAAAAATTCTTAGCCGCCATTTTTAAGTTCACATAAAATTCCATTAAATTAGACGTCAGTACATTAAGGCTTGTATGAAGAACGACCGTGCCAAGTTCCACAGCGCTCGGATGAAAAGTCGCAAAAAAATCAATTTAAATAGCCTACTTAAATTTCACGTCGCCACCATGTTGGTTTTGTGCTCACCCGGTTACTGAATGATCAGTAGGTTAAATTATGTTAAAAGGCTTTATCAACAAAACAAAAATTTGTTGCTTTTCAGTCGGTGGGTTATTCCCCAATCCTGAAAAAAATTACATGAGATTAATGCATATTTAAATCTCATGTAATATTCTTCAGGATTTCTCTCATTTGGGTACAATCGTGTTGACCGACTGAAAAGCACCAAACTTTTGTTTACGAAGGAATCACTGAAAAATGGCTGCAAACACCATAATGCCTTTATCAACATTCAAAATTTCAGTTTGATTTCGGTAATCGATTCGTTGATATTGAAAGCTATCTGAATATTTCGGATGGTCGCCATGTTGGATTTTTATATGTGTAGGCCGTGGAGTTATGTACCATTAGATGGAGATTATTGCGTAGATTCATTATTCAGACGTTCACTTCGATCGCATGATTAGGACACAAGAAATGAAAACTTAATTTTAAAATTTTGCACAGCCGCCATCTTGAGGTTATGTAAACATTTGAATTAAATTAGATGGCAATGCAATACAATGTGTATAAACATTTGCTGTACCAACTGTGCTCGGATGGTTAAATCGCGAGAAAAGTCTATTTAAATGTTTCAACTTCGTTTGGCCGCCATGTTCGTTTTGTACTTAACAGGTTTTTGAAAGTCATATAGGTGAGCTTTTGGAAGTACCCTTTGTCACCGTACAAAATTTCGGGGTGATATGTGTTACTGTTGTGGAAATAAAGAATGCCAGTAAAAAATTACTCGCGGCCGCCATGTTGAATTGGTGAAACATAATTAAATTTGAAAGGCACTGTCGAGATTGGACGAGGTAGTAGTATGTACTTACCGAGGTTCATTGAAATCTCTTCGACCGTTTAGATTTTATTAGTGGGGACACACGCACACACATACACACACACGGACAAAGGGTGATCTCATAAGCCTTTTTTTTTTTTTCATAAATGAAGATAGGCTAATAATAAGTGGAAGATTGTTTACACTGCATCTTAGCACGAATCCATTACACTCTCTCTCAGGTATACACAGAAATTGGGACCCAACCTTCTTTGAGAGAGATTCGTTGGCTGCCACAGCTCACATTGTATCCAATAGCTATCACCAGTGACATTAGTTAAGCACTACTTCAACTGGTCATCGATGAGAAAGAAAGAAACTAGACCTTTCTGGTACTGAGTTACATAAGATAGTGGAGAAAATTGCCACTCCACAGACGAAGTCATAACTTACCACTTCACTAGACTCCCATTTAGTCTCACATGTAGCTCATTTCTGTTTTCCGTTACACTGAGAGAACGTGCCCGCAGACCCAAAGTCACATTCCCTATCACTGCGCCACTTATAAACAGCAGCACGTTCATGGATGACTTTGTTTGTCAGTGCACAGACTGACAACTGATAGTTGTACTTCATATTTAATTTAAAATACCTCTTGAGGTGTAGTCTATGAGAATAGGTGAGTCAATTAGTAATAGTAAGTATGAAAACTCAAAGCATGTTAATTTTATTTCAAGCTTAAATTTCACGCACTATAAAAACTCAAACATCGAGTCCTTAACAAGTGCTGTAACTGTACACAATGCCTCCTGCCATATCAGGCTTTAGTAGAGAAAGTCTAGATGCTCTCTCCCATGCTTACGATAGGAAATATATATATACACAGTACATATATATATATATTCTTTGTCCATCTAGTAATTAGTTTCTCGCTGCACTTCCAAAGCCCACTTCACATTAATACTGTACATAGCTTTCACTATATTGTAGAGTTCCCACTGAATAGTTTTAATAGTACGGCCCGAATCTACTTTTGTCTTATTTTGAAATGGCAGATAACTTGGGAAGAGGACGGTCAACAGCAGTGCCGTGATGTGCAACTTCTTGGAGGGCAAGCTTCGAAAGCAAGGGGGACTAAAGTTCCATCCCGTACAGCCACTTAAACACCCCATTTGTATTCCTCTTTTTTTTGGGGGGGGGGGGGAGGGAGGGAGGTAAGGCTTCGCATTTCATCTCAATCAGGAACAACTCTTCGCATTTAATCATCAGACTTTTCATTTAGGGGCTTGAGACATCGTGGTCATCAGACCGTGGGTCTGTGTGGAATTTTCTAATGACCTGTGTTGTTGTGATCTCTGTGAAGCCATACGTGCCCTTCATTATGTACAAATCCTGGCATTTCCCAGGAAAACCACGGAAAACTACTTTTAGGATGGCTGAGGTTACGATCGAATTCACCTTTTCTCACGTATTTAGTTGAGAGTGAGTAAACCTTTCTCCAGCCCTCATACCGGAGTTACATTTCTTGACAAATCACGAAATCGAAGCCGGGACCTTAGGTAGAGAAGTCTCGGCCAAATAAGGCGGCTTCGCGCAGAGAAAGTAAACAAACAAACAAACAAACAAACCTATCTTTCTCTTTCGAATTTTGAGCATGCCTACTACCCTAGCAGAGAATATTGCTCTACAGCAGGGATGGCGAACATATACAGAAGATTGGCTTTGCTTTCAATTGTCCAAATGTGCACCCACTTTGTTGCTTCTTAGACGGTGATACTTTGGCAGCGAACATCCTTTTAAGAGCTAGGTATTAAAGTTATCAGTCCCAAATTGACATTGTAATGACATTCATGTGTTGATTAAATAAATGTACTAATCCACTAAACATAAATTTTAAGTAGTTGAAACCCGCCAAAACATGACGGTCTATGGGAAAATATTTACAGAAGAATATTCTTTTATACATTCTTTGTACGATTACTTTTTGGTACTATTGAAACTTTAAGGGCGTCGAAAGAATGCACTCTCGACATTACAACATACTGCTGGCCATGACTGAAAACTTGATGAGGCCAATTGAGACCTCTACGTTCCAGAGTTTCCCCTTGAACTTTATTGATTGTGATAAAGTATGCCAAGCGAATTGGAAATTGTTGCCTCTTAAAAGAAAATGGCAGTGTTTTATCGGATGGTGTTAAATCAATTTGAAGGATTAGACCTCTCTGCCTAATTTTAACTGTACTTATTATTTCCAAATCCAAGCAATTTTCATACATATTTCTTATAATTAATATGGTTGAATTTAGGAGCCCTTGGGAAACGTTCAGATTTCTAAGGAACATAACTATGGGTCAAACGTTTGGAGTATGTGGGGGCAAATCACTTAATTCCAAGGAATTCAAGAATTCTGCAGGAAACTAAAGTAGGTAGTTTTCATCTTCTATATTTAAACTGTTAACGCTGGTGTATGTTTCTGGACTACTGGATAGAAGTTTAATGACTTACAAATTATTTTCATTACATTCTTCATTTTTTGGTGTGAGAATGCAAACTTTCGAGAAATGTATTATATCCTTCGCAGAAGTGAATGTTTCAGTCACGATATCCTCATGCGTTGAAAGTTTGGCCGGTAATTCAATAACATTTGATTCATCACCATCCACAGAGGAGTAGTCCCCGTCAACATGTAGCAAAAAAAATCAGAAAATTCAATTTCATCTGGTTTCGATCGCGTGATTTTATGTAAGCGGCATATTTTTAAGAAGGGCCAGAGAGAAGAGTATTTAATAAAATTGTGAACAACTGTTTGGCGAGGAGCGTGCGGCACAACAGGCAAATTCTACCTGAAGTCTCCTCTAACAACAGTAACTTTCCCACAAAAAGGAATAATGTCGTTACGCATCCTTTAGAAGTCGATTCATACACATTAATGAATGAATGTTTGTCATTGGGGCTCAATCCCATATTATGAGCCATGCCAATCGAATATCGTCAGCTGGATTGTAATTTAATTTATAGAGGTACTTTGAATCTTAAATGTAAAATACTGTTTTGCAAGAATGCACTTGATTTGCAGATCTGACTCGATTAGCTTCTGAGGAGTCTATTATATAGGATACAACTGGCCGCAAGAACCATCGCTTATGATTTTAAAACAATATGGACAGTATGCATGTGGCACAGTAACATTGGCACCAAATGAAACGAAGGATATAGCATTGATGTATTACCGATTATTCTCTCTGAACTTCTTTGAGATAATTATCATCTCCAGTGAAAACTTGTTGCAGTCTCTCAAATATTTTATATTTACCATTACAACAGCAAGTGAAGATTTCTCGCAGGAGAAATACAGTGCAGAACAATGATTACATTTGTTCATCAAGGACCCTAGACTGTACGACATAATATCTGGTATTGTTTCTGAAATGGCATAGTTATATTGAATTTTAAAGGTGGCTACGTATTTTCTCCGATTTCCCACTTTTTGCGGCTAATGTTCTTTTTCGTCAAATGCGTTTATTTATAGTAGCATTTCTCCCCAAATTAACGTCATATTTAATAACACTATAGTGTCCTGCATCAACGGAGGCACCAAATATTAAATGGCAAATAATACTTCCAATGTAAAAATCGACAGCGTGGTTAGACTCATTGCTATGTACTCTAAAAATAATCAATAAACAATAATATTCCCTTATACAATGAAGTTCGGAGACTTTCATATTCAAGTTGTTTGCTGAGGAGAATGCGATGAGACTGATCGCCAATAATAAAATCCTTATAATTATCCCTGCCAGCAACAATGTTTGCAATTTGCTTGCAAACGCAGCTCTGGATGACGTTCTTCATTTTGAAATAAGCAGTACGAAACTTTTCTAAATAAGCAATTTCCATCACCTGTTAGAGGTACAATTCTTTGCATTTCCATGGCAGTATATTATGCAAGGGAGCATAGAATCACTTCGCCAACTACTGGAATGAGCGTAGACTCACTTCGCCAGCCACCGTGATGGAGGGAGTTTTAGAATTATAAGTTCAGTGCATGTCTAAAGTAGTATTAACAGTGGGAAGTCCACACCTAAAGCTGCATTCTGGGCTATTACACCAGATTCCGGGTTCAATCCCTGCTCTGCAAATATATTTAATTCTGGTCTGAGGGCTGGAACGGGGTGCACGCTTGTGGCAAAACTAAGAAGAGCAAGGTTCGATTACCACCTCTACAGTCTTGGATGTGGTTTTCCGTGGTTTCCCACTTCCACTCCAGGCAAATAGCGGGATAGTTCCTAAATTAAAGCCTCAGCCGTTAACTCCCCATTCCCCACCTTAATTACAAATGCACACATTAATACAGCATTCACAATAGCACAGGTTATCAGAGAAAACCTTATACACTCACTCTCACCAAAGTACATGGGGCTGAGTGACCACGATGTCAGAGTCCATCAAATGAATTATTTTCGCCAATTGTCTCTCATACCGAAAGCGACTGTGGCCTTGTTTATTTAATAATTTAAAAGTATACGTCAACGTAAATCGTGGAGAATTCGTTACCTTACGGGAATAAAAGTAAAATATCTTTAGACAATGTTATACCAATAGCCAGAAAGAATAATTCGGAAATAAAAATACATGTCTGACGTAGGATTCGAACTCCTTCGACAATGCAAAATTCATTTCGTTGTCAGCAACCCTGAGCCACCCAGACAAGGGTGTTCGAGTGCAATATTAAGTTACCTAAACAACAAACGCACTCAACTGCCAGTTGAAGTTCTTCAATATTTCCCTTCCTTTATGATTCTATTCCAATATATATCGTGTAAACATCATCAACGATATTTCCCCCCATTTTAATTCTAATAAACAAAGTTCACACTACGATGCGGTGGATCTTTTATCCACCATTTTTCTCGTGAAGGAACGCCATTGTCCGCACGCACAGCTGCCACAAATATTACACTTTTCTTTAATAATTTAAAAATATACCGAAACATATATTTTTATTTTAAAGACGCTGCAAATCTACAGGCCAAGAACTTTCGTCAGAGTGCTTGATGAAGTCGATCGGTTCAGTCGTTCTCTCAATCTCGCGGTAACAAAAATCACCTTAGTGTTTTAAATATATAGATATGTTCTGTAACTATTAATTGAAGATACAAAAAAAATTACGAATAGAGAATAGGTGTGTCGGATAGTTTCTAGACTAAGGCGATATTAAAATAAATGAGGTGTAATTTGTAGGAAGTGATAAGCCCCAGTGCGGTATAATTGTAACACTTTAAAAATTAAGACTCCATTACAAGTTTTCTGCAGCTGTCCTCACGGCCGTGGTGCATGATTTAACGAGCACGGCTACGACGCGGGACCCAGGTGAGAAAGACGAGGAGGTGACAGGAGCCATCAGAGCAGAAACCAATGAAGCAACCCTGAAGGAATTCAGGAATTGGAACCTGTTCGGAGCCGCACACTGAGTCGACAGCTTGCGCCCTCGCCCTTTGGAGACGAGATGGAGAGGACTGAATTCGGAGACGTGGCGCACTTATTGGTGATTTCACTAAAAATCTTCACATACCGTGTTTCTGTTGACGAATTACATGCTTTCACGTCTTGAGACTAGTAATGTGCAACGCCTTATATTTTTCTTCCCTCGTAGGAGCAAGCGTGGGTTGCATTCTTCACGGCGCTGTAACGAGAATTTTACCACACATAGCAGAATACAAGCTTGATCTCCGTTTTGACAGAGCGTGCAGCAAGTTGCAGCTGCTTCGCGTAATATATTGATAGACTCTAGTAGTATTTCCAAACTCGTGTTTTCTTCACTCATGATGATCATGCTATCGCTAATAAATCCAAGTTAAGTGGAGAATAGCTAGTGCATAGAAACATACTCATCTGAGCCCCATTGATAAATAGCATATCAATGTAAATAAATTATAAATTTAATACAAATAACCCCCCCCCCTTGTGTTAACGAGGATAACACAACTTGTGGCGCAGCACATAAGCTGTTGGCCTCTCACCACGGCAGACTGGGTTTGATTACCGGTCAATGCAAGTGAGATTTTCAACGTGAAATGCCATGTCCTGTGGTGCGGATTCCACGTAAGAAGGAGGTCCCGTGGCTTATGATCTCGTGATTAACGGTCACGTAAAACTAATCTTCCTTTCTTTACAACTTATGAAAATACTGAGAGGCTAATACAGTTTCAAAAGTTTCTAATGCTTTCTGCCTAGCAAGATTAAGCTATGACTGGACGAGGATGGAAAACTATCCTCGATGTTCTATATGTATCTCGAATGGCCGCTCCCAGGCAGCGAGATTGTATTCTTCTCCTTTAACCATGACCCACAATCATGCTGATTAAAGCTTTCCCAAATGCTTCCTTTGTTCTCCTGTGAATGCTGATTTTGTGCTCTAATCTAAGGGATGGTCTTAGTGGCAATTCTGCTGTGTTCATTCTCGAAGTTGCCTTTCGGTGTAATTATTATTTTGCTTTATTCTAATAGTCTGGCTCTGTTCAAAGTGTAGGATCATCGTCATCTGTGGCTTGGCGTAGTTGATTATGCTCGCGCCTACTGTGCTCAGGGACACGGGATGATATTCCAACGTTGATGGATGGGATATCTGGGTGATTCATTCCGAAAGACCCATCAGTTGATTTACTGGCATATTATACGACACTCTCCAGATCAAAATGATATGGACATTTAGCCGTTATTATTATTATTATTATTATTTAAGCGGTTACTCGAAATATATAGCCCTACAAAGATCGAATAGTGTAATTTATAGTCGTAACTACTCCCTAAATGTTTTTAAAATATTTTTCTTTGCAGCTTTTGTTGTCTACCGCGTTACATTCTGTACTAAGGCAGGTAAATATACTTAAGAATTTGTATGTATGTCTACCCATTATTATTCCCGTTTTCCAACGGGGTCAGGGATGAGATGCGATGGAAGTCTTTGTGGCGGATGGCTTTTATGGCCGGATGCCCTTTCTGACGCCAACCTCATGAGAGGAGTTAATGAGAGATGAAGTGAATGATGGTGAATGCAACTGGACAAGGATGTGGAAGGAAGCGGCCGTGGTCTGTCAGAAGGTAGGCTACCGTCCCAGCATTTGCCTGGAGTTGAAAATGGGGAAACTACGGAAAACCATTTCAAGGACGGCCGACGGTGGGTCTCGAACCCACGCGTCTACTGAGTCAGCAAAGAGCTTGGCCCCATGACTTAACGCTGCACTTTAGCGAGCGTAGCCACCACTGTCGGTACCTAAGAATTTGTATGGAATATCAAAATATGGCAATCTTAATGTAGCAATATCAATGTAGCAATATCAGAGTGGTCTTACACTGCAGAGTCGCTCAGTCTAGTATGCTACCCTTTGGTTAACTGTCCTGGTCTATTAATTGGCAAATATGAACCAACAACACGTGTTTTCATTTAAAATGCATATGCCCAATGTAAAATGTAAATATGAATACAGCACAGCATTGTATAACATCTAAATAAATACATGATGATGATGATGATGATGATAATTGTTGTTTTAAGGGGCCTAACATCTACAGTATGTTATCGGCCCCTAATGGTTTGGGTGATCGTGAAGATGATAATGAAATGAAAAAATATAACTAAAACTAACTACTAACTTATATACTAGAAGAAGAAATGGAAAGCAAAAGGAGAATAAGGCAAATAAAGGACAGGAGAAAAAGAAATGCCCTCGAAGAATGCGGATTGAGGGACTTGGATGGAAGGAGAGCCATGAAAGGCAGATAGGAAAGTGAAAGAAGAGAGGGTTCGTCGCAGAGGTAATGGAAAAAGGGGGAAAACCGGACCCAGCTCAGGAATCCCTTGGGGTCGCCAACTCCCGAACTCACCAGCCGTGAGCCCCTGACGGTGTAGCAATATCTAGGGTGTACCAGAAGTGATGGGGCTACATACACCCTGCCTCCTTGAGGGCCTTGAGCAGAAGGCAGGAGATAACATGAAAAGAAAAAGAAGGCAGAAGGAGGGTATCAGAAAAGATGAGACAAGGGCCAATTAAGGCGGGAAAGGAAGAGACTCCCTAGGCCTCGGATACCCTAATACCGTCGGGGTTAGAAGAAAACAAGAGGTGACCAAGTGAGGTCGACAGGAAAGAAGACGAAGAGGAGCCTGGTACAAGTAAGTGGAAGCAATGCCGGACTCAGCTGGGGCCCCTTGGTCGCCAACCCACGTCCCACTAGATGTGAGCCCCTGGGGGGTAAATAAATACAGTGCACACGAGATAATTATAACGTTGACGATGTCCAGGACGGACATGGTTCAGTCTCGCTCATTCGAATCATTTCATGTTCTAGCCCATATTGTAACAGTTCGCTCTGTGCTTCACGATAAGCTTATCAGATTGTTACAGAACGCTTTCCAGTCGGTCAATACAAATTGTGCCCAATTGCATTATGCGGGAAAACAAGTGTTTATACACCCTAACCTGGAAATATTACATACTATATTCGTCTCAAAGTAACACGCTTTTATGTACAAAAATGGTGTGAGGGGGTACTTGTGTACATAAAAGCGTGTTATTTAGAGATGAATATACGAAGGCTGTTTTTTTTAGTAAGGGCCGTTCTCATTTTTTAAAGCCCCTAGTTAGTGCGCACGCCGCAACAAGCATGCGCGCTACCTCCCGGCATCCTTTGCGAACAAGCAGGCGTCAATTGCAGCTGTGTAGCTAACTTGTACGCTGAACTGTGCATCTTTACAATGTTCAAGATTATTGATTCGCCCGCTGCGTGTGAGGTACGATCTGTGGTAAGTGTTTTTGAGTGCAAGAAACATGTCGGCTGCAGACATTCATCGTCAGCTTTGTGAGGTGTATGGTGATAATGCAATGACAGTTAAAGTGCGAAAATGGGTACGCGAGTTCAAAAGTGGCCGTGAAAATGTTTAGATGACTTGGTGACTGCAATTGACATGAAAATTCACGAGGACCGAAGAATCACGATAACCACTCTATCAATGGATTTTCCTCAAGTGTCGCCGACGATGAAGAAGTGAAAACAGCCGTGAATTCTTGGTTGTCAGAGCAGGCAGCAAACGTTTATGCAGAGGTATGACATGTGCCTAAAAAGAACAAAGCAACTATGTAGAAAAATAGAGGAAGGTATGTAAAACCTAAAAATGAATGTGGTTTCAAAATAAAATGTTCGGTTAATTAAAAAAACGGCCCTTACTTTAAAAACAGCCCTCGTATTATGTACCGGTACTGTAATATTTCTTTTAGGTTGGCGTGTATAAGTACTTCCTTTCCCGTCTAATGTAGTATGACACAATTTGTGTTGACCGACTGCAAATCATTCTATAATAGAACTAGGCAGCACTGGAAAATGACTTTGAAAACATCATTGATATCGGGTGTAGCGTCTTCCCCTGCTTAATATTCACATATGTATTCTAGAATGTATCCTTCAAGTTTTGTGGTCATGTCTGAAAAATAGCCTTGTGTTTGTCATTTGTTCGGCCACGGACACCAAGAGCACGCTGATGATCCTGTCTTGGTGTTCCTAGGCGAAACCCAGTATAAGACATGGCATAAACCTAGACAAATTGCTGAATTTTTAGCCTTGTGTTTGTCATTCCATCCAGAAAAGGCTCGTATTATTCCTGTCTCTATTGGGTTGGGGATGATATGCGATGAATTTCTGTGTCATGGATGTATTTAAATGCCCTTTCTGACACCAACCACGTGAAAGGAGTTAATGAGAGTTGTCAGGTGTGCCAACTCCAAAAATCGATTTCCCCCTAACTGAAAATAAAGATTCTAAAAAATGACATGTCACTATATCTCCAAAACAAGTGCTAATTGGTCATCTTTATGGTGATTATTTTAAATTCAGCGGGTGGAAATAAATGAGAATGCTCTATTTTTGAGCTTGAAACCTTTTCATTGTTGAGCAAAATTACCAGACTAAATCCACTCATACCCAAGTAGGTCTACACAGGGCTTAAAACACCCATACCCGAAGTCCTCAATGAAAAAAAAAGAGCTACTAAAATGCTCGTAGTTTAGAGGATTTAGTGGGTCTCTAAACATGTCGTTTGCCGCTGACCGTATATTGTTGTTTCTTTAAAGCCGCAGTAAATTAATGAAAAGTGATGTAAAGCTCAGAACATTGTTGGAGGTGTTATATCAAAGTGATCTAACTGCTAGTTTCGCTCAACTTCCGGCCAATGCATGTAGATGATCAAAATTAAATATGTAGTACAGTGGCTCGTATTGCTCGTAAATAAGAAAAGAAGAAGAGGCCTCGTGGCTTACGGTGGTAAAGTAAGCTACGTAAAACTAGGCTGGTTGGTTCTTTAGTTTAGGGGCTGCGACGACGCGGTCATGTAGCCCCGTGTACTTTGGGTGTGTGTAGAATCTGTCTGATAACCGGTGTTAATTGTGATGACTGTATTAGTGTGTGTTATCCGTTTTTTTATTCAAGTAAAGACAGCAGATGATAATTTCAAGTAGTTCCTACCTTCGCTACCAAATGCTACCGTCTACGACACCTAGCTGTGAACTTGGCTACTACTAGATGACATCGTAACCAGCGCCTGGTGACGAACTATGGAACTTAAGAGCATTAATCAAACCTAACCTACAAATTTTGCTTAACACAAGATTAGTTAGTGGGAGTTCTTTTACATGCCATAAATCTATGACATAGGCCCGCCGGCTTTACATCTCCTCCGATGGAAGGCATACTGAGGGAATTCTACCGCTCTTAAAAAATCCGACGATTTCAGCCGGACTTGAACCCGCGGCCTTGGGCATAGAGGCACAGCATACTACCAACTACGCCACCGAAGCCACTATCATATTGCTTCTGTGTATTACTACCATTACCCGCCGTCGATGTGGCTCGTAGTCAGTTTAGCCAGTTAATGACGCCAACTTGTAGGTTATATTCCTGTCTCCAAAGAAAAGGAAAAGGAGAAAAGTGCCATGAATGAAAGATGGTGGATAGTCTTGCCCTCGAAATCGCCAATATTGGAGTATTATTACACTAACTCGTGTTCCGTGAGGAGTGAAGTACTTACTAACACTGGGAACTATAGCGAGAAATCAATGTTAGCAGGTCCTTTGTCGAAAAAAATTATTACGATAATTCGAGAAAGCTCGAAACATTTGCGAAGAACTGCCACAAATTTGGCATCCCTGTTCGATAATCTCTGTGACTTCGTAAATGGATGATATAAACACACGCATTCCAGAAGAATGTGCTTCTCGTGTTTTCGCGGTTGCGTTCCATGAAACCATGTGTGAGCCTGCATCTTCATGTTGAGAGATGAATCATATATATTATTTCAGTAGTATGCATCCCTCTTGCGGCGCTCACAAGCGACCGATCGTGACAAATGAGCATTCAAATGAAAGAGAATAGACATTAGCAGTGACTTATTGCACTATAATTACATAAATATCTATAATTTCTTTAAAAAATGACTTTAAAAAAGTGTACTAAGTGTGCGATTTGCATACACCGTTGATGTAGGAAAATACGCTCCATAATTGCTGTCCACGGGCCGCTGTGACGCCTGTTTCATGTCATATTAACATTCTGAGGTCTTTCCTTTATCCTGAAATGTAAATAGTGTTCTTTAATCATTTCGTTGAAATAAAAACGTAACCTTTCTCCTTAAGTATTTCCTAATGGCGGATATGTAAAAGGTTTATATTCTAAACGTAAGCAAAATTAAGAAATTACGCAGGTTTACCGAGGATTACGCGAGTGACTAAAGTGTTAAATATTGTGTGAACAGTGTAGGTAAAATACGTAAGAGAAATACAATACATAACTTGTTAAAAGAGAAGTCATGTAACATTTAATATCATGACGGTCAACTGTGCTCCATGCGGCAAAAAGATCAAGAACAATCAGCAGGCTGTAGGATGTGATGGTGAGTGTGGACGCTGGTTTCATGTAACATGCATGAAAATGAGTAAAGACACGTACCAACAATTCCGGAAAGATGATACTTTCAAATGGTCATGCAATCGTGAAGACTGTTTCCCGCAACCTAACCTCAAAGAGGTTATGGCATCTTTCTCCCAGAAACTTGAGGAATCCCTTTCGGCGATGAGAGAAGAAAACCACGAGGTAAGAAAACTAGCAACTTTCTTATCAGAAAAGTATGATGAACTCCACCGGGAAATTGAAACTCTGAAGAAAGAGAGAAAAACCGTCAAGGACGCAGAAATTGCAGCATCTAGAGCTATCAACAAATTGGAGGAACTAAAACAGTACCAGCGCAAGAACAACTTGATAGTGTATGGAATACCCACTGAAAGAGAGGAGGATGTATTTCACAAAATCTCGGACATTGGCAAGACGTTAGGAGTTGAAATCACCAGGGCAAACATAGACGCAGCTCACCGCCTCCCGTCAACAAAGCCTGGGCCTCAACCGATAATTGTGAAATTAAATAATAGGTGGAAGAAGGAAGAGATTCTCAGTAGCAGAAGACAAAAGAAGACCCTGAAGACGAGTGAAATTGGTTACAGTGATGGTGGTAATATATATATCAATGAACACCTGACACCAAGAAATGAAACCATCGCCAAAAAGTGCCGTGAATTGAGACAACAGGGAAAAATCTTTGCAACTTGGATCAGAGACTGCAAAATATACATTCGTAAAAATCAAAATGGACCCTCAAAGCTTATATCAAGTGCTGAAATACTGGATGAACTCGCCCTCTCAAACTAAAATCTATGTAATAGTAAGATATCTACTAAGTATTATCCCATATGGAACTAGAATTACAGAAATTAAATTTTTTAGGTAATGCAAATAATAATACACTAGAATTAACCGAGTGTAACTGTAATGCACTTAGCGATTATTATAAAATTAAGGACAGTAAACAGATAATAACTGATACCAGTACACTAAAATGCGTACACATAAATGCACATAGCATAAAAAACAAGTTCGATGATATCCAAATAATGTTAGACAGAATCAAAGGTGTAGATGTCCTAGCAATCTCAGAAAATTGGTTAACAGAACAAACAAAAATGTTTTTCAATATTAAGAAATATGTTGCATATCACATAGTTAGAAAGCAAACTGGAGGGGGAGTATCTTTGTATATTTCAAACAAATGTAGCAGTACCCTTGTAAAGGAAATAAATTCCACCCACAGCATACTGCACATTACTGTGAGAAAAGGCCATCAAGAATACAATATAATCACTGCTTATAACCCTAATAAAAACAACATTCCACACTTTCTAACGGATCTCGAAGTAATTATTAGTTCTTACTCAACGAATCCTGTTATAATACTAGGTGATATGAATATCGATCTATTATTTGGGGACAGATATACTAGTTTATATATTTACCTAGTCAAATCATACGGTCTAGTCTTATGTAATACAAAATATCCAACTCTTGTAACACAAACTAGCTCTACTCTAATTGATCATGTATTGGTGAACGACTGTGACAAAATATGTAATGTCTATAATATTGATAATGATTTGAGTGATCACCATTTACTCATCTGTGAAATGAGAAACAAAAAGATAAACAGGAACTCAATATGTGATGATAGGCCAATAGAAAAGGATAAAATAAACTACAAAAAACTTAATAAATATTTAATAACTCAAGAATTTGTATGCAATGAAACTAACATCAATGACTACTACAATAAATTCTGTGATTTTATTAATAAAGGAATAGAAGCCTGTACTATGAAATATACGAATAAGGAGCCAAGTGCCCCACCAATAAAACCCTGGATCACACAAGATCTTTTAGCACTAATACACAGGAAAGATAAGATATATACAAAAACCAAAGTTAAAAATCCATCTGCAGAAATTTTAGAAGAATATAAAATTATTAGCAACCAAGTTACAAAACTTAAGAGAAACCTACAAAGAAACTACTTTGACCAAAAAATTCAAAATGCAAATAATCAGAGGGAAGTGTGGAGTGTTGTTAATGAGATGTTAAATAGGCCAAAGAAGGGGAAAAATAAAATTGTCAAACTTATAGTCGACGGCACAAATGTCGAAAAAAAGGAAAATATATGTGATGAAATTAATAAATATTATGTCAATATTGCTAACAGTATATGGGAAAATCAAGGAAACGGTTCTACCTCGGACATTACAAGCTATAAAAATACTACTAGCACTAAGACAATCTTTATGTTACCTACTGATGCTAATGAAATACAATCAATTATAAACTCCCTAAAACACAAAAACAATATAAGTGAGGACAACACTACTAATGTCATGCTACAATTGTGTCTTGAGGGCCTTACACCATATCTTGTCAAAATAATAAATCTCTCACTGATGACTGGTATATTCCCCGATGCCTGTAAAGTCTCTAGGGTGGTCCCGATCTACAAAAAAGGAGACAAAACCCACCCATCAAATTACAGACCCATTAATATTATATCTGCCATCAGCAAGGTTCTAGAAAGCGTTGTTAAACGAAGACATGAATTTCTTCATGAAAAATGATTACTTTGCAAACTGCCAATATGGGTTTATTCCAAATAGAGGAGCTGATAGTGCTATATTTGAAGTAGTAACTGATGTGGAAAAGGCATTAGATGAAAACAAACTAGCTTCTGGTGTACTAATTGACCTTCAGAAAGCCTTCGATCTGGTTAACCATAAGATTCTCCTTAATAAACTAGAAATTGCAGGCATCAGAGCAGTGGCACATGATTGGTTCAAGAACTACCTCACTAACAGAAAACAATATGTTGCAATCGCTAATGTAAAAGGATCTCAAATGAGAATTGACACAGGAGTACCTCAAGGTTCTGTCTTAGGATCAATTCTTTTCTTGGCCTATATTAATGATATAGTATTATTAGAATTGAAAGGCAAGCTTAAACTATTTGCAGATGATATTTTTATACTCTATCTGGGAACATCTGAACAGGAAATTATGCTAAATATTAACTATGATCTCAATAAGCTGGTGGATTCGTTGAGAGCACACAAAATGGTTATCAATATCACTAAAACAAAATATTTATTCTTCCATAAACCATCATACAAGATTGAGACCACAAACATAGTCAACATAGCCAACAAAGAAATAGAAAGGGTTAAATCGGCAACATACTTAGGTATCACACTAGATAGTACACTAACCTGGGAAAATCATGTAGAAAATGTAAAACATAAAATCAGCCCTATAATAGGTATTATTTTCAGATTAAGATATAGCTGTCTTACTAGCCAACAATTGAAAAATATATACTTTGCTCTGATACATTCACATCTAATGTACATGAATTTCATATGGGGATATTGTAAGAAGGAGCTGATAAAAGAACTTGAGATACTCCAGAAACGTGCTATAAAATCTATCTTTGGATTTCCTTGGCTCACACCCTCAAATGAATTGTACTCAAGAACTAAAATTATGCCACTGCAAAAACAAATAGCTATGTCAGCAACAGTATTTGTATACAAATTAGAAAACAAATTGATACACACACACATCCATTTTACCCATGCAAATGACATTCATCATTATGCAACAAGAGGAGTAAATCAAATATTCACCAGCCATTCCCAATCCATTAAATTTGGAACTAAAGGAATTATGTCCTCTATAATAAAAGAATACAACTCGCTACCATTAGGCATAAGGGAAAGTTTCTCTATAAAAACATTTAAGAGGAAAACAAAAGACTTCCTACTAAGGAATGAATAGCCCATGTACAATAGCCTTAAGCAATGCAATGTATCATACCGTATTATCTCTGTAAAGTTAGTCACTAGCAATCTAAGTTACTATTAAACCAAACAATAATGTTACAAAAATTATATATATGCCATGCTGTAACTATGTTACTTGATTGTCCCTAACACGAGCTCAGGCTCATGGGGAC
The DNA here is from genome assembly GCA_946902985.2 of Meconema thalassinum. Classification (NCBI taxonomy): domain Eukaryota; kingdom Metazoa; phylum Arthropoda; class Insecta; order Orthoptera; family Tettigoniidae; genus Meconema; species Meconema thalassinum. Next base: position 275,984,920 of record OX336389.2, on the reverse strand, counting down.
CTATGTAAATAAATAAATAAATAAATAAATAAATAAAGTGTCTCATTATAAACCTATTGGGGAAAGTGTGGTTTATGAACATGCGAGATTTCTCGCACGTGTCCCCTAGTATGAATAATTGCAGTAGGCCTAGTAGCCTTAGGCTACTACTGGGATTTGAGGCTTCCTCTTAACACCCTCATCCTTTTGTAATACATCAATAATTTGTCGTCTAGTCATATTTTAAGGGCGCATTTTCCTTAAATACGAATTTTCACACCTTTCGCTCTAGTGGTTTTGACGCCAAATTATAACAAATAAACAAAAAATGGCCATTGTACACCTTATCCGGGGTAAGTTTTTAACCGAATATTCATAATTTTCAGAGTGAAAGTTTTATTTATATATGATTATTATTACGGTATTATTTTTTTCCGATAAGGCCGGCTATGGACAACGCACCAATTTCAATGCGTCACTCGTTGTTGTTTTCTCTTCCGTTCTTCCCAATATTTCTTCATTCTTAGACTATGCTGTTTCTTTGTATCCTGACTGGCTGCGTGGCTCAGCGGTAACGTTGTCGCTTGCTGTGTCCAAGATTGGAGGATCAAATCCTGGCGCAGTCAGGATGCGCAAATGCGAGGGAGCCGTGTCAGTAGATTCACTGGCACGCAAAATTCCCTTCGGGGGAAAATTCCTGACAGAGGTGGCCAAATGGCAGCATATCTTACAGGGGAGTTTTCTCCCGTGCCTACGAGTCGGCGGGATAGGTGGCAGATCAATTTTGTATTATTCGAAAATTTCAGTTTCTACACTGGTCAAAAAAGTTTTGCATATTGCAAGCTTACGTATTTGTGGACTAAATATAATACACGTGCTTTATTTATGTAGCGTATGGTATTGCACATGAATCTTAATAATAATAATAATAATAGTAATAAAAGATGCAGGTACACAGCCGTTGCAGCGCTGTGGTTGGCATTCCCTACCAGTTGAAGATAGTCTACGAGTGTATGATACGAAATATTCGTAATATGCTTTTATGTAGACTATTACATTAACAACTTCTGAGCTTTAAATGACAGAACCTTCTATCTCTGAAGTTCCAGCTCTCCGCGTAGTCATGGTGCGCAACTTAACGAGCACGGCAATGCTGCAGTATGGCCCGTGTGTGATGCTCGGATAGTATTTTATAGAATGAAGAAGGAAGATATTTACAGCAAGTTTCTGGGTCATTGTATGAGTTATTTCTTTGCAAATAGTCCGTCTCGTAGCGTAATGACTAGCATTCTTGGCTGTCACAACTGAAGTCCGCCTTCGATGCTTAGTTTTGCCAAGAAATTTAATTCTGGTTTAAGGGCTGGAACGGTGTACACTCAGCCTCATAAGGCAGAACTGATAGGTGGATTTCAGAGGTTTCTTGCCTCTACTTCAGGTAAATTCCGGGATTATACCTAAATTAAGGCACCGGAATGGGGGTGCAAGGAGTAAAATACACAGAAAAGGATAGAGATATAAATGTTTTATTAATACATCAATTTAAAAAATAATTACTCCAGTGTTAACTTTGGTAAAAATCACAGTGTGAATAGATACTTGAGACGGCTAGGGTGTTGTCCAAAATTGTTCAACACCTTGTCGATGAATCCAAAGTCCTCCTTTATCCATTTTCTATGAACATTGAGCATGCACAGGCCGCTTAGCGTCGCATCTCCGATTCCATGTGTTGGCACGTCGTAACGTACTACTAACTGAACGTTCAATGCAACATGCTGGCGCTGGAATAGTCAGGCCCTACATACGGTTGGCTAGCGCAATGAAATCTGCGCACTCAACAAGGGATTGATTTAATGCTGCATCAGTCGCATCATTTGTCATGAACATTTGTTACCACGTGGTAGCCTCGGCAATGAAATCCTGTAAAAAGAACCTCCGCAAAAGTTCTGTGCATCTTCTGCAATGGCTATAAATGAAGATCTCTCTAATTTTTAGCACAAGCTAAAATGTTTTTGTGTGTGTTTGTGTGAGTGTGTGAATGTGTGTAGAAGAAAGTTGAACTCTCAGAGATGAAATGATAAAAGTCTAAGTATGGGATGAAGATAGGTTTTCTGAAGAATTCTTCTATATTTTCAAATGGTTGATTTGATCTGCCACCTATCGAGGAGGTTTAAATTCAACATGCAGTTCATCGCAAATGTTTCGAGCTTTCTCGAATTATCGTGGCGATATTGAAGCACGTTCGTTAATTTATTTATGTAATCGTTTGCTACCTTTATGTTGATATATATATATTTCTTGTAGTTGTCTGCACACTGGTTCGAGCTTGGCGGAATAGGCAGCAATCACTAAGAGCGTCACAATGTACAGTATGTTGGAGTTTCTTCAGTCGTGCAGAATTGATATGTTTTGGTTTTCGTTTTCGAGTTTGGTGCATTGAGTGAAGGATCTTCTAAAACTCGTAAAATAGTAATTATGTTCACAGAAAATGTTCTGATACTCTTGTACTTTGCTGTCCAACGTGTTTCACAGAAGAGAGGAATATTTGGGATTTTATTCGCCGCAATGTAGAAATGTATGATGCCGTTTGTTGTCCCATCAGCATTTCTCACTTCATTGATATTGTTCGGGTCATTGATGGAAAGATTTAATGGTACTTGTCACAAATGATTTTCTTAACACCGCCAATCTGACCAGCCATTGCAGCGCAGTCATCGTATCCTTGAGCAACACGTTTCCTTAAATCCAAATTGCAATCTTCGAGAGGCTGAATAATAGTTTCCGAATATATTTTCCCCTTCAATTCTTGGAGAGGAACCCATCCATTTACAAATTTTTGTCTTTCTATTATCTTGATCACAACGCAGATAGCAAACGCCAATCTATACCAGCTGTCTCATTAGCCAACAACGAAAACTCAGGAGTCTACTGAACCTCCACAATTATTTTGCCTTTCAGGACATCACAGTTCCAATCAATTCATTTTGAACTTGAAGAGATATATACAAGGATTTTTAATTTGTGAATGGAAGTAATTAGTTAAGTGAAATTAAAAGCTTTTGAACTTTAAGAAATTCACTATGGACATTGGAATCTTTCTACTTTCTACTTCTGAGGGATTCAGGTCAGGATGTTGTTTTTACCAGGAATGCAGTTTAACTAAATTAAAGAAGATCCCTACAGAGTAGGAGGATATAATTTTGATATTCTACTACAAAATAAAATTGAGCTACCATTTTCTCTTAATATTTGGTCTTGTATATTTTTGTTTTATCCTTTCTCCTTCACGTGTGGCGTGAGAACAGTGCATTAAATCGAAACTCACTTGGATAATTCACCCTAACGCCATGAGATCCGCTGTCATGCTCGCACTGTTCTCAGGCTCCAAGTATGTGTCCGGTGCAAGGTGGTTCGCCACCAAGTGCTGGTGGTCCAACGGGCGCAACATATATGAATAAAGAGAATTATCAGAATCACCCCTGTACAGTCACTGCGACTGTCGATTGCCCAAAACCACCCTCTGTAGACATTCTGCTTTTTATAAGCTTTTAATTATTATTTTTAGCCTGAGATCTACACAGGCCAAACGTTCGTGTGTCTGTGTGTGTGTGTATGTCTGTCCCCTTTATCAATTCAAACATGACGAAACCGAAATGAACCAAATTTGGTACAGAGGTACCACTAGGAAAGCAAACCTCAGTGTCATGTTTTATATCGCCGCCATATTGACGGAAACGAAATGGCGGCCACCCAAATATTCAAAGCTTAAATCAAATTACGACTAACCTAATATTCCGATCTCGACAAAATTTTTCAGCAATATACCTTCATGTGGGAAGCGACTTTTGCGCAACCTACAAGGTCATCAGCCAAATAGTTGATGTAACCTAATATTCGACCTGCGATTTATCTTTATATTCAACCTGCGATGTAACCTATGACTAGCGATTTATCTTTATATTCAACCTGTGATTTATCTTTATATTCAACCTGTGATCTAACCTAATATTCGACCTGTGATTTATCTTTATATTCAACCCGTGATTTATCTTTATATTCAACCTGCGATCTAACCTAATATTCGACCTGTGATTTATCTTTATATTCAACCTGTGATTTATCTTTATATTCAACCTGCGATGTAACCTAATATTCGACCTGTGATTTATCTTTATATTCAACCTGCGATGAAACCAATATTCGACCTGTGATTTATCTTTATATTCAACCTGCGATGTAACCTGTGATTTATCTTTATATTCAACCTGCGATGTAACCTAATATTCAACCTGTGATTTATCTTTATATTCAACCTGCGATGTAACCTAATATTCGACCTGTGATTTATCTTTATATTCAACCTGCGATGAAACCAATATTCGACCTGTGATTTATCTTTATATTCAACCTGCGATGTAACCTAATATTCGACCTGTGATTTATCTTTACATTCAACCTGCGATGTAACCTAATATTCGACCTGTGATTTATCTTTATATTCAATCTGCGATGTAACCTAGTATTCGACCTGTCATTTATCTTTATATTCAACCTGCGATGTAACCTAATATTTGACCCGTGATTTATCTTTATATTCAACGTGATGTAACCTAATATTCGACCTGCGATTTCTATTTATAACCTGTGATTTATATTTCTATTCGACGTACGATTTACCTTTAACTTATATTTGAAATGCGATTTGTACTAATATTCGTTCTGCGGTTTTACTTTCCTACATACCATGATGGTTTGCCAGGAACATGAGGTTCCCCTGTTAGACTAGCAAAATAATGTCTGTGTATGTTTGTTGTTGAAGGGTTCAAATGTTTCACCCGTATCATTCCACACTTTCAAGTGCTATTGATGCATCGGAATTTAGAATAAGCCTCCACTCATGCACCTGGTCTCGCACAAAAATCAGGGATTACTTTTCCCAAAATAATCAGAACTGATCTATGTGCGCTCCGATAAACATGGCAAGCTAAGTCGGCTGTGACTGGCACAGATCGCGGGTGCGCGTACGGGGTTCAGCCATTGTTGGCGCGCTCCGCTGACTCATATCGTTAGTTCACACGTGTTTTTTGTCATTCTTAAGGACGTGTATCTGCAAAGTTTAGACATTAGTGTTGCACGTTTAATGAGTATTGTTATTACTGTGATTGTTGGTCATGCCTAGACACCAATTCAAATTGCGCAAACATGTGTGTATATCCATAATTCATATATGAAAAGCAGAAAATCTTGTTATGAAACGAGACGAAAATTTTGAAACAAGTTTCCAGGAAGACCTGTGCCTAATGCCAGTACAATTAGGAGGCTCGCTAAACGATTCAAGGAAACAGGCTCCGTAAATAATAAAAGAGTTGACAGACATTCTTTCATCACAAGATGCCAGGTGTGTGTTACAAGAGAGGGAGGACATTTTCAGCATCCCCTATGATCACTGTAAGTACACATTATTGAACATGTTTGCTAAACGTGTGAAAGTGCGCGCTAACCACCGGCTGAAACGGGTACGCGCGCCCGCGATCTGCGTCACTCACCTAACTCAGACTGTCATCCACCACAATTCCCATATTATTCTTCCGCCTCCAGAAAATTGTTCACGTTTATTTCAATTAAGATTCGTTCTATCAAAGAAATATATCGACAGTTATTTCACTATCGAAACAACGTATCCTTGAAGATTCCGTTCGCAGTCACCTACTAGGTCCGTACACGTCCATCAAAGTTCATCTGCCAGGGTCGCTGCCTCTCGGATCAGACAGCTACTCAATTGTCCATAGGAGGGTGAGTGCATCCCATTGCAGCCCTCCCGCCAGTTCTAAAATCCCTGACGGAGTCAGCTATCAAATCGAAGACTGCCTAGGTAACAGGCAGGTGCACAATGGGGTCTGTAATACATACAGTACACATACTGAATATTAATTAGATGTACTACGTAAAGGTTTTCACACGGCCATTTAAAATGCTTGCTGAAGATGATGGTGATAATACGAGTAATTATCGCTATAAGGAGCCAGCTTATAGATTAGCGGCTCCTAATTAAAATATTATGTTTAACATTAAGGAAAGAAAATACGTCTTTAACCTCCTTCCTCCTGTTTTTCAACATAAATGATTTACTCGGGCAAGATTGCTGATGTAAATCAATACCAAATTCTCTCAAACCTAAAGCTTACTTGTCCACTCCACTCATCTGTCGACGCCGCAAGTGAAGTATCAACATTCAAAATCCGTAATCCGTAAAATCAATAGGAAAGTCCAAAGACTCAAATTTAAATGCCGAAAGAATAGTCAAGTAGGAACAAAACATTTTCAATGTTTTTATGCACGTCCTTTGGAAATCATGGTCATATGATACGTTTACAATGTGGTGCATCCGATAGCCTGTGTAATTGTGTGTCTATACTTGAGTTGGGGTTTCGAAGATGGTGTCCGTGACCGTTGGTTGAGAGTGGATTATGAAGACCAGTTCTATGATGGATTTTCAAGTTATCTATTTGATATTAAAATGCAGAATTTTGTTAAAATGTTAGAAATAGTCAGGAAAGTATGTAAAACACGAAATTTTCTTTTCAATTTTAAAATCAATAAGAGATCTACTGTTTACACTTTTAATACTGGTAAAAACTTCAGAGTTGCCATGTGCTTAGTGTACAGTAGTGTATGTTATAATATGCAGTATGTGCTCACTCAACCCCCTCCCCCAATAATACGCCTTTATTGTTGCCTTTATTCAATTTTTGAGACAAATAAAACATAGTGCAGAATTATCAGCATCTACAACATAAACGAAGGTCAAGTGGTGCAATAATAGGGACTTGGATGGGAAAGCTCTAATAGATTGAGAAGAAAAGGTAGAAAGATGGGAAACTTACATATAGAGACTTTGTATAAGAGTAAGGATATTTAGGACCATGTACTTCAAAGGGAAGAGAATAACAAACAAGATTTAATATTGAAATCAGAATATGAGATGGGCTGAAAGATCAAAGTAGGGATAAACCAACAGGCATGGATGATGTACCAACAAAGTAGTTCGTTGCGTAGGTAATGAAGGTCTGTCAGGTTGTTTCACTTAGTATGTAGGAGTTATGACAAGGGCGAATTGTCATATGTTTACTTACACTTAGAAAACAGGACCTGACAGATGTGAATATTATCGTACACTCAGCTTGATCATTCATGCTTTAAATATCCTGAAAGAAAATAATCTAGAGAAGTGAGGAACGACAGAATGAAGCCCAATGTAGTTGGGTGAGTGTAGAATTTGTCTGATAATTTGTGTTTTTGTGGTTTCTGGGTATTTTTGATTCAGGTGAGGATTGGGAAGAAGGCGGCCGTGGCCTTAAGTTAGGAACCATACCGACAATTGCCTGAAGTAGAAGTGGGAAACCATGGAAAACTACTTCCAAAATTCAATACTAGTACGGTGCCACATGTACATAATAATATGAAGAATAAGAATAATAACAATAAAGCAAATATAGCGATACTCAACTGTACAATCTAATGCAGAAGGCAGTTGTTCACTCAGCAACCTGAATCGTCTGGAAGTTCATGGGTAGCGTGGCTGTTTCAGTAACTATACTTTGGTTCCCTCAAGCGCGTATAGTTATGTTGTGATGTACCAGCAATGTGTTATATGTACTGTATAAAACAATAATAATAATAATTTAATGATAGCGAGGCTGTGTAGCTCAGGTAGTAGAGAGCTATCCATCTCGAGAGTTCGATCTAGGCCCACTTATGTACTAAAAGAAGGAGAACAAATACGACAGCCTTATGCCGATGGATGAATTGGCACGTATATGAAATTCTGTGAACACAACATTCCGGAATCTCGACATCTCCAAAGAGAAAGAATAGTGTGTCTAAAACATATTGTTATTATTATTATTATTAATATTATTATTATTATTATAAAACATATGATAAGATTATTTATTTATTTATTTATTTATTTATTTATTTATTTATTTATTTATTTATTTATTTATTTATCGTATGGCTTTTAGTGCCGGGAGTGTCCGAGGACATGTTCGGCTCGCCAAAGGCTGTAGCTGCTTCAAGCGGACACCCATAGGGTGAGCTACAAGTTCCGTTCAATTTCAAGTAGTTCCAAATTTCGCTACCAGATGTCACTGATACCTAGTGGTAAACGTTGGAACTTTGATAGAGCGTTCCTACGAAAACTAACCTAGAAATTTAGCTTCACACATGTTTAATCTGTGGAAGGATCTTTTACATGCCATAAATCTATGACATTGGACCGCCGCGCCGGCTTTACTTCCCCTCCGAAGGAAGTCATACTGAAGGATTTTAACGCTCTTAAAAATCCGGTGACTTCGGCCGGGTTTGGACCCGCTATCTTGGGCACAGCAGTTCAGCATGCTACCAACTACGCCACCGAAGCTGCTACAAAGTATAAGAGATTATACCTTTACTGAATGTTAATTATTTTTAAGTAGGGTTCCAATTGTTTTGGACGTTCAGTAAATACATATTTTTGGTAACAATGATGATGGACGAGACTTGCAAGCTTGCTGTGATGATTGTTGTTAATTCATTTTAGGGGTTTGGGGCATTTGTTTATCAGCCCCATGTAGTTGGGTGAGTGTTGGATTTGTCTGATAAACTGTGTTTCTGTGGTGACTGTAGTAGTATGTGTAGCTGTAGTTATTAGGTCGTGAATGAGGTTGGTACCCCGGGACTTCAAGTACGATACTATCCCGACATGTGCTTGGAAAGCGTGGGGAAGAATCCGGAAAAATCCAAACTCAGGTTAGCCACTGTCGGTGCTGAGTTCGGACCTCCATCACCGGACATGCTGCGATCGTGGTGCACGATTAAACGCGCATCCCTTCACCGCGGGGCTAAGAAAGAAAACAGCCGTGGTCATATGAAGGTAGATCCCAACTTGGGCCTAATGGGATGCCACGGGAAATCATCTTGTGGCTGCCGATGGTGCGAAGTAAGGAAGCTTGTAGTTTTACATGACCGTAAATGATCATGAGCTACTGGACCTCCTTTTTATGTGGAATCCGAACCACAGGACATGGCATTTCGCTTCGAAAATCTCACATGCATTGACCGGGAATCGAACCCGGTTTACCTTGGTGAGAGTCTAACTGCTTCACCGCTGCGCCACCACGCCCCTTGCTGATGGTGGGACTCGATGCTAAGCATACATCTTCGAAATGCTTTTAATGGAATGTGGACTTTGACACGTTTTCAAGCACCAGTAGGGTTTCGAAAATCAACACGCCTTTTAAAAATGTTATAGTGTATTTAATACAGTTGCCATTACTTGCATATCAGCCTGTAATAGTAAGCTGTATCAACACTAGCACCACATGTAGATAATAATAATAATAATAATAATAATAATAATAATAATAATAATAATAATAATAATAAAAGCTATGATCGCAGAGTGCTATCCTTCTTGAAGATTCGATCTAGGTTCTGTCTAAAGTAAATGAAGGTGATGAAATACGACAGCTGTACGGTATGCCGATGCATTTAATGGCACGTATAAGAAAATAATCTTGTGAACTTAAAATTCCGGCAACTCGACATCCTCGAAAGACATAAAAGAAGTAAGTATGTTTAAAAAAATATTATTATTACTATTACTATTATTATTATTATTATTATGGCATTCATTTCATCAAGTAAGTGGGACAAATCAACATATCATCGGCTTGTAAGACGGGATGACAACTTCATTTAGGGTGGCACATTGAGAAACTAGCGAAATATTATTATTATTACTATTATTATTGTTGTTGTTAGACTGTCCTTGCATAAACGTAGACCATAACGGTTCCTTTCAATAATTTAGTACATCTCTAGAATTTCAATTTCCTAATGAAAGCTATGCGCTTTATCGTAGACCAGTAAGTTATTAATTGGCCATAGATTGGCTGAATCCTAAACAGATCTACCACCCCTAGTCACGCAGGCCTCTCCCCGTGACTAAGTGAATCGGTTGTTCATAGGCTTGGTTGGTGTATTCATTGCTATTGGCAGAAGTCACTCACCTTCAGACTCTCGTCAACATGCCACAGCGTTGGAGTGGAGACCGGAGGGGATAAATCAGCTGTGCTGCTGAGGGGAACGAAGACATTGACATTGACCGACGATTTTTATAATTTAATTCCACCTACACTAATTAAGGTACAACTAAACTCCATGAAGATATTTGTTTAGAATATCTTCTATCGCCAGTGTAATGGACATAACTTATATCAATATATAAATATAAAAGTATAAAGTAAAAATATAAAAGTATATAAATCTTAATCACATGTAATTTATTTAAGGTTGTCCTTCAAATATTCCAGTAATTGGATTGATGTTTGCGTTGACCATCTGAAAGCTATATCCTGGGTTAAGTACACTCAAGTTTGAAAAATACGCCCAGCCGTTATCGTGAACTTATCAAGTATTCTTTAAACTAGGTCGTAGGAAGACACATACAAGGTTCTTCTTTTTCTTCTAAGAGTTTCATTTCATCAGTCTTATACGTCAAACATACATCCACCTCTCTCTATTTCATTTATTCTTTGCGCTCCCTACCTTCTTTTGGCTTCCCGTAACATCAATCAGTCAGTAAGCCAGTAGGATAGCCAGGTACAAGCTCATCCAAATGTTCGTAGGCTGTTATCCCAACATCTGCCAAAATAGGGTCTGAAATGCAGTGGGAGAGAAGGAAATATATAATTCAGAGATGGTTACACCTTTACGGCTGCTGTGTCAATTTCTTTCATTTCAAGGTAATAATAATAATAATAATAATAATAATAATAATAATAATAATAATAATAATAATAATAATAATAATAATAATCGCATCTCAATGAACGGAGAGAAGATATGGCTTGAGAAGAAACGTCTACAATAAAAAGTGCTTATTCTGGAATAAAATAAAAAACTACAACACCGTGGACTGTGGAGAAAACAGAATGAACGAATACCAGTGAATGACTGTCCATGAACTACTGTACAAACTCAAGAAGCTAGAGGTTTTGAAAAGAAGACTCCTCAGAATAATTATGGGAGCTGTTCACACTGAAAGGGGATGGAATCTTCGGAGCAACAAAGAAGTTTACCAGAAGGTGGAACATGAACGATAATAGACTCACCAAACAGATATTCGGTTACTTCTGGAGAATAAAGACCACTACAGCTTGGGTTAAGGAAACGAAGAAGGATATGGAAAGGTTCAACATCTCAGAGGTCCAATTGTTAGACAGAAATACATTTGGGAACATAGTGAAGAATTTGGAAGCGATTCCAGCTACAGAAGGAACTAAGAAGACCGGGAAAGGCTACACAGAACAACTACGAAAGCAGGTTAATGGATGCATGAAGGATTATTGGACACAGAGAAAACTCCACACGAGGAAAAATAAATGAAGTTGTAGCGTGATACTAAGTGGTCAATTCACTTGTAATTATTGGAGCTGTTGACACTGAAAGGGGATGGAATCTTCGGAGCAACAAAGAAGTTTGCCAGAAGGTGGGACATGAACGACAATAGACTCACCAAACAGATATTCGGTTACTTCTGGAGAATAAAAACCACTACAGCTTGGGTTAAGGAAACAAAGATGGATATGGAAAGGTTCAACAACTCAGAGGTCCAATTGTTAGACAGAAATACATTTGGGAACATAGTGAAGAATTTGGAAGTGAATCCAGCTACAGAAGGAACTAAGAAGACCGGAAAAGGCTGCACAGAACAACTACGAAAGCAGGTTAATGAATGCATGAAGGATTATTGGACACAGAAAAAACTCCACACGAGGAAAAATAAATGAAATTTTAGCGTGATACTAAGTGGTCAATTCACTTGTAAAAATAATAATAATAATAATAATAAAGGCATCGTTGGTTTGGAGGAGATTTCCTCCTCCACCACGCGGCCATCCACATAAACACTCAAACTCGGAGATCATTGTGGTCTAACTAGTGTTGCCACTTAGGTAAAAATAATCGCTAAATAGTATGCAAAAGTCGCTAGATTCCTGTTATCAATAGAGGAATATGAAAGTTGTCGCTAACGACAATTTAAAAAGTCGCTAACTCCCTATCTCAACAATTCTACATTTTAAAAACCGTGTCAAGAATAGTTTCGGTAAAGTGTTAGATCTAGTGACAAAGTGGCTTAATTGGCAACGCTGCGCTGGTTCAAAATGACTAAGGAGCCAAAGCCAACAGTGGAAACTTAGTGAGAGCACTCCTCCCACACAACTCATGACACGGCCAGCAGTGAACCTGCTCTTCTTTCCCAATATTCTCCTTATGTTCGATCAAACCTCCCAGCCGTGTGTCCAACAGAACAAATAACATTATGTTGTTGGAAGCCATTTTCAGTGTTGCCGTAGTAAACGAAAGTTTGATGCTTTTCAGTCGGTCAACACGAGAACAAATCACGTTAGGTTCATTAGAGAAAAATGAGCTTTAAGGTTCATTGTACTGTAGAAAAGTATATTTCCTTGTAGTTAAGCACTTCTACAGTACAGTATATGTAACAATAAGATTCATTTTTCTGTAGGTGGATACACAGGACAATGAACATAACCTGAATTGTTCTGTTGGACGGCACATCCACTTACGGCTGGGAGGCGTGACCAATCATTAGCAAAATATTGGAAAATATGAGCATTGTCAGATACTTGGTAAGCCAAGTTCAGCGACATGCATTAAGTGCAAACATCAGCACCCGGGCATCGTCGTGGTGCTCAAGCAAAACCTGCTAGCATGATGAGGAATCTTTTATTATTGAAGGAGATATTTTCTTAAATGTTGTGCCACATTGGATATAAATTATACATACCGTATTATTCTTCAATATAAACTAAGAGTTTCACTCTCCTACTTTCAGAAACATATATTAATATTTACCGTTTATGAAAAACTACCATGAATAAAATGTGCAAGAGTCATCGGAATAATGTACAGAACAAATCCCTGACACAAAGCTTTGTTTTAATATGGGACATTTTGACTTGTATTGGTGAATGTATTTAATGGCTGGAAATGTAAGCTAATATTGAATTTTAGTCGTATCTTTTGTCCACAGTTTTATCATGTGCACTTGCACCAGCTGTGTGTGTTGAACTCTCGGTTAATTGGCATTATAATCATGATAGTAGGTCTTTTGTTTACAGATTACATATAATGACCATTCAGTGCATATTGCCGATAACAATCAGCATACACCGAAATTTGATTGTGTCTTTTCAGCCCATTTTGCATTGTATCCCTTATTTTCTTCCCCGTGTCGGTCTAATATGATGATGACTGATTCTGGATAGCTTCATCCGCCGGTACCAAAGGGAGGTTGATAGAAGTTGATTGTAGCAGAGGTGTCGCCACCTGGTGGGCACGAGCCACCTCAGAATGTAGTTCTGCCCCCATACATTATCTAGAAATGAGAATAGAATGATTCATAAGCATAGAATAGTTTTGGTAGTTATTTGTGTTGTATAACTTTTCACTTATAAAATCCAAGGTGCACGTCGTATATTCTTGATACAAGAGTAGACCTAGTGACTTCAAATTGTTTTAGGCTATAATACATTTTCTATTTATGTAATCTTGTGTGCTTCAAATTCTCTTTAACCATGGAAATAAACATTCCTGCATCGATGAAGGAATCTAGAGACTTACTGATTGTGCGTAAATTTCAGTTAAATAATGTTTTTTCCATGCGTTTGTACAAAGGCAGTTAGGAATTCTGTAGAAGTTTGGAGAATCAAATCAGTTCATCATTGTAAATCTTTAAATCTTTGCCTCCCCACGTGTCCCACTAGATGAAATAGTCTAGCGACGCTAGTGGATAGAAATGATAATAGATCGCATTACAAAAATGCTTCACACTCCCAAAAGGGGTTATCCAGTCGCTTTGCGTTATTATTAAAAGCAGAGCTCATTTCCAAACCGCCATGCAATCTTGATTGTTTGTTATTGACAGGGCATAGAACCAAAATCACACCGAGTTAAGATAGCATTAAAAATCAGTTATCCAGTAATCAAAGAGAAGCTTGACCTGATTCAAGGTGGCTGTATCTCAAAGAGTTGGACTTCCCAATTTAGTAGCATATTGGCATTTACTTCTGCTGAAACTTATAGTACCACCATTTTTAAACAAAATAATGAAGATATGAGATATTCTTTCACGTAATTATATACCGTACCATTCATATTCGCAAAAGCCTATTAACTACAGATGCCATATTACATTTTAATACTTAGCGAAGGCATGAAACTTAAACACTATTGTACAGACACTCTCACTAATGTTAGTAACGAAATTACACCACACAAGCAACTGAATCTACACAAAGGAACACCTCTGGAACCAATTTTATTTATAGTTTATAGTATTTTTCAACACCAGCATCGTGAGCAACTTCACAATGATTCATGGTAAAACTCAACAGAACCTAGAAATTGGAGAGTAGATTGCCTTCATGGTTTCTACTCAAATAGTTACACACAGGTAGCTGAGGCCTTATTATTATTATTATTATTATTATTATTATTATTATTATTATTATCATTATTTACTGGTGTTTTCTTTTTTCTTTTTTTTCTTTTCAATTTATTTATTATATTGTGTTGTTAAATTTGTATACACGTGCATAATACCGGTACTCATTCCTAATTCACAAACCTTCATAACAAAACAAAGTAACCTTATAACGAGAGTCAAACTGCGAATCGCATTATAAACACCAATTAAACGCACTACAATTTGTTGCAGTTAGATAATATATTTGTGTATAAATGTAAACCTCAACACAGTGTTCAGGATCTGATGATTACCACTTGATGGTTGAAACGCGTAATCCTAAAATTGCCCCATTATATCAGTGATCACAACTAATAAATGTATCTATTTCCATGAGTGTTATTTACATATTATGTACATCGTACCCTGCCCAGTCATTGGGAAAATTCGTGTTGATCGACTGAACAGTTACAACTGGCTGTTTGGAGGTTGGAGTTCATAAGTTCAGTGTTTCCATTTTCGACTGCATTAGCAAATTACTGGACAGTGATTCCATTATCGCTCTCCACTCTGAAAGGTACTTCATACGCTAATCCACTTACATTACGACTAATTATAATGCTAAATCACCTTACAGGAAAGAACGATGCTAGTTACTCCTGTTATTGTTGTATTCAGCCCTTCAATGAGCAGCCACTATAAGCCAAACAGGGAAGTTCGTCCAAATGGAATAAAATACTTAGCGGTAAGCCTATAACCATGAATCTACACTGCGAATGGTTCCAACATCCCTGAAGAACCAGAGTTTTGCTGAGAGACATAACCTGAAACTTGTTGTTTCGTTCAGAGGCTTGCAACATCGTGGCCATTTTAGCCCCGTGTACTTGGATGTGAGTCTGATAACCTGTGTCATTTTGATGGCAGTATTAGTGTGTGAATTCGTAATTGAGGCTACTCTTGGCCTTGAGTTAAATACAGTCCCGGCATTTGCCTCGATTAGATGCTGGAAACCACGGAAAGACACTTCTTGGATTGATAAGATGGGAATGGAAAAGAAGAGCATTGTCAGATACGCGGTATTGCAAATTTAAAGTTGTGAGAATTGCCAAATATCTAATGAAAATCTCATGTTCTATTGCAGTACACCTACAGTGTATATACGCAACATTAAAAAAAACTACAAAGAATCACAGGGACTGAACTCTCTAAGATGAAGGATATATGAAGATTGGCTACCTTTCTCACAAAGCCTTGGAAGTTAGAACAGAGATTACACTGTTCAACAATTAAATTTTTACATACACAAAAATACCCAACCTTTATAGATGTCGGTACGCTGAATTCGAAAATGACAATAATTTCCGTTTTTTAGCTCCCGTTTTCATGCTATATGAAGTTTGTTACGTTCTTATTTCTGTTTTAGCTCTCGTTTTTTCTTATTTCAGGAATGCCAATGAATGCCGTGTCTTGTTTCTAGCTTACACAGTCTAAGATTGCTTGCCTTCCGTAGTGATCCATTGTGTTTTGTGGCACGAGTTACTGCGTTACTCTGTGGAATCAAAACTGCTCCTTTTTGTATTGTGACTTTTACGTGAGTTTTTGAGTTGCTGTGCGGAATCACAACTTCTGTTATAATGCCCCGCAGATGTGCTAATAACCCCAACATATTTTGTCCCATTATACTCGTAATATGTGAAGGTCATAAAAGTTTCAATAACTTCCAAACCTGAGCTAATCTAGATTATTAACTGTCATCTTCAATTTCAGCACACTCAAACCCGTATGTATCAACTATTTTTGCCTTTGTAAAAAACAAAAAATTAAAATGTGTTGTCTAGTGTTGTTGGAAGTAAGGGAGAGAATTGGAAGGGATGTTCTAATTAAAGCCTTAGAGGAAGGTCGGTCTGAAGATCTGACTGTTCGTAATTGGTTCCAGCGGTCATGTAAACATATGTGATAGCGTCATGTACTCTCAGCACAGCGTGGGAACATCAAGGTGCAGGCAATACCTGTCCATCGGTGCGAACGTGTTTCAAGCAGAAAGCATAAAATCGATGGAATGACACATGCAGGCAATAGCCGTAAGAACTCAATTTTAAACTCATGCCCTTATATACATAAGATAGCCTAAGTTGTAAAGCCAAAACGTTTAGAATTTGGTAAAATGGGGAAATTTCTATTATTAAATAATTGTATTCCTTGTCGTCTCATCACCTCTTAGTATCTCAATTTACTTCTGCTCCCTAAGAATAAATTTTAGGCAATGTTCGTCATATAAAATAATAGGCTTATGAGATCATCTTTCGTCCGCACGAGTGTGTTTGTGTCCCTAATGAGTTATAATTGGCCAGAGAGATTTCAATGAAACTTGGTAAAGACTCACTAATATCCTGTCTGACTCCGAACGTGCTTTTCAAATTTCAATAAGTGTAACCAATTCAATATGGCGGACAAGCGAATTATTTTACCAATATTCAATATCTCCGACGCTATTGCAGAAATTAACCTGAAATGTTCTATAACGAAGTCCAAGCATGAAACCAATGTGGTGGCAACGCGAAGTTGAAATACTTAACTGGGCTTTCTGGTGACCTAATCATCCAAGCGCAGTGAAACTTGGTTTAGTACCGGTAAATATTTATTTAAGGAGCTGTATACATCGGCGTCTTATGTAATTCAATAGGATATCAACATGGCGGTTAATGTAAATGTAGACGAGCTGAATCGCTCTATGGAATATCAGTTCAATTCAATTAGCAGTATCTCAACAAAATCAACACAGTAAAGGTAGAGGTTAAAAAATTCAAAAAACAATCGTAACAGAGGAGGCGTTTTAGAATTACGAAATGAAGAGGAATGCAAAACTCTTGTGAACTCTATTGAGATAACCTGTTCTCACCTGCAAGCTTCTCTTCCGCGGAAGAAATGTCCAAGGGTTATTATTTATCGTGGAATTGATGTTACCTTCCCTGAGAATCAACCCATTGATACAATCATAGAACAAAATCCAGCTATACAATCCGTGATATTTAATTTAGTTTCGCATGCGTAGTTTTCTGGCAATTAAATGCCCTTCGATAGAACATACTTGTGCAATTCCGTTTCAAGAAACGTAGAAATCTGTGAGAGGTTAGTAAACGCTGACCCGTTCCTAGAGAGTCCCCACACCTACGCCCGCGAGAACGCAGTGACGCTCGTCTGCCAAGTGCACGTGGTCCGCGCTATTCAAAAGAGTGGCGTCGAGCGCCCGAACATTGCAAGTTGTGTGCCTTGCCGTGTAGATACATGTCTTGTTCGTTGCTTGTGTTGAGACTCAGAATGTTCGGTAAATTAGGTTAGATCTGCGAGGTCATCGAGTGACAAGACACTAAAACAGAGCTGAGAGAGCTAAAGAAATAAGCCGAGGGAGAAATACGTGTATGTATGCATATTACCCGTTCCATAGATGTAATTTGCGATGACCCGGCTAAAAAATACACCGTGACAGTAATCGCAAAACGAATAAATTACATCGTGTTGAGCTCTTGGAGTAAACTTGTGTCGATTCGAGTCAGGCCACATGATCAATGCACACTACAAGTGTAGAATAGTGCAAACTCTAGAGAATAAGTTTCATCACACTGGTAGAAACAGATTTTGGCACACGAATCATTTATTGTGTTTTATATAGTGTAAAATTCCTACGCTGGTTACAAATATGCAATCATAATTTCTCCATCACAGTTTTTGCACAATCTCAGTTTTAGTTATTACTTTCGTAAATTTTCGTGCTATTTTTAAAGCCATTTTCTAATGGACATACAACAATAGTTTAACTAATTATATTTTAACAAAGGGATGGGATAGTATTACACATTTATTATGTACGACAGTACAACGGTGTACAGACGTGTGGCGAGTTGACACACGTCTCTCAGCCAATTGCTTTACACAGTACGTAGTAAACAAGCTGGTATTGCACGCGCATCCATCCAGTATACTCGCATTCTGTCTTTCTTGTGATGAACAATAGTTCAGTTGTGCGAACACATTCATTAATGTTAAGCATTAGCAGTGAGTAAACATGCCAAGGAAGTGTGTAAATCAATCAATAACTTTCGCTATGTGTGTGGAGATTTGACATTGTCGAAGATTGACTCCACTAGTTAAGAAATGTAATGAACTGTATTTTGGATGTAAGGTAGGGGATCAAGATAAGAATTGGGCCCCTGATATATGTAAAACGCCTGTCAGATTAGGCTAAGGGGAATCGCCACATGAACTTTGGTATATCTATGGTTTGGCGTAAACCACAAGATCACACAATGAACTGTTAGATTTGTCTTACAGAGACAAAAGAAATTACCAGAAAATCAAGACACACAGTGAAATACCATAACAAACGATCTGCTATGAGGCCAGTACCTGACAGCGCATATTTACCAATACCAGATCCTCTCATTAACGTAACTGTATATTAATACGAAAATGAAGAAGACACAGAATTTCAAAATGAAGTGCCAGGTGACCCTACATTTGAAGATAGGTCCAGTGAACCTCATCTTATATCTCAAGAAGAGTTAAACGGCTTAGGTCGGGATTTAAAACTTTCGCATCTACAAGCTGAACTTGGAGGTTCTAGATTGAACAGTTGGAATCTTCTCCAAAAAGACACTAAAGTGTGTTTCTTTCGTAACCGCCAGGAAGAATTTCATAACTGCTATTCTGAAGGAAATGATTTAGTGCATTGTAATGATGTAATGCTGTAATGGACATTCTTGGACACGTTCATAAACCAAGTGAGTGGACAGTGTTCGACAATTCCTTGATAACCTGTTTAAATGCTGTGCTTCTGTACGTTAGTAACAATCTTCCCACTGTGCCATTAGCTCATGCAACTGATATGACGGAAATAAAAGAAAGCATTAAAATTCTATTAGAAAATATTCAGTACCAAAAGTGTTGTTGGAGTATATGTCGTGATTTGAAAGCAGCTGCTTCGTTGACGAGTTTTCAGCTAGGCAACAAGAAGGGTTGTTGTTTCTTTTACGAGTGGGACAGCAAGGACAAGAGAAATCACTACATCAAGAAGGAATGGCTAGCACGTCAGTTACTTACACCTAGACAGAAAAATGTTGTTAATGCTGAAATAGTCAACCTTGACGACATTCTTCTGCCTCCTCTTCACATCAAACTGGGGCTTTTCAAAGACGTTACTAAAGCAACGGATAAAACTGGTTCTGGTTTTCTTTATTTGAAGGAGAAATTAGCGATGCTAAAATCAAGAAAGGAATATTCGTTGGTCCCCAAATTAGCGCTTTGAGTTGTGATGAATTTTCCGAAGAACAGCTAGCCAAGCTGAAAAAGCTGCATGGAAGTCATTTAGAAATGTCGTTGGATATTTTTTAGGAAATCACAAATCTACAAACTACCTTGAAATTTTAAGTAAATTGTTACAAGCCTACGAAATTTGGGGTGTAACATGTCCTTCAAAGTTTTTGGACTCCCACCTAGAATTCTTTCCTCACAATATCTGTGCGGTCAGTGATGAACATGGGGAGCGATTTCACCGAGATATCTCCACCTTGGAAAAAAGGTACCAGAGAAACTGGAATGGGTAGATGCTTGCCGATTACTTCTGGACATTCCCATTGAAAAATACCGTAG
The DNA here is from genome assembly GCA_946902985.2 of Meconema thalassinum. NCBI lineage: Eukaryota > Metazoa > Arthropoda > Insecta > Orthoptera > Tettigoniidae > Meconema > Meconema thalassinum. The sequence continues at coordinate 275,964,765 of OX336389.2, read as the reverse complement.
AATATCAAGAACTGTTACATTTTATGAAAGTCGAGTATCACGAAGTATATTTCATGAATTTCATGAAAAATTCAACGTTGCATCATAGAAAACCTGTGCAAAATGAAGAAAAACGAATTACATATTTGAAACCAGGAGATAAAATACTATTAGGATAAGATATTTTCACTCGTGTGCCATTTTGCTGTATTTTTTCAACAAGTGTTATTATTGTGTGCGACAGTATTCGCAAAACGAAATAAATAATTACAACGTGTTGAGCTCATGGAGAGAGTAAACATGTGTCGGTTTGGATAAGGCCACATGAATAATTCAAGATATCTGAATACATTGTAAGAGTGTAGAACAGTTTAAATAATAGTGGAAGAAGTTTGAACACTATTGTGCGCGACCGTAATTACAAGTATTGCTCGTGAACGAGTTGTTATAAAGCCGATGTTAACGGTTATTGGGAAGCCGAGGATCAAACCTATAATAGTACATTATGCTGCGCATTTCAACAGGTTAGCCAGATGCTGAAAGGAGCTTACAGATGTGAATATTATCGTACAATCAGCTTAATTACTCATGCTTCAAAGATCCTGTCTAGAATAATATACAAGAGGATGGAAAGCCAGGTAGAAACGGAGTTGGGTGAAATGTAGGAACAAGGGAAGCTGTACTAAGTCTTAGGCTGATTTTGGAAGGTAGAATAAGGGAAGATAAGAGAACTTTCATGGCATTTGTTAACTTAGAAAAGGCTTTTGATAATGTTCATTGGGCTAAATTGTTTGACATTTTGAAAACGATTGGAATAAAGTACAGGGATAGGAGGGTGATCTACAATCTATACAGAAACCAGAAAGCAGTCATTCAAGCTGAAGGACATGAGAGAGAAGCTGGTATTGAGAAAGGTGTAAGGAAAGGCTGCAACTTATCACCAATACTTTTCAATCTATACAATGAACAAGCAATGAAGGAAATTGGAGAAAAATTTAAAGTGGGAGTGAAGATTCAAGGAGAAATAATTTCTACTCTGAGATTTGCTGATGACATCGTCATCTAGGCCGACACGCCTGTGGATTTGAATGAGTTTTTGAATGGTATGGAATCCGTATTGAGGAAAGAATTCATGATGAAAATTAATAAATGTAAAATAAAAATATTGGAATGCACGAAATAAATCAGAAACCTCTATGGACATCAAATTGGCAGCTGAAAAGCTAAAGGAAGTAGGAGACTTCTGTTACTTAGGAAGCAAAATAACCAGTGATGGACGAAGCAAAGAGGATATAAAAAGTAGGTTGGCTCAGGCAAGGAAAGCATTTCTACAAAAAAAGGAATCTGTTGACATCGAATATAGATTTAGGTATTAGGAAGTCATTTTTGAAACCCTTTGTCTGGAGCGTAGCACTCTATAGAAGTGAAACTTGGACTATTGGTGCAGCAGGAAAGAGGAGAATTGAATCGTTTGAAAATGTGGTGTTACCGGAGAATGATGAAGATAAGATGGGTAGATAGGTTTACAAACGAAGAGGTATTAAGACGAGTGGGAGAGGAGAGATGTTTCTGTCGACTGCTTATGAGGAGAAGAGATAGGTTGGTAGGATACATACTAAGACACCCAGGAATAGCAAGCTTAGTTATGGAAGAAAGGGTCGAGGACATGAACTGTAGGCGTAGACCAAGGTTAGAATATGTTAAACAGATTGCCTCGGATGTAGGGTGTGGTAGCTATGTAGCGATGGAACGATTAGCTCAGGACAGGGAGACATGCAGAGCTGCATCAAACCAGTCAAAAGACTGAGGACTCAAACAACAGTCATATGCTACCGACTCTAGGGTCAGTGTGATTAAGAATATTTTTCAATCACTTTTATGTTTGCTTGGGGGATTTCTTTGGTGCCATCAACCTAGCTTGATTTTCTTAGCGATTTGTATGACAGGACTCTTGTGGGAATTTTTAGGGCAGAAATGCAGTATATTTAATATTTTCATGAGTATTTTAGTTAGTTAAGCGTTGCACATTATTCTTTTGGCAAAATAAATGTCAGATGACAATTTGTATTTTCTTCGGATTATCTTTTAGTAGATTCGTTAATTTTTCCTTTTCTAGATGTGTATTTTGGGCTTGTTTCGCAACTTCACCACACCCTATACGACTTGTGCTGGGATTAGCTGATATGCATGTCAAGTATTGTGTGTGTTTGCATGCCATGTGCCCTCACGGTGGTGTAATTGAGGAGGCATTTAGAGGATTATTATCAGCTTCCAACCGCGTGATGTCTCAGAGCAAATGGGCTCAGTATATATGTTTGTTTACTTATAATTTCTCTTTTCAACGAGGTTGGGATGAGATGTGATGAACGTCTATGTGGTGGATGGTTTTTATAATCGGATGTCCTTCATGACGCCAACCACATAAGAGGAGTTTTTTTTTCGTGTGGCCTCCTGAGAGGCTGAGTGCAGGTCTTTCTAGGCGACGCCCGTGGGCGACCTGCGCGTCGGGATGAGAGATGGAATTGATGAAGATGAATGAAATTGGGCAAGGATGTGGAAGGAAGCGGCCGTGGCCTGTCAATAGGTACCGTCCCAGCATTTTCCTGGTGTTGAAAATGGGAAACCACGGAAAACCATTTCAAGGATGGCCGATGGTGGGGCTCGAACCCACGCGTCTACCGAGTCAGCAGGGAGCTTGGCCCCATGACCTAGCGCTGCGTTTTAGCGAGCGTAGCCTCTGCTGTCGGTATAAGAGGAGTTAATGAGAGATGAAATGAATAGAGAAGAATGCAAATGGGCAAGGAGATGGATGGAAGCAGCCTTGGCCTATTAGAAGATACCGTTCCGTCAGTTGCATGGAGTTGAAAATGAGAAACCACAGAAAAACATTTCAAGGACGGCCGACGGTGAGGTTTGAACCCTCGTCTACCAAGTCCACAGAGAGCGTGGCCCTTTGGCTTAACGCTGCGCATCACTGGACGTAGTTATCGCAGTTGGTATGTCTAATCAACATGTAGTTTATTAAATGATCGCTCAATTTCACTCTTTTGTCGTTATATTAGAAATAGCTGTAACCTATTTTCTTTGGAGCTTTGTTGTGAAATATTGCTGAGATATTTTAGCAAGACAGCTTAAGCCCAGCGCTGTTCTTCCAATCAAACACACATCACGGTCATTTTTATGTCCTACTTCTCCGTCCACTTTTATATCCGAAGATAATTTCGTACTAGAATCCCAAGATCTTGTTGCTATTGTTGTTTCAGTTAGAAGCTTAGGACATCGTGATTATCATCCCGTGCTCTGAATTGGTCTGCTATCTTCAGCAATTTGTAATAAATACTATCGTTATGTATTGACAAGTAAACGTTTGACAGTAAGTTTTGTTTAATGTACTCTTTCAGTGTTAAGAATGACAGATTCCTGCATGTACTGTATGTCACTGTATCGATCAGAAGACCCTTTGCCTGCAGGTCGGAACAACACCTGTTGCTGAGACACAACAGTGGTCCTTTCTTGATGCCACATCTACTTTCTATCTTCTGTCAACTCGCTCATTTTTATGTTGTTTTTTTCTTTTGGCTGTACACGTGTTGCATGTCGTGTGAGTTTGACATATCAATGTCGATCAAATGCATGTGTTTTTGGATTTCGTCCTCAAGAACGATATCTGGTCTATTAGGTGGAATACAGATCTGTCCCAATATATTTTTTGGGTGTCACTTCCAAGAATTGTGCTTGGTGTATGGTGTCATTGTATGTCTGCCCCTTCTTATTCCCGTTCTTTCCAACGGGGTTGGGGATGAGATGTGATGGAAGTCTTTATGGCGGATGGTTTTTACGGCTGGATGCCCTTCCTGGCGCCAACCACATGAGAGGAGTTAATGAGATATGAAATGAATGATGATGAATGAAACTAGGCAAGGATGAGGAAGGAAGCGGTGGTGGTCTGTCTGATGCTACAGTCCCAGCATTCGCTTGGAGTTGATAATGGGGAAACCACGGAAAACAATTTCAAGGCCGGCCGACGGTGGGACTCGAACCCACGTCTACCGATTCCACAGAGAGCTTGGCCCCTTGGCCTAGCGCTGCGCTTTAGGGAGCGTAGCTACCGCTGTCTGTCTATAGTATGCTGTCATTGAATCTATTAATTTTTTTCTGAGCAAGGTTGCACTGAATGATTTTGGTGACATGTAATACAGGAAAGAAAGCAATGAACCCCAATATTCAAAAGATCAAAGCGCGCATTCGTTTATATATTACAGTAGTTCATACCCTACACAACACGTCCTCGAAAATTCCAAGAGTTATCCCGGCGGGTTTGGGGGAGGAGGGGGGAGGTGGGGAGGGGAGGCATATTTTGAAAGCGGTTAAAAGCTATTGCTTGCCACATGCACAACTTCCACAATTTGCATTGCATCTCATTTTGATGGAATTTCCAGGGACAACGCGGACTTGGCCCTAAATGGTCCCCTATGAAATGCATTGCTCGCGGATCAATGACAGCCTCTGCGCATTCGCGAACTGAAATATCGACTAATATCAATTTCTCATGACCTAACATTCCAATTCCGCTAAAATTTGTATATTAGTTAAGGATCAAATGTTAGATGGTCCCACATGAATTTCATCATGATCGGATCAGTGATTGAACCCCTCCTCCCCTCCTCCTCCTCTCCCCCTCATCCCATTGTTAGCCTGCCCGCTCACAGTCAGTCTGTATCTACCCTCCGGTTGGTGCGGTCATTGTTTAGTATTTCAAACTAATCAGATCGATAATTAGTACATAATGTACCTAATTGGCTACACAATACTACCGGTCCAAATATCCCAAGCCATTATGTGAGGTTCCAACAACAACACGATTTGCTTATGCAGGGGTTTTACAAGATTGTAAATCAATCCTCATATCAGCTGATACCCTCTCCTCCTCAACAGGAAGGTCAGTGCTCCAATTACGCAACAACTTCTCGCCCCACCTCACGATACTTCGCCCTGCCCCAAGTCCCCCAGACGTGGATTGGAACTTCTGCTAGAACAGTTTCTGAAAAATCTACAGACAATGTCATTTTAATGTTTTATTTTCAATTTAAATATAGGTGACATATTTCTTACCTAGGAAGCTTAGAATAGTCTCTCCTATCACCAGTGTAACAAACGTCACATATCTCCAGGATGCCTTGCAACTGCTAAGTACATTGACAAATTTGTCATCAATGGTTACTTCATTGTTTCCCATCTTCCTTCCAGGCAAATGCCGGGGTTGGTCCCTAACTATAGGCCACAGCCGCTACCTTCCAACTCCTCGACCCTCCCATCCAACATTCCTCCCCAACGGTATTTGTAGCTCACCCATTGGGTGTCCGTCTCGAAGCAGCTACAAAAACTGGCGAGCCGAACATGTCCTCGGACACTCCCGGCACTAAAAGCCATACGCTAAAAAAAAAAAAAAAAAAAAAAAAAAAAAAAAAAAAAAAAAAAAAAAAAAACTTCATTGTTCGCCGCAGTGACAAAGTGTGCAGTGGCATCTGGACAGACATGACATTCGAGCAAGTGCTCATGAGGTCTATGAAAAGTTCAGTCGGATTGACAAGAGGTAGAGGTATAACACCCTCAACTATTGCCACTTGGGTAAAATCTATGCCTGCTTGTACCGCAGTCATTGAAGCGGTAGAGGCATTTGTTGGTATACAAGGCGTCTCTTCAGATCAGCACATAAGAGTTGCGTGAGTCTCGTACAATTCGAAACAATAATGATGTGTAAATTCTTATAAATTGACTACGAGATGATAACCCGTTCAAGAAACAACAACAGCTGTCCTCAATTGCCACTGGTTTGATAGCAGATGAACACGTCAACTGTGATCAGGCACTGGATGTGGTACAGAAGTAATAACAGAGATAGTAGGGAAGAAAATGAGTTGAAGTTCATATGAAACGCAAATTTACTGTTAAATCGTTGGCTCCAGTCACCAGATCCGTTACGATTCGGAGTGAGACACTTTGCGTACACCAAACCAAATTCTTCATCGTATAATTTGTGGTGTGTAAACAGAACAGCAGCTACGAGTGGTATTCGCACATGAGCTGTCCTCCTTCCCTCCTTCTCTGCTCGACGAAGAAGGGCTAATGTGGAAAGGTAAAATGTTCACCTTGTTAAGTATGTTAACCTGCCCAGCTGGTGAAGTGTCTGCCATCCAGGGAGGATCAGAGTACGTAATTGATGGTGGGCATCTCCTCCAAAACGTTGTGTGGAAACTGCCTGATACATTCAAGGACATCTGTCAACGATACTTTCATTATGTCACATCTCATTATGGACAAGGTACAGTAGTGTTTGATGGATACACAACACAATATACCAAAGATGAAGAACATCTTAGACGGTCCTCTTCAATTCATGTCTGGCTTCGTGGCTCAGGGGTAACGTTCCCGCTTACTGATCCCAAGGTTGCAGGTTCGAAACCTGGTGCAGTCAGCTGGCATTTGAGGGTGCGCAAATGCGAGGGAGCCGTGTCAGTAGATTTACTGGCACGTTAAAGATCCCCTTCGGGGCGAAATTCCGGCACCCCGGCGTCTCTAAAAGCCAGTGTAGTTAAAAGGGACGTAAAACCAGTAACATTATTATTATCTTCAATTCATCATGCAGATGTGGCAGTTCAAGACAACATAACCGTGACTTACAATCAATCAGAATTCCTCGCAAACAAAAACAACAAAATACACCTGATTGCCTTGTTGTCGTCATATTTACAGGATGCAGGATGTCAGGTACTCCAAGCAGAAGCAAATGCAGACATTGCTGAAGTCAATACTGCTATAGCCAAGGCGCAAACCGGAAAACATACTGTAGTGATAAAATTTATTAAAAGTAAGGAAGGAAGGAAGATTGTAGTTTTACGTGACCGTGAATCTGTTGATTATGAGCCACGGGACCTCCTTTTTACGTGGAATCCGAACCACAGGACATGGCATTTCACTTCGAAAATCTCACATGCATTGACCGGGAATCGAACCCGGACCGCCTTGGTGAGAGGCATACAGCTAGACCGCTGAGCCACCACGCCCCCACTTTATTAAAAGTGTAGGTACTATAAATTAGTTTATAATTAAAATTGTACTAATATGGGGAGGACACTGATCTACTGGACCTCTTGGTTGCCCTTGCACAGGATGGACACACTTTGATATTGGTTATGCCGGGAAAAGGTAAAATCCACACAAGTTTCACGATATACGTGGCATTCAATCCCAAATGGGAGATATGAAGAGCGTTCTTCTGCCACTGCATGCTTTCACCGGCTGTGATACCGTGTCATTCATATATGGAGAAGAGAAAAATACACATTGGAAAAAAGTTGCAGCAAGTATGAAGCTAAAGAAAAAACTTATTTTCTTCAATGACCGCTGTGCATCGCTGGACGCCATTGAATATGGTGGCGAAGCTTTATTTCTAGCAATATTTAATGCAAGTAACTCAGTCGACTTGAATACTGCTCGCAATCCACTGTACCAAAAACTATAGCCAAACAACCAATCCACGCTCAATTCAGGTTGAGAGTATTGCCGCAAACGTCTGCAGCGACTCAACAACATTCGTTACGAGCTTACCACCAGGTGCAGCAGTGGCAGCAGTGGCTCAACGTTAAAAAGGACCCGCTCCAGTTTGGCTGGAAGAGAGGAGGAGGAGGAAGGTTACGTCCAAGAACATTAACCTTGCCTCCAGCATCACCTGATTTACTCCACATAATTTCCTGTGCTTGTAAAGAGGAGTGACAGAAAAGTGGACTGAAATGTTCAACAATGTGCAGTTACCGGTGCTGAAGGCGGACCGGGTTCGATTCCCGGTCAATGCATGTGAGATTTTCGGTGTGAGATGCCATGTCCTGTGGTTCGGATTCCACGTAAAACGGAGGTCCCGTGGCTTATGATCCCGAGATTAACGGTCACGTTAAACTACAAGCTTCCTTAGCTTTTTACCGGTACTGGCCATGGTTGAACGAACAAAGATGTAGAAGATGAAATATACGACGAAGAGGGGGTTGTTAGGGAGGAACAGTTAGCTGATAATGAGGAATGTTAATGTTAAAGCACTATTGTTGATTAGCTAGCTTCTTTAGGAATTATACTGTGTACATATGTATGTCTTTCTGTGTTAGCATTAGTTGTTAGATATATAATAAATACTCATTTACACAGTGTTTATGAGGTTCAATCAACCCCCTTCCCCTTTTCATCTCATCACACCTTCCCACCCCTCCTCCACATGCTGTATTTCTAAAATGCCTAATTTGTGTTACGTACGGGTATATTAAACTATTATTACTATTATTGACTTATATCTATAAAGACGGTGGTATTACCCGTACTTCAGACTGTTCCAAATCCATGAGTTTGAGTATGCGTACACGCGAGTACTCAGCAGTAATGCTCGGAGCACGGTTGGAGAGGGACTGGAGGTGAGAGCCAATACGTCACTGGGCGATGGTCATAGTACAAGTCTATGCGTTCCTGCCAGTCTTGATGTATCCACCGCGAAGTGACGGCAGCCCCCCCACAGCATAGCTGTATTGCATGTTGCAGGTTTACTCACGAAAGGCGGCGAGTACTCTGCTGCTCACGAGCGAGCTGCCTGCCGTACTTGGTAGATATGCTCATCATATCTGAGCTGAGCTGCTATCATAAGTTTTGACCAAACAGTTTCTTAATATCCTCCATATCTCTGAAACTATTGCATTTATCAAAACCATGTACTGAACCATTTTTGCAGACAATGTAACGCTCTTCATTTTTATGGTATTGAAATTTTCGCTAAGTAGTATGCGAGCTTTGATTTTTTGAATGTTGGGGTGTGGCCATTGTTTGGTCTTTTATTACTGCACTAATGGTTGTGTCTTTGGATGTAGTCTGTGTTGGTCAAAACATGACAGCCTAATGTTATGTGTTGTTTTGTCACAGAAGTTGGAATATTTTGCGGTTTGCAAAATATAGGGATATGGAAGGTGGGATTGGGTAATGTGTGCCAACGTTGACAAAAATAAACTATGGAATCAATAGGAATCGGGTAATAAACACAAGAACACTTGTATTTAACACCAAATGTTTATAATAATTTACTGTAGCCTATATGAAATATAAAGAAGACACAGACGCTGATGTCTGCTGAAAGTAGCAAATTAGCCCCGGAGAAAGAACTAGACTAAAAGGCTTTGTATACATTTTGAAGTCATTTAGTCTCGTTTGGCACATAGTAAAATCTGACTACAAATAGTCTTTAAATTAAAGCAGAGAAAAGTATCTGAAGAAAAGTTATTTTGAGCGACCTGGTTAGCAGAACCCGTAGAAAGAGAAGTTCTAAGCTAGTTTTGATTCGATTTATATTTAGTTTCGATTTGTATTCTGGATGGATTGGTCAATTTGAAGGTTGGTTTAGAATGTTGTATTAATCTTGTAGTTTGAAGATTTCACATATTCTTGTAAGTTGAATGAAGACACCTTCAAAACAGTTAAAATTGCCACACACGGAGAGATTAAAATATTGCGCATAGCGAAGTCAGCCATCTTGCGACGAAACTGGGTTAACAACCTTGCCGAAGAAAAGAATGATGCCTAGCCTCCTGGGCGACTTGCAGGCTGAAGAGTAGATGAGGCCACGGTCGCCCCTGCCAGGGGGTAACGGTCAGGCTGAAGTAGTTGGTCAGCGCCCTTGGCGTGGTCTGCATGAAATAGATGTAGACTACGTCTGGATAGAATGAGACGTAGAGAGCCGTAGAGACTTGCTTTATACAGTTCAGTCAAAGGTTGAAGAGAAATGACGTGGAACCGGTCAAATCACTATAGAAATATCGAGACTTGAGTGACGAGGCAACACTCGGAGACTACGTATGTAGCCAGAATCAGGGGAGTATATACAATCATTTTTCAGGGGTGGGGGCTGACTCTCCTGGAATTGTGTGAGTATTCTCAGCTCAGGGGATTGTCACCGCAAAATACCTAGAAATATCAACCAATATCTTAGAGCATATAACTTTGTGTAATTATTTTACAAAAGAGTTAATTGTAAATTTCTAAGTTTATATAGCCTACAATTAGTGGCAATACAAAAAAGCTGTAAAATACAACACAACGCACAAATAAAATGTTATACTTTATGAATTTTCGATTATGTCCTATGGAGTATGAATGGCAAACATCTAAATATTTGTCAATTTATTAAGCAGAAAGGTAAACAGTTTTTTTTCTTACAAATTGATAATTTATTTCTCAAAAGTACCGTAGGCCTACCGTGGAGTTCTCAGTTTTGCCTCACAAGGCTGTGTTTACCCCGTTCCAGCCCTCAGACCAGAATTAAAATTTCTTGGCAGAGCTGGGAATCGAATTCGGACCTCCGGGGCCGCAGCCAAGAATGCCAGCCACTACACCACGAGGTAGTCGAATTTCAATCTTAATATTGTTTATAACTTAGCCAATAAGTTAAGATTAGGGTACAACCAAATTTACAATTATTTTATTTTTATTTTTTCGAGGGGGGGGGGGGGGCGCTGGAGCCCCCAGAGATCCTCCCCCCCCCCCCCCCCCTTATATACGCCCCTGGCTAGAGCATGTGTTCCATCAATCAACGCCAGGCTTGTAGTATGACGCTGTGGTAGAGAAAGAAAATTGGCGCCATCTTTCCGAACTCATTCTTCAAACAGCCACTGAACTGACCAGATGATTCTAAATATGTGTCTAGAAGCAGCTATAAGTGAATGTAAGTAGCTTAAGTTAATATTATTATTATTATTATTATTATTATTATTATTGTTATTATTATTATTATTATTATTATTGATCTAGGCCCACTAAGGAGTGCTTGGACTAGTTCCTCTTCGATGCCCGCTCGTCCCAATATCTCTTGAGCCCGGTGATATATTTTCCCTTCTCACCTGTGAGAGCGGTTTTCTACAATTTGGTGCTTTGGGTAGTGGGGAGCATGAGTTAACCATTTCACAAAATATGGAACGATCTTAGGCATCGAGGTCAGAAATCCCAGCGGTATCCATGTCGGTTTGGACTTCAATGAGACACAGGTTTCCAATTTTATAGCTTTCAACCAAGGAGAAGACCCTCTTAGTAAGTCTGTTGTTGTCCATTCGTAGAAGGTGCCCGTAGAACTTAAGCTGCCTACGTCGCATGCTGGTGTTGGCCATTTCCAACCGTCGATACGGTATTTATATTGATTATGTAAATTTGCTTCATAGTTGCCTCAGTGATAATACAGGAGAAACGGGGGAAGCTACTTAAATAATTCTTACCCAAGTTGGGAATTATACTTTTGAACCTTCGTGAAAAGCGAACGAAAGTACTGTGTCATAATTGGCATGCATCATCATTAACAATCTACTTCATGTAGCTCTTTGTCGGCACAACCTGATCTTCAATTGCGGAAATAACTCCTTCAATTTCTGGAAAGAAGTCCCCTTGAATAAGACAAAACTTCGACGCTTCGCTGTCTACATATGCTTGTCTGAGATCATCATGGTGTCTACCATGAAGGGTTTTAAGCAAGCTGTTATTGTCATTGTTCAGTCTAACGTAGTGTCACAAAACACAAGTGGCCACTGAAATCAAATAGATGTATCATGAACTAAAGTGTGACCTAGCTCTGGATATTCCAAAGTCTAAAACTTCGAAATTCCTAGCATTTAAACAATTCGTAATTTGTATTAATTCATGGGCCAAAGTCGTTCGTGTAAGTCGCGTTATTACCCCACCTATATATTTAAAACAGTAAGCTGATTTTTGTTACCGCGAGATTGAGAGAACGGCAGAACCGAATCACTTCGTAGAGCAATCTGACGAAAGCTCTAGGCCTGTAGATTTGCAGAGTGTCATTAAAATAAACAAATATATTACAGAATAGTTTTAAATTAATAAACAAATATTCAGAAATCTTGCCACTCACGCATGCGCACAATCGCCTGGCCTCATGACAGTCATGGCGGTTAGAAGCCCACCGCGTTTTAATTTGATAGTTATTTATAAGAATTATAAAGGAGGGGAACATTGTTTATGATGTTTTCACGATATATACTGGAATAGAATTATAAAATACGGAAAATGTTGAAAAACGTAAACTGACAGTTGAGTGTGTATGTTGTTTAACTAACTTAATATTGCGCTTATTTACCAGTGATTTGGTAGCTCAGCCGGTAGAGTCGAAGATTCTTAATTTATGCATCGTGCAATGGTAGGAGTTCGAACCTGACCTCCGACATGTTTTTTTTTATTTCCGTATTTTTCTTTCTTGCTATTGCTATTACTTTGTCAAAACATATTATACTCTTAGCATTCCCGTAAACTAAGGAATTCTGCGCGATTTACGTTGCCATATATATTTAAAAGACTAAGGTAACAGAAGTATACACCAGCGTTAACAGATTAAATAATAAAGATGAAAGCCAACTACTTCAATTTCCTACAGAATTCTTGAATTCCTTGGAATTAAGTGAGTTGCCTCCACATATTCGTATTCTAAATGTTCGAGCCATAGTTATGCGCCTTAGGAATCTGAACATTTCCCAAGGGCTTCTAAATGGTGCCATATTAATTTTAAGTATTATCGTTGTGAAAATCAACAGTTAGGGGAAGACTAGCGTTTAGTATAAGTGATTTAAGCATTCTTGCATCGTCATGTTTTTGTTATTTCGACTCCCAGTAAGTTATTTTCTCCGCATTTAAATTCGTTAGACGTTGGGATGAATTTGAATTTCATGGTTGTGTGGTGGTTTTTGAGAAATGTGGTGTCGACCATTCCATTGCCACAGGATCCCATTTCTCGATTGAGACAGTCCATTCTATGAAAAACCCTAATGTTTCACAGGTGTATAACTCTGTTATCCGGGAATGACTCATGGTGTAGGGGATTTCTTAGTTTGTTCAGTTTTTCTGGAGAGGTGAATTTTCCTCATTCTTGACTAACTTTAATTTTCTTATCAACTTGTTTTGGATTAGATTTATCTTCTCTTATTCACGTTGGAGATTTTATTGTTTTTCACCATAGGAATTTTCTTAAGCTTTGGAATTTAATTCTGATTGACATTTTTTCTTAAACACTATCATAATTCCCGAAGTCAAGTTCAAAGATGTATATTTTTTTTAATAATCTATCAGAAAGTCATACTCGAAAATGTATATTTATTAAGCTATGACAGGATTTGATTCTTGGAAAATACTGTTATTAAGATTTCTCACGTTAATTAGTCATAGTGTTGAATTATAATTGAAGAATAATTGATAATGAAAATGGGTTTGTGGATTATTGTAACCACGAGATATATGGTCAAAGTTAGAGGAAGTTTCTCGATCACTGTGAGAGTGACGATTATTAAGAAATTATAATGTGAATCTGAATGAAGTACAGCGTGATGTACAAGTGTTGAGGGGAATGTAGTTAAAGTTTGTAGGTTTTTCCATGGTGTTGTAAAATACTTAGGTAAAGTATTTGAAGATATGTAGATGTACATGGAGTGCATAATTACGTCTTGTGAGACTACGTCATCGCCCGACGTATGATTTTTTCTAACAATTGGAGGTAGTATCTTTTAAGATATTTGTTGTAGTAATACTTTATCTCCACTTCATACCTCATATTAATTAAATGTAATGAGACCTTTGTCTATTTCTGAGAATTTCGTGAGAACAGTTTTAATTCATAATAATCGTATAAGGTTGTGTCGAGAAGACCAATGTGTTTTTCCTTCATTTTTTCTCACTTCTCTGAGATAAGTTTTACCTTATTTGAATTTCGTGTTACGTCTTTTGACCTGAGCTAGTTTTCTTTGTGTGCACTTTGGTCTGTCTTTGCACAATTTTGGTTAGTTGATATGCACCCTTTATACTTCCTTCACCTGTTGGTAGGATCTGGTTTTTTTTAGCCGGGTATTTTCATATTCTACGATCCAATGTTCTTCGAGGGATTCAACAGTTATTGGTAAGTCATAAACGGGCACAGTACCTACCGTAAAGCCACGGCCGCCTCATTCCCACTTCCTTGCCTAACCCTCCCGCTCTTCCCATCCCTTCATCAGGCCCCTTTTCTCTTTGCAGGTAGGGGCGTGGTGGCGCAGCGGTCAAGCTGTATGCCTCTCACCAAGGCGGACCGGGTTCGATTCCCGGTCAATGCATGTGAGATTTTCGATGTGAAATGCCATGTCCTGTGGTTCGGATTCCACGTAAAACGGAGGTCCCGTGGCTTATGATCGCGAGATTAACGGTCACGTTAAACTACAAGCTTCCTTTTTTCTTTGCAGGTGAGGCCGCCTGGGCGTAGTGCTGGTCACACACCCCAGTTGTATCCCTGACTCAGAGTCACAAGCTCCAGGACACTGCCCTTAGTGGCGGATCCCTCGCTTAGTCCGTGGTAAAAGCCAACCCTGGAGGATAAAACGATAACGGAAACGTAACGTAACGCAAGTTTTCAGTCATGGCCAGTTATATGTTGCAAAGTCGATGCATACAGTACAAGAAAGTCCTTCAGTACCCAATGACCGCCATGTTTTGACGGGTTTCAACTAGTGAGTAGTTAAGAGAATAAAATAAATCAGTTAACTGAACCTATAGACTACTGTACTGTGTGAAGAGTGATAAATATTGGCTCGAAACATGTACCGTACCATTTTCTAATGACAACATAGTGATCATTTTTAATAAAGTATTGATTCAGACGTAACCCTAGCCCATGAGTAACAATAACTCAATCTACTCCATTAAAAGGGTGAGGAAATAACAATAACTCTTTTCATAAATACTAAGCATCTGTAAACGTCTTTGACCACCAGATTCTTATAAACCAAGCGTGAATACCTGAGTGTTGCTCATTACGGATGTGATTTTGGCTAACTGACGTCTCACTCAACTTACTTCAGTAAGCCTATCGGGCTCGGACAAAAACCTGTGTTATTTAATTATTTTAGACAATAAAAGTGGAATTGTATTTTTGTAGTTGTTTTTTACAGGAGCTTGGACATCGTGGTCACCAGCTCCGTGAACGTCTGTACGAGTTGAATTAGTCTGTGCTGTTGTTGAGTTTGTAGTATGTGCATTTGTAATTGTTATTATATTTGTATGATTCGGAAGGAGGTGGCCATAACGTTAAGTTATGAACTATCCCAAGATTTGTCCGGAGTACAACTGAGTAACCTCGGAAAACATATTCTAAGATGAATGAAACTGAAATCAAACTCAACTTTTCAAGATTGAGTGTACCCCGTTCCGACCCTCACGACCAGCACGACGCCCAGACGGCCTCACCTGCAAAGCGAACAGGGGCCTGATGAAGGAATGGGAAGAGTGGGAGTGTTTGGGCAAGGAAGTGGGAAGGAGGTGGCCGTGGCCTTAATAATGGGTTATTACACACACACCGGTTTTGACCGGCGGGTCTGATTTTACTTTCACACCAACCGGTTGAAGACGGTCAGTCATACGTCTGCGCTCAATGCAAATGCCAGGATAGTGCGCTCCATATGGATCGAACGCGCGTTATTGCCATGTGGCTTTTGTACAGGCAGCGCCAGAAAAAGAGGAATAGAATTCATTGGGTTCATCCCATAAACGCGAAAAGGGATGAAGTAGGTCTCTTTTATACGCTCTTCGAGGATCTACGAAAGGATGAAAAGAAGTTCTTTAATTATTTTCATATGTCCATTTCTACCTTTGATGATTTACATAAGCGATTAAAATATACTCTTCTGCGTCAGAACACCAAGATGAGGAATTGCATTCAACCTGTGCAGATGTTGGCTATTGCAATAAGGTAATTAACACATTAGCTCTTTGATCAAGAAAATGTATTGGGCATAGCCCAATAACGTACAGTATGTAATAACATGTAAGAAACTTATATGAGATATTCTTTAGCTCATCTCACAGAGAGGTAATAGTCTATTGTATCATTTGAAGAACTTTCGCTTGATAATTTTGGAGATGCTCTGTCTGAGTGACTGATATCTGATGCAGACGTTGTTGTTGATTGATGTTGGCCAAAATTAGTGTAATATTGACCTAACGATGGAAATTGCATTCCCGATGATCCATGACTACTGCACGGGTGATTTGTTTGAACTTGAAGCGGCTGACTGTTATTAAATGTGATATTATATTGAAATGGTGTTTGCACACGGGATACGGATGGAGATTGATGAAAGCTTTGTTTTCATTTTGCATAGTTAATATTCTCTATAAGTTGAAGGACACCTAATTGGAAATTAATGACTTTATCATCATCAAATATTTTTAATGAAGGAATAATGCCGAAGAAGGACAAATGGCGATTTGGTTGGGTACTGCTTTCTAGTGCCTTCAACATTTTAAATTCTAGTTCATCGGGTTTACGTCGCTTTCGGGAACCCATTATTGGGCACTTCGAATTCTTCAGGACGTTCAGTAGAATCGTTTACTTCAATTGGGATATTGCCTTCCAAGTTATCCTCAGTATGTCGGCCTTCAGTCAGCTTCATTAAAAATTTTAACTGGTCGTTGTAAACGTTTTTTTTTTTTTACCTTGGAGGCCCCTGAACCGGTCCTTTTAAGTTCTTTTGACTTTCTGCATGATTTGACGAATGCATCTCTGATGTTTCCCCATGTCTTCATTATTCACTTACCTATAAAGAATACACACGTGTTACTCTCGTTGTTTCAGATACTTAGCAAGCGGATGCACTTTCACTGAACTTCACTACAGTTACAGAATTGGTATCTCAACAGCTAGCGGTATAGTTAGAGATATGTGTTCAAGCATTTGGTCCACCTTACAACAGGAATGTATACCACACCTACAAAAGAGAGTTGGGAAGCAATTGATGCAGAATTAGAAAAGAGGGCTGACTTTCCGCACTGTCTAGGGTCAGTAGATGGGAAATATATCCGAATAATAAAATTTGTCCATCTAACAGTGGTTCGATGTTCTACAATTACAATTACAATAATTACTTTTCTGTGGTTTTACAGCCTCCGTGGCTTAGGCGGCAGCACGCCGGCCTCTCACCGCTGGATCAGTGGTTCAAATCCCGGTCACTCCATGTGAGATCTGTGCTGGACAAAGCGGAGGCAGACAGGGTTTTCTCCGGGTACTCCGGTTTTCCCTGTCAAAATTTCATTCCAGCAACACTCTCCACTATCATTTCATTTCATCAGTCATTCATTTAATCATTGCCCCAGAGGAGTGCGTCAGGCCTCGGCAGCCGGCACATCTCATATCCTCGCCGCTAGATGGGGGGCATCATTCATTCCATTCCTGACCCGGTCGGAGACTGGAAGCAGGCTGTGGATTTTCATTTTCACTTTTCTGTGGTTTTGATGGCTATAGCAGACTCGAAGTATAGTTTTGTTTATGTCAACATTGGAAGTTTTGGAAAAGACTGTGATTCATCAATCTTCAAACAGTGTTCATTGTGGAAATCAACCGAGACAAATAATTAAGAGCTGCCTGAGGAAAAATGTCTTCCCGGAACAGAAAGCCCAAATGTGAGACGAGGCATTTGCACTACATAAACACCTACTGCGCCCTTATGGTGGATCCACTCTTACATTAGAATAGACACAAACACCTACTGCGCCCTTATGGTGGATCCACTCTTACATTAGAAAAGAGGATTTTCAATTATCGTATTTGCAGAGCACGGAGATATGTAGAATGCACATTTGGTATTTTAACCAACAAATGGAGAATTTTCCATAGACCCATAAATGTAAATCCTGACTTTGCCGTAGATATTGTTAAAGCTTGTGTTGTCCTACATAACTTCGTTCGTGACAGAGCTGGTTATGAGACTGAGGAAACAATGACAATAACTGGATTAGAAGATCTACCATCTGAAGAAACAGCACGAGGTGGACTGGGAGCAAACAACTTGAGGAATGTGTTAGCTGATTATTCTTAAACTGATATTGGTGCTGTCCAGTGGCAAATGCCAAAGATGTAAGACCTAGCAGTGTTTGTGTAAAATGAAATGAGTTACTGTAGAAAATATTGTACAGTAGTTATATAGTTATATCATTGATTGTAATAAGAGTTACGTACCAAAAAGGTACCTTTCATTATCACTCAATTCTACGAAATCCTCCTTCAGTCCTTCACATACTTCTTTCCACGCCTCCCGTGTGCCATCACGATATTTGTAGATATCACTCGACTTATCCCACAGCACAGGTCTGGCCTCAACCAACGATTGTTCATTATCAATTTCAACGTCCTCCATAGTTTTCAAAACTCTGCGTTCTGATGAGACCGGGCAGAATTTTGATTGCCGTGCCGGTCCGTGTGAATGCATGCATACAGTTACGTACACCACTACACGGCCGGCGGCCGGCCGGTAACCTGATCTACAGTGAATGTGTCCGGCTGCTACCCAGCACGTCACCGGGGACCGGCATGTATGAAAGGTTTAATGCCTTTACATAGTTCACCACTTCGTCTGGCAGGGACCGGCCGGACAAAACCGGTGTGTGTAATAGCCCTCGTTAGGTACTGTACCCGTATCCACTAAATTCCATTACAAAAAAGTAAATCTCTTCACACTAGAGATTCCTCTACACAAATCTTTATACTATCTCCTGATATCCACCGATATCGAAATATACTTAAACGACTTCATAAACTCCTGTATTGATCCATTCAATACGAAAATAGCATTCAATAGCTGTATTGTAATTTTCCTCACCTAGTTTAAAGTTATATAAATTTCAATTAAACATCATGAATTATCATGTCTCACAATTAACATGATTATCTTAGTGTTAATCCACTCTTGGAAAAACTATCACAATAGTTCAATTATTCTTCAACGTAATTCATCTCACATATGAATTTCAACTATCTCATATTTATTCATAACAGATTATATTTTAATTTATATCGAGATTCAATTCTTTATCATAATTCATCTCACATATGAATTTCAACTATCACATAATTATTCATAAGAGATTACATTTTAATTGATATCGAGATTCAATTCAGATTCGCAAAATAAATTCAAAATAGGTCCGCCTCTCAAGATCATCGTGTAATTCTACACCATGGAGAAATGCCTAATATTAATAGGATGCGATAAAAACCATCTGAATTATACGAAATCAGAAAAGACTAAACCAACTCGAATTATCAAAATCGAAAACTGAACTTTCTCTAATCTAATAAAAATATCTCTACTACATTAACTTTACTAAAAAATGACTATAATTGCCTAATTCACAAAATGTTGCAAAGATCAACTTCAAAAATGTTACTTGATTTCAATGCAAGTATCTAGCTTCATGTAGAATAATACAGTCATGCGAAATGAAACGCTGTAAGAAACGACGAAATAATTATGTTCTGAAATCCACCGAAGTAACAGAATAAATCTTGTAGAACGTTCATAAATGTGTCGAAAATATTCTTCTTCCTATACATAATCTTATATAAAAATATCGCAGTCTTCTCCTAAAAACGTTTCTTCTTGACTAATGTTATACTGTTATAATGCTCATATCTTAATTTCAAAATTTTAATATCGATGTTGCAAACTCAAAAATATCAAAAATGACTATCTACACAAAAATTGACTGTGGGTGCATTCGATATCGAATCAAAACCTAAAATAGACTAGCAGACAAAAATGACAAAGGCGTCAAGTTTAATCTACAAGTCCTTTTTCAACATACTAAAGAAATATGGTGAAGAAGGTAATCTATAGATATTTCTAATTCATACTCTCTACTGATAAAGAATCATGCAGCTACCTTATGATGTCTCGAAGGAGGCAAATGCGTGTAAGAACACACATTGTTCCTGGGATCGAACCATCATCCTGGGTGTCGAAAGGTTGAGTGAGGCCTGGGCTGGAACTCGCGATCGAACCCTCACCGCCTATGTTCGAACAGCAGTCCGCGACGCATGGACTCTCTGACGTACATGCCTGGATTGGCTTGAAGCGCAGGGATAGTAAACTCCTCCACTCTTGGTTGTTGATTTACTATTTTGTAGAAGTAATTATCTCAGTAAAATATCTAGAGAATCCTTAAGTCTCTTCTTGTATAAACGTCTGCTTATGATTTCCATATTTCAAGCATTGATTTCAATAGATATTCAATTCTGTTTCATGTTTCGTTCCTTCTAAATGCATAACAACTCATAACTGCACGTAGAAATAACTGGTCGGAAATTCCCCTCAACTCAGTCGTTAATGTCATAGCAGTACATTTGTAAGGAAACATGATGATATTACAAGTCCACTTGTTATACGAACAAGCTTCACTGAGCCTCGCAAATGCACTATGTTCATTCATGGCACTGAAAGAAACGTGCATCACGCTAACACCGGGCTATTCAGACCGACCCGTGTTTTCGCGATTGTGCCTGCATTGTATGCTGTGAAACACCACTACCGTACCACACTTGTAAAACGAATAGTTTCAATAATTCAAATCGAGACTTCCATAGAGACAGTTTCAAAATAGAGTGATTCTCCTAAACAGTCCTCGGAACTGCTCTGTAGGATTCTTCCCAAGATGCATCATGATCCAATCGATAATGATCGAAGTTGCTTGCTGTTAATGCGATAAACACATATAAAATGTTTTTATGGCTTTTAAATCTCTGTAAATAACCTCAGAATACGTCTAATATCCATAATGATCCATCGTTGTCGATCCCCTCTGTGATCTCTGTAAGTATATATATATCAGCTGGTCTTATATATCCGCTGTACCGCAGCCATTTTGCTTGCAAGTTCATCCTTGGGAAACATGTGTGAGCAGGGTCACTGAGCACGGACTAGGCAAGTATCGCTTGTGCAAAGCAGGGTTCCCTAAGCGATTCCCCTAACCTCACGTCATGCTGGCTGTAACTTTCAACTAAACGTTGAAATCTCCACAATAAAATGAATAATTGCTTCTTACAAATAAATGTTATCTATTGATACAGAAAATACTGGTACAGTACCATCCCGGCATTTGCCCGAAGACGAAGTGGGAAACCACGGAAAACCACTTCGAGGATGGCTGAGGTGGGAATCGAACCCCCTCTACTCATTTGGGCCACCCGAGGCTAAGTAGATCCCGTTCCAGTTCTCGTACCACTATTCAAATTTCGTGGCAGAGCCGGGAATCGAACCCAGGACCTCCGAGGTGGCAGCTAATCATACTGACCGCTACGCTACGGAGGCGACAGAACAAGAATACATGAGATAGTAAATACACTTAATGGAAAAGATGAGTGGCTAATGAAACTGCTATAAAGACTTTAGAGCCTCTTGTTTCATTACCTCCGTGTATTAGCAATCACAGGCACCATAAAGCTTACAACTGACTTGCTTCATGAGATCTCATCAAGGAAAGCATGAACTGAGAACAGTGCAGCTTAATTTACATTAATTTCATTTATTTTCTTCAGGATTAGGGAAACGCCCATTGCAATTGAATACAATCGCGTTGACCGACTGAAAAACATTAAATTTCGATTTTAAGACAACTCTGAACAAGTAGTACCGTGAAGATCTAAATAGCACATTTTCATATATCCTACTTATGTTAATTGCCTCTATCAACATACAAATTTTCGGTTTGATTGCTGTAATAGATTCGTAGATATTGAGAACCGTCTAAATATTTCGCATGGTCGCCATGTGGGATTTTTATATATGTAGGCCATATAGTTATGTACCATTACATGACGATTATTGTGTAGGTGTATTATTCAAACTTCAATCGCATGATTAGCACACAAGAAAAAAATTATTTTAAAATCTCGCACAGCCGCCATCTTGTGGTTATGTAAACAATTGAAAGAAATTAGATGCCAGTGGATTAATATTTGTATAAACATTAAACGTACCATGTTTCACTGCCTCCGACGGTTAAATCGCGAGAGACGTCCATTTAAGTATTTAAATTTTGCGTCGCCGCCATGTTAGATTTGTGCTAACCAGTTAATTGAAAGTCCCATAGGTGAACTTATGTTCATAGTCTTTATCAACATACAAAATTTTAGTTTGATTGCTGTCATAGATTAGTATATATTAAGAACCGTCTAAATATTTCGGATGGTCGACATATTGGATTTTTATATTTGTAGGCCATATGTACTATTAGATGACGATTATTGAGTAGGCCCATTATTCAAATGTTGACTTCGATCACATGATGAGGCCAAAATAAATAAAAACGTTCCTTTAAATTTCGCTCACCCGCCATATAGAGGTTATGTGAACAATTGAACTAAATTATATGTTAGTGCATTGCAATGTGTAGAAACATTTGCTGTACCAAGTTTCACTGCGTTCGGGTGGTTAAATCGCGAGAATTGTCTATTTAAATGCTTCATATTCACTTGGCCGCCATATTCGTTTTGTACTTAACAGGTTTTTGTAAAACACCTTGGTGAACTTCTAGTAGTGCCCTTTATCACCGTACAAAATGTCAGGGTAATATCAGTATTAGTTTCGGTGATATGGAATGCCGGTGAAATATTTCGCACAGCGCCATGTTAGATTGGTGAGACGTTATAACATTTGAAGGACACGGTCGGGGTCGGACGAAATAGTACTATAACGTTACCGAGTTACATTGAAATCGCTCCAGCCGTTTAGATTTTATTCGGGGACACACATACGCACACACACACACACACACACACACGAACAAAAGGTGATCTCATAAGCATATTATTTTTCATAAATAAAAATAGGCTAAAAGTGGCTTCCAACACGATAATCTTAAGTTAGAAAAGATCCAATACAGTATTCAAAAGATCACCCCACACATATACACACATACACAGACATACAAACACACAGTCGCACACACGTACATACGTACATACGCACACTTACACACACACACACACACTCACATACACACACATACAAACACTCACATACACACACACATATACACTCATACACACACATACAGACGCACACGTACACACACACATACTATAGTCAGTCGTCTTATTTTAACCAAGTTATGTATTGTTTGAAGCAAGTTTCTAGTCCGAGACAAGGCTGTTGTTTACTCTCGAAATTGCCGTAAAACACGCTGCAATAATAATACAGTAAGTCAACAATAGATGGCGTATGGTAATCTTGTGCCAATCGTATAGGCCTACAATAATATGTAGTCTACATGAAGTGACAATGCATCATTTTTGTTTAATACGCGTTGTATTATACAGTAGGTTGTTATTAGGTTGTCGTTATGAAGATTGGTAAACTCGAAAAGACGTTATACTGACAAACGACTATCAGTCCTTACAAGTGCCAATTTCAGTGCCTGTAACATGAGTGGCAACAGTCAATACAACCCCGATTTAACCCTACAGTAAGACTAAATGTTTGTAGTGATGGGGGACAAATTTTAACCTATTTAAGGTGACGTGGGCTGTATAAAGTAATTATTTGCGATGTAATAGCATAAGGAGCATTTGCTCCTACTTCATCCTGAACGGAAAAGATGATGGCTAATGAAACTGCAATAAAGCCTTTAGAGCCTCTTGTTTCATTAACTCCACGTATTAGCATTCAATGACAACATAAAAGGAGCTATCGCTTCAGCTGACTTGGTTCATAAGGGCCCATCCATGAAAGCATGAACTGAGCACTGTGCAGCTTAAGTATTTCAGTCATAGCTAGGAGTGCGATGTGCAGGCGATGATGAGAGCTCGTTCCAACTCTAATCCAACAAATGAGAAGGTAGTGCCAAATTATATACGCGCACATAACGTTGTTAATCTTGTCAACGAGATATGGAAAGGCTACAAGCCCTTTGGTCAACGTGACTAGTTTTAGAGGGAAGTACCACCACTTACTTAAATTTCCACAGTAAGATGTATAGCAATTCGTACGCACTAGTCATCACTTACAATTTACATGAACAGTTTCTAAGAACATTGCCCCTTCAATCTCCCACGTTCAAACCTTCCTCCTAGTTGGTTCAATGGTGAAATTACATTACCTATATTCCCTGAGTCACTCCAAAGTGTACATCCAAGATGTCAAGCTTACCATGGAGAATGTTTGTCTCTTCTGATTGTCTTGGGATCCCAAAATTCTAAAACAAGATGTTCAGTAAAGAACATATAGCCTACTTTCTCCTAAATGCATGGGTATAGCGTATAGTTATAACTCTTTGTCCTATTCAAGGAGTATAATTGAATGTTGGTTGTAGTCGCTTGTTGAAATACTGTACAACGTGCTATACGGATATTATACTTTGATTGATTGAATCCTTACCTGAATTATATATACACATACTAATACAGCCATAACAATAACACAGGTTATCAGACAAAATTCAACACTCACCCAAGTACATGGGGCTAAATGACCATGATGTCCATGCATCTCAAATGAAACAATAACTACAGCTTCCTACCCAAATCCTTCCTCGTATAAAAGTACACACACGAGTAAGCTCACAGACATCACAGTGACACAGGTTATCAGACAACTTCTACACACACCCAAGTACACGGGGCTACAAGATCATGATGCAACAAAATCCCTAAAGAATCAACAACAAAAACAACAATAGTAGACTCTATCGCGGATCAAGGACAACGAATTTTAATCGCTGTATTCGAGTATTAAAGTATGTGGGATAAGTATATGTATAATATTTTTGATTTCAAATACACACTATATAAGCTTAACATTATAACGCATGAGTAGTTATAAATCAATAAATACAAAAAAACGAAGTAAAAGAATTTGAAACCGCTGGGATTTGATCCACAAACTTCTAGACTATGAGGCCAGGTCGCTACCAGTACGCCATGCATACCGTACACTAATGCGTGGTTAACAACTGGTTTAGTATCACTCCACAATATTTTGTCTTGCAATAAACGATTTCATTAGCGTTTTTGCCGTTTCTATAAACCATTTGATACTAAATATGTATTATTTTGTTCAGTACATTCCTAAAAGGATATACACTTACGAAGTTACGGAAATATATGGATTTACGAGCAAACAATAGCGGTCATTTAACCCAACGGTGCGGCACGGACAAGCACGATATGGCACGATCACCCTGAAGCGTTAGTCACTACTGCGGTTACATACTCTATTTTAAAATGCTAATATCCTACCGGTCACCTCCTTGAAGACAGTTTAAACCTCCCCATGTTTGATGATCGTAGTTGGTAAGGCCAGGCCTTGTTGAATAGTAAGTTACGGTTTGGCTATAATGCATGATTCATACATCCGCCATCTTGAAACTATTTGGCTGATGAACTTAAAAGACTCTTCTCACATTAAGTCTATTTTTGTGGCATCACTTTACTAAGTATTTTCTGGATTTATGCAAAAGGTACAGCTATGATTCTTGTAACATATAAGAAGCGGTATATTCTGAGCTGTTTTTGACCATGTTTTTGCTTTTATAGGATGTGTGAAATGAATACAAATTTGGACAGATACATTTCCAAAAAAATGTTGTATAAGTTGCCTCAGGTACACATTTCTCAGTTGTTTTTCAATCAAATACTCTCAAATTTTGTTCACATACTTGGAATGGGTCATGGCAGAGGAGTAACTACTTTGTTTCATTATTATTGGGACAGAATGCAAGAAAAAAATCCGAACTCTTTCTTTTAAAATTTATTCAAAAATATGTATCAAGTTTTCTCTTCCCAATCCATGTCTACTATGTTTTGGAAGTGAAAATAGGTTAACATTCAAGTACTCCATTAGGCAAGTTAATGTAAAAAATTAGCCCTCTATCTTAAATGGTTCGCTAGTTATTGGTACCTAAACATGAAAAATGAGTATTAACGGAAAACAGCTGGCAAAGTTAAAAGTTTATCATTCAGAGAATGGGACGCTAATTTTAAAAAACGAATTTAAGGTACTTGTAGACATCAAAACCCCAACAAACTATACATATTTGGATTCAGAAAAGAATGAATAATTTTATGGCGCCAAAATAAAAATAAAATGATTTTTTCATCATGCAAGAGTACGTGGTGTCCTTAAGGTATATTGTTGCAAATTTTGGTAGAGATCGGATGATTAGGTTAGTCGTAATTTGATTTATCCTCAGAACATTTGGGTGGGCGCCATTTCTTTTTTGTTATGATGGCGGCGATATACAGAGGGGTTAGTTTGGATGTATCGGAGACCCTCGCTAGCCCGCTCGCCCGCGGCGCGAGCCTGTCTCCCGCCAGGCACTTTGCCGTTATGCGGCGCCTGCACGCCACTGAGTCATTTAGTATAGGAATGTGTACTTTCCTAGTTCACAGCTGGTGCTGAAAATGTTCGCCATTCACTGCTACACGTCGCTGGCACCTTTTTATGAAACTGGCATGTACTCTCTGAAGTTCCTCAGCACCGATTGACTGTATTTCAGCTGTAATGTAGTCTTTAAGTTCATTTATAGTGGAGGGTTTCTCGCATACAATCTATTTTTAAGCGTCCCCCACAAATAAAAGTCACATGGTGATAAGTCTGGGCTTCGCGGGGGCCACACGTTCCGACTTATAATCCTAGTAGCCTACCAAAAATGCGACGCAATTCTGTCATGGATACTTCGTCAGTGTGAGCAGTGGCAGAATCTTGTTGAAAATAAGTTGACAATCGCTCTCCGTAAGTCAGTTCGTCAAAAAATTGGTCAAGGATCACATTGAAGTACAAATTTAAGTACAAATTCGTATACCCAATGACGCAATGCCGCGCGAGCGCCGCATAACGGCAAAGTGCAGGCGGGAGACAGGATCGCGCCGCGGGCGAGCGGGCTAGCGAGGGTCGCCGATACAACCAAACTAACCTCTCTGTACAACATGACACTGAGTTGTTCCTTCCTAGTGCTACCTCTGTACCAAAGGTGGTTGGATTTGGTTTCGTTGTGTTTGAATTGATAGGGGTGATCCTTTTCCACACATACACAGCCGCCATCTGCAAATTATCGTGCTGATAACCCTGTAGTTTGGTCAAGAGACGCTTCCCACATAAAGGTATGTTGTTGCTTAATTTGGTAGAGATCATATGATTAGGGTAGTCGTAATTTGATTTAAGCTTTGAAAATTTGGGTGACCGCCTTCACATTTCCGTCAAGATGGCGGCGATATAGAACATGACACTGAGGTGCCCTTTGCTAGTGCTACCTCTGTACCAAATATCGTTCAATTCGGTTTCACCGTGTTTGAATTGATAGCGGGGGAACACACATACCAAATCCCACACTTACACACACACACACACACACACTGTCTCACACACAGACAGACACACAATTTTTGGTCTTGTGTAGATCTCATAAGTCTACATTCATTTTTTGCA
Organism: Meconema thalassinum; assembly: GCA_946902985.2. Classification (NCBI taxonomy): domain Eukaryota; kingdom Metazoa; phylum Arthropoda; class Insecta; order Orthoptera; family Tettigoniidae; genus Meconema; species Meconema thalassinum. The sequence goes on along the minus strand of OX336389.2, from coordinate 275,937,490 downwards.
AAAAACGAAAGTAGTCTACAAAAGTAGTGCAAAAAGAGTATTTTATAAGATACCTCAATTGCACAAGCCACATGGCTGTCAGATTGAATATAACGCACAGAAGCCATCTTGAATATAAAAATAAGTTATTATAAAATCGATTACTCACCATCAAGTAAACCTACAATGTTTAACCTTGACAAAATGTTAATTTTCTATTGGAGATGTATACTGATGAAAGCACACTTGCATATATTTCATACATTAAAGATGCATACTTATAAACATTAAGGTCTGTAGATAACAATCGTTTCGAGCAATTGCCGCGAAACTTGATAAAATCTGGGCCTTGTATTCTACACCCCAGTCGCACTTATTATTATGACGTTATTACAGTGAATAATACGCTGAATCGTCATCTTTAATGTCTATTATATTAAAATATATATACCACAGAATAATAAGAAGCGATAATGACGAAACTTTGGAAACATGTAATCAGCTCATATTGCTATGTTCAGAAAATAATTGACTGGCTGCGTGGCGCAGCGGTAATGTTCTCTCCTGCTGTTCCCAATGTTACGGGATCGATTCCCGGTATTGTCAATTGGCGTTTGAGGGTACATAAATCCGAGGGAGCCATGTGAGTAGACAAATTAAAGATCCGCTTCAGGACAAAATTCCCAAACCCAGGCGTTTCTAAAAGCCACAGTAGTTAATTGGGACGTAAAAACGAAACTTTATTGTCAGAATGAAGATCATACTTGAATATACAGTATAATACATTAAAATAAACAAATCATCATCGAGATATATATTTTTATATTTTTTGTCGTTTACCCTCCAGGTTGGTGGAACCCACGGACTCAGCGAGGGAACTCACCACTACCGCCTCTACGGGCAGTGTCCTAGAGCTGAGAACATCGAATCGGAAGGGATACAACTGGTGAGGTGGGATTGGCACCTCGCCCAGGCGGCCGCACCTGCAAAGCGAACAGGGGCCTCATGAGGGAAGGTAAGGGATGGTGAGGATGGATAGGCAAGGAGGCGGCCGTGGCCTTGAAGAAGGTACCATCCCGGCATTTGCCCGAAGACGAAGTGGGAAATCACGGAAAACCACTTCGAGGATGGCTGAGGGGAATCGAACCCCATCTACTCATTTGGGCCACCCGAGGCTGAGTAGACCCAGTTCCAGTCCTCGTACCACTGTTCAAATTTCGTGGCAGAGCCGGGAATCGAACCCAGGACCTCCGGGGCGGCAGCTAACCATGCTGACCGCTACGCTACGGAGGCGACTCGAGAGAATTTACAGAGCCAAATTATTGTAAATAGATACTTTTCTTGTCTGCCTTTCATGGCTAATTCTTTCCTAATCTCTCAATCTTCATTCTTCGAGGGTTGAGGGCATTTCTTTTTCGTCCTATCTTTTATTCCCGTTTTCTCCTTTAGTTTTCCCCCTTTCTTTTTCTAGTTTGTATGTTAATTGTAAATTTGTAGTTAGATGTAGTTGTGGGTTCTTGTTATTCACATTGTTCGCTTTTACCCACACCATTAGGGGCCGATAATCAAGATGTTAGCGGCTTCGGTAGCGTAGTTGGTGCCCAAAATATTTCAAGGAAATCTGTCAAACTGTTCTTAAGTTAAATTAAATTAAACTAATTTTCTCTGCCAGTGCAGAACAGATATAAACTTAACAAAATAAAATGTTGGTGCTTTTCAGTCGGTCAACACGAATGTACCCAAATAGAGCTGGGTTATGCCCTAATCCTGAAATAAATTACATAAGATTAATAAATACACTAGGATGACCAGTTTCGATCGTCAAGCGTTCATCATCAGATCCATTACACTTAGGCTATAACATCTATGTTTGAGACTACAGGTGAAAAATGTATACAATATGTACAATTATTTAGTTGCAGTGTTGGTAATGCAACAGTCGGTGTATGCTAAATGTGGTATATCTAATGTTAGGTGAACTTCAAACATAGTGATAAAAATCCAGAAATTTGTCTGATATGGGTAATTATATGGTTATAAAAAATCAACTATGGTTATAATGTAATAATACTGGCTTATACTTATCGGTTTGTCTCCTTAACTGGAACTTGAAGCAGTTGCGTGTTCATTTAGGCACCAGTTATAGTCGACTACCCCGGGTGTTAACTGGGCGGAACTGGTTTTTCCCTTTTCTCCCCCTTTAGTTGCTATGTTCTTTCTGAGGTCAGTGCCATGTTCATTTGTGTGACGTTGCCAAATCTAGATAAGAATGTATGCTATTGAATACAGGAGTCTGCAACTATTAAAGACCGTGGAACTATCTTCGCCACGCGTGGACTAAAAAAGCCATTTAAACTAAGCGGTGCATGGTCTATTGAAGACGTCCCGGCACATTTAATACTGCCGCGCATATCGGCCTAGGTTTATTGCAGAAAAAATGTACATAGTACACCTGATCCAAATAACATTTACCTACAACCACCGCTATTTTCCCCCCTTTTTTATCTAGCTTGGCTGTATCGCTAAGTTGTCTTGTTTTCGACAGGGTGTGTTTTTAGTATAGCGAAAAGGGGTAAACTCTCCATAAAAGTGTGTTCATTTAGATTGTTGGGATTGTTTTGTTTAAATCTTGTTTAACAAGGTAGATAATTGACCATTAATTTAAATATAACTCTATTAAGAATTATTAAGTCGGTGTTAGTAACACAAAGCCTAATTATAAGTTATGCTATATAAATTAGTTCCTAACCCGTAAATGCCTAGCGTTACCATATGGTAGCGCAGTACCGGTCATTGCATTTATTGCTCTATAGGAACTTTGCCAGGTAAAGATATTCGAACTTTGCGCTTATATGATCATGGAAGGGCTATTGAATCATTTCCCGCGCACTAGTCTCTATGGAATATCTTGGGTGACGTCCCAACAATTGGGTGCATTTCGTGGTTTGTTCCTCACGTCGCGTCGTGATGGCATGCCGCGAAAGGTACGGCATGCTAAATTATTGCGTAAAATGGAGATAGTTTACTTTGTCTTCAGGATTATGGTAGAAAACATATCTAATTTATGATTCAGTAACATATCTTACGTGTTTCTTTATTCCTGCTCATGCCCGGGACAATTTTCCCAGCGTTACCATATGGTAACGCTAGGCGGATACATGGTCAGTGGTAAGGTAAGATATTTTCTGTAGCACATTCATATGAAATGAGTTAGAATACATTTCATGCATTTATCCACAAAACGTTTTTCCATATAACTTACAGGTCTTTTAACAGTGCATGCCTAATATAATATGTTTTATGTTCGACCCTGACAATTATATGTCAGAAAACTCTATCATAATGATGGTCATTATAACACTATTTTTCATTATGAAACAGTTTCTCCCACCAATCAGAGCTCAAGAAACAGTTGTTTGACCAATCAGGTGAGGATAGCAACGCATCTGCGCTGAGTTCCAAGGCCTTCTAATTTAAATTTCACTGCCTGGCCTAATGTCATAGTGGGGCAATCGATGAGGCCATGGTCAAATACAAGGCATTCTGTGCGTCCCATGCGCTCTGTTCAGTACATAAAACTGGCGAAATCTCGACAGATATTTATGAATATTTATGTTCGAACATAAAATAGTTATAATAATTATCGTCGAACATAAACAGTCGTATGCGACTCGTGTACTATTATGTACTATTATGTCACCGTAGCATATTTTTTATGCCAGTACCGTATTCAAGACCAACCTTTGCCGAGATATCTGGCTGCAGGCAATGTTTCAGAAAATACAATACAAGAATTATTTCGTTTATTTCAGAGGTCTAGACTGGCTGCGTGGCTCAGCGGCAACGTTCTCGCTTGCTGTGCCCAAGCTTGCAGGATCGAATCCTGGTGCAATCAGCTGGCATTTGAGGGTGCGCAAATGCGAGGGAGTCATGTCAGTATATTTACTGGCACGTTAAATATCCTCTTCGGGTCAAAATTCCGGCACCCCGGCGTCTCTAAAAGCCAGAGCAGTTAAAAAGGACGTAAATCCAATAACATGATTATTATTCCGAGGTCTGACCTTGGTAGAAATATTCGAGGAAGTGGAAAAGGAGTAATGACGACCGGATTATTGCTCGCTGGCATGAAAACAGCACAGCAACTGTTACCTCCACGACTCTCCCTGTTTTTCTACATACCACTGGGAGGCATGACGAATGAAAATGAAAATCCACAGCCAGCTTCCAGTCAACCGACCGGATCAGGGAATGGAAGCCCCCATCTAGCGGCGAGGATATGAAATGTGCTGGCTGCCGAAGCCTGGCGCACTCCCCTGGGGGAATGATTACATGGATGACAGCTGAAATGAAATGAGAGTGGAGAGTGTTGCTGGAATGAAATTTGTGACAGGGAAAACCGGAGTACCCGGAGAAAAACCTGTCTGCCTCCGCTTTGTCGAGCACAAATCTCATATGGAGTGACCGGGATTTGAACCACGGACCCAGCGGTGAGAGGCTTGTGTGCTGCCGCCTAAGCCACGGAGGTTCGCGGCGTGACCAATCATTAAGGAAATAACGGAAAAGGAGAGTAGAGTATTGCCAGACACGTGGTATTGCAAGTTCAGTGACGATATGATGTTAGCTGCAGTGTAGTTTCGTTGCCAACGTTTCGTCATCGTTGCAGTTTGTGTAGTCATGTCCCTCATATATACTTTCTAGCGTCAGAGCGCTAGGGAACCTCTTGCTGGCTGTGGCTGCCTGAAGCTGTTTCTGTCCTTCTAGATGACGACTTAATACCACTTTTCAGACATTGGAGAGATGCATGCCCTGGACGTGTTTGAAATTGAGGGACAATATCAATCTCCATAGAGAAGGAGGGGGGGGGGGGATATTACCAGCACTCGAGAGGTGCGTATAAACCAGCATTTTAAATCAGTAATAGAAGATCATTCATTGGACTGCAGACACTCCATCCTTTTGGATGAAACACAGCTCCTAGCCCCCAACAGCCACTTCTACCACAGAAAAATCAGAGAGGCCATAGAGATATCCAAGCATCCCAACAATTTCAAGCGGGAGCGGTTTGAGATACCAAAATGTTATTCAGACCTCTCTAAAACTCAGCAATTTATCTAGGTGTGTGCCGCGTCTTGTGTGGGGTTTCGCCTAGGACACCAAGCAGGCTCATCAGCGGGCTCTTGTGTCCCCGCCCGGACCCCACACAAGACACGGCGCAAACCTTGAAAAATTGCTTAGTTTAATTCACTGGCCGTGAAAGCCAATTACCATACTTTTGGAAGCCTTCATAGGGAGGTTATGCCTGCTTGAGATTTTAGTTCTCGCAGTAAAGAGGCGCATGTGCGCTTCATAAAAGGGAGGTAGCGCGCAGTTCGCTGCTCCTGTGGGGGTCCGGGTGGGGACACCAAGAGCCCGCTGATGCGCCAGCTTGGTGTCCTAGGTGAAACCCCACACAAGATATGGCACAAATCTAGGAACATTGCTGAGTTTTAATTCACTGGCCGTGAAAGCCAATATACCAATAGACCTCTCTAAGTTTATTGCAATGCCAACTTATTGGTTCACTGTCCAACCAGAGCTCTCGCCGCAGTCATATTCTCTCGCGACAACCAATCAGGAGTCCGAATTTGTAATGCTAAAACTGAACCAGAATTGGGACAAGGGGCACGTGCTATGTCACTCGACTCCGGGCAGTAACAACCCTGACCTAAATATGGAACTAACGAGAACTTCATCGCTGATTTCACACTGGACATTGATGTATTGGCTTTGAGGCTTCATTAAAAGGAAGAAGCTAATGATGTGGTGCGCAATCAATTAGCCAGCAATGATCAATGACATGGTGCCATAATGACAAGCCATCACAATGTTCACTTTGTCACCTCGTTCGAGGACCATAAGTCGTTCTATTTCAATAACAGGATTAATGTATATCGAGACATAACTGTCCATTTATAGCGGACATTCACAGTACCTACTGAGACGAGTTAAGCTGGTAGCCTAGCGTTGGCTTGCACAGGAGAGCAATTCAATTACGAAGCTCTAAGTGAAAGGAGAGGAAGAGAGCTGGCGGGAGCAACAGTGGTATCCACACCACCAAGCCAGATGAAGTGAATGTAGCTGACATAGTTGATATATCGACAGAGGAGGGGAGGTGAGTAGGGGCTGACTTGCTTAACTAGAGATAGCTCGCAGTTGATATATCGACAGAGGAGGGGAGGTGAGTAGGGGCTGACTTGCTTAGATAGAGATAGTTCGCAGTAGATATATCGACAGAGGAGGGGAGGTAAGTAGGGGCTGACTTGCTTAGCTAGAGATAGCTCGCAGTAGATATATTGACAGAGGAGGGGAGGTGAATAGAGGCTGACTTGCTTAGCTAGAAATAGCTCGCAGTTGATATATCGACAGAGGAGGGGAGGTAAGTAGGGGCTGACTTGCTTAGCTAGAGAGAGCTCGCAGTAGATATATCGACAGAGGAGGGGAGGTGAGTAGGGGCTGACTTGCTTAGCTAAAAGGGCTCGCAGTAGATATATCGACACAGGAGGGGAGGTAAGTAGGGGCTGACTCGCTTAGCTAGAGGGAGATGCAGTTGATATATCGACAGAGGAGGGGAGGTGAGTAGGGGCTGACTTGCTAAGCTAGAGAGGGCTCGCAGTTGATATGTTGTCATAGGAGGGAAGGTCTGTAGTGACTGACAGCGCCAGCAAGCTCCGATCATTCCACTGGGAGAGTCGGGACCACCCACCTTCAGTCCGGACCTCACCCCTAGTAATTTCCACGTGTTAGGTGCGATTATTTCAAACACAAACTGATTAATACAGCCATCACAATTTTACAGATTATATCATGCGGATGGCAGAATTATGAGGAGCTTGCCAAAAGAAACCATGGAGGTTATGTAACAGGAGAGCAGTCTCATGCCTGGAAGGAGTATGAGGGAGGATTGAAAATTGAGAACCTTCTACACGCTACTGAAATTATCCAAAATGCCTTTTGTAATGATGAATAAGAAGTTTGTATATGATGTAGTATTAGATGCTTTCTCCTCCCTCCACATACACTCAAGTACATGGGGCTACATGGCTATCATGTCGCAGAGCCCATAAATGAATAAAACACAGCCACATGTTTTGCTGTGCCCTTTCAGAAAATTTGCTCACCTGTCGTAATTTATACCATGACATGCAAGAGATCATCGGCTATAAATTACACAATGTTTATCATTTTGAAAATTTAAAATCCTTATTGGCAACTAAATCACTGTAGGGAACAGTTCGCCCTGCTTTGTTCTCCAGGCCTACAGTAATTCCCAAACACAGAGGTAAGAACTAAGATAATAATAATAATGATAATAATAATAATAATAATCATCATCATTATGTCGGTTTTACGTCCCTTTTAACTACTGAGGCTTTCAGAGACGCCGGGGTGCCAGAAATTTGCCCCGAAGGGTGTCTTTAACGTGCCAAAAATCCACTGGCACAGCTCCCTCGCATTTGCGCACTCTCAAATTCCAACCAACTGCGCCAGGATTCGATCCTGCAACCTTGGGAACAGCAGGTGAGAGAAAACTAAGAGTAGATTTGTTTCACGAAGTATTTTTGTGAATTATTTTGGGTTATGCTTTATTTGAATATATAGTGTACACATCAAAAATGTTTTGAGTAACACTTGTTTGCCAAGATGCAGAGCGTATGTGAGATTGTGGACGAGGTAATTACAAATGAGACGGCATTTTGACAAATCCTGCACACTTTATTCATGTGTGAAAAGAAAATTACAAACAGGAAGACATTTGTTAAACAGGGACTGATATGTATTGTAATCTTACCATCCCGTGACGTTTCAATAAGGAACATGGCCACCACGGGCGTCCAGCAAGACGCTTACTCGCCGTGACATACCACAGATCAAGTTGTCCACGTCCTCTTGAGGCAGGCGATCCCACTCTTCGACCGGCCTCCATGATCTCTTGGCGGGTTATGGGAGGGCGTGGACGTTGAGCAATAGCACGCTTCTGCATATCCCAGACATGTTCGATACAGTTCATGTCCGGTGACATCGCAGGCCATTCTATTCGTGCAGTGGTGGACTCCTGGAGGAAGTTTTTACCACCGCCGCTCGATGTGGTGCGTATATGCAAAACTTTTTGGTGTGTATAATATTTACTCGGGATTATTACTAATTTACACCATTCAGTCACACTCTTTTTCTCGAAATGATATCTCTGACATTAGATTCACAGAATTTTCTTGGACCACAGCGAAGCATAATACAGTATTTCTTGTGATCAATCCCAGGGGGAAAATATCCATAATCGGAGGAAACCAAGAGGAACAACTGTCTTTTTCATTGTAGTAGTATTGTAACTAACATGAGGGTAGCAGGAATGATTGTTGGGACAAATAGATTGAGGCAATGGCAGGAAGTTGCTCGCAATGATGATATTAAGGCCAAGTTAGAAATGAACAAGTTAGATGACCCTGTTCGTACGAGCTGACTCAGATGGTGGGTTCATGTGTAGGGTAGGAGGAGGAGAAGTAGACCTTGGAGACGATGATTAGATTCAGTGTTGGATGACTTCTATGTGAGAGGTGTAGATGCACATAAGGTCGCAGTACTAACTACTAGTAGAGGATAATGGAGGCGACTCATTCGTAAACAGAGGCTTGCAGACTAGACTGAACGCTGAAAGGCAAACAGTCTCTATTGAAATTGAATGAATTATTTTATTATTATTATTATTATTATTATTATTATTATTATTATTATTATTATTATTATTATTATTAACAAGTTGCGAGCCGGCCCCGTGGTGTTGGGGTAGTGCGCTTGCTTCACACGTGGACGCTCCGGGTTCGATTCCTGGCTCCGTCAGGAATTTTAGAAACTGGCGTGAGGGCTGGAACGGGGTGCACTCAGCCTCATGAGGACACAGTTGAGTAGGCCTAGCTGTCCGACACTTAGGCAGCGTCCTGGTCACGGAGATTGTGACCGAAATCTAGTCATGATAATAGGCTACCCCAGCTGTGAACGGGAAGGAAGCATAGGTTCGCCGGCCGATTTACGATGAGATCTTGAGACCGAGTCTCCGAACCCAGCGACAATTTATTTTGTATGTATGGCATGAGACTCCATGATCATAATTAATTAAACATTGAATCAGTGTCTCTAAGTATTGTCAAATAGAGATAAAAGAAGATATCAATCGACGAACGGTTAATTATTGTTGCAGAAAGTCGGGTATTACTTATTAATTACAGGTGTCAATCTGCTCATTATGTTACGTCAGAGAGAGGGAGGATCCTAAGTTTACCCTTTCCAGTCCACGTGATAAGGAAAACAGTCTTCGATAACTTGTCGCACAGGACTGCACTACGTTCGCAGTCAACGGCTGAAACATCAAACCTACTTAGCCGAGGTTCTGATTTCAGATCGCGTACGTGAAAGTTAAGTTTACCAGTGAACGTGAGTTCGATTATAGACGCTCGAACGGTAACTTGGTTTTATGCAAATGATAAACTCAGTGCAAATCGTGTGTATGGGCAGAGGCTGATGTGAGTACATTTACTACATTATTCCACTCCAAATTGGACTACTATTTCAACATAATGAACGCTAACTGGGCAGTACAACTCTATATATCAGTGCAGTTATGCCATGCGAAGTCATAGGTTTCATATAACCAGACATTTACACTATAATATTCAAAAGTGTACTCTTCAACTCAACGTTTATGAATAGAACACAATTCAATGAACAATACAGTTAACCTAATACTGCACATCAAGATTCATAAAATGTGGAACATTATATCAGCAGTGGCGGACAATCAGATGACATTTTGGGAACTCAGACTTTTCAGACTTCACACATTATTATCAACGTGGGAATATTCAAGAACAATTACTCAGTCAAGATGATGATGGCTTAAATTAATAAATGGAAACTTATGAACATAGAAGGACACCAGGATCAGAAGACATAATTACATCACACAATCACCACGTAGATGATGGCATTCAATGAATTCATAAGGTGACGGTCTAGCAAGTTGAAGGCGACATTAACCACTATGGCATCGTCGGACATCATACTATCTTTAAGGGCAGTGAGTCCAAACTACACCTATTGAACACTATGACAGCCATTACCATGAAATAATGATTGACTTTATATTCAGGTGACCATTATATTATGCCTGATTTTCAAACATAAAGAGCAACTTTAGGAGTAGGACATTGCTAATTTAAATCAATTTCACTCATATTACAACGAACATAATAACTTAGAATATCTTTACCTGATTGAAAATGAAAATCCACAGCCTGCTTCCAGTCTCCGACCGGGTCAGGAATGGAATGAATGAAGCCCCTATCTAGCGGCGAGGATATGAACTGTGCCGGCTGCCGAGGCCTGACGCACTCCTCTGGGGCAATGATTAGATGAATGACAGGTGAAATGAAATGATAGTGGAGAGTGTTGCTGGAATGAAATGTTGACAGGGAAAACCGGAGTACCCGGAGAAAAACCTGTCTGCCTCCGTTTTGTCCAGCACAGATCTCACATGGAGTGACCGGGATTTGAACCACGGATCCGGCGGTGAGAGGCTGGCGTGCTGCCGCCTAAGCCACGGAGGCTTTACCTGATTAATAAATTTAAATTAATTTAATTTCACGTCAGGTTAATAATTTTTTTCCGATTGTGAATATATCCGCACAATTAATTGTTGATGGGATTGCTGATGATATTTCCAGATATATGTCAACGATAGTTAATTAATTTAAGTAATTGAATTATTTAAAATGATGAAATAATTATGAATGATAATAATAACTGAATTATTTATGCAGAACTAATTGAATTATAATTATTGATTATTGATTATCATGGATCATGATTGCATTTAGTGTGCTGAATTATAACTGCAAATTACAGAGCAGTTAATAATAATAATGTATTGGTTAACAATTAATGAACTGATGAAATTGGAAGATTCTAGATTATTAATCTGATAGTTTATCGAGTTGTATCAAGCAGTTTGGATAATGATATATTTTTTGAACAGCAGATATAAAGGAAGCACGTGATAATAATTAGGTTGTAGACACTTTATTGAAAGTGGTCTTAGAGTGGCAACATTTGGATGCGAGTCAGGTAGCCCATCCAAAAATATATATTTATGATTTGAAGTGTGTGATTATAAGAATTTCACTACTAGTATTTGTGATTAGGATGATTCGAGGATGTGTCAGTGTTAACCCAATCCTAATATGGTAATTTGTGAGGTGCGTGCTTAATAATTACGACGATAATAATAATTGTTTGCTGATCATTTAATGAAATATTGAAGGCTGTGAAACGAAGGCTGTGGATACGAACTTCGAGAAACATTAATAATTTCTAGGAATCAGCTTAATCTGATCACTTCTTCAAAGAATGTATAATTCAATAATAGATGATCCATAACCAATTAAATTGATAATTAACCTTGCAATATCAATTAATTAATTAATTATTTAATGAAGTCGCCTCCGTAACGTAGCGGTCAGCATGGTAAGCTGCCGCCCCGGAGGTCCTGGGTTCGATTCCCGGCTCTGCCACGAAATTTGAAAAGTGGTACGAGGACTGGAACGGGTTTGCTCAGCCTCGGGTGGCCCAAATGAGTAGAGGGTTTCGATTCCCCCTCGGCCATCCTCGAAGTGGTTTTCCGTGGATTCCCACTTCTTCTTCGGGCAAATGCCGGGATGGTACTGTACCCGATCTCCGGATAGTAGGCTGTCAGATATCCGCCCCCTCAATCGGATTGCCAATAATCAAACGCGCCGGCATAGCTACATCAATGAAAATGGCACTGACAGATACTATCGAGATTAGAGCACAATAGTTAACAAGAAAATTATTGTGGAACACACCAAAATATACGGGGGTTCATACTTACCTCGACTTACCTCTTAAATATATCTCGGGGACTGGGTTGTCAACTGGATCACTTAAAAGTATGTCCTCACAATAACCTCCACCATGATATTTAAAATGAACCAGATCGAAGACGAGAAACTTTAAACTGCACAATAATTTATTTCACATAAAGAATGATTTTTAACAAATGAAACAACAAAATATACGTGGCAATCAGAAGCCATCGACCACATAACCATGTCCTCCTGTAGGACCTGTATTCTCTACATATAATGTTTTAGCTTTCTCAAGCTTATAACAACGAAAATATAACAATGCGATGGGAATGGAAACGGGATTTGGGGATGAGACACACATATCAATTGCTTTGCGTGTTTATATACTGCATATTTTATTTATAGCCACAAGGCTATTATGAAACGCCCTTGGTCTCAGTAACACAGTTGTCCGGACCAGCTGCAAAACACCTGTGTCGTCAAAGCGGACACCCGTTCGTTCAACCCTACCATAAGCGTGCTACCACAGAGCTCGGCTCTCTCTTTTAAACACGTAAATGTTCACATCTCAACTGAAATATTATCACGCAAATGTCTTACATGCTTCCTTCAAACACCATTGGATTCCTCCAACAATCCCACATCATGATTATTTGTTTAAACCAGTTGCTTAACTTGCATTGTTTAGAGTATATAAAAAAAACTCTAAATGTTAATAACAAAAGTTCATTAATTATTTATAACAATAACAAATTGTTTATAACAATGTCAAATGACCATTGAACATTTAATACACGCTTCTATTAATCAATATCATTTTAAATTATTTAACAAAGATATTTACAAAATTATTTTACAATATTAAATTGTTTATATTATTTATACAAGGAATACATTGAACCACACGTTTATCCGGTTGATAATTACTCAAATCGTGTTGATATAATCGACCAATGAAGGTTAGTTATATTAATTGTCAAATTCAGGTTTAATAATGTTTAATAATAATTATTAATATTTGTGACTGTAACCTCCATTCAAAATCTTTATCTCAAATTATTTAACACTCTTGTTAATTTTAACAGTATCTTCATATGAATAATCTTTCAAAGAACAAGAACAACATTCAGTGGGAAAATACTTTGCTCATAACGCACAAAAATGTCACAACAATTGGCCCAAAATTCATCATATATCTTTATATATATGGCATAAAAATCTTCCAAACTACACACAAAAAACCTCCACTATTAATTCATCAACTTCATTAATTATTGTGGGAACCTCCTTCATTATTCAAGGGCATTATTCAACAGCGACTTTTACACGTCCACTGAACTATCGATTATACATCCATTGTTCCTCTTTAAAAATTCTTATATTCATCAATTGTAATAATGACTGTTATCATTTAACCTTCGTGGGTTTCATTCATGAATCGATATGAAGTAAAAATTTGCCAATCACAAATAAATTTAATAGCAAATACGGTTAGACACTCCTGCCTGGTCTATCAAAATTGAGATTAACATCTTCAAAGTGACGCAGTATAAAAATACTATCTTCAAACAAAGATCAACTAAACTGCAAAATAGTCGAATAGAATACAATTAGATTGTGGAATGCAAACATTATTGTTCCAATCTAGAATTGAGAAAAACTCCTATCTTCATTATTCATTACTATAGTGCATTCAATAAATTGTAATTAACGTTCGTATTTCATAAAATTGTCTATAATGCAATGATAAATGTCTACGTTGCAATCATGTTCATAAGACGACTAGTATTTCAAAGATCGTCGATATCGTAAAAGATTTTAACGCTCTAAAATCTTTTAATTATTCTTCTTTCTTGAGGATGACAGAAAATTGGTCAAAGTAATTTACTGATTAGAATTACTTTAATAAAATGACACGCTGTCTGAATTCAAATCTGCCATAGCAAATCGTTAACTTTACAGTTAAATCGTGACTACAAAAAGTACGCAAATTACTGAAAGAATCTAATATCAGTCTCAACTGATCCAAAATTATTTAAGTATGCCAATGACATAACAATGTCTCAAAAATCGAAGAAAAAGGCATAAATCATCGAAGTGTACTGAGTACAAAAATATCAATCAATAAAATGGGGCAAAAGGTAGGACAGAAAATATGGGAAGAATGGTTGCTCAAATATCGCTACAATACTCAAATAATACAAGAAACGTTCACAACTACCTTATCTGCCGATTGAAGTTCCAGAGGAAAATTCCCCAAAGAAGACTGCTGTTGGATCCATTTCACCAAGTTAAAGATGAGCTCCATCCTCGAAACAGGAACCAGCGTCCTCGGAGAATCGAACTGCTTCCTCCTCCGAAATGGCACTGCTCCGTGGATACGAGAAACATCCTTCCGGCAAAATTCTTCATTGTGCGCCGGGATAACCCTGGCCTCTCTTGAAAGTTCTCTGAAGTTCTTGCAGGAATTCGTCATGAAGTTTAATGTAGTTATTTCCGCAGAAATATTCATAGTTGTGGAGTATGAAAATATTTCCACTGTTATCTGGTATAATTCAGCGATGGATTAACGATGCATGAGTGTAGTTGGATGTTCACTACATGCTCGCTTTTGTAGAAAGACGATTAACGAAGTTCCATGCTGTTACTTTACTCCAATGACATATGTCCCAATTGCATCAAAGCCTTAGCCTTCCATCTCGGCTGCAGTTATAATGATCAAAAGCACTGCAATATTATAGTGTTCCATGGTCGAATGTATCGTTGTAATACCAAACTGTTGCACTCCACGTGTCAGCCGTAGTGTATAATGTGGAATATAAAAGTGTTTCTCCTGTGGCGAGAAAATCACTTTTGTTGGCAGCCTAAAAGTTCCAATAACTTTCGAAGTATCACTGTGAAATCGTTCAAATCTTGTATACACCTTAATGTTATACTGCCTAATAGAATTATCATACAGGCTGAAGTTAGCGCTTGATATCTTGACTGGTGGAAACGTTAATGTGCGCGTTTCAACTTCACCTAGTTTCGAGCAGCGTGAAATGGAACTGCTCCGAGTTCGTTCGATGCGGCAAGGCTTTCACCTCACGCTAAAGACACCTTACTTCACTGAATCACTTGAAAATAACTCTAAATCACCAGAAATATATATGCGATCACAAGTATAAGATCTGAGCGCATCAGTATCAGTATGAGTATGAGAGCTCCTCTCTCCTGTGCACGACCTTTTATCAACTTCTTAAGGGGCGTAACCATCCCTTCCATAGCCTGTTGCTGCGTCATTGCTGGAAGTTTTAACTTTGGCTATACTTGACGGATTTTCAAAATTCAAAAACTCAAAATTAATTTCTTCAAAATTCCAAATCAATGCCATAACTGAAAATAGATTTCCACAAATCTGCATGCCAAAAGTAATCGAATATCGTAGTTTCAGCAATTTCCGTCTTCCTTCCAAACTATTGTTCATTGGTTCGCGTCTCTCCTCCAATAGCGTAGCTTCTTCCTTAGCACAATACCTTGTTTCCTGCGACTGCGTCGTAAATCTCGGATCTTTCTCGAATAAAATCATGACGTCACCAAGAATCTCAGCTCAATCAGCCTACTGGCATGAATCCTACGTCATCCGTGCCTACGTCATGAATATCCACGTCATAACTATGACATCCATAACTTTACCGAAATTTTCCAATACAGCCATCGTGGTCTCATTATAATTCAATTTCCGGGGGCATTCTCCCTTCACCACGTTTTAAAAACAGTTGCAAATTGTTTTTAAACTCTGTGTTATAAATATCTCAATTCACTTGAACACGAAATTGAATTATTATTGGCTTACTCTTACATGATATTTCTACTATGTTCCTTAATCATAAGTCTCTTCTTCTCTGGTTTGTGTGTGGCTAATGTATTCTCTCCTCTCTACTGTCTCTTCTGTCCTGAATTTCTGTTTTCCGAATTATGCTGGCTCGTAGAAGGCCCAGGATCAATCACAACATCCTGCCTTTTCTTTTGATTTTCGGCTTCTTTTTCCCGTAACTCCTTCAGGTATTGCTGGCTTTCCTTCTCTCTTTCCTGATACTGATCGGGTGTCATAACCTGACCTTGAGAATCCTGATTTCTATTTTGGTTCTGGTTATTTCTATTATAATTTCTGTTATAACCATTATTGTTGTAATATCTGCCTCTTCCATTGTAATTGCCTCGATTATAGTTCCAGCCTCTTCTCTGTTGATACGGACGGTAACCTTGCGATCTGTTATTCCGAAACTGATTATTCCTGTGAGGACCTACATTGTCAGTTTTCTCTTCATCTGGCTTGTCAGTTTGCTGAACTTGGTCCATATATACAGTATTTATTTCTTTGAAGTCATGCCTTTGACCTTTCTGTACCACGTTAGGCATTGGACTCGTGTAGTCTAACCTCCTCAGTAATTCGTCCATGCTGGTCAAATCCCTGATGTTTGACGAAATGATTAGTCTCCTCACCTCCACAGGCAGCATACGAGAAATCGCATCAATTAATTGCTCCGTTGACAATGGGGGTTGCAAAAATCTCAAGCGGGACAATTGACTCGTAAAGAAATCAGCGTACCGTGTTGGAAGAGTACCTGAGTATTTTCTTGAATAAACCTCCGCTCTTAACGAATTCTGCGCTTCTATGGACCAAAATCGTTTGATTAATGCCTCTGCAAACTCGTCAAAGTTACTGAATGTGTATCTAAAGGCTCTAAACCATTCAAGGGGCCCTCCAATCAAAAATCTTTCCACTATCTTCATCTCTCTCTCTCTCTGGGAATGTGAGCGATGAAATAATCTTTGAGGTTCCTGACATATTCTATAGGCGTCAAACTATCAGTGTTGCTGAATTTTTGCGGTTTGTCTTCAAAATTCCTGATGACCGTTACATTCCTCGGATATGAATCCGGGTAGTTTTTCCCACTATCTCGATAGTTCCACTCAGGTTCCCTATTCCTCTCGTCATCTTCCTCCCTGAATCTGGTTATTCGTTCGTCAGGAGTCACGTCTCTCTCTTCTGGATCTAGGTTATATCTTCTGGCATAATTCCTATTGGTTTCGCAAGCCAAGCCTTCTGTATCCTTGTCAGTGATTTCTGTTAAGACTTTCCTGATTAACTCTTCTTTGTAGGTCTCCATCAAACTAGCTTCTCCTAGCTTCAAATTCTGCAGTTTGCTCATCGTTTCATTTACATCAGAGACAACTTTATGAATCTGATCCTCTAACGCAGATTTTAATGCTTGCACATCCTGACCTATTTGTGTTCTATCTTCTACTTGTCTCTCGGATAGCGAATCCATCCTTACGCTTAAATCTTTCCTAATTTGTACTACTTCATTGTTAATATCTATTTGAGTACTGGCAAGTTTTCTTTCAATACGTTCCTGAATTTGGGTTACATGTTCCCCACTTGACCTATTCCACTCGTCTTTCCATACTGCTACATTTGCCGTTAACATTTCTGCTATGTCTCCTTCGATATCTTCTTTAAGTAATCTATTATGGTCTAATACTTGGGTCCTCATGACCTCTACATCATACTTTAAACCTGCTAAAGACGCTGTCGTTCTAACTGACTCATCAACTAGCCTAGTCGTTAATGCACTCATATTACGCGTACAAAGTGTTTTCGAGTTTTCTATTTCTTCCCTGACTTTATTTACATCAGTTTGGACTTTAGCAATATCTACGAAAACTGTGTTGACTTCTACTTGAATCTTATTTATGTCACTTTGCATCTCATTTACATCCGAATGAATGTTATTAATATCAACCTGAACATTGGACACATCAGTTCTAACATTTTGGACTTCTCTTTGGACTTCCTCAACCTTGTCTTGGACAGTCGCAACATCATTTTTAACAACATCTACTTCAGCCCTAGCACAAGAAATATCACTCCGGACATTAGCAACATCAAGATTCAATATAGTAAGATCTTTTTGTACCTTAGACACATCAATTTTAACAACAGACACATATTTATGCATGTCACTCACGGCATTCTCTATTCCCTGGGTATTAATCTGTAAACGCGACATATTATCCTCTAGGTTTGCCGAACTGGTCTGAAGAACTTTCAAACTTTCATTCATGCTATCTCTCAAATTAGCAGACAAATTACTAGCATTCTCCTCCATTCGACTAGTATTCCTAGCTTCCATTTCCTTTACACTTTCATCCAGCCTAACAGACAAATTAGCTGACAAACTACTAGAATTCTCCTCCATCATCTGCTTCATACTGCTATTCATGCTAGCTTTCATCTCCTCCAACATTTTTCTCAGACTTTCATCTGCCATTTCAACAATATTCAATAATAAACTGCTTTAGGGACATACATCAAACAGAGTAAAATAACAACATCTGAGCAACATTCTTCACCATATATAAATTTGAGCAATTTTCTGTCTTAAATCTAACTAATAATTAACCTTCGTAGACACTTCATGTTGAAACAAACTCAAGCACATGTTCAAGTTTCTTTGGTTCATTTTAAAATATCCTAACACAAATAATTTACATTTATAATCCAAATAGTTTAATTTTATCTTTAATATGACTATACATGTCATAAGCCGGTCAAATAAAATACGATTCCAGATCATAGGCGATTTTTCTAAGTTTCCAGCCTATTTAACCTCTCTCAAGTCGTATAAGATCTGATCTTTTCTGAGTGTAATTTTCCTAATACAACACAACATTTATTCCTATATAATCACACTCTCAAATTCTACAATTGGCTAAGACATCTAACAAAGAATCAACCTCTTTATTTGAGTCTTCACAATCCCTTTGACATCGATAACTTGGTAATCCAATGTTATTCGAACACTCCACAAAAATTGCGGTGTCATTTCTACTGCAATAACTTGGTAATCCAATGTTTTGTAGAACATGCCAATCGAGACAATCGAGCCCCACCGAATTGCGGCGCCAATCCTACTGTACCCGATCTCCGGATAGTAGGCTGTCAGATATCCGCCCCCTCAATCGGATTGCCAATAATCAAACGCGCCGGCATAGCTACATAAATGAAAATGGCACTGACAGATACTATCGAGATTAGAGCACAATAGTTAACAAGAAAATTATTGTGGAACACACCAAAATATACGGGGGTTCATACTTACCTTGACTTACCTCTTAAATATATCTCGGGGACTGGGTTGTCAACTGGATCACTTAAAAGTATGTCCTCACAATAACCTCCACCATGATATTTAAAATGAACCAGATCGAAGACGAGAAACTTTAAACTGCACAATAATTTATTTCACATAAAGAATGATTTTTAACAAATGAAACAACAAAATATACGTGGCAATCAGAAGCCATCGACCACATAACCATGTCCTCCTGTAGGACCTGTATTCTCTACATATAATGTTTTAGCTTTCTCAAGCTTATAACAACGAAAATATAACAATGCGATGGGAATGGAAACGGGATTTGGGGATGAGACACACATATCAATTGCTTTGCGTGTTTATATACTGCATATTTTATTTATAGCCACAAGGCTATTATGAAACGCCCTTGGTCTCAGTAACACAGTTGTCCGGACCAGCTGCAAAACACCTGTGTCGTCAAAGCGGACACCCGTTCGTTCAACCCTACCATAAGCGTGCTACCACAGAGCTCGGCTCTCTCTTTTAAACACGTAAATGTTCACATCTCAACTGAAATATTATCACGCAAATGTCTTACATGCTTCCTTCAAACACCATTTGATTCCTCCAACAATCCCACATCATGATTATTTGTTTAAACCAGTTGCTTAACTTGCATTGTTTAGAGTATATAAAAAAACTCTAAATGTTAATAACAAAAGTTCATTAATTATTTATAACAATAACAAATTGTTTATAACAATGTCAAATGACCATTGAAAATTTAATACACGCTTCTATTAATCACTATCATTTTAAATTATTTAACAATGATATTTACAAAATTATTTTACAATATTAAATTGTTTATATTATTTATACAAGGAATACATTGAACCACACGTTTATCCGGTTGATAATTACTCAAATCGTGTTGATATAATCGACCAATGAAGGTTAGTTATATTAATTGTCAAATTCAGGTTTAATAATGTTTAATAATAATTATTAATATTTGTGACTGTAACCTCCATTCAAAATCTTTATCTCAAATTATTTAACACTCTTGTTAATTTTAACAGTATCTTCATATGAATAATCTTTCAAAGAACAAGAACAACATTCAGTGGGAAAATACTTTGCTCATAACGCACAAAAATGTCACAACAATTGGCCCAAAATTCATCATATATCTTTATATATATGGCATAAAAATCTTCCAAACTACACACAAAAAACCTCCACTATTAATTCATCAACTTCATTAATTATTGTGGGAACCTCCTTCATTATTCAAGGGCATTATTCAACAGCGACTTTTACACGTCCACTGAACTATCGATTATACATCCATTGTTCCTCTTTAAAAATTCTTATATTCATCAATTGTAATAATGACTGTTATCAATTAACCTTCGTGGGTTTCATTCATGAATCGATATGAAGTAAAAATTTGCCAATCACAAATAAATTTAATAGCAAATACGGTTAGACACTCCTGCCTGGTCTATCAAAATTGAGATTAACATCTTCAAAGTGACGCAGTATAAAAATACTATCTTCAAACAAAGATCAACTAAACTGCAAAATAGTCGAATAGAATACAATTAGATTGTGGAATGCAAACATTATTGTTCCAATCTAGAATTGAGAAAAACTCCTATCTTCATTATTCATTACTATAGTGCATTCAATAAATTGTAATTAACGTTCGTATTTCATAAAATTGTCTATAATGCAATGATAAATGTCTACGTTGCAATCATGTTCATAAGACGACTAGTATTTCAAAGATCGTCGATATCGTAAAAGATTTTAACGCTCTAAAATCTTTTAATTATTCTTCTTTCTTGAGGATGACAGAAAATTGGTCAAAGTAATTTACTGATTAGAATTACTTTAATAAAATGACACGCTGTCTGAATTCAAATCTGCCATAGCAAATCGTTAACTTTACAGTTAAATCGTGACTACAAAAAGTACGCAAATTACTGAAAGAATCTAATATCAGTCTCAACTGATCCAAAATTATTTATGTATGCCAATGACATAACAATGTCTCAAAAATCGAAGAAAAAGGCATAAATCATCGAAGTGTACTGAGTACAAAAATATCAATCAATAAAATGGGGCAAAAGGTAGGACAGAAAATATGGGAAGAATGGTTGCTCAAATATCGCTACAATACTCAAATAATACAAGAAAAGTTCACAACTACCTTATCTGCCGATTGAAGTTCCAGAGGAAAATTCCCCAAAGAAGACTGCTGTTGGATCCATTTCACCAAGTTTAAGATGAGCTCCATCCTCGAAACAGGAACCAGCGTCCTCGGAGAATCGAACTGCTTCCTCCTCCGAAATGGCACTGCTCCGTGGATACGAGAAACATCCTTCCGGCAAAATTCTTCATTGTGCGCCGGGATAACCCTGGCCTCTCTTGAAAGTTCTCTGAAGTTCTTGCAGGAATTCGTCATGAAGTTTAATGTAGTTATTTCCGCAGAAATATTCATAGTTGTGGAGTATGAAAATATTTCCACTGTTATCTGGTATAATTCAGCGATGGATTAACGATGCATGAGTGTAGTTGGATGTTCACTACATGCTCGCTTTTGTAGAAAGACGATTAACGAAGTTCCATGCTGTTACTTTACTCCAATGACATATGTCCCAATTGCATCAAAGCCTTAGCCTTCCATCTCGGCTGCAGTTATAATGATCAAAAGCACTGCAATATTATAGTGTTCCATGGTCGAATGTATCGTTGTAATACCAAACTGTTGCACTCCACGTGTCAGCCGTAGTGTATAATGTGGAATATAAAAGTGTTTCTCCTGTGGCGAGAAAATCACTTTTGTTGGCAGCCTAAAAGTTCCAATAACTTTCGAAGTATCACTGTGAAATCGTTCAAATCTTGTATACACCTTAATGTTATACTGCCTAATAGAATTATCATACAGGCTGAAGTTAGCGCTTGATATCTTGACTGGTGGAAACGTTAATGTGCGCGTTTCAACTTCACCTAGTTTCGAGCAGCGTGAAATGGAACTGCTCCGAGTTCGTTCGATGCGGCAAGGCTTTCACCTCACGCTAAAGACACCTTACTTCACTGAATCACTTGAAAATAACTCTAAATCACCAGAAATATATATGCGATCACAAGTATAAGATCTGAGCGTATCAGTATCAGTATGAGTATGAGAGCTCCTCTCTCCTGTGCACGACCTTTTATCAACTTCTTAAGGGGCGTAACCATCCCTTCCATAGCCTGTTGCTGCGTCATTGCTGGAAGTTTTAACTTTGGCTATACTTGACGGATTTTCAAAATTCAAAAACTCAAAATTAATTTCTTCAAAATTCCAAATCAATGCCATAACTGAAAATAGATTTCCACAAATCTGCATGCCAAAAGTAATCGAATATCGTAGTTTCAGCAATTTCCGTCTTCCTTCCAAACTATTGTTCATTGGTTCGCGTCTCTCCTCCAATAGCGTAGCTTCTTCCTTAGCACAATACCTTGTTTCCTGCGACTGCGTCGTAAATCTCGGATCTTTCTCGAATAAAATCATGACGTCACCAAGAATCTCAGCTCAATCAGCCTACTGGTATGAATCCTACGTCATCCGTGCCTACGTCATGAATATCCACGTCATAACTATGACATCCATAACTTTACCGAAATTTTCCAATACAGCCATCGTGGTCTCATTATAATTCAATTTCCGGGGGCAGTACTGCCCCCGTAAATTGAATTATATTGAGACCACGGTGGCTGTATTGGCAAATATGAAGAAAGTTATGGCTGTCATAGTTGTGACGTGGATAATCATGACGTAGGCACGGATGACGCAGACTTCATGCAAGTAGGCTGCTTGAGTTGAGATTCTTGGTGACGTCAGGATTTTGTTCGAGAAAGATCTGAGATTTACGACGCAATCGCAGGGAAACATGGAATTGGGCTGAGGAAGAAGTTACGCTATTGGAGGAGAGACTCGAACCAATGAACGATAGATTGGAGGGAGACGGAGATTACTGAAACTACCATATTTAATTACTTTTGGAATGCAGAATTGTGGAAATCCATTTTCAGTTATGGCATTGATTTGGAATTTTGAAGAAATTAATGTTGAGTTTTTAAAATTTGAAAATCCGTCAAGTATTGCCAAAGTTAGAACTTCTAGCGATGACGGAGGAACAAGCTATGGAAGGGATGGATACGCCCCTTAAGAAGTTGATAAAAGGTCTTGCACAGCAGAGAGGAGCTTTCATATTGATCATATTTCTGGTGTCTTATAGTCGTTTTCGAGTGATTCAGTGAAGCAAGTCGTTATTAGCGCGTGGTAAAGCCCACCGCATCGAACGAGCACGGAGCAGTGCAGCAGTACCATTTTACGGTGGTTGAAACTAGGCGAAGTTGAAACGCACACATAAAGGAGTCTACAAGATTATACACCAACAGTTAGCTATTGCCTGTAAGCTAATTCAATTGTGCAGTATAACATTGAGGTGTGTATAAAAGTTGAACATTTTCACGATTATAATTTGGAAGATATTGGCATTTTAAGACGGCAGACAAAAGTGATTTTCTCGCCACCTGAGAAGCACTTGTATAACATCACATTCTACGCTACGGCTGACACGTGTATTGCAACCGTGATTCTACATATTGCATTTGGTGATACAACGCTACATTATAGAATGGAACAATATAATATGGCAGTTCTTTCAACTATTATAACGGAAGTGGAGATGGAAGGCTAAGGACTTTAATGCAATTGGGACATATATCAATGGAGTGAAATAGCAGCATGGAACTTCGTTAATCGCCATTCTACAAAAGCGAGCATGTAGTGAACATCCAACTACACTCATGCATCGTGGTCCAACGCTGAATTATATCAAATGGCAGTGGGAATATTTTCATACTCCACAACTATGAATATTTCTGCGGAAATAACTGCAATAAACCTCATGGCGAATTTCTACCAGAACTTCAGGGAACTATCAAGAGAGGCCAGGGTGGACCCGGCTCACAAAGAAGAGTTTTGCCAGAACTTCAGGGAACTTTCAAGAGAGGCCAGGGTGGACCCGGCTCACAAAGAAGAGTTTTGCCAGAAGGATGTCTATCGTCTACACGGAGCAGTGCAATTTCCGGAGGAGGAAGCAGTTCGATTCTCCGAGGGCACTGGTTCCAGGTTCGAGGTCGGAGCACATCTTTTTGGTGAAATGGAACCATCAGCAGTCTTCTTTGGAAATTTTCCTCTGGAACTTCAATCAACAGATAAGGTAGTCGTGAACGTTTCTTGTTTTATTTGAGCCATTTAGCGATGTCTGAGCAACCATTTTTCTCATATTTTCTGTCCCACATATTTTGCCCCATATTCTTGCTTGATATTTCTGTACTCAGTACACTTTGATGAGTTATGCCTTTTTCGACGATTTATTAAGACATTGTTATGTCTTAGGCATATTTAAATAATTTTTGGATCAGTTGAGACTGATAATTTATATTCTTTCAGTAATTTGCATATTTTTGTAGTCACGATTTGACTGTAAAGTTAATGATTTTCTATGGCAGATTTGAATTCAGACAGCGTGTCATTTTATTAAAGTAATTCTATTCAGTAAAATTACTTTGACCAATTATCTGTCATCATCAAGAAAGAAGAATAACTAAAAGATTTTAGAGCGTTAAAATCTATTTCTGTATCGACGATCTTGGAAATACTAGTCGTTTTATGAACATGATTGCAACATAGACATTTATCGTCAGTTATGAAATACCATTGCATTATAGACAATTTTATGAAATATGAACTTTGATTACAATTTATTGAATACACTATAGTAATGAACATTTGATAGGAATTTTTCTCAATTCTAGATTGGAACAATAATGTTTGCATTCCACAGTCTAATTGTATTCTATTCGACTATTATGCAGTTTAGATGAACTTTGATTGAAGATAGTATTTTTATACTGCAATACTTTGAAGATATTACTCTCAATTTTGATAGACCAGGGAGGCGTGTCTAATCGTATTTGCTATTAAATTTATTTGTGATTGGCAAATTTTTACTTCATATCGATTCATGAATGAAACCCACGAAGGTTAAATATAATAACAGTTTTGAAACAATTAATGAATATAAGAATTTTTAAAGAGGAACTATGGATGTATAATCGTTAGTTCAGTGGACGTGTTAAAGTCGCTGTTGAATAATGCCCTTGAATAAGCGTAGGAGGTTCCCACAGTAATTAATGATGTTGAAGAATTTGTAAGTGGAGGTTTTTTGTATGTATTGTGGAAGATTTTTATGCCATATATAGTGAGATATATGATGAATTCTGGGCCTATTTTGTGCAATTTTGTGCGTTTTGGAGCGAGGTATTTTTCCGCTGAGAGTATTGTCCAGGTCCTTTGAAAATTAATCATGTGAAGTTGCTGTTAAAATTTAACAAGAGTGTTTAAATAATTTGAGATAACGATTTTGAATGGAGGTTACCGTCACAAATAATAATAATAATTATTAAAACTTTATTAAGCCTAAACATAACATTTAAATATAACTAACCTTCATTGGTCGATTATATTAACCCGATTTAAGTAATTATCAACCGGATAAACGTGTGGTTTAATGTATTTCTAAAATTAATATAAATTATTGTAAATAATTTTGTAAATATCTTTAATAATAATTTGGAATGAAAGGAATTAATAGAGGCGTGTATAAATTTTTCAATTGTCATTTGACAATCTTATAAACAATTTAAATTGTTATTAATATTTAGCGTTTTGTTATACTCTAAACAACGCTAATTGAACATGTGGATTATATAATTAAACAAGTTTTGGGATTATCAGAGTAATCCAGTAATATTTGATTGGAGCATTTAAAAGATTTGCGTGATAGTATTTGAGTTGAGTTGAGGACATTTAAAGTGTTTGGAAAAGGAGCTAGGCTCTGATGTAACTAGCACATGCTAACGTTGGCAGGACAGGTGAGTCCATTTGACGAGGTTGGCATGCGACATGATGCAGGGTGTATCGCAGCTGGTCAGACAACAGGTTGTTAGAGGCCAAGGTCACCTGCATAGTAGCCTTGCGGCTATAAATAAAAGTGTGATGTTTATTAAGAGGAAAACAATTGCTATATGTCTCGTCCCAACTCCCTTATCCATTCCAAGTGTATTAAAATTATTACGTTCTTATAAGCTAGTGAAAGCTAAATATTTGTATGTAACGTCTACAAGTCCTATAGGAGGACATGGTTATATTGACGATGGCTTCTGATTGCCACGTGTATTTTGTTGAATTTTGTTAGAATCATTCCCTTTATGTGAAATAAATTATTGTACAGTTTAAAGTTTCTTGTTTCCGTTTTGGTTCATTTTAAATATCGTGGTGGAGGTTATTGTGAGGGCATACTTTAAGTGATCCAGTTGACAACCCAGACCCGAGATTAATTTGAAGAGGTAAGTAAAGGTAAGTATGAACCCCCGTATATTTTGGTGTGTTCCACAATAATTTCTTGTTAACTGCTGTGCTCTAATCTCGGTAGTATCTGTCAGTGCCATTTTCATTGATGTAGCTGTGCCGGTGCGTGTGATTATTGGCAATCCGATTGAGGGGGGCGGATATCTGACAGCCTACTATCCGGATTATCGGGGACAGTAGGATTGGCGCCCAACGTGGGGCACGATCAGCAAAACATTGGATTACCAAGTTATTGCAGTAGAATTGGCACCGCAATTTTGTGGATTGTTCGAATAACATTGGATTACCAAGTTATCGATGTCAATGGGATTGTGAAGACTCGAATAAAGAGGTTGATTCTTTGTTAGATGTCTTGGCCAATTGTAGAATTTGAGAGTGTGATTATATAGGGATTAAATATTGTGTTGTATTAGGAAAATTACACTCAGAAAAGATCAGATCTTATACAACTTGAGAGAGGTTAAATAGGCTGGAAACTTAGAAAAATCGCCTATGATCTGAAGTCTTATTTTATTTGACCGGCTTATGACATGTTTAGTCATATTAAAGATAAAATTAAATTATTTGGATTGTAAATGTAAATTATTTGTGTTAGGATATTTTAAAATGAACCAAAGAAATTTGAACATGTGCTTGAGTTTATTTCAACATAGAGTGTCTACGAAGGTTAAGTATAATTTAAGACAGAAAATTGCTCAAAATTACATGTGGTGAAAGATGTTGCTCAGATGTTGTTATTTTGCTCTGTTTGATGTATGTCCCTAAAGCAGTCTATTATTGAAATAATATTGAGATGGCAGATGAGAGTATTAGGAAGATGTTGGAGGAGATGTCCAACAATTTGTCTGCTAATTTGAAAGCTAGCATGGATGAAAGTGTGAAGGAGATGGAAGCTAGGAATACCAGTCGAATGCAGGAGATGATGGAGAAGAATGCTAGTAATTTGTCTGCTAATTTGTCTATTAGAATGGAGGAGAATATGAAAGTTCTTCAGACCAGTTCTGCGAACTTAGAAAATAATGTGTCGCGTTTACAGATCAGTACCCAGGGAATCGAGAATGCTGTAAGTGACATTCATAAAGATGTTTCAGATGTTAAGACTGATGTTTCTAAGGTACAGAAAGACCTTACTATGTTGAATCTTGATGTTGCTAATGTCCGGGGTGATATTTCATGTGCTAGAGCAGAGGTAATTGTTGTTAGGAACGATGTTGCTACTGTACAAGATAAGGTAGAAGAAGTTCAGAGAGAGATTAAAAATGTTCGAACCGATGTGTCAAACGTTCAAGTAGACATTAATAATATTCATTCTGATGTAAATGAGATGCAAAGCGATATCACTAAGATACAAGTAGAAGTTAACACTGTTTTTGTAGACATTGCTAAAGTTCAAACTGATGTTAATAAAGTCAGAGAAGAAATTGAAACTTCAAAAACGCTTTGTACTCGTAACATTAGTGCTTTAACAACTAGGTTGGTTGACGAGTCTGTTAGGACAACAGCTTCTTTAGCAGGTTTTAAATATGATGTAGAGGTCATGAGAACCCAAGTTTTAGACCATAATCGTTTACTTAAGGAAGACATTGAAGTAGATATTGCGGAAATGTTAACTGCAAATGTAACGGTGTGGAAAGATGAATGGAACAGGTCAAGTGGGGAACATGTCACTCAGATTCAGGAGCGAATTGAAAGAAAACTTGCCAGTACACAGGTAGATATCAATAATGAGGTAGTTCAAATTAGAAAAGATTTGAGTATAAGGATGGATTCGCTATCCGAAAAGCAGGTAGAGGATAGAACTCAAATAGGTCAGGACGTGCAAGCATTAAAAACCGCGTTAGAAGAACAAATTCATAAAGTTGTCTCTGATGTTAATGAAACTACGAGTAAACTTCAGAATTTGAAACTAGGAGAAGCTAGCATGATGGAAACCTATAAAGAAGAGTTGATTAGGAAGGTCATCACGGAAATCACAGATAAGGATCCAGAAGGCTTGACTTGCGAAGATGATAGGAATTACGTCAGAAGATGTAACCTCGCTACAGAAGAGAGAGATATTAGTCCTGAGGAACGTATATCCAGATTTCGGGAAGAAGAAGAGGATAGGAATATTGAACCTGAATGGAAGTATCGTGATAGTGGGAAGAATTACATGGATTCATATCCAAGAAATGTGACAGTCGTCCGGAACTTTGAGGACAAACCTCAAAAATTCAGTAATACTGATAGTCTAACACCGATAGAATATATCAGGAACCTGAAAGACTATTTCATTGAAGTAACTGATGAGGATTTATTAGAAGAGAGGGGAATCGTCAAAGAGGAAAGACCATGTGCCTTACCTATTATTTCTGTACTGATAGATGGCCAACAGTACAAAGCTCTTATGGATACCGGCGCAATTACTTCTATCATTTCTGATGAATGCTATCAAAGTCTGTTAAGAGGAGAAAACATGACAGTTTTACCTGTTTCAACCGTCAAAGTGAGAGGAATTTTCCAAGACAAGGCAGTGAAGTGCAAGATCCAAGTGTTGTTGAACTTTGAAATTAATGGAAGGAATTATGAACAGATCTTCATTGTGGTGAACAAGATCCATTTCGATATTGTGCTAGGAATCGATTTCATATCGAAAGTTGGAGCCATTATTGATATGAAGAATAGGAGTATTAGCTTTAATGATGGGTACATGATCACAGAAGAGATCGAAGAACAGGACGTGAAAAACAGTCTGGAGATAGACCTTAGGGAAGAAATTTTAAATACCATTATCAATGAAGTGGAGAATCTAACAGAAATACCCAGTAGAAAAACTGAAGGATTTGAAGAAATTCAGGGGGAATTTGAGGATTTGATAAAGGAATTCCACGATATTTTTGATGAAAAGCCTGGATTGATTAAAGACTATAAGTACAAGATAAGGCTGACCGATGAAACCCCTTACCAAAAGAGAATATACCCCATACCTGAGAAATACTACCAAGAAGTACGAGGGTTGATCAGAAAAATGGAGGTAGACGGGATTATTAAAAAACAGGCGTCGTCTTATATAAACCCCATCACTGTAGTAAAGAAAAGTAATGGTCAGATACGTCTTTGTCTCGATGCTCGGACCATCAACTTGAAGATTCTTCCAGAAAATGACCGACCACCCAAGATTAGAGATCTGCTTCGAAAGTTCAAAGGGAGAGCATGTTTCAGTGTTCTTGACTTGACATCTTCGTTTTACCAAGTTCAACTGGAAGAAGAAAGTATGCAGTACACTGGATTCTTATTTGACCAGACGTCATGGGTCTTCCAGAGAATGCCTTTTGGAATGGTCAACAGTGGACCAGCACTTATTCGAGCACTTGATAGCAAGCTCACTGACGAAGTAAAGGAAAATGTAATCTGCTACATTGACGATTTAATTGTATCTTCACCCAACGCCGCAGAACATTTAGTGCATTTGAGAAAGTTGTTTGAAAATTTAAGGGAGGCCAATATCAAGGTCAATTTTGGAAAATGTCAATTCTTGAAGAAGGAGATCAACTACTTGGGGCATACTATTGATAAAAACGGATATCATCCAAACATGCAGAAAGTAGATGCGATCACAAGGTTCCCAAAGCCAACTAAGGTGAAACAAGTCAGAGAATTTGTAGGCGCATGCCAATTCATCAGCAGCCACTGTCCGAGATATTCTGAAATTATGGCTCCTCTGTATGACTTACTCAAGAAGCATAATAGATGGAAATGGAGTACCGCAGCAGACGAGGCTTTTGAGAAAGCAAAGGAGATGCTCAGAAATAACGTTAAACTGGAGTACCCAGACTTTGAGAAGATGTTCTATATTGAATCTGATGCATCAAGAATAGGCATTAGTGCAGTCTTATACCAAAAAGACGAGGCAGGCAACAAGCACTACATTGCGTTCACTAGTCGGAAGTTAAAGAAACACGAGGAAAACTACTTTACGACAGAACTAGAAGCGTTAGCGTTTGTAACAGCTTTGCAAGCGTGGAAGAAAATCCTGCTGGGACACAAGGTTATCATTATTACAGATCACAAAGCACTTCAGTTTATGCTGCAAACTGACATGTCTAGTGATAGATTGACACGTTGGGCTTTGTTCACCCAACAGTTTAACGCCACTATCGTCCATCAGCCTGGGAAAGACAACTTACTGGCTGATGCTTTATCACGTAACCCTATCAAAAATGTGCAGATAAACCGTGTACAATTGGAGCAGCAAGATCAAGAGACCGTTAGGAGGTTAGCCCGAATCGGTGTGTCACAGAAGAGACACGCTCCAATCAGGAAAATGTACAGGTTCCTTAAGGGTTACATGGACAATACTGATGTTGACTATGCAGCTACACAGAGAGATTCACGACACTTTGTCTTGAGTGGAGACATCGTATGTAAGTATGCTGACTCTGCGCATACAAAGCTCCGAATAGTCGTGCCACCTAAACTTGTTGTCAATTTAGTGTGGGTAGCTCATCACGCAACTGGACATGCGGGTCTGGATAAGACTCTTGATACTCTTAAAGAGAGGTTTATTTGGACTAACATGCGTTCCAGCATTGCTAATGTCATTCGTTCATGTGATAAATGTCAAAGAGCAAAGTATGCTTCCGCTCTATTAAAAGGAAAACCTAAGGCTATGATTCCTTCTAAACCAAATGAACTCATGGCGACGGACATATTTGGTCCCTGTCCGAAGGGATACCAGGGTAATCAGTATCTGTTGGTTACCGTGGATGTCTTCTCGAAATTTGTAACAATGAGTCCCATGCAAAAAGCTAACACGAGGAACGTTGTAAGCAGACTGGAACATGCTGTATTTCCAAAAGCTGGTAAACCAGAATATCTACTATCGGATCATGGAGCTCAGTTTACATCCTTAGAATTTGCTGCAGATATGGAAAGGCTTGGTATTAAGCACATATTTTCAAGCGTGCGCTATCCAGAATCGAATTCTTCTGAAAGATATATGGCTGAATTTTCGAAATTTTGTCGAATTTTCTGTCCGAATGATCATTCTGGTTGGGTGAGATTTGTACCCCTTATTGAGGAGTGTCTGAATTCTACAGTGCAGGAGAGCACAGGAGAGGTGCCAATGAGACTTCATCTAGGAAGAAACCCAGAAAGGCCGTGGGACAATCTTTTTAACCACGTTCCTAGAGATCCCGACCTAGGAAGGCAGCAGAGAATTGACAGAGCGAAAGAACAACTCCAGAAAGCAGCAGAAAAACGACTGAAAAGAGTAGCTGGAAAACGTTTTGGTGCTCCCTTAGAAATTGGAAATCTGGTATTACTACGCAGACCTGTCAAGGCTGATGTGAGTAAGAAAATCTACCCCAAGTTTGGAAATGTGTTTATGGGTCCGTTCAGAATTACGAATGCTTATGGAAACAACTGTTATGAACTCTACGATGATGAGAATAATGTCGTTTATGGCAAGTTCAATGCTGGAAACTTGAAGAAATATTATCCGAGAGTAAGCCAATAATAATTCAATTTCGTGTTCAAGTGAATTGAGATACTTATAACACAGAGTTTAAAAACAATTTGCAACTGTTTTTAAAACGTGGTGAAGGAAGAATGCCCCCGTAAATTGAATTATATTGAGACCACGGTGGCTGTATTGGCAAATATGAAGAAAGTTATGGCTGTCATAGTTGTGACGTGGATAATCATGACGTAGGCACGGATGACGCAGACTCCATGCAAGTAGGCTGCTTGAGTTGAGATTCTTGGTGACGTCAGGATTTTGTTCGAGAAAGATCTGAGATTTACGACGCAGTCGCAGGGAAACATGGAATTGTGCTGAGGAAGATGTTACGCTATTGGAGGAGAGACTCGATTCAATGAACGATAGTTTGGAGGGAGACGGAGATTACTGAAACTACCATATTTAATTACTTTTGGAATGCAGAATTGTGGAAATCCATTTTCAGTTATGGCATTGATTTGGAATTTTGAAGAAATTAATTTTGAGTTTTAGAAATTTGAAAATCCGTCAAGTATTGCCCAAGTTAGAACTCCTAACGATGACGGAGGAACAAGCTATGGAAGGGATGGATACGCCCCTTAAGAAGTTGATAAAAGGTCTTGCACAGCAGAGAGGAGCTCTCATATTGATCATATTTCTGATGTCTTATAGTCGTTTTCGAGTGATTCAGTGAAGCAAGTCGTTATTAGCGCGTGGTAAAGCCCACCGCATCGAACGAGCACGGAGCAGTGCAGCAGTACCATTTTACGGTGATTGAAACTAGGCGAAGTTGAAACGCACACATAAAGGAGTCTACAAGATTATACACCAACAGTTAGCTATTGCCTGTAAGCTAATTCAATTGTGCAGTATAACATTGAGGTGTGTATAAAAGTTGAACATTTTCACGATTATAATTTGGAAGATATTGGCATTTTAAGACGGCAGACAAAAGTGATTTTCTCGCCACCTGAGAAGCACTTGTATAACATCACATTCTACGCTACGGCTGACACGTGTATTGCAACCGTGATTCTACATATTGCATTTGGTGATACAACGCTACATTATAGAATGGAACAATATAATATGGCAGTTCTTTCAACTATTATAACGGAAGTGGAGATGGAAGGCTAAGGACTTTAATGCAATTGGGACATATATCAACGGAGTGAAATAGCAGCATGGAACTTCGTTAATCGCCATTCTACAAAAGCGAGCATGTAGTGAACATCCAACTACACTCATGCATCGTGGTCCAACGCTGAATTATATCAAATGGCAGTGGGAATATTTTCATACTCCACAACTATGAATATTTCTGCGGAAATAACTGCAATAAACTTCATGGCGAATTTCTACCAGAACTTCAGGGAACTATCAAGAGAGGCCAGGGTGGACCCGGCTCACAAAGAAGAGTTTTGCCAGAACTTCAGGGAACTTTCAAGAGAGGCCAGGGTGGACCCGGCTCACAAAGAAGAGTTTTGCCAGAAGGATGTCTATCGTCTACACGGAGCAGTGCAATTTCCGGAGGAGGAAGCAGTTCGATTCTCCGAGGGCACTGGTTCCAGGTTCGAGGTCGGAGCACATCTTTTTGGTGAAATGGAACCATCAGCAGTCTTCTTTGGAAATTTTCCTCTGGAACTTCAATCAACAGATAAGGTAGTCGTGAACGTTTCTTGTTTTATTTGAGCCATTTAGCGATGTCTGAGCAACCATTTTTCTCATATTTTCTGTCCCACATATTTTGCCCCATATTCTTGCTTGATATTTCTGTACTCAGTACACTTTGATGAGTTATGCCTTTTTCGACGATTTATTAAGACATTGTTATGTCTTTGGCATATTTAAATAATTTTTGGATCAGTTGAGACTGATAATTTATATTCTTTCAGTAATTTGCATATTTTTGTAGTCACGATTTGACTGTAAAGTTAATGATTTTCTATGGCAGATTTGAATTCAGACAGCGTGTCATTTTATTAAAGTAATTCTATTCAGTAAAATTACTTTGACCAATTATCTGTCATCATCAAGAAAGAAGAATAACTAAAAGATTTTAGAGCGTTAAAATCTATTTCTGTATCGACGATCTTGGAAATACTAGTCGTTTTATGAACATGATTGCAACATAGACATTTATCGTCAGTTATGAAATACCATTGCATTATAGACAATTTTATGAAATATGAACTTTGATTACAATTTATTGAATACACTATAGTAATGAACATTTGATAGGAATTTTTCTCAATTCTAGATTGGAACAATAATGTTTGCATTCCACAGTCTAATTGTATTCTATTCGACTATTATGCAGTTTAGATGAACTTTGATTGAAGATAGTATTTTTATACTGCAATACTTTGAAGATATTAATCTCAATTTTGATAGACCAGGGAGGCGTGTCTAATCGTATTTGCTATTAAATTTATTTGTGATTGGCAAATTTTTACTTCATATCGATTCATGAATGAAACCCACGAAGGTTAAATATAATAACAGTTTTGAAACAATTAATGAATATAAGAATTTTTAAAGAGGAACTATGGATGTATAATCGTTAGTTCAGTGGACGTGTTAAAGTCGCTGTTGAATAATGCCCTTGAATAAGCGTAGGAGGTTCCCACAGTAATTAATGATGTTGAAGAATTTGTAAGTGGAGGTTTTTTGTATGTATTGTGGAAGATTTTTATGCCATATATAGTGAGATATATGATGAATTCTGGGCCTATTTTGTGCAATTTTGTGCGTTTTGGAGCGAGGTATTTTTCCGCTGAGAGTATTGTCCAGGTCCTTTGAAAATTAATCATGTGAAGTTGCTGTTAAAATTTAACAAGAGTGTTTAAATAATTTGAGATAACGATTTTGAATGGAGGTTACCGTCACAAATAATAATAATAATTATTAAAACCTTATTAAGCCTAAACATAACATTTAAATATAACTAACCTTCATTGGTCGATTATATTAACCCGATTTAAGTAATTATCAACCGGATAAACGTGTGGTTTAATGTATTTCTAAAATTAATATAAATTATTGTAAATAATTTTGTAAATATCTTTAATAATAATTTGGAATGAAAGGAATTAATAGAGGCGTGTATAAATTTTTCAATTGTCATTTGACAATCTTATAAACAATTTAAATTGTTATTAATATTTAGCGTTTTGTTATACTCTAAACAACGCTAATTAAACATGTGGATTATATAATTAAACAAGTTTTGGGATTATCAGAGTAATCCAGTAATATTTGATTGGAGCATTTAAAAGATTTGCGTGATAGTATTTGAGTTGAGTTGAGGACATTTAAAGTGTTTGGAAAAGGAGCTAGGCTCTGATGTAACTAGCACATGCTAACGTTGGCAGGACAGGTGAGTCCATTTGACGAGGTTGGCATGCGACATGATGCAGGGTGTATCGCAGCTGGCCAGACAACAGGTTGTTAGAGGCCAAGGTCACCTGCATAGTAGCCTTGCGGCTATAAATAAAAGTGTGATGTTTATTAAGAGGAAAACAATTGCTATATGTCTCGTCCCAACTCCCTTATCCATTCCAAGTGTATTATAATTATTACGTTCTTATAAGCTAGTGAAAGCTAAATATTTGTATGTAACGTCTACAAGTCCCATAGGAGGACATGGTTATATTGACGATGGCTTCTGATTGCCACGTGTATTTTGTTGAATTTTGTTAGAATCATTCCCTTTATGTGAAATAAATTATTGTACAGTTTAAAGTTTCTTGTTTCCGTTTTGGTTCATTTTAAATATCGTGGTGGAGGTTATTGTGAGGGCATACTTTAAGTGATCCAGTTGACAACCCAGACCCGAGATTAATTTGAAGAGGTAAGTAAAGGTAAGTATGAACCCCCGTATATTTTGGTGTGTTCCACAATAATTTCTTGTTAACTGCTGTGCTCTAATCTCGGTAGTATCTGTCAGTGCCATTTTCATTGATGTAGCTGTGCCGGTGCGTGTGATTATTGGCAATCCGATTGAGGGGGGCGGATATCTGACAGCCTACTATCCGGATTATCGGGGACAGTACCTTCTTCAAGGCCACGGCCGCCTCCTTCCCTCTTCCTTGCCTATCCATCCTACCCATCCCTTACCTTCCCTCATGAGGCCCCTGTTCGCTTTGCAGGTGAGGCCGCCTGGGCGAGGTACCAATCCCACCTCACCAGTTGTATCCCTTCCGATTCGATGTTCCCCGCTCTAGGACACTACCCGTAGAGGCGGTAGTGGTGAGTTCCCTCGCTGAGCCCGTGGGTTCCACCAACCTGGAGGGTAAACGACTAAAAAAAAAATTAATGAAGCTAAAAATAATGATGTTTATGGAAGGAAATGTGATTATTTGTTTATAACAATGATGTATTGGTACTAAACTATGGAAATTGACACTTATGAACAGACTTAAGCAGTATAATCTGAGATTGGAATATTATTGATGGACATTCATATGATATGAGATGAACTTGAAATTATCTGAACATTACTATAATGACAGATAGTAATTGTAAATATTTAAGCAATTATTACTTCATAATAATTTAAATTCGTGATTAACCCACGATAATTAATCCTCACATTAATTAATTTCTTACATGTATGAAATTTTCAGTGTACTCAGATAGATTTGTTTCTGGGGAAGTGAAAAATGAGATATGCCAAATTTAATTAATTTATCCAAAAGCTGAAGCAGTGAAAGTGCAGTGCAACGAAATATTTTTTTAAATTAATTCAGCTTACCCAAACTTCAATTCACATTACCCCAAAGAAATTAATATAGGATAATCAAATTGGTAGTATTGGACTTACGGATCCACGATCCCAACGTAAGCATGAACCAATTTGAATCTAGGAGTGTATTTATTTTGTGTGAGTTCGTCTGCTCTTAAATAAAAGATACCATTTTATCTTAGCGAATCTAAATTATTCCTGCAGATTTGAGCTTCTACCTGATTGAATACTACTATCCTGTTTTATTAGGAAATATATATCTGAGTCAACCTTTCTCAACTATCCCATTAATCGACCCGAGGTATTCTATCTCTTGCCTGCCCAAGCTTACAGTTGATTTTGTTTAGATATTTTCGGGATATATATATTTCATGGACTCCTAAAGTAATTGTAACAACTATGTATCGTTTCTTGAACGTCACGTTTGATTTCTGGGCTGACGTGACATCTGGAAAACGGGTACATTAGGTTGACATGGCACCCAACGTGGGGGTCGAACAGAGAAAAGCGTACCTGTGACAGTCAATTTTCTTGTGACATCTCACATTAAAGCTACGAACAGAGATAATCGTACTGATGTTAACGTGTTTAATATTTTTCTTAGCGCATAACGTAGCGGCTACGAACTGAGAGTGATCGAACCGACGTTTATGTAGGCTATAAAATGGGACAGTTAGGTAGTCAGACGTGTTCTGATATCTGACAGTATTATTCAACAGGTTATTTAATTCAGTTTAGGATGATGTTATTTCACTTAGTATTGCATATAATCGTAAATTAATTGTCAGGATAATTTGAATTTCTACAAGCTCCCTATGTTGAAAAATAATTGTAGATGCACGATGTTGTTTTATGATTAGATCTTCTGTTTGATTACTTTTCCCTTCACCAGAGTGAGTTTAGTAGATGAATGTGCTCTATTTAGAGTATTAGTCGTTAGATATGTTTGAAAATCAGAAAAATATATATAGTCTCATGGTCCTGGTTAGTTATCTAGTTTATAAGTTTTCCCTAATATCATGTGTTTTTGATGTGTCGTACGAGGTACCGGAGGAGTTAAGAGGTTTCTTAGCTCAAATCCAAGCTGAATTTAATGAACTGAAAGTACAAATGATAAGCAGCAACTTAAGGATGATTTAAAAGCTGATTTACAAACTATAACTAATGATATGCAAACTTCAAATAATAATTTGCAAACCTTGACTAGGGATGTGCAAACATTAACTAGAGATTTACAGAAATTTAAGGATGATCGACAGGAATTTAAGGATAGCCGAGAGGAAGTAAAAGATGAAACGAAAGAACGTAATACTAGTATAACAAATTTTTTCAGCCGATGTATTTAAAGTTAATACGGAGATAGGGGAATTAATTTCTCGATTATCAATATTAATTCAGAAATTCAGGGATTATCACTTGAAACAAATGCGTTAACTACCGATGTTAAAAATCTCTAAACTCGTTTGCAATCGCAGATTTCTGACGTTAAGATAGATTTTGAGAAAAGCAATTCAGCTCTAGAATAGAAATTAGACTCTTATGATACCATATTGACTCACAATTTCAAAGCTCTGAGAAACGAATTGCATGGTCATGTGTCAGGACAAATTAACGCTGTCAGAGCGCAATTCATAGACAACTTGGGATCACTAGAAAAGAAATTGAATGATAATTTAGAAGGATTGAGTAAAGACTTGTCGATACACTTAACAAAGTTTCAGAAACTAACACAGCAACAGTTGCAAGCTTAAGTTCGGTGACATACACTAACACTGAAGAGTTAGATGGGGTCAGGAAGCAAATTGATCAACTAACTGGAAAATGCAACAGTAACTTTGAAGAAATGCGTAAGGAGTTGGAAACACACATGAGAACTAGCATAGTGGTTACAGCTTCAGAAATGGAGGATACATTAAAGATAGAACAGAGTATGACAACTACGCCAAATGGCTGGGCAGTGATCGCTTGGTAGGGCTAGGCCCTTCATTGTTTTTAGCGCCACGGGGTTTGGTTTTTTCTTAACTTGCCAACACTGGCCTGTAGTGTGTGATACGCCTCCAGTGCCCACGCGAGAGAGGAGCTTAGCTATCAGACACTCCTAAGAAAACTTTATAAACCGCTAGGGAGCCATTTCATACGCAACTTGATGCTGCTCTTTAACGCCAACTACGATGAACTATTGAGAGACGTCAGAGGAAAGGAGAGGCTGATCTGCAATGACGTCAAGAGAAGGAAGGAAGGAAGGAAGCTTCTAGTTTAACGTGACCGTTAATCGCGAGATCATGAGCCACGGGACCTCCTTTTTACATGGAATCCGAACCACAGGACATGGCATTTCACTTCGAAAATCTCACATGCATTGACCGGGAATCGAACCCGGACCGCCTTGGTGAGAGGCATACAGCTAGACCGCTGAGCCACCACGCCCCGCGACGTCAAGAGAATGGACAGATGAGACTACTTACTAACTCTTTGCAATTCATGAATCGTTAAATTCTGAAGCAACCAGACTTACATCGTGTATGCAAATCTTGCGTCTGATATCATACACCATAGAGCTTTGAAACGAACAGTATCAAAGATGTTCAGTGAACGCACTTTGCCCTTAATCATTAAGAATTAAAGGGGAAGATGACCTCGCTGTTTGTCCCTTGAAACAACAATAATTAACTATTGAGAATTAATACAATATATTCCACTAGCTTTCATTAACCGTCAACAACGGGTACATAGAATAACGGAAGGCAGTTTATGAGCACAACTACTAAGGCATGTCCTCGTCCTTAAAATCACAGAAAAGGGAGGACAACCTAAATCTCCAATAGTGAAGTAAATTACGGGGTAGTATGTAGCCATGTGGGTGCACTTCCTGCTGGTGGAAGTGTGCTAATAGAACACAGGAAATGCCATTTACTCCTACCAAGACCGATGCATGCACGTCCACGCCATCGTTCCTAGGCAATGGCTAAGGCATGTAAGGGCGACGCTTTGAATGGGACCCATCAGCTAAGGGAGACAACTCCAACAAAAAATATCGTCCCTCCAGGATTGCTGGGGGTTCACGTTGAACTTACAACCCAACCTGTAAAAATCAATTGTTACAAAATCTGAAGAAGTAATCGCCGGCCTGACCTATTTACGACGACCTGGCAAACGTTTGAAGACTTAAGGCTGGAACTCTTAATTGCCATGCCAGGAGGAACCGGGAAAGTTGGAAGTTACGATTACCAATTAGGGAAGCTCGGCACTTATCAGGGCAGAATAGAAGAAACTTGTTCAGAAGGCCCAGGACCCACAGAGGGCTGTCGTGCCAGTGATGATAATAATGGAGTAAATTACACTAACTCGATATTCCGTGAAGAATAAAGTACTTACTTATATTGGAATCAACAGCAAAATGTCAGTGTTCTCACATCCTCTGTCGAGAAATACCATTGGAGTTAGACAGTAATAAACATAAAACAGCTCAGAAGAGAATTGATCACCCTTACAGCTGGCTGGAGACAGAGTTTAAGTAGCATGCGTATGGACTCGCTCCACGGTTCGTGCGAAGTGAATGAGGGATATCTTGATTGCTTTGTTGATTAATTGAGACACATATATACATTAGAAATGTGCTGAGACATTCACTTCAGGAAGGCACATTGTTCTCAGCTCGCAATATTTTTAGATTAGTGGTAGCAATGAGTCACCAAGCCCTTCTTACAACTGACCTTGCCTTGTCAAGCCATGGATACCTATTGCGCAATTGTTTACTAGGGGAAGATGAGGTTTCCTCTTAACCCCTCATCCCTTAGATGTCAGTAAAAAAATGAAAATCCACAGCCTGCTTCCAGTCTCCGACCGGGTCAGGAATGGAATGAATGAAGCCCCCATCTAGCGGCGAGGATATGGACTGTGCCGGCTGCCGAGGCCTGACGCACTCCTCTGGGGCAATGATTAAATGAATGACAGATGAAATGAAATGATAGTGGAGAGTGTTGCTGGAATGAAATTTTGACAGGGAAAACCGGAGTACCCGGAGAAAAACCTGTCTGCCTCCGTTTTGTCCAGCACAGATCTCACATGGAGTGACCGGGATTTGAACCACGGACCCAGCGGTGAGAGGCTGGCGTGCTGCCGCCTAAGCCACGGAGGATTCACCTTAGATGTCAGTGAACAATCAAAAATTACTGTATGAAATCTTTTATAAGTAGTTGACAAAGCCTCGCAAGGTCTTTTGGGATAACTCCCGGATGTGACAGCAAGAACTCCTGGATTCAGAAGACAATACCATCGGCTGAATAACTAATTTGTAGCCTAGAGTTTTTAGGGGTGCCTTCTACTTACACACGAATTTTGTTACCATTAGCTCCAGCAGTTTCGACGCCAGACCGTAACAAGCAGACATTTAAACCAATAGAAAGTTATATTTGGTTATCACACGCCTCATCGGGATAAATATAAACAAAGTGTCAGCAGAAAATTCAAAATGTCCAACAGAAACCTTGCATTATTAACGTGGCTAAGTTTCTTCGGCCGGAAGGGTC
The DNA here is from genome assembly GCA_946902985.2 of Meconema thalassinum. Taxonomy (NCBI): domain Eukaryota; kingdom Metazoa; phylum Arthropoda; class Insecta; order Orthoptera; family Tettigoniidae; genus Meconema; species Meconema thalassinum. Next base: position 275,896,219 of record OX336389.2, on the reverse strand, counting down.
TTGGGTTCGGTTCCTGGCCAAACCATGTGGATTTCAATCTCCTAAGCTATAGTTAATTTCCCTGGTTCAGTGACTCGATATCAGTTGTCTTCATCATTTAATCTTCAAGACGGCAGATCAGTCACCCAGACTTCTCGAACGCTACAACCATTATTATTATTATTATTATAACATAAACATAACATAAATTTATTAATATAACTACCATAGTGTAAATTTTTGTATCTTTAATTATTTACATTAATATTTTATCATTAACATTACAAAAAAAAATGCATGCACTCTTGTACTGAAATATAATCTATATATATGTTGTAAATAATAATTAATATGTCTCACAGATAATCTGTACTGTCATCAGATTCGTGAGACATATCACAATAATGTAACATAAATAGTATTTAATAAATAAATTAAATTAAATTAAAATTAAATTATTATTATTATTATTATTATTATTATTATTATTATTATTATTATTATTATTATTATTATTATTATACGGTAGTTATCTTCACTTTTAGTACGTCCGGGTGAACAATCAAAAAGCAATGTATGAAACATTTTAAAAGTGGTTGACAAAGCTTCGCGAGGTCTTTTGGGATAATTCCCGGGTGTGACAGCAAGAACTCCCGGATTCAGAAACCAATACTATCGTCTGAAGGGAGAGTTACACTAACTAAGCACCTGTCAGGCCAAAGGGAAATATGTTGAATTTGCATCGAAAAAGTTGTTCTTGCTTTACGACATCGTGGTCATGTAGTCTCGTGTACTTCGGTGTGTGCGGAATTTGTCTGATAACCTGTGTTGTTGTGATAACTGTATTAGTATATTTGTAAGTCATGCAAGGAGCTGGCCGTGGCCTTGAGCTAGGAACCATCCCCACATTTGCCTGGAGTAGAGGTGGAAAACCACGGATATACACTTCCATGACTGAGATGGAAATCGAACCCCTCTTCTCAGGTTGGCCTCACGATGCTGAGTGTTCCAGCCCTCACGCCAGAATTAAAACTTCTTAGCAGAGCCGGATATCGAACCCGGACCTCCCGGGCGACAGCCAAAATTGCTAGCTGCTACACCACGAGGTGGTCAACATCGAAAGAAGAGATGCCTACTACTTCAGAAAGTTTCTCAGGGTCCAGTTCAAAATTTCTGAAAGAATTTGTATGTCTTTCTGGTCAGTGATAATTCTCCATGCCAACTTTAGAGAAGAGTGGTTGTGTTTGGAGTTTCCCTGGAATTTTAACTCGGCCTTTCTTCATTTCGCCTGCGAACTTTTCGTTCCGCAAAATTCACAGTCAAGTCAAGATTGGACGGAAGGGGGATTTGTGTTTCATGCACCTCGCCACTCTTAAATTACGTCTGACAAGAATTTGTTGCACATGCATCTTCATGATAATATAATTAATAGTCCAGTCAGTGATTTTAACCCATCATGCCGAGACATAAAACGGATATTGGTCGTTGTTCATTGACATGAGAAAAAAAAAAGCGCTTATCACGTAATGCATTCATAACTGTTCCCGGGCGAAGCCGGGTCGGGTTGCTAGTCTATTATATAAAATAAAGTGCCCTGACTGACTGACTGACTCACTGACTCATCATTGCCCAGACAAAGCTATTAAAGTTAGAATCATGAATTTTTTTGGATATGTTCGTTGTAAGTCGAAAATGCCCACTAAGGAAGGATTTTTGTATATTCATGTTCTAAAGGGGTGTTAAGTGGGTAAACGTGCATTTCATTCAATAACAATATATCACGAGTGGTTTCATTTGGGGATGTGATACTTGGCATATAAACTAATCATTGAAAATAAGCAGACACCTGTCTAATAATTTTTCGATGTGTTGTATATTATGAGGTGAAAGGGATGAAATGTGGGGGTTGAAGGATTCCTAACGGAGCGTGTATCTCTTAAACGACATAGGCAAGGAGTTTGAAACTCAGAGGAAAACAATCAGCTTAAAAATATGTAAATAGGTGTTCGACCGTTTTTCCATAAATCCAATTTAAGGTCCCCATGGAGAGGGGTGACATTTTAGAAGAAAAACGTCCACGAAGGATGGATTTTTGGATATTCACTCTCATCGACCAACCAAAACTATGAAAGTTAGAAACATGAAATTTCGGGGATGTGTTCGTTGTAAGTCGAAAACGCTCACTATGGAAGGATTTTTGGATATTCAGGTTCTAAAGGGGTGTTAAGGGGGAGACCTGCATTTCATTGAATAACAATATCTCCCGATTGGTTTCATTGGGGGATGTGATACTCGGCATATAAACTCATCATTAAAAATAAGAAGACAAGTGTCTGAGGGTTTTTTCGATGTGGTGTATATTATGAGGTGAAAGGGGTGAAAAGTGGGGGTTGAAAGGTTCTTAACGGAGCAAGTATCTTTTAAACGACAGAGTCAAAAAGTATGAAACTTGGGGGGGGGGGGGGGGAATCAGCTTGAAAAATATGCAAATAGGTGTTCGACCATTTTTCATAAATCCAAATTAAGGGGCCCATGGGGGGGGGGGGTGAAATTCTGGGGGGAAAACGTCCACTAAGGAAGGATTTTTGGATATTCACTCATCATCTCACAGCCAAACGTATTGCAGTTAGAAACATGAAATGTTGGGGATATGTTCGTTGTATGTCAAAAACGTCTACAAAGGATGGATTTATGGATATTCCTGTTCTAAAGGAGTGTTAAGGGGGTTAAACCTGAATTTCATTGAATGGCAATTTCTCACGAGTTGTTTCATTTGGGGATGTGATACTCAGCACATTAACTATTGATTTTAAAAAAATAAGCAGACACGTGTCTAAGGGCTTTGCGATGTGGTGTATATTATGAGGCGAAATGGGGAACATGTGAGCGTAGAGTTGTTTTTTTCTTTTGTAATTTTGTAATTTGTAATTTTATTATGTGTACTTTTTTCATAGGAATTTAGGTAAATGGATTTTGTGTTTTGTCAGTGTGTTTAATATACCGTACTGTATCTCACTTATTTCCTCTTTACGTTTGTGGTCGGAAACCGTGTCGAATTTTTTACATGCGATGCGACGTGTCGTTTGGGAGATTTTAATATGTATGTGTCATTGTTGTGCTATATTGTCTTTATTGTCTGATTGTTTACGGTCTTTACCAAAGTTTTATCATTATTATTCAAAATTAAACGTTAAATCAAACATAGCATTCATGATTGAGACGTTGCTAAGTGACTCTTTACAACTACAATTTTCGCGGACGAAGCCACGACGGGTAATGCTAGTAACCTATACTTTCTTGAAATGTTCACTTCGAGAATTCAAAAGTGAATTACACATGATAATGGCACTTCAATTAAATGTTACTGAGCAACGCAGTGCAAGCCAAAGTGACACAGATACTCCGCATTATTTTCAACATAGTCTGACAGCCTCTGTAATCAACGAATAGATTGTTCAAAAAATGTATCAATTTCCGGACGGTGGAGAAATCAGCTTCGTGATTTGATCCCGTAGTTGTGAGAGAACCAAGTTTCTGTAACGTAACTTTTACGTTACAATGTCTGAAGTCCAAACAACATATCCCAATTCGAAACTTAACCTATAAATCCAACCTGCAATCCGAAATATAACCTAAAAATCCAACCTGCATAGTAAATTCATCTCCTGACATTCTTCTACTGCCTGCGAACCTTTAAAGACTTGTTAAAATATGAAACCTGTTTCTGGAATAATGAACGTATTTGGGCTACTATTTCAAAATATCGTCAGCTATGGCCAATGACGTCGCAGTCCTGTCGTCGGTGATTGATCCGTTGCCATCCATCCAATCACTGACCTCCGGCAAGTGGTGGCAACCGTCAGAGAAGAAATTTGGATCAAGAAGAGGGCAATGTTTTAGGTGAAATTTGAAAATGTGTCGGTAGTGCCTCATTAACAGAGACTTCATGTAAACAATTAAAACAAAGTAAATGTGACAGTCCGTCTTGGAAATTCGAAAGGATAAGATGTAGAATTATTTATTAGGATCTATCGGGGCGAGTTTTAACTCGATTTGGTGCCCCGAAACGTTTAGGCTATTTAATATTTGACTGCACAAAATCGTAATTCATAGTCTAAAAATTTAATCTCAGCAGCAGTATTAGGTAATAACTGCGATGTTTTGAATACGTACGGTAAGGTGAACCATGATTGGCAAAATTGTCCGAGTAATTTAATTTGATTGCTTCTTGATTTATTGAAAAGGGAACAAAACTTTGTGTTTTTATTAATATTGTCCCTATATTTTCCTTATGATGATTTGAGTAATTTCTGCCTTTAATGTGTTGTGACTGATCAATGTTTCCTTGCTTAAAGTTTTTATATTGTATTTCTGTTTAATTGATTGATGTTTCTGGCCTACAGCTGCGGCCCGAGAGCCTTAATTAGGGTTATTTTGTTGTGCTCGTAAAAATGTTGCCGAAGTCTTGGGGACCTTACTACGAACAAATCCCAGGTGCCAATTTAACTAACCTAAAAATGTTCGATCCACAGCCTTCATAAAATAATTATCTTAAGTTAATATTCCCATTTTAACTTGGCCTACTGATGGTCAAAACATTCATTTGTGAGGTTTTGGTTTTCCGTTTGTTGTACGTTTCCTGGCGATGGCAGCCATTACATTAAATTTTACAATAATTAAGAAGGAAAACATGTCATATGAGAAGGAGCTTGATCTGAGTTATTGCGTTTAAAGATTTAACGTTTAAAGGGGATTAACAATAATTTATTTCACTATATTCTGCATTGTGTATTGACGAATCGTTTAATGTGTTTAACTTAGATTGTTTTCTGTTTGATCAAAAGAACTTAACCTCTTGCGTATTAATTGCTTTTGTGATTATTCAATGACCTTTTATGCGAGGTGTTCAATTTTGTTATTTTTAATTTGTTCATTCTGCGTATTACTTTCTACCGGGAAGGAGTAATTGAAACATTTGTTTGTTGAATTAAGGGATTTTATTCGACCTCTAGAACGAGGTTTTCATTTTTTGAACTTATAATTTATCATTTCTGCATATCATTCTCAATTAGTGTAATTTAGTTTATTTTGGGGAATTTGAGCAACCTATCTTTTTATTTGTATTGTTCCCGATAACCTTATTTGGGGAACCGGGACGTGTGAATCGATATAAAAATGTAGCTTCTGATGTTTAGTTACATATCTCAGGAACTACAATAGATATTTCCTTGAATGTTCTTTTGGTATATTCAGAGTACATTCATCATTATTTGGGTAGAAATTGAAGCTTCTGTTGAATATTTTGTGTCTGAGAGAGCATTACAAAAGCAATCTTAAAAACATATATTGTTAAAAGATCCCTTAACTCATGACCCTTTTTCTGAGCAAATGATCAAACCAGGCCCAACAAACTTTTGATGCATAATATGTAAACTAATGTTGAGCTACTGGAGTAAAGGTATTGTCTTATTGTTTATATTATATTATACAGTATTCTGCCTAGTGGCAGGTCCATGTCTTCGTACAGAGAATTTCCGATGCCAACGTTCCCGGTCTTCAGCTTCTTTCTTCAGTCTGCTGTAACTCTTTCTATCTTTCATATCATCCAAATGTTGGATTCTTCTTCTTCCCCGTCCTGTCGTTCCTTTGATCTTACCTTCAATGACGTCGTGTATGAGCCCCTCATGTCTAAGTATGTGCCCGATCCAGTTGGCCTTCCTCTGAAGAATTGTATTCAGAAAAGTTTTATTCTCACCTACTCTTCTCAGTACTGCATCGTTTGTCTCCCGATCTGTCCACTTGATCTTCTCTATTCTCCTCCAGCACCACATTTCAAAACTTTCTAAGTATTTTCTTTCCCTTTTTCTCATTGTCCACGTCTCTGCCCCGTACAGTGCAATGCTCCAGATGTAACACTTCACCAATTTCTTCCTTAGTTCTAAACTCAACTTTCCGGTGAGCAGAGTCCTCTTCTTGTTGAATGCGGCTTTGGCAATGGCAATTCTGGCGCGAATTTCATTTGTGCATTGAGCATCTTTTGTCAGCAAGCTTCCCAAGTACTTGAACTGCTTCACATTCTCCAATTCTTGATTATTGTTTACAGGAGTTTTTTCTTTTTTTACATCCTAGTTGAAAACAGAAATTTTCTGTAAAATTGCCAGTGCTTTTCAAGCTGGGCTCCATAAATTAATCAAGATACCTGAATAAATTTACTTCCACTAGTAGATCTATATAGTGGATTAGAGACTACCAAGTTTCAAATACATTGATCAGATAGTTTCTGAGAAAATGGTACATGTAGTTTCAAAAAATATGACTTACGGAAAACACAAAAAGAATGTTTGACTTGTTGCTACAGTAGGCCTATAGACTTAATACATGATGTTTAAACCTAATTTTATTGCATCAAATATCACTTCAGCACAATAATTGATACACCAAATTCTTCAGGAAAGACGGGAGATAATTTTAAGCTAAACAAATTGACATTTTTGAGCCTATCACATGTCCCGGTTCCCTTAATGTATATTATATTGTCTCCTTGTAATTACTATACCTTACTTAAGATATTCCATGATCTGTCCTCTATTCTTGTAATTTTTATTTGTTCTTCTTTAATACTTTCCTATCTGCCTTTCATGGCTCTCCTTCCTTCCAAGTCCCTCAATCCTCATTCTTCGAGGGTTGAGGGCATTTCTTTTCCTCCTGTTCTTTATTTGCCTTATTCTCCTTTTGTTTTCCATTTCTTCTTCTAGTATATAAGTTAGTAGTTAGTTTTAGTTATAGTTTACATATCATTTTCATATTCACGATCACCCACATCATTAGAGGCCGATCACCTAGATGTTAGGCCCCTTAAAACAACAATTATCATCATCATCATCTTCCCTTGATGTGACTACAGACTAACACGAGGGAAAAATGATAGGGTTCAGTATCGTTTGGGGATACGTTCGCAGTGCATTAGTACCATACGGGATGCAGGCAGAGAATTATCGACCTTCCTGACAACACGCATTATTTGGTCTGCATGAAACAATATTATTAGGGGCAGCTGATTCACCTGGTATACCGAATAAAAATAACAGTTTCCAAGAAAACTCTCACTCTGTAAACATTATTCAGTTAAAAGTTGCAGATCTGGCATAAACAATATTAGACACAGTACATTTCCGTTAGTATCTCACTTCCTTGTTATATTAGTTCAGCTGACGGTGTTGCCGTGCATCCCACGTCTCGTTATCCTTTTTCAGGACGTCAATAATGTTCCTCCATTGGGCGGTAAAGTAAGTGGGTTGTTGAAGGGCATATCGTTCATATGCCACAGTTGAATAATGATAACAATAATAATAATAAGAAGAAGAAGAATCCAGCAGAGTGATTCCAGTCAAATGGCGAGGCAGAGATGTTGATGTTGTTGATTCATTTAGGGGCTTTGCGACACCATGGTCATAGAATAATAACGTTATTGGTTTTACGTCCCTTTTAACTACTGCGGATTTTAGAGACGCCGGGGTGCCGGAATTTTGTTCCGAAGGGGATCTTTAACGTGCCAGTAAATCTACTGACACGGCTCTCTCACATTTGCGCATCCTCAAATGCCAACTGACTTCGCTGGGATTCGATCCCGCTATCTTGGACTCAGCAGGTGAGAACGTTACCACTGAACCACGCAGCCAGTCCGTGGTCATGTAGCCCCGTGTACTTGGGTGAATGTGGAATTTGTCTGATAATCTGGGTTATTGTGATGCCTGTATTAGTGAGACCGAGGTAGAGATAAAGGCCCTTTTTACAACATGCAAATAACCAATGTTGCTCGTGAATGCATCATTCTACCAGTAATACCAACGTCAGGTGGTGAGAAGAATAATGATTGTTTTTCTTTTTCTGTAAAGAGTGACACATCTCGTGTTCCACTGCGACGTCTTTACAATAATCGCAAAGCTTTTTACATGCTGAATCATTCCACAATTCAAACTTTGCGTTAATTTTCAAAGCTAAACCATCTAATAAGCCACGTAACTTTCAACAGCAACGTCCCATCGTCGAAGTACTTCACTCGTAAATTAATCAGCGTCGCCATTGGGATTATATTTAATCTCTAGCACGTCAGAAAAACTTCTTATTCCATTAACGGGATTTCAACTCACACTGTCGCGAACGCTCATGATGAACTGTCGTACCGTTATGTCACATCGCATTCCAAAACTTCCGTAGGCTACTTTTTTAAAGCTTAGCGTTCACATGCAAATCCTAGGTGACATATCTGAAAGTTCAGATGAGGCAGAATATCCTCTCGTAAAATCACAGACATAACGCATTGGTTAAGGCTCCTGGCCTACCGTCTTCTTAACTACGTAGATCAGGGGCGTATATAGAGTTTTATTTTGGGGGTGGGCATAAATTGCCCCTGGAAACTTTTGTATAATTTGGTGCAAAATTATGAGTTTTAAGGCTATCTCACATCAGTCAAAAAAGAAGATTGTAGTTTTACGTGACCGTTAATCGCGAGATCATAAGCCACGGGACCTCCTTTTTACGTGGAATCCAAACCACAGTACATGGCATTTCACTTTGAAAATCTCACATGCATTGACCGGAAATCGAACCCGGTCTGCCGTGGTGAGAGGTCAACACCTTGACTGCTGCGCCACCACGCCCTCTCACACCAGTCTTCTTGCACACATACACTACAATATAGAGTCAAGGTTTCTTGAAACATTACCATTTTCTTTTTAAGCGTATGGCTTTTTAGTGCCGGGAGTGCCCGAGGACATGTTCGGCTCGCCAGTTTTTTAGCTGCTTCGAGACGGACACCCAATGGGTGAGCTACAAGTACCGTTGGGAAGGAAAGTTGGAAGGTAAGGACGAGGAGTTGGAAGGTAGCGGCTGTGGCCTATAGTTAGGGACCAACCCCGGCATTTGCCTGGAAGGAAGATGGGAAACCACAGAAGACCATCTTCAAGGTTGCCGGCGGGGGGATTCGAACCTCCTCGCCTCCCGGATGTGAGCGACTGCCATCAGTCATGCCGTAACGACAGCGGCTAACTCACCCGGTACCAAATTGGTTGATTACTTCGATCAGTGTTTTGTATGTCTCTGTCAATAGATAACACTGGTAGAACTTTGAGTCTGTTTTCAGAAGTACGATAGTATGTTTTCAACCTACTTAAAACTCGGAAAACTTCGTTCGGCTGTAGCTACAGAGAGAGGCAAAACTGCCAAAAGTCTGATGAGGGTATAAAATTTAGGGAAAATAACTTTTGCCACACGCTTGAAGGCCACTTGCTGTTGTTCTTGGTAGGTTCATAAGAGCGAAGGCACTGGAGGTTATGTTATTATTACACATACGAGATCAGAGTAAACTGATTGTCACACTGTTTAGTAACAATAGTACATGATAAGTACTTGTATATTCGTTTATAATGTTTTAATTCATAAACAAATAATATATGTGACAAATTTTCCGGAGGGGGGGGGGGGGGGAGGACCCCTTATTCATGCCCCTGACGTCGATGTTGTAGAAGAAACATACAGCTATAGCATGTCACGAGGATTAAGGGTTTATTTATCAGTTAATTCAAACAGTCCACACTCCTCCAAAATATAAACTACAAAACCTTTCTAATTTACGTAGTCTTTAATAGGTCTACGAATTATCGATCTGCATCTCAATCTTTGTTACCTTATTAAATATGATTGTAGGCTATATTCCTTCTATTTTCTTGGCAGATCAGTTACATGTTTTGTCCCTTAAACTACAACCACCACCACTTCCTTATTTATAAATATCATGATTTATATTGACCGGCACCCAGGTTAATTGGTTAGCGTGCTAGGCTTGGTCCCGAAGGATCCCAAGTTTCATTCCCGTCCGGGCCATCAGGAATTTTAATCTCCTGGGGTAAATTCCCGTGGCTCGGGGACTGGGTGTATGTGACGTTTTCATCATTACTTCATACTCATTACGGCGCGCAGGTCGCCCACGGGCATCAATTAGAGAGACTTGTACTTGGCCTCCCAAGAGGCCACACACGGCCTTTCAGGAGGCCACACAAATAAAATGAAAGAAAAAAAACTATGTTGACATACGGTTTTCGTTCTCGCACAATAACTTAATTTTAGTATTGGCTGTGTTTTAATGTTTAGTTCAACAAATTCAAATTTAATAAATTGACATACAGTACGGTATACTGTATTTCTTTTTTGACTTCTGACTGACTGCGTGGTGCAGCGGTTACGTTCACGCCTGCTGTGCCCGAGCTAGTTAGTTGGCATTGAACCCTTAGCTGACCGACGGTACTTGTAAGTACCAGATACTTATTGAGCTGCTTTATGTAAATTCTTTCGTCTAGTAGTAACTAGTAACTATTGCCGGAGATTTAAACCTCCCCAAAGTAGACTGGTCTGGTGAGTCAACTAGCTGTGGTCAAGCTCAGTGAGCTGCAAACAAATTCTTAAGGGAGGGGGGGGGGGGATTTTCCCAAGTAGACTTCCCTACTCGTGTCGTGCCGGATGCGACCGTGCCGTATGCGACCCGTGCCGCATGCGACCCACCAATTTGCCATCGTGCCACTAGCGACCCAAGCACTGATGTATCGGTGGAATCTGGGAATTTCTAACATACAGTATATTTCTGGGGGAGGCGGGATCTCATAAGCCTATTTTTTCATAAACGAAAATAGGCTACAAATCATTGGGAGGAAGGTCGCCTTCCGAAAGATATTGAAGTGCAAGTTGTAAACAGTCATGAAACTTCTGATTCATTAAACATTGATGATGATATTTCTGGTGATGAATTGTAAGTGACTTAAACCAATGTGTGTAGGTCTACCCCTTATTATTCCCGTTTTCAATGGGGTCAGGGATGAGATGCGATGTGGTGGGTGGTTTTTACGGACAGATGCCCTTGACAACGTCAATCTCATGAGAGGGGTTATTGAGGGATGAAATGAATTAAACTGGGCAAGGATGTGGAAGGAAGCGGCCGTGGCCTAACACAGCATTTACCTGGAGTTGATAATGGGAAACCGGGGAAAACCATTTCAAGTTCAGCCGACGATGGGGCTCGAACGAACGTCTACCGAGTCCGCAGACAGCTTGGCCTCATGGCCTAGCGCTGAGCGTTAGCGAGTGTAGCTACCGCTGTCGGTGACTTAAACCAATGTATATATTGTAAATAGATAAACGTAAATAATAAAAGAACATTAATAAACTTAACAATAATCTAAAAATGACGAAAAAAAGAGCTGCTATTGGAAGTTCAAAGCCCTAATGAGGAAAGCTTATTGAAAATGTTTTTCACGTCTTCTTAATACCATTTTCTTGAATTAATGAAGTTAATGACAAGTTAATTTTAAATAGCCAAGGATAGTGCCCATGTAATTCCGAGTGAGGCACGGTATGCCGCGTGGGGTTACCGGTACCCCCATCGCGGCAACGCTGTACAGCTTTCCCCGTATCGGCAAGCTGGTGAACGATGTCGTTTTATCCCGTACAAATACAAACCGATATAAAATAAGTACATTCATTTACGTATTTCACAGTCCTACAGCACAGCCTTTTGATATATAAGGATTACAACGCGACCAAGAACGCAATTTTCCAACCACTCCGAGACGAGAAAAAGTTATCATACAAAAGTGGTAACAACTTTGTTCCTTGGACACACAACATTTTGAAATTAATAAACCAGTTAAAAGATATTCCAATGTACATTGTGTTAAAACTTGGATTCGATCTGATGACGGGTGTTTGAGAAACTAATTCTTAAAGGTGACGCATGGTTGAAACACGCTTAAAAACGGGTACGTTTTGTGTTCCAGCTACGATAAAAAATATTAAAATATAAATGAAAAATTCCAAATTTACATGACTTAAAATATAACGACAAAAATGATGATGTTATTAGATTTTATGTAGATCAATTGGTTACTTCACAAACAACTTTCAAACTCGAGTATACATAATATTTTGGTCGACAGTAGGAGTAAATTAAGTTAAAACGGCGCACCGTAAAAGTTCTTCTCTCAAACAATGGGTCGCATGCGACACTGTAAGCTACTAGCAGGGTCGCTACTGGCACGATTTTTGGTGGGTCGCATCCGGCACGGTCGCACCCGCACCCGGCACGTAACCTCCCTACTAGAGACAATAATACCTTAGATGTTTATCTCGTAAGGCCTGTAGAGCTGTATATTAACTGTCTGCCAGTACCGGGAATTAGTGACCATTCTGGGGTTGAATTAAATATTAGATACGGTGACATTACAAAATTAGACTCTGATATAGCAAATAAAATCATATTCCAGTATCGCAGGGCGGATCAGGGCAAATTTCAGGGGTATTTGAATGAACTATTTGTAGGGTGGGCATCGGAAGGAAATCACATTAATATCCTGTGGACTAACTTTTGAAAATTTTAAATAGCGCTATTGATAAATTTGTCCCATTTAAATTACTGAAACAAAACCCAGATCCTGAGTATTACACATGAGTAATTAGGAGTCTAAAATGGAAAATTAGGAAATTATACAATAAAACATATGATAGTGAAAAGTATATGTTGAAATTTAAGTCCTTATCAAGAGAGCTCGAAGCCTCCGTGGCTTAGGCGGCAGCACGCCGGCCTCTCACCGCTGGGTCCGTGGTTCAAATCCCGGTCACTCCATGTGAGATCTGTGCTGGACAAAACGGAGGCAAACAGGTTTTTCTCCGGGTACTCCGGTTTTTCCTGTCAAAATTTCATTCCAGCAACACTCTCCACTATCATTTCATTTCATCTGTCATTCATTTCATCATTGCCCCAGAGGAGTGCATCAGGTCTCGGCAGCCGGCACAGTTCATATCCTCGCCGCTAGATGGAGGCTTCATTCATTCCATTCCTGACCCGGTCGGAGACTGGAAGCAGGCAGTGGATTTTCATTTTCATCAAGAGAGCTCGTCTTAAAAAAGAGGGCTGCTCATGACAATTAAAAGCAAGGTTTACTTGGTTCGGGAGGCGATGGGTGGAAAAATTTTACAGTTATGTTAGGAGAAGAAAGGAAATTCAAATCATTTGTCAATGATAATGCCCGGTGACGGTAAATTAATTACTGAGAAACAGGCCATTACTAAGGAATTGAATCTCTTTTACGGTAAAGTGTTAAATAAATCCAATACCTGTGTGTTGGACCTTAACGACGAATCAGGGGCTCCCCTTTTCCAAATAAACCAGCCAGCAATTGTAAAGCTAATACAAAAATTACAGTGAGTCTGAAAGACTAGACGTTACATCGTTTCAAATGACGCATGCTACAAATGCTACACAAGTTAGAAAGGCTCAGGAGGGATTCTCGCTTCGCTCGAAGCCCCAGGACTCTTTCAACAGTCTCCATTGCCCATTAACTTAGGCTTCCCGCGCGGGCACCTCTTTAAGGGTCACCCTGTATTTGAGTCTGACATCTTTTACAACTCTTTAAGAGTCACCCATTATTTGAATCTGATATCTTGCAAACCTCTTTCAGGGTTACCCTGTATTTGAATTGAATCTAACATACTGTACACCTCGTTAAGTGTCACCCTGTAATTTGCTCTGACATCCTGCACACCTCTTTAGGAGGCACCCTATATTCTTATCTGATCTTGTATATCTCTTTAGAAGTCACCCTGTATTCTTGTGTGACATCTTGTACACCTCTTTAGGAGTCACCCTGTATTCTTGTCTGACATCTTGTGCACCTCTTTAGGAGTCACCCTGTATTCTTATCTGCCATCTTGTACACCTCTTTAAGAGTCACCTTGTATTCTTATCTGGCATCTTGTATATCTCTTTAGGAGTCACCCTGTATTCTTATCTGGCATCTTGTACTGTATTTTGCTCTGACATCCTGCACACCTCTTTAGGAGGCAACCTGTATTCTTATATGGCATCTTGTATATCTCTTCAGAAGTCACCCTGTATTATTTTCTGGCATCTTGTACTGTATTTTGCTCTGACATCCTGCATACCCTGTATTCTTGTGTGACATCTTGTACACCTTTTTAGGAGTCACCCTGTATTCATGTCTGACATCTTGTGCACGTCTTTAGGGGTCACCTTGTATTCTTATCTGGCATCTTGTATATCTCTTTAGGAGTCACTCTGTATTCTTATCTGGCATCTTGTACTGTATTTTGCTCTGACATCCTGCACACCTCTTTAGGAGGCAACCTGTATTCTTATATGGCATCTTGTATATCTCTTCAGAAGTCACCCTGTATTATTTTCTGGCATCTTGTACTGTATTTTGCTCTGACATCCTGCATACCCTGTATTCTTGTGTGACATCTTGTACACCTCTTTAGGAGTCACCCTGTATTCTTGTCTGACATCTTGTGCACGTCTTTAGGGGTCACCTTGTATTCTTATCTGGCATCTTGTATATCTCTTTAGGAGTCACCCTGTATTCTTATCTGGCATCTTGTACTGTATTTTTCTCTGGCATCCTGCACACCTCTTTAGGAGGCAACCTGTATTCTTATATGGCATCTTGTATATCTCTTCAGAAGTCACCCTGTATTATTTTCTGGCATCTTGTACTGTATTTTGCTCTGACATCCTGCACATCTCTTTAGGAGGCACCCTGTATTCTTATATGGCATCTTGTATATCTCTTTAGAAGTCACCCTGTATTCTTGTGTGACATCTTGTCCACCTCTTTAGGAGTCACCCTGTATTCTTGTCTGACATCTTGTGCATCTCTTTAGGAGTCACCCTGTATTTTTGTCTGACATATTGTGCCCCTTTTTAGGAGTCACCCTGTATTCTTCTCTGCCATCTTGTACACCTCTTTAAGAGTCACCTTGAATTCTTATCTGGCGTCTTGTATATCTCTTTAGGAGTCACTCTGTATTCTTATCTGGCATCTTGTACACCTCTTTAGGAGCCACCCTGTATTCTTTTCGCTTCGCTCAAAGCCCCAGGTCACTCGACGCCCCAGGACTCTTCCAACAGACTCCATTAACCATTAACTTCGGCTTCCCGCGTGGCTGCATGACGTCACGCACTCGCCATCCTTTACCCATTAACTTAGGCTTCCCGCGCGGCTGCATGACGTCACTTCCGTCTCCGTAACGCAACCGTCTCCGTGCTGCATAACTTTAGACTCAAGCATTACGACGAAGTCGACAAGATCATTTGAAATGATAAAAATTACGTTACAATATATCGAAGGGTCGTGATAATATTGTTAGTGAAGTACTTAAACTAGGAGGTAGGGCCGCGGCACGATACTTGGAGGTGATGTTTAATGTGTCCATAAACAATGCGCAATCCCAGATGACTGGAAAAGAGCTGCGGTAGTCCCAATGTTTAAGGGAGGGAGGAGCAGACTTGAATTGGGCAACTACAGGCCGGTTAGCCTTACGTCCATCGTTTGTAAACAGATGGAGCATCTCATTTGCGACTACTTGAGGGAACACTGGGAAGGATTATCATGGTTTAATGATAGACAACATGGATTTCGGAAAGGTTACTCATGCGAGAGTCAGATGCTATCACTTCTTCAAGATATTAGCGAATCGTTAGACAATGGAGTTTCAGTCGACGTCGTAGTTATAGATTTTGCGAAGGCATTTGATGTCGTACCGCACGACATGCTACTCCATAAATTAGCTTCAACGAAGATTGATAGAAGAGTAATTTTATGGATCCAAGGATTTTTGACGGGTCGTTCCCAGAAAGTAAAAGTCGAAGGCCTATTCTCGGATGAAATTGCCGTAACGTCGGATATCCCTCAGGAGCGTCATAGGAACTTTGTTATTTTTGGCGTTTATAAATGACTTACCAAATGGAATTCGTAGTGACTGTCGATTGTTTGCGGATGATTGTGTAATATATCGAAATATACATGACTCACAAGACAACGCAGTACTTCAAGACGACCTGAACCTAGTCTATAATTGGGCGATTTAAAATAAAATGAAAATAACAACAAGAAAATGTAGTCTCATAAAAATAGGGAAAGGGCGAAGGCAAGATTTTCAATATAACATTGGCTCGGAAATACTTATAGAAGAAGATTCTTGAAAATATTTGGGCGTTAACGTAAGGAATGATATGAAATGGAGTATTCATGTAGGATGTGTAGTTCGTAAAGCTTACAAATCTCTGCACTTTGTAATGAGGGTATTAAAAGGAAGTGGTACCTCTGCTAAAGAATTAGGATATTTGTTACTTGTAAGACCTATTCTGGAATACGCCGAGGCGGTTTGGGATCCGTATCAAGTAGGGATCATCAATGAGTTGGAAATGGTACAAAGAAAGGCCGCTAGATTTGTGCTAAATGACTTTAATCCCAGGAGCAGTGTGAGCCGTATCTAAAGAAACTTGGGTGGGAATCACTGGAGGCTAGGAGTATGTACAATACGTATACAAATCAACCACCATGGGGTGAGCTTAGCAAATGTATGGGAAAGCCCACTTACATGGGTAGGAGCGATCATCCTTTCAACGTTAAGGGCCGACCACAGCGTACAAATTATGGTAAATATTATTTCGTAAACCGTGCCATTGATAACTGGAACTCTCTACCTGCCGCAGTCTTAGAGCCTTTTCCTAAACATATAGGTGTGTTTAAGAAAAGACTGACGATTTGTGTAAATACTCCAGTTTAATTGTTAATTGTTATTGAATTGTTATGTATAATTATGTATTTGTTATGTATACCCAATTTGTCACCGGGGGACACACCCCAAATTGCAAATAAATGAATGAATGAATGAATGAAACTAGTGCCACGCAGGATTGTTCTCCTTCCAACAATTCACTAAAATGCAACCTGGAAACCCTTTATTCTTTAACTAAATAAAGTATTCACATCGCAGAACACAATTGTTCTTATTTTATAATGTATTGACAGTACTTACTGATCCCACAGACCGACGGTACTGTACTTCTGAGTACCACGTTGTTTGTTTTTAATGTCATTTCTGACTGTTTTTTACATTTCCTTCGTTAATTGATGCATTTTCAATATATTATCAAGAAAAAAAAATCACGATTTTGAAAACAATACCTGTGAATAATCAGCTAAGGGTTAAGGGCGCATAAATGCGAGTGAGCCGAACCAGTAGATTTGTACAGTACTGTAGTTTCTAATTTGCAGATCGAACCAAGTAGCCCCTGCGTTCATAACAAACTGTTGTTGATGTTGATTATTTTAGGAGCTTTGCGACGTGTAGCAACGTATATGTGGGTGTGTAGTATATGTCCTGTGTTACTGTGATGGCTGTATTACTGTGTGTATTTCAAATTCAAGTGAGGATTGGGAAGAAGGTGGCCGTGGTCTTAAGTTACGGACTGTCCTGGCATTTGCCCGGAGTAAAGGTGGGAAACCTCGGAATACCACTTCCTGGATGGCTGTGATGTGAATCAAACCCATCGCTTCTCAGTTTTTCCCCACGAGGCTTAGTGTACCCCGTTTCATCCCTCAGACCAGAATTAAATTAATTGGCAGAGCCGGGAATCAAAACCTGGCCTCCACGGTGACGGCCAAGAATGCTAGCTACAACGTACCGAGGCGGACCATAACAAAGTAATAATAAGGAAGTGCTATGAATAATTAAGGACCTAAAAGATTCTAGTATTGTGTGTATGTTTACCACTTATTATTCCCGTGTCCACGGGGTCAGGGATGAGGTGCGATGAAAGTCCCTGCGGCGGATGGGTTTAACGACCGGATGCCCTTCCTGACGCCAACCTCATGAGAGGAGTTAATGAGAGATGAAATGAATGAAGATGAATGAAACTGGACAAGGATGTGGAAGGAAGCGGCCGTGGCCTTTTAGAAAGTATCGTCCCAGCGTTTGCCTAGAGTTGAAAATGGGGAAACCACGGAAAACAATATCAAGGACGGCCGACGGTGGAGCTCGAACTCACGTCTACCGAGTCCCCAGAGAGCTTGGCCCCATGGCTTATAGCTGTGCGCTAAGCGAGCGTAGCTACCGCTGACGGTAACTAAATGATTCTATTGGTTGCGAGTAGTATAGCCTCAGTAACATAATGTCTAAAAGTCATCAATGTTAGTACCATGCTTAAACAAATCATTAGAACGAGGAAAAATCCATGCTTTGTCATAAATTCCAAAATGTATACTCCTCGTACTTTAAAAAGATAGTTACAGTACCATTGTTTTTCACAATTTTCTGTGTTCCAATTTAGAGAATTAATGTTGTGAACCACAATTAGCATTATTATTAATGTTATTATTATTATTATTAGTCTATTATTATTATCAGCATCATCACCAACAGTGGTGGCTACGCTCGCTAAAGCGCAGCGCTAGGCCATGGGGCCAAGCTCTCTGTTGACTCGGTAGACGTGTGGATTCGAGCCACTCCGTTGGCCGTCCTTGAAATAGTTTTCCGTGGTTTCCTATTTTTAACACCAGGCAAATGGTGGGACGTTACCTTCTGGCAGGCCACGGCCGCTTCCTTCCACATCCTTGCCCAGTTTCATTCTTCTTCATTCATTTCATCTCTCATTAACTCCTCTCATGAGGTTGGCGTCAGGAAGGGCATCCGGCCGTAAAACCACCCGCCACATTGGAAATTCATCGCATCTCATCCCCGACCCCTTTGGATAACGGGAATAATATGGGATAGACATACATCAGCATTAGCACCTCTTCTGTGGAGTGAACACGCCACTTACTTGCTCGGCAACTACAGCCAATGGACACCCATACACTGTGATGTCGGACAGCTTCATCTAGCGTGTTCATTTCTAACCTAGCCATACCTCTTGCCATTGTTCCCATCTACTTGTCCCAGCAATAATTTGTGCTAACTCATATCAGTTACCTTCTGCTTAAATATCAGATAACCAGAATCTACCCAGCTCTCGCTGTTATTATGACAGGCTCAGAGTTAGCTTACAAGCTAGTCGTGAATGTACGAAACAGAATTCAATTTGCAATCAGCGAACGTGATTGGAAAGCATTGCTGAAAATAATATCTTCTCCTTTTTACCGACAGTTTTTTTTTTCCACAATTCACAATCCAATTCAGAAGCTCTTTTGTTCGTCTAGAATCTACATTTGATCATTCAATAGTTGTGCTCTGTCTCTAACCTAACTTTCACATCTCGAACACACTGTATATGAGCCTCTCCTGAAAGTAGGCAACCTGAATGACTGCCCCCCTCCCCCAATCCCTTCCCAACAACCCCACCCACCCTCCCAGCTTCCAGGCTGGATCCACGCCTGCCCTCTCCCCACTATGGACTGGAAAGCACGGGGTATGCCAGACAAATTCTTTCTTTTGTTTGTTTGTGATGATACCGGTGGCGTAAATAGAGTTCGGTGTCGGCGTAGGGGTTCTTTCCTCTCTTATTCCTTACACTTCCGGAAATGTTGGGGTGAGGGTTTAACCCCAACTTCCCTCCTATATGTACGATACTTGGAAATATTCCCTGCTCCCTTGAAGTCTCGGAGAAACTTGGCAACCCCTACTACTTCTTTCTTACCCTCAGCGCATTAATACTCAACGTTGCGCGAAATAAACCTCTGTGTCACGTATTTAGTTTCGCGCTGCATTTACTTTCACGCCGCTTTTCGCTACGCTGTTTTGCTTTGAATTCAGTTTCGCTTCGATTATAATTTTCGCGCCGACAATCAATATAATTTCTCTCCTGAATCTCGCGGTCAAGGTGAAATTCATATGATTTCACCCCCCACACCTTTGCATTTCGTTCCGCATGCCAGTCCTGGTACAAACTCTAGTACCGTACTGTATTTTACTGTAAAATGGTTGGTGGCCAGCCCCGTGTCGTCCGTTTCCATTTCGTTGCAGTACAGCGATGCTATGTGGGTTACCTATACAATTCAGACAAGGGCGCTTTATTATAAGACGTCGTTCCTCTACTACGGTATCAAAGGTTTGTCGGAATTGATTTTAGCCCAGACGGTGGGTGGACCCTAAAGCATCACTGTAGGCTGTATGATTAGAAAAAGTTCAAGGCAGCTCTATAAAGAAGCATACCAATATATACAGCTGTGCGCAAATTATTAGACTCAACGTAGCTTTGTAAATAGTTTCCGACTTATTGTTAACACAAGAATGTTTTGCAAGGTTGCACAATTATTCCAAATATATACTGTATAGTCTATAACACAGGTCTACAAAATGGAACTTTTTAAAAGCTGTTTTACTTCTGCAACCGAGTACAGCCATTTTCAGAATAAATCGCGTTTTTCTCCTATCACATCAGGTTTCTTTACAAATCGAGAATGAAAAATTCAATGTTAATGACAAAAAATATACATTTCTTTACAAATGTTAATACAGTTTTGATTGAAATACTGGTTGTATTACTTGGAAATGCACAATGTTGATTCACTAGAATGCTATTTAATCAATAATAACGTTTTCGTTTGCATTCCAGTGATCTTATCTTGGAAATTCTCTTATGACCTCCTGCGGAGTCTTCTCTTTGAAGCATCCAGCAGTAATCCGCTATCATTGATATACTCCATCGTCCTTGGTACCGTCGTTCCATCTCCCGAATGTCCTGATGGAAGCGTTCGCCTTGTTCCTCACTCACCGCCCCCAAATTCTCAGGAAATACATCCAAGTGTGAGAAAAGAAAATGCAGCTTAAGACTCATGTTGCAACCGATCATTCTGAATTTCTCAAGCATTGTGGCTACTACATCTGCATAGTTAGGATCTTTGGTGTTTCCTAAAATCTTCTTGGTTACATCTTTTGTTCAGGAGTCATTGTATCTTCAAACTCATTGTCTTTCATTAGACTTCTGATTTGTGGTCCTACAAAAATACCTTCTTTTATTTTTGCTTGTGAGAGAAAAGGGAACTTGTTGCAAAGATATTGAAAACAATTGCCCTCTTTGTCAAGGACTTTCACATACTGCTTCATCAGACCCAACTTGATGTGAAGAGGTGGTAATAGTATTTTCTTACGTTCCACTAAGCTTTTCTGAACAACATTTTTACATCCTGGAGTTAAGTTGGTTCGATCAGGCCATGTTTTCCCAGACCAATGCTCATCTCTTGCCCGGCTATCCCATTCACACAAGTGACATGGGAATTTCGTATATCCCTGTTGCTGGCCTAACAAAATACCGATCACTTTAAGATCTCCACAGACCATCCACTGATGTCTTTTATATTTTATTTTATCCAAGAGAAGCTTCATGTTATCATAATTCTCTTTTAAGTGGACTGAGTGAGCTATTGGAATTGAAGCCAACTGGTTGCCATTGTTCAGTAACACAGCTTTCATACTTCTCTTACTAGAGTCAATAAATAACCTCCAATCGTTTGGGTCATACGTGGCAGCACCTACCTTGTTTATTAGGTCTGGAATGTTGTTGCAATAAACCAGTCTCTCTTCATGACTAAAGTACTGCGCAAGATCTTTTTTTCTATTTCTGTAGAAATTCACTGAAGTACCATGAGCAAGAAGATTTTGTTCTTTTAACCTGGAACTTAAAAGTTCAGCTGCATCTTTGGGGAGGTTCAAATCTCTTATTAAATCATTCAACATGGATTGTGTGAAGAGTACTGGTACAGTAGATTTTGCAGGGGTAAAGTCACTGTCAGATGTTCCCGATATTTCACTATTTGAAGAATCAGAAAGTTCAATATTGTCTTTAGGAGGTGTGGGAACTGGAATATCAGGCCCATGAGACACTGGTCTCCTAGCAGATTCAATGCTGGGGTATGTTATGCCTTTTTTATTCTTAGCATTGAAACCTTTAGGCTTACAAGTGCAAATGTAGCAGTCACTGCTGTGGTTTTTGGGTTCACGCCAAACCATCGGTATACCAAAACGAAGTGCTTTTGTCTTCCCTTTTGTTCAATTTCTCAAATCTTCAACACAAATGCTGCACACTTTATGAGGTCCCCATGACTTGGTTTGATCTCCTAACTTTATTCCAAAATAAGCTCTATAAGCTTTAGCGACAAATGAGGTTATGTTTTGTCTCTGCTTTTTCACTACAAAACTACCACAAATGTAACAAAACACATTTGGATTGTTTAAACACTGTCGCTTTTCCATACTCACAGAATCACAAAACAGAAACTGACAATAAATGCACACGTATTCAAAGTAAACTTCTTCGTTTGGAAATCTAGCTGGTCACTTAGAGCTTTCAACTGAATTCTCATCACAAAGGATTTAAGTGCTGCCATCTGGCAAGGGGTTCAACAACATTCTACAGTGACACCACCACAGGTTTTTAGGTCCAACAAATAGCTTTCCTGTAACAAAAGATTACTTTAAATCTAAATGATCGTTTGTAGTATGCCATAAACGTTCTAAGACAACAAAAAAAAACTAAAAAAAGGTGTGTGATAAAGTAAACAGATATCATATTTGGAATCAGGACATGCATATTACTTCAAAATGACTCAAAAATTCAAAACAGCAAAATCACTGTAGACCTGTGTAATCTATTGTTTAACGCATAGTTATTTATTCCGCCTCATTGTGTAAAGGCTAGCATTCTTAGCTGTCACCGCGGGGGCCCGGGTTCGATTCCAGGTTCTGCCAAGAAATTTAATTCTGGCCTAAGGGCAGGATTGGGGTAAACTCAGCCTCGTGAGGCAAAACTGAAAAGAGGCAGGTTTGATTCCTACCTCAACCATCCTAGAAGTGGTTTTCCGTGATTTCCCATTTCTACTCCAGGCAAATGTCGGGATGGTACCCAACATAAAGCCACGGCCACTTCCTTCCCAAATCCTACCTCAATTACAAGTACACGCATTAGTACAGCTATCACAGTGACACAGGTTGTCAGACAAATTCCATACCTACCCAAGTATACTGGGCTACATGACCACGATGTTGCAAAGTCCCTAAATAATCAACAACAATTTAGTTATTGATATTTTTTTGAATAAATTGATGAGGAAATTTTGTTTTTCATAATTTCCACGAACTAAGCCAATTTCGGTTACTCCGAATGGTACTCCAGCCATTTTGACTAACTACTTATAATTCTATATTTTGAGTTCATGTAGAGCTTCAAACTCTCTTTCTTGAAGGCTACTCATGAATTGTTGAGACATTCGTAGGGCGTGAGTTGAAGTCTCTGAACCCAGCTCAGATATCCCTTAGAATACCCAATCACCGAAATAGCCAAACATTAATCCCCATTGAAGAAGTTGTCAAGCCATAGGAGAGAAAACCATCATTAGAGAGCAGTGGCAGTCTAAAACCCTATCGCCAGCAGTTTATAAATTAGTAGATACCTCCTGAACGAGTAATCGGAGAAAGTTGTGAGATGGCTCGAAAGAAAGGTTTTCACCTCTTTTATCCATAGGACAAGTCATTTACGCCCTAAGATTAAAAAAACTACCCCAGGGGAAATAGTGTTTTAAGTTTCAGCTACTTTTGATCCTCAGAGATGTAATAAGCTGGTTAGCGACTTTTCCAAGATGGTGGACCATCTAACCCCCTTCCCTCCCACCCTACCCTCCACCACCCTACGTCAATCTCACCCCCAATAATAATAATTATTATTATTATTAATAATAATAATAACAAAAATGAGTAATAAAAATAAAAGAATAATAAATAATAATAATAATAATAATAATACCGGCATGATTTCCCACGCCCCCCAGAATTCCCCTAAATGTCCCTCAATTCCCCCACATCTACCCCAAAATTTTATCTCGTGGCGTAAATGACTTGTCCTATGAATAGAGTGGGTGGAGATCTTTCTTTCGAGCCATTCACACAACTTTCTCCGATTACTCGTTCGGCAGATATCCACTAATTTGAAAACTGCTGACGATAGGGTATCTGACTGTCACTGCCTCTCTACTAACATCACTAATTAGACTGATAAAAGTGGTAACAAGTGGGTCAATAAAATCAACAGAGAAAATGTGATGGCCTTAAATTCCCTCGTTGAGTCTAATATAATGTGAAGACGTCTGTAATATTAATCTCATGTAATTAATTTCATGGTTAGGGCATAACACCCAAAACAATGGGGTACAATCTTGTTGTCCGACTGAAAAGCAAAAATTTCGTTTTATAAGGCAACACTGGAGAAATTTATTCCATGACGATAATGAAGCATACTAAGCAGGGTGAGGCTTGTGGTAGTTTGCCATTTGCACCTTTCACAGTATCCATAGGCACGGGCTGTGCACCGACTGCCATTAGTCAGCGCCACTCATACTTCAGTATCTTCTAAACAGGGTATTTCAAAAATAGTGGGCATAATTTCAGGAATGAATTCCCCATAGGCAACAAATAAAAGCTCAATACAACATTGGTCGGGAAATGCTTGATTTCTAGGCTATGGAGTGTATCTATGGCATGTGCCTTCTTACATTTATCTAATGGAGATGTTCAAAATGTCTATGTTGGGAACTTTCTGCGTGGCTCAGCGGTAACGTTCTCGCCTGCTGTTCCCAAGGTTGCAGGATCGAATCCTGGCGCAGCCAGTTGGCATTTTAGGGTGGGCAATACGAAGTACCCGTGTCAGTAGATTTACTGGCACGTTAAAGTTTCCCTTCGGGGCAAAACTCCGGTACCCTGGAGTCTCTAAAAGCCACAGTAGTTAAAAGGGACGTAAAACCAATAACATTACTATCTATATTGGACCCATTTAAAATCATTGGTGTATTCGTCTCCAGTGCCGGACATAGAAAATCTTCGGAATCGATTTGTGGCAGTATATGAGAAAATTCGTAATAGGCCACTCTAGAAGTTTGAGATCATCTCTGCATGACGATAATATGCCAAATGTGAGGTCTGTATTCATGCATGAGATAGACAATACATTGGAACGTATCTTGTAGAGAAACATAACAATGTGCGCCCAAAATATTTACCTCCATAACACGGAAACCAAACATTTCATGACCCGTTGTAATAGGCTTCCTTTATTGTCTACATATGGATAATGTATTGCTGAAATTATAACCACTATGTTTAAACTCCGTGTATAAACACAGCCATAACCGATCACTGACACATCGGTGATAATAAGAACAGTTTACTTCAGTCTGTGTCCACAAAATAAATTCTGAATTCATCAAGAGATGTACTTGGGGATATTTCCTACTGAGTTGTAAAGTCTCTCATACATTACTTGTTTATTTTTTAACACAGAGAGAGAAAGAAGACTTGCTTTGTCACAGTAAAAATGAAAATGTAATCCTATATGTCCGAGTAGAATGTGATGGGTTTAAAAGCACTGACGGACGCAACCAGACTTTGTGACCGTAAAGAGAATTATAAACAGAGATTAACAGCAATTATTCAGTGAACTGACAAAAGAACAACTCGCTCACAAACAAGCTGTTGACTGAGAGAGTGATGAAAAGGCATCACATCATTGTCATCTTAGTTATGTCTACCCTGTAATGTTTCTGTTTCTTCAGGGTCGGAGATGAGATGATTTTATATGTGGCGATTGGGGCCAAGTGCCATTGTGGACACCAATGTCATCGGAGGAGTTAATGAGTGATTAAATGGATGAATATGAATGAAACTGGGGATGGAGTTGGAAGGAACCGGCCGTGGCCTATTAGAAGTTACCGTTTCAGCATTTGCCTGGAGCTGACTATGTGGAAACCACGAAATACCATATCAAGGAATATTTCAGGCACTTTTTCTTTTCGTGTGGCTTCCTGGGAGGCCGAGTGCAGGTCATTCTAATTGACGCCCGTGGGCGACCTGCGCGTCGTAATGAGGATGAAGTGATAATGAAGACGATACATACACCAAGTCCCTGGGCTACGGCAATTAACCCCAGGAGATTAAAATCCCTAATGGCCCGGCCGGGGATCGAACCTGGGACCCTTCGGGCCAAAGCCTAGTACGTTAACCAATTAGCCATTCAGGCACTGAAACTCACAGAGGGGTTCGAACAATTTGGCGTCCCGAGTACCGCTATAGCAGGGTCCCATGGCCTTGCGCGGTAACTAGCGTAGCTACACCAGGCGGTACCATGGAACCCTAGCCGCGTCACGAAACATGGACAGATACTGTAATTTTGGAAGGGGCAAAGTTAAATGGAAGGTGAAACCAATCATATTATTATTATTATTATTATTATTATTATTATTATTATTATTATTATTATTTTGTACTATCTGACGCTCTTTGTCCACCTCGTGGCTAGTATTCTTGACTGTCACCGGGGAGGCCTGGGTTCATTTACCGGCTCTGTCAAGAAATTTAATTCTAGTATGAGAACTGGAACGGGATACACTCAGCCTCGTGAGGGAAATCTGAGAAAAGGTGGGTTCGATTCCCACCTCAGCCACCCTGAAAGTGATTTTCCGTGGTTTCCCACTTCTACTCCGGGCGAATGCCGGGATGATTCCTAACTTAATGCCACGGCCGCCTCCTTCCCAATCCTCGTCTGAATTACAAATATACACACTAATACAGCCATCACAATAACAAAGGTTATCATACAAATTTCTCTCTCTCTCTCTCTCTCTCTCTCACACACACACACACACACACACCCAAGTACATTAGGCTACATGACCACGATGTCGTAAAGCCCCTAAATGAATCAACAACAACTGTGACGCTCTTTCTCACGGAGTAAGGGAGACATAGGTGAATGATGTGAATAGTCTGTTGTGTATGGTAATTCCATGTAGTTCTGGACTGGATCAAAATGTATTCCAAACTACATAACTTATCACCGATCCACTGGTAGTATCGGTCTACCTTAGCTCAGTCTTAATCTGACGCTAGTCATCATTTGTTCAAAGAAACCATTTTTAACTGGAACCTTGAAAACTTAGCGTTGCTTGGATGGATTCTTTTTAACGACTGTATTTACTTATCCATGCAACATAAGTGTTTAAAAGTTCAGATATTTTAGGGGATAATTTGAATAGAATATTAATATTAACTAAGATACTGACAGTAGTGGCTACGCTGGCTAAAGCGCAGCATTAGGTCATGGGGCCAAGCTCTCTGCTGACTCGGTAGACGCGTGGGTTCGAGCCCCACCGTCGGCCGTCCTTGAAATGGTTTTCCGTGGTTTCCCATTTTCAACACCAGGCAAATGCTGGGACGGTACCTTCTGACAGGCCACTGCCACTTCCTTTCACATCCTTGCCCAGTTTCATTCACCATCATTCATTTCATCTCTCATTAACTCCTCTCATGAGGTTGGCGTCAGGAAGGGCATCCGACCGTAAAAACCATCGCCACAAAGACTTCCATCGCATCTCATCCCCGACCCCGTTGGAAAACGGGAATAATAAGGGGTAGTCATACATTAATATTAACTAAGATCATTGATCTCCCATCTACGTGCTGAGTGACTGGAAGTAACAGATAGGCTACTCAAATAGCACACTTTCAAAAATGTACAATGCACTGCATACACTATTATCACCCTAATTATATTGACCGACTGAAAAGACAAATTTTGCGTAGCAGAGCAACATAACATCTTTCCATCTATAGCCATCCCTGTTGAGATAAATTCCCGAAGTTCTTCTTCGTGATGTTCTTTTAGTCCTAAATAATTTGACATTTGAAAATTAATTTGGGTATAGCTGCCAATTGTCTCTTTCACTCTTTCTCTTCTACTCATGGCGCAATGGGCAGCATTCTTGGCTGTCATCGTGGAGGTCTGGGTCCGAGTCTCGGCTCTGCCAAGAAATTTAATTCTGGTCTGAGGGCTAAATCGGGGCACACTCAGCCTCGTGAGGCAAAGCTGAGAATAGATGGGTTTGATTCCCACCTCAGCCATCCAGGAAGTGGTAGTCTGTGGTTTCCGTCTTCTACACCGGGCAAATGCCGGGATGGTCCCTAACTTAAAACTAGGGGTGTTTCCTTCTCAATCCTCACTGATGATGATGATGATGATGATGATGATAATTGTTGTTTTAAGGGGCCTAACATCTAGGTTATCGGCCCCTTTCTCAATCCTCACTTGAATTACAAATACACCCACTAATACAGCCATCACAGTAACACAGGTTATCAGACACATTCTACACACCCAAGTATACGTGGCTGCATGTCCACGATGTTGTAAAGCCCCTAAATTAATCAATTACAACAAACACACATGCAGTACTGCCACTCTAATTATTGTATAATATTGATCAAATATCAGAGTATCACACACGTCCTGCACATGATGTACCGTCGCTGAATATTCAATACCGCGTATCTGACAATGTTGTTCTTTTACAGACTGGCTGCGTGGCTCAGCGGGGACGTTCTTGCCTGCTGAACCTAAGGTTGCAGGATCGAATCTTGGTGCAGTCAGCTGGCATTTGAGGAAGCCTAAATGCGAAGGAGCCGTGTCAGTAGATTTAATACCGGGTGAGTTAGCCGTGGTCGTTACGGCATGACTGCTGGCAGTCGCTCACATCCGGGAGGCGAGGAGGTTCGAATTCCCCCGCCAGCAACCTTGAAGATGGTCTTCTGTGGTTTCCCATCTTCCTTCCAGGCAAATCCTGGGTTTGGTCCCTAACTACAGGCCACAGCCGCTACCTTCCAACTCCTTGTCCTTACATTCAAACGTTCCTCCCTAGAAAACACTCCACACGCGACGGTACGTGTCCGCCTCGAAGCAGCTACAAAACTGGCGAGCCGAACATGTCCTCGGACACTCCCGGCACTAAAAAAAAAAAGCCATACGCTAGAAAAGTAGATTTAATGGCTTGTTAAAGATCCCTTTCAGGGCAAAATTCTGGCGCCCTGGCGCCTCTAATAGCCGCAGTAGTTAAAAGGTACGTAAAACCAATAACATTATTATATCTTCTTTTCCAATATTTTCCAAATGATTGGTGACGCCTCCCAGCAGTATGCGAATATGCCGTCCAACTAGGGTTGCCGGATTTCAAGAATGGAAAAATGGAACACACGTCCTAAAACTCAAGGTTGTTAAATGTTGTAATAAATGATACACATATCGTATGTATTAAATAAGCTTTACATAATCAAATACACAAAATTGAAACTAGATATTTCTGACATATCATAAAGGCCTAAGACACAAGAAACTTACAAATGCTTTTCACTTGAACAACCCTTTGCAAAGATCTTTCATTTGTAAATAGCTTCTGATATAAATCACTACAATTTTCGTCATAATTGTAATATGTGAAAAATTCTTGTTTTAGTTATTGTAATAGTAATAAATACCTGTGAGTTATTTTATTTTATAGATGTAATTTATGACGTGTCCTATATCAAAATTGTATTGTATACATGTAATTGATCAAATGGATACATAAAAATCTAATCTAATCTAATCTATCAAACTAATGGAGCTTCTGTTTCTATCATCTCTCCATTTGATATTCATAACAGAAAAAACTCTCTCCGTAAAAGCATTGGAGGGGAAAATGTTGAGTATTAACTTCACAAGGACTAAGATATTCCTTAATTTTGTTGCCCCTAATAAATCTATAACATGTACCCATCTATCTGACACATAGAAATCATTTTCTCTTTCAAATTTGCACCTTTATCACCAGAAAACAAGCTAGATACCGGTACCGTATTACAAACAATTCTGCAGCAGGACATTTGAAAATTGGTGCAAAATTAAATATATTATCAAATTAACCCAAAAAACGGAATATTTGGCGGTCCGTTAAAGATTAAAACGGAACGTCTGGCAACCCTACGTCCAACAGAACAATTTACGCTGAGTTCATTTTCCTGAGCACAAGCATAAAGGAAAATGAACCTTGAGTATACTGGAAAATGACCCTCGCGTGAATTGTTCTGTTGTACGGCACATCCAAACTCGGCTGGGAGGCGTGACCAATCATTAGCAAAATAAGAGAAATGAAGAGCATTCTCCGATAGGCGGCATTGCACGTCGAGCGACGATATGTTAGTCGCTTCCTGAAGGCCCCTTCGCTATTCCACAGAGATCCGAAGGTTAAGGAATGTTGTGAAGTAACTGGTTGCATCAAAAGCCTGTGACACCTGTTGCGAGAGTAACTTACAATACACTCACGGCTTTCTGTGTGGAATCAATAAAGTACACATATCATCTGTTTCCGCGGCGTAGCCGTGCTCATTATATCATGCACCACGACCCCGAGGGCATTGCAGCAAGTCTGGATGTCGTAGGTTCGATTCCCGGCGTCGCCAGCGGCTATCCTGAGTGTGGTATTCCCAGGATTTTTCCACACACCCTCCAGGCAACTACCGGGATAGTACCTCATTTCACGTGTCACTAATACATCTGCACAACACTTAACTACACGGGTCTAATGACGAAGATGTCCCTAGCCCTAAAAAATAATTTACAACAACATATCAGCTGTTCGATACACACTGCAATACTCTCACTGAACACGACAGAGTAAACCACAAACTTCACATTTAAGTCATTCGGACTCTGAAACCTTCTCATGCCTCTTAGAAACGTGAACCTTCGTGGTTTTGAGTGGAGTCGAAACAGATCCCCATATGACATGATTTCTGTTCAATACGTAACCGTTCACATTAGCTTGGGGGAGTCTAGTAACCAGACCTTCCTCACAATTATTCTACCTTCAGCAGGAATAGACCACTATTTATTTAAATAAGTAATTAATTGGTTGATATTATTTATTTATTTTTCGTCTATTTATTTATTTATTTATTTATATATTTATTTATTTATTTATTTATATATTTATTGGGCCGATAACCTAGATTTTGGGCCCCTTAAAACAACAATTATCATCATCATCATATATTTATTTATTTATTCATTTATTTATTCATTCTTCGACTATTTATTGATTCATATATTTATTGATTTATTTATTTATTCGTCCATTTATTTATTTATACATTTATTCATTTATTTTTATTTATTCCTACGTCTATTTATTTATTTATATATTTATTTATTCATTTATTTATTTTTTACTTATTTATTATTTCCACTACTTATTGATTTATTTATTTATTCGTTTATTTATATATTTATTCTTTTAATTTTTATTTATTACTACGTCTATTTATTTATTTATTTATATATTTATTTATTTATTCATTCATTTATTTATTTGTTTATTATTTCCACTATTTATTGATTTATATATTTATTGATTGATTTATATATATATAATTATTTATATATTTATTTATTTATATATTTATTTATTTATTTATTTATTTATTTATTTATTTATTTATTTATTTATTTATTTATTTAGCCACTGTGACACTGTGAACCGATATGAACAGAGAGCAAAGAAGAGTATGTTCCAGTTCATTGTGTAGCCATGGGGAATCCAGTGCCTGGACCACTGAAATACTGGACTTCCACCTCTCCTGGCAACCACACGTCCTTGTTCCATCTCAACTTAATACTACAGAACAGCACGAATGGCACATTTCACGCTAATATAAGTGCTTATTAAACAATATGTATGAGCAATATTACACTTACAAACCTTACCTAGAGTCGCTATTTCGTTGCAACTAGCTGAGAGTACTCAATGAAGCAGGAGGTTTCTTTCAAAACTTGTCTACACTAATATTTGAGACGCACTCAGAATAATAAATAAGTAGTTGTCATTGAATAAGGCAGTTCTTAAAAAAAAAAAAATTTGCACACAAGGTTGCACCTCTGTGGCATATGTGATTGCTCTTCCTACTCTGTATGAATTTGATACCCTATTTTGACCTGTCTTTATAATATTGCAATAATAGAATTGTAAAATTACTGATGAAACAAACGAGTAGGAATTGAAAGGAAATTCATAAAATGTATACAGCCTTTCTGAATTTTGAAAAATGTGTATAGTGTAACGATATAATTGTTTCATAGGAGGGGCTTAGACATCGTGGTCATGCAGCCCCGTTTACTTGGGTGTGAATAAATAAATAAATAAATAAATAAATAAATAAATAAATAAATAAATAAATAAACTCTCCATAGATTCATTGATATATTTTGATTGACATGCAACGAATCAGTCTAAATTGCATGTGAAGAAATAAGATTGAATTCCCACAAAGATAGGTGGTTGGAAAAGCGCACGCAAGCCTAGAACATCGAACATGAAAGCAAGGCAAGCTGGACATCACACCACATTATTACCTGGCGCTGTAGGTGTGACAGATCAGATCGGAGCAGCGGGCGGGCAGTGGCGGGACCCCAAACAGAACTGGCTGATGCGGTGCCGTGCGGAGAACAGTGTGCGAGGGCTCACTGCAGTGGTGTGTCGTACGAGCATGCTCAGCCCCACACATCCACACAGCCAATAAGAACCGCCGCTCACCACCCCCTTGCTGTGATTATCCACATTCCAAGTTCTTCTTGCCCAAGATGATTAACTAATTCGCAACTCATTCATCCTTTCTTCTTAACCGTGCCTTAAATTGCATTCCACAACTGCAGGGAAGTTCGGAGAACAGTGGTTCGATTCCCAGCATTTACCACAGCCATACTGAGTGTGGTTTTCCGCCAGTTTTTCCACACTTCCTCCAGGCAAATGCCTTATTTCAAGGACCGGGGCAACTACCCAAGTTCCTTAAAACCTAATAATTACAGCTACACACGATAATACTGTCACCACAGAAACATAGGCTATTCAGCACATACCCAAGTTTACCGGAACATGAAATAAGTTACCATCACAGCATTTCCCTGGAGCGGATGGAGAAACATCCAGGGAAAAGACTACACTCAGGATGGGCACTATCAATGCGTGGATTCGAACCACCAACCTCTGGACCTGCTGAAGCTTCCCAACGCAGTCGTGGTGCATGACATAATGCGTATGGCTATGTCGCGTGGTGGGTATATTATGGTATACTAAGCAGTAATAATAGGCCTATGTGCGGTGTCATTCCTTTATTTCAGAGTCAACGTTCGCTCTCAGACCAGTCCCCACGTCAGACTCGTAAAGAAGCTTTATACACACATCAAAAAAAGTTTTGCATCACCTCGGTTCCCAGATCTCCGGCATATAGACGTTGACTGTGTATATTGTATCCAAGATACAGTCCCTTTGACTGTTCATAGATGTCACTAAAACTGCTCAAAGATGTAAACAACCATGCATGAGCAGGGCCTATTAGACGGAGGGGGTACGACAGCCGATCAGTTCCAGTCATTCCACCAGGACGAAGGTACGCTGCTCATGTTGTCTGTAGTTCTACCATGCCTAGAAGGTCAATACCGCAGTTCGATTGCGTCCGCATTGTTACTTTGTGTCAAGAAGGGCTCTCAACAAGGGAAGTTTCCAGGCGTCTCAGAGTGAACCAATGCGATGTTGTTCGGACATGGAGGAGGTACAGAGATACAGGAACTGTCGATGACAGGCCTCGCTCAGGCCGCCCAAGGGCTACTACTGTAGTGGATGACCGCTACTTACGGATTGCCGCTCGGAGGAACCCTGACAGCAATGCCACCATGTTGAATAATGCGTTTCGTTCAGCCACAGGACGTCGTGTTTCAACTCAAACTGTGCGCAATAGGCTGCATGATGCGCAACTTCACTCCCGACGTCCATGGCGAGGTCCAGCTTTGCAACCCCGACACCATGCAGCGCGGTACAGATGGGCCCAACAACATGCTGAATGGACCCCACGGAATTGGCATCACGTTCTCTTCACCGATGAGTGTCGCATATGCCTTCAACCAGACAATCGTCGGAGACGTGTTTGGAGGCACCCTGGTCAGGCTGAACGTCTTAGACACACTGTCCAGCGAGTGCAGCAAGGTGGTGGTTCCCTGGTGTTTTGGGGTGGCATTATGTGGGGCCGACGTACGCCACTGGTGGTCATGGAAGGCTCCGAAACGGCTTTACGATACCTGAATGACATCCTCCGACCCATAGTGCAACCATATCGGCAGAATATTGGAGAGGCATTTGTCTTCATGGACGACAATTCTCGACCACATCGTGCACATCTTGTGAATGCGTTCCTTCAAGATAACGACATCGCTCGACTACAGTGGCCAGCATGTTCGTCAGACATGAACCCTATCGAACATGCCTGGGATATGTTGAAAAGGGCTGTTTATGGACGTCTTGACCCACCAACCACTCTGAGAGATTTACGCCGAATTGTCGTTGAGGAGTGGGACAATTTGGACCAACAGTGTCTTGATGAACTTGTGGATAGTATGCCACGGCGAATACAGGCATGCATCAATGCAAGAGGACGTGCTACTGGGTATTAGAGGTAGTGGTGTGTACTGCAATCTGGACCACAAATGCTGAAAGTCTAGCTGTATGATGGTACAACATGCAATGTGTGGGTCTCATGAGCAATAAAACGAGCTGAAATGTTGTTTGTGTTGATCTCTATTCCCTTTGTATTTAACGGTTCCGGAACTCTTGGAACCGAGGTGATGCAAAACTTTTTTTGATGTGTGTATTATAATTGTTATTATTATTATTATTATTATTATTATTATTATTATACCGACAGTCGTGGCTATGCTCGCTAAAGCGCAGCGATAGGCCATGGGGCCAAGCTCTCTGCTGACTCGGTAGACGCGTGGGTTCGAACCCCACCGTCGGCCGTCCTTGAAATGGTTTCCCGCTTTCAACACCAGGCAAATGCTGGGACGGTACGTTCTGACAGGCCACGGCCGCTTCCTTCCACATCCTTGCCCAGCTTTATTCACCTTCATCCATTCCATCTCTCATCCCGACGCGCAGGTCGCCCACGGGCGTCGCCTAGAAAGACCTGCACTCGGCCTCTCAGGAGGTCACACAAAAAAAAAATATTATTATCATCATTTACGTCCCACTCCCCTAAGACAAATCAATTAACTTTCTTAATTACTATTCATTAGTAGTCTAACATTATGGTGTTTGAAGCCATTTTTCAGTGTTACCTTAGTAATCAAATTTGATGTTTGTCAGTCGGTCAACACGATAGAACCCAATTGTGAGATTAATAAATAATCTCACGTAAAACCTTTTCAGGATTAAGGAATAACCCATCACAATTGGGTACAATCGTGTTGACCGACTGAAAAACATCAAATTTTGATGACTATTAGTAATTAATATTGTAATTGTAACAACAATCCCCATGAAGGCCCTGCCAAGTGATCGCTGCCCAGCCATTTGGCCTACAGATTGCGTAATGACGCGTGGTCTGCGCATCGACTCCCCTGAACCGATAATCTTGGCGATTTCTCACTGTCAGACATTAACTCAAGTCTCCTCACGAGTCTGAGTGCACCCTGATTCAACCCTTACGTCAGTTTCCAAAATCCCTGATGGAGCCTAGAATCGAACCCGGGGTCTCAGTATGAGAGCCAGACACGCTACCCAACACCACGGGGTCGGCAATATTGAAATTGTAATTATTGAAATACCTAATGCGTTTTTCTATGAATGTTTTCATCCATTCCTTTAATTAGTTAGCATAATTTATTATTGGGCATGTACAATGCTACTTGTATAAGATGTGGGGGTTGAAGCCATTTTTCAGTGTTGCCTTAGTAAACAAAATTTGGTGCTTTTCAGTCGGTGAATACGAATGTACCCAAAAGAGTTGGGTAATACCCAAATCCTGAAAAAAATTACATGAATTTAAAAAATACACTAAGATGACCAGTTTCGATCGTCAAGCGATCATCATCAGATCCATTACACGTAGTCTATAAAATCTATGTTTGAAAATACAGGTGAAAATATTTACAATATGTACAATTATTTAGTTGCAGAATTGGTAATGTGCTAGAATATATAACTTTCAGTATCGGTGATTAAACTCCTCCCGCGAGGTTACAAAAATTCTAATTGATTGCTTAAACAGTTTCAGCGATATTTTGAACCGGTGAAGTACAGGGTGGCGCACGAAATGTCATACACTGGAAATTGTTTGTAGAATATTTAATATACAACATATTTTATAAAAATTGGCATTACAACATTCACTGAAATGTGCATGATTAGTCAGTATGCAGGACATGCTAAATAAGCCTTCCTTCTCGGCGTACAACAACTTCGAGACGAACGTGGATGTCTGTGACCATTCTACGACACATGTCCTCTCTCAATCCGCGGAAGAAAGTCACAATGGCCACTTGCAATTACAGTAGACTACATATTCTGGTTTCTGGCGGTAGATTGTCCTTCAAATATCCCCACAGGAAGAAGTCGCAGGGATTAAGATTGGGGCTATGTGGTGGCCAGATTGACCCGCTCAGAAAACGTTCGGGATATCGATGGGACATCACACGGGGCCCGAAATGTTCATGAAGGAAGTTCAGAACAACATTTGCTGTGTGCGGACGAGCTCCATCTTGCATGAACCATTTTGTCTATATTGGTAGTCGTGATGCAAAGAGTTGTGGAAGGTAACTGTTTTGCAAGAGATCCATGTAACGCACACTGTTGACTGTGCCATTGAAAAAGATTGGCCCAATAATTCGATGACTGGAAATTGCAGCCCGCACACACACTTTCACACCATGACTTTCAACCTCGTGCACAATAGCAGGCCGTTTCTTTCGCCCAAAACTGGACAGTCTGTTTGTTCCCAGCACCGTTCAGTATGCCTCATCACTGAACCATATGCTGTGCAGTACGGGATCACCTTCTGCAATAGCCCACGCAGCAAACTGTACTCGCTGTTGCTTGTCAAGCGCCATTAGTTTATGACCTGTTGTCATTTTGTATGGGAGTATGTCAAGCTCAGACTGCAGTATTCTCTGAGTTGACCGATGAGAGATGCCCAGCTGAACACAGGCAGTTCTGGTGGGTTCGGAGGGGCTCCTAGCCTCAGACACTGTCACAGCAGCAATATTATCCGATGAGCGGACTATATAGCTTGAGACGGGTTCGTTTTCTCTCCTTCTGTTCCAAATTGGCTGGCCAGTCTATACACCGTCTGCCGACAGGGAGCCCACCGGGTACGGAAATGCACACGAAATCTTTCCTAAGTCCGAGTTACACTCTTTGTTTCCGCATAAACAACACTGTTTTCACCTTCTGTTCGCGCGTCAACCTCCCTTTGTCCGCCATGCCGTATAACTGGAAGCCGGCACGCATGTGCGACATGTGCTGATCTCTGTCGAATCACACATGAAATAAGGTTCCTGTTCACGAAAGGACTTGGTTGTGAGCCCAGATTTACACATTTTATAAACAATTTTCGATGTATGACATTTCGTGCGCCACCCTGTATATCACATGGAAACCATGTTGGATTGTTTTTTATACTGCCTAGGCTATAGAATTATATGACAGCTGATAAATATTATAATGGTGGTTCATTATACAATCTGCATTTTATCACTTATAGCCTATAGGACACGAGTATTAAAAACGTGATTCTTTAAAAAATCCACAGCCGCTATTCTAAGCGACTGATACGTAGCTCAGCGGTAACGTTCTCATCTGCTGAACCCAAGATATTGGGAACAAATCCCGGCACAGTCAGTTGGCACTTGAGGGTGCGAAAATGCGTGGGAGCGGTGTCGGTAGATTTACTGGCACGTTAAAGATCACCTTCGGGGCAATATTCCGGCACCCCGGCGTCTCTAAAAGCCACAGTAGTTAAAAGGGACGTAAACCCAATAACATTATTATTATTATTATTTCATTTTAAGCGTTCATAGAAATGGAATTAAATTAGACGTTAATATAGTAAGCCTTGCATGCTGTGCCATATTTTTCAGTGCTCGGATGATTAAGTCGCGAGAACGTTCATTTAAAGTTTTTACATTTCGCGTCGCTGCCATGTTGGATTTGTACTCATCAGTGTATTCAAAGTCTCATAGGTGAACTAATTTTAATGGTGTCTAACAACGTACAAAATTTCCATTTGATAGCTGTAATAGATACGTAGATATTGAGAACCAGTAAATTATTTTGGTTGATCGCCATATTGGGTTGTTCTATGTGTAGAACATAAGAGTTGTGTACCAGTAGATGAAGATTATTGTGTTGGTTTATTATACAAATGTTCATTTCGATGGACGAAGCGAAGAGGATATAGACTGGTCCACTTTTCGACCGGTTGCAATTCTAGCGGCATTTTGGGTAACATTTTGCCAAATGTGTTTTAATACTAATTCTGACCTGCTGAACATGAATTTCGATGTTGGCACTCCCGAATTTCGACTGGAAGCTCAGAATTCAAGATGGCGCCCAAGATGGTGGACATTTTCTCAACTTCACGACTCGGGGCCGATTTTTACATTTTAAGACTGTTAATCTGGTTATTTGTGTATAAAAATACTATTCAAATTGTTACTGAGCGTTAAAGCAACTATTTGACCGTTTTAGAACGAAAAAATACTGAGAAAACATGAAATTATTTTGAGTGGATTGACCTTGCATTTGGCAAAGTTCATGTCTTGATTTGATATTGCATAGACATTACTTTTCTTTTTATTGTATATTTTTGCCGATATGTCTGTTTTGGCTTTTAGTTTGGCGTTTAATGAGTGACACAAGGTTGTTGAGGCTATTTATTACTTTGTGGTTAAATGCAATAAAATACTACACGTGTCGCAAGAATAAGTAAACCACGCTTCCCGAAGGCAATGACGAATGGCATATTTATAGTAATTATACTAGACTTTTGAAAATTACATTAATCATTTAATCATCATCCTCATCATATGTTTTCGAGTTTGTACAAGATCCGGAACAGAAACACATTGAGGTACAAATTAACTTAGCTTTGCGGAATTTACAAAGCGTTGTAGAACAATCTTTTTGCAACCGCAAAGAACAATATCGATAGCAGCCTTTGGAATGGGTTCAAGCGTGGTGAGAATGGTGATGTAGCCGTCTGTTTCTTCCTTCCATCCACAGTC
Organism: Meconema thalassinum; assembly: GCA_946902985.2. NCBI lineage: Eukaryota > Metazoa > Arthropoda > Insecta > Orthoptera > Tettigoniidae > Meconema > Meconema thalassinum. The sequence goes on along the minus strand of OX336389.2, from coordinate 275,857,491 downwards.
TGTGATTGGTGACAGGACGGGGTCAGGTAGGTGACCGTTCTCCCACACTGAAGTTTGGTAGTGACTTCGTTTAGTATGTTCCAAAAGCGCTGCGCTGGTCGGCTGAAGAGATTCTGTTTCTTTTTACCTTACCAAACAAGGCATGACGCGCAACGTTTAAAGTATCTGTAATTATGTCGATATTATCGTCAGTCAGGTGGACTAGTGGCTCTTGCTGATTATTTGTTTGCTGTAGGTTTTGTGGAATAACAGCACCGGAAGCTTCATCAAGAGACTTGAGTGTCAGACTTGCTAGCGTGGAATCCACTTGCAGTACCTGTCGGTAACTTCCACAATGGCCAGCTTTGTGAAATAGAGTGACTAGTTTTTTCGAGTGGGTACCTTGATGCAAAACAAGGCCTAAGCCTATGTGTTTTGGCGTAAGTTTCTTTCCTTTGCTGACTGCATATATATAATATCTTGCGCAATTGAAAGGGTGACTTTATCTGAGCTTGTATTTGCAGATGAAGCTTCGAGTGTTTCTGATTCTGATTCCGAGTCGTCGCTTTGATTATCACCCGGATCTTCAAGGTATTCACAAGAAAAATTGTCGATTGCATCTTGCCCTTTGGTCAGTATGCTTAAGAATAAAAACAAGCTATCAGGAACAATATCGCCAATGTTTTCATTTGACACGTTCAATGAGGTGTGACCATCTAACTCTCCCAAATCCTGATGTATTTTGAGCGCTGCGTAGACAATTGCGTTAAAATCTGAGCGAGTATATTGACTGGGATTGTCGTCATCTGTACCAAGAGCGGAAGAAGCGGTGAGATTGTGCTGGAAGGCGGAGGGTATTAACAACGTCTGACGTTCCTCGATACCCCTATCTAACTGCTGGTAGAATTCATAGACATCACCGACAACTTCTCGTAATTTCTTTTTGAACGTGGCTCGACGTGAAACGAAGGAAGAAAGAAGAGGAGTGCCTATGGCATCTGATAGGTTACAAAAACCTCGTCCACACATCGCAAAGTTTTAACACCTGGAAAAGGAAAAGAACGTACCCGTAATAAAGGAAAGGAAAACATAAAGAAAAGAACAAATTTCCTCCAACAAAAGCAATAAAGAAACAACAAAAAACAACAAGAAAACAAACGTTTATCTGATTGAAAGGGGGGATGGGCTGTTCTTTATGTGCGTAAGCGTAAAAGTACATATTTTTTACTTTTTTCCCAAAAATAAATTTTTGACATCAAAATTGCTTCTACAGAGCAATTAAGTATTATTTAGCTACTATTGAGTCAAACCAATGTACCTTTTTTTACTAAGGCACCGACTTGATATTTCCTGCTGGAATCCGAACGGGGCTTGATCATAATTTAACATGGTCCCCCATTAATGGTTAAATATAGTGGAAAGAAAGAAATGATCAAAAATACATGTCCCTTTGAAGCAGCGACCTGCAACTCTCTGCAAGTTTGAAGGAAAGGCGAGGTTTGAAACAAACTGCCAGAGTCATATAGGGACCCGTCCCCTTGGTTTTCCCATTCACCACCATTTTGCTCTCCACCAAACTGGGAACGCAATTTCTTCTGTATTTTTTGACATTTAACAGGCAGACAGAGTGGTATCTGGCCTTGTATGCAATTAAATCTTATATGCCCGATCATCTCAAATTAAGGTTATAATCAATAGACGTTAGTTCGTTTCTAGTTGCCTGCATGGCTTTAGTTTGCACTTGCCGCACGGGTTCCTTTTTCGAATCATCCTGATAAAATATACACTTCTTCCAATCTGTTTTGACTCTATTTCCAGTGCGCTTTTTATCGTGCTTCTCATGAAAGTCTTTTGAGGTGGAGGCATTTTGATTAACCTCCTCTTTGTGTCTCCTTTTTTCTCAAACGCTCTATATTCGTTTTGTAGGTAAAATCAGAGTAACATTCTCTGTGATAGGAAAAAGAGACGTCGTTACTTGGCAACTCCAAATAACTGTCTACATCAAAACTGTAAATTTCGTCATACAGATCCTTTCGTTCTTCCGCACAAAACTTCAGTTTCTCCCAACGCGCTACTGTTCCTTTTTTCCAACGTAAATACTCCTTTTTTTGGATTTCGAACAAAGAATGCACAAATTACTTCGACTGTGACCATCACCGTGTAGATTTACTTGAGGTTCCATCTAAAACACTCGAGACCATAACCTCAAAGAATGGTACACTTGCGTATCCTTGCTCAGACGATAAAACAACTGCTTATAAACACTTACCGTTACCACTTTCAGACACAATTCCACTACAAAAATATTGAAGAACAGTTATTGCACCAAACACGAACAACTTATCAATTTTCTAAACTGCGACAAGATGCCCACAACACACAGAAAACAGCTCAGAGACGCCGCACTCAAACTTGTCTAGACAGGCGCGCACTCTCAGGGGATGGGGTCGCGTAGTCAGGTGGCGTGACTCTTGCGCTTGCGCTCACGACCCACGGCCCCTTAGACTCGTATTTGAGCATCTTTGAACGTATTTAAAAGATGTCACTACAGTATTATCAATAAACAACAAAATATTGCAACAACAACAAAAATCACACACAATATGTATTTTCCTCCCAGGATAATTTGATTTATGGAGTTTGTTAATACTAGAAACGGTTATATAATTGTTTCTAACAGTCTAAGACAATTATTTTTGCATTCTACGACGAAAATTACCCTGATAAAGGCATTTAGATCAGAAAAATCGGTCCCAGGAGTGAAAATATTGGACAAGTAAGAAAACGTCTGCCATCTTGGACGCCATCTTGAATTTTGAGCTTCCGGTCAAAATTTGGGAGTGCCAACATCAAAATTCGTGTTCAGCAGGTCTGAATTAGTAAGAAAAAAACATTTGGCCAAATGTTTCCCAAAATGCCGCTAGAATTGCTAAAATGGCAATTATAGAGAAAAGTGAACCAGTCTAATATAAAAAAGTAGGTTAGCACAGGCAAGGAAACCATTTCTGCAGAAAAGGAATCTTTTGACATCAAATATAGATTTAGGTATTAGGAAGTCATTTTTGAAAGCCTTTGTCTGGAGCGTGGCACTCTATGGAAGTGAAATATGGACTGTTGGAGCAGCAGAAGAAAGGAGAATTGAAGCGTTTGAAATGTGGTGTTACAGGAGAATGATGAAGATCAGATGGGTAGATAAGGTTAAAAATTAAGAGGTATTATGACTATTGGGAGAGGAGAGATGTTTCTGGCGACTGCTATTGAAGAGAAGAGAATAGATAGGTTGGTAGGACACATACTAATACATCCGGGAATAACAAACTTAGTTATGGAGGGAAGGGTCGAGGATAAAAATTGTAGGGGTAGACCAAGGTTAGAATATGTTAAACGGATTGCCTCAGATGTAGGGTGTGGTAGCTATGTAGAGATGAAACGATTAGCTCAGGACAGGGAAGCGTGGAGAGGTGGATCAAACCAGACAAAATATTGAAGACTCAAACAACTACAACACTTCGATCGCGTGATAAGGACACAGAAAACAAAAACCTAATTTTAAAATTTCACACAGCCGCCATCTTGATTTTATGAAAACAATTGAATTAAATAAGATGCTAGTAGATTAAATCTTGCATAAGCATTTACCGTGACAAATTTCACTGCGCTCGGATGGTTAAATAGCAAGAAAATTCTATTTAAATCTTTTAACTTCGCTTGACCGCCATGTTGGTTATGTACTTAATAGGTTTTTGAAAGTTAGTTAGTTATTGTTGTTTTAAGGGGCGGAACTACGAGGTCATGTTTTTGAAAGTAATATAAATGATGTTATCTGAGTATTCTCTATTACTATAGGCTACAACATTTCAGGGTGATATCAGTCACAGTTTCGGAAATATACTGTAGAATGCAGCTGAAATATTTCGCGCAACCGCCATATTGGATTGATAAAACGTATTAAAATTTGAAAGACACGGTCTAGGTAAAGCAAGGTAGTAGTATGCCTTCACTGAGTTTCATTTAAATTTCTCCAGCCGTTTAGATTTTATTAGGAGGACGCACACACACACAGATAACACACACGTACGTGCACACACACGGACAAAAGGTGATCTCATAAGCCTATAAGTAGAAGTGGGAAGCCGCGGCAAGCCACTTCCAAGATGGCTGAGGTGGGAATCAAACCCAGCACCCCTCAGTTTTGCTTCACTGAGTGTATCCCATTCCAGCCCTCAGAACAGAATTACATTTTTGGCAGAGCCGGGAATCAAACCCGGGTGTCCGCGGTGACAGCCAACCATGCTAGCCACTACGCAACGACTGGTTTAGATTTCTTCGCATTCAGAAAACGAACGACAGATCTAATCTCACAAACGAGGGGATTTTCTATCACCTTCGCCGTTCTAACAAAGCTCTACAAAGCGTAAACAACAGACAGTGACATCACAATGGTGTCATCTCCTTCTCCTTGACTCCGAGCTACTGTCGCGCATGCGTCAAACTGCGATTGCAATGATGCCGGTGCAGCGTATAAAAACGAAACTTACAGTACTTTCTGGACGTGTTCTAGTAGACTGGTATTTGGTTCGTAGCATTACAGTTGCTACCAGCAAATCGGCAATGGCAACAACGACGAGCTGCCTACACATACATAATTTTAATCTATTATTATATATTTAGCGTATGATGCTTCATGACAATCGTTTGAAATGTATTACATATAATTGCTATTAGAAAAATAAAAATTAATATATATTTATATACATGGATATCTCAGATTTCATCACAAGCTGATGTCTAGTCCTTCTAACCAAGTGAGTGCCGCAGGGGTTACTTGATGTAGCTCCTCCATAGGCCCAGTGAATGCTCGTAGAGGACATTCTTTCACGATGTGGCTGATGGTTTGCACTTCAGCACCACAGTTGCAGGAAGGAGACTCCAACCACCCCCATTGGTGTAGTGCAGAAGCAGTTTTTCCAACGCCGCAGCGTATCCTGTTTAGTCTGGTCCAGATGGTGCGCAGGAGGTTGAACCCAGGAAATTTTGCTGTTGGGTCATCGATGTTGATTAGACCATGTGGGTGTAATCTGACCCATTCTTGCTTCCATGCTTCGTCAATTTTAATCTATGGAGAATATGGACACAATGCACATGGTATGCGCAGGTGTTTCATAATAGATGTCTGACTTCTATACACGTAGAATATTTCGCCGACAAGAGCTGTTATTAAGAGCTACTGGATTGTCCCAGGCACATACCAGCAGGGCTAAACTTATGCACGGTATTCAACTTATAACGCTTCGTGGTGCAGTGGCTAGCATTCTTGGCTGCCACCCTGGAGGAGCAGGTTCGATTCCTGGTTCTGCCAAGAACTTTAATTGTGGTCTGACGACTCGAACAGGATACACTCACTTCGTGGGGCAAAACTGAGAAGAGGCGGGTTCGATTTCCACTTCAATCATGCTAGAAGTGGTTTTTCGTGGTTTCCCCATTTCTACTTCAGGCTAATGGTGGGATAGTTCCTAACGAAAGGCCATCCTCGCCTCAGTTATAAATACACTCATTAATAAAGACACCACAATAGCACAGGTTATCAGACAACTTCAACACACATCAAAGTACGCGGGGCTAAAATGCTCACAATGACCAAGCCCGTAAATGAACCAACAACTACTACAAATAATTATTCTTGCCAGATATTATCTTAAACATATTCAGTTATCTTAGTTCACTACTTGCTGCAATTCCTCTGAACAGAACAAATCCTCCTTTAGAAATGAAGGGCACGGGGAAAGAAGAGGCTAAGTCACAATTTGTAAATGGTTAGTAAAAGCGTCTGAAGAGTTTAACTCTGTTTACCAAATTTATTTTAAAAAATAACACTCAGTTATATTTGTTTCCATACTTACTAACTGTGTCTCCGTGGCTTAGGCAGCAGCACGCATGCCTCTCATCGCTGGGTCCGTGGTTCAAATCCCGGTCACTCCATGTGAGATCTGTGCTGGACAAAAAAGAGTCAAACAGGTTTTTCTCCGGGTACTCTGGTTTTCCCTGCCCAAAATTTCATTCCAGCAACACTCTCCCCTATAATTTCATTTCATCTGTCATTCATTTAATCATTGCCTCAGAGAAGTGCGACAGGCTTAGGCAGCCGGCACAGTTCATATCCTCGCCGCTAGATGGGGGCTTCATTCATTCCATCCCTGACCCAGTCGGTCGACTGGAAGCAGGCTGTGGATTTTCATTTTCATTTTCTTACTACCTGTGTAATTTATAAACCATTTCAACTTATATAATGAGTGAAGTAACCATTATATTGTTGGAAAGATAAACTTATGAACCGTTCTTTCTCAGTACACTGCTTCATGTTTTCCCGGTATACTTGGATCTAAGTAATTGCTTTCAAAACTACCTTGGGTATTGTTTAGGAACATGAAAGAACCTTTCATTCACGCAATAAAATAAAAATGTTAAAAATAGACATCACCCTTTCTTTCCCTGTACCCTTCAAATGCTTTCTTGCAGTCCTATACAGGGTGTGTCCGGAATAATATATATATACAAATAACTAATATACACCCTCTATCTGAAAAGTTCGGTGAATGGGTCTATATTGCTTACCTGAAACAGCCCTTTCTATCCTTCGAAGTAGCCTAATCCCCGTGGATGGTTATGAACTTCTTAAAACGGCTGTACAAGTCCTGGCATAGTCTTCCTGAGGGGATAGCCTTCAGTTGGGTCGTCACATTACGTTGGATGTCCGAAATGTCCGAAAACCTTTGGCCCTTCAGGGCTTTTCGGTGACCCAGGACCCCGATACTCCATACTTTGACGCTTGCCTTCAAGGTCATTCCTCAGGCACCAGGTCTCGTCACAAGAGACAATGGTTTTCAGGACCATTCCATTCCACGGAACATTCACCCTTCTCACTGCCACCCGTCGAACAGGTGTGCACGTTAGTTTGCATAAATTCACCCTTCTCACTGCCACCCGTCTATCAGGTGCGCAAGGCAGGTTGCATAAATTCACGCTTCTCTCTTGCTTTCAAATTAGAGTTTTGACGACCCAAACTGAAGGCTATTCCTAAAGAAGACTATGCCAGGAGTTTCCAGGACTTGTTCAGTCGTTCTCAGAAGTGCATAACCATCCACGGGGATTACTTCGAAGGACAGTAACGGCTGTTTCAGGTAGGCAAACAATCCGTTCGTAATATAGCCCATTCACCGAACTCTTCAGACAGAGGATGTATATTTTATCAATGCAGCCAATGGCTATGCATTTTCTTTCCAGGACGGGTCAGGGAAGGGATTTTGGAAGGAAATCGGCCGTGGACCTATTGAAAGGAACCATCCCGGCATTTTCTTGGTGTTGAAAATGGGAAGCCACGAAAACTATTTTCAAGACGGCCGAGGAGGGATTCGAACCCACGCTCTCCCGATACCAGCGATGCACGAGGTAGAGCATTTGTTACGTTTAACAAATGGCAATACGAAGAAATATCTCGTTGCCGAAAAAATACGGCCAGAGGTCGTCAGATCCATTCCCTTGGAGCAGTCATGCTCACGGGAGCGCTCTTGGAGAAGGCATTAAGAGCGAAACAGAATGGAGAGCTCGTTGACCCACCTGCGACAATACTGATGTAGTACAGAATGTACAGTACTGTAGTTCTTAAATCGAATCCTACATACATTGAGTTGAATTTCAGCGTACTGTGATATAATTATCGTAATACTAGCCCAGTTACAGAAGGTTTGTAATAAAATGACTGCTGTTTGTTTCACAACATCCGACATATAGCACGTTGTAGCGTTTGTCTGAAAAGAGTGATAAAGCGTCCCGTTCATCATTCGTGTATGCCGGACACTAAAAGAAGAAAATATGGCACAGAAGGGCTACCGGGTATAATAAGTGTCTAATGAATTAAAATTGAAATTGAGCATGTGTATTATTATTATTATTATTATTATTATTATTATTATTATTATTATTATTATTATTATTATTATTATTATTATTATTATTATTATTATTATTATTATTATTATTATTATTATTATTATTATTATTATTTGTGGATCGTTTGCAGGAAGCAGACATATACTTGAGTGTTCCGTAAAAAGTTCAGAAAATTGATAAAATGAGTAGTGACTGATATCAAGAAAAGCTTCCCTCAGACGGCGATTTTACAGGATTGGGTAGGAGGCAGCCGTAGTCTGCAGTTGGGTACTGCGCCCATAATTTGAATGCTACATGATGAAAATGATGATATTTTTCGAGCCCCATGATACAGTTTAACATTGAAATATAAATCCTGGAAATTGGCTCAAGCGAGTTCTGTTAGCGAACGCAGGCAAGGAGAGAAACCCAGTCACGTGATTTGAGATGCTCGAGAATATACTAGAACACTGAAAAGTGCCTAGCAACAAGATAATACCGCGAAATATAACCAATTTATTGTTGTAAAATTAATCATTGGATATATGCCCACAGCCAATGAGAAGAGGGTTTATGGAAGCAGATATGGATTTTACCTAGTTACTGTGATTAACTCTTCCATTTAAGCCCTATATAAGAATTTTATTCAATTGAAATTATCAAGAAAATTAAGAGAATATATTAGTAATACTTTAAAAGTCGTAAAAGGGAAGAAATGCACTGTAATAAGAATATTACAAGTGCGCGCCATTAACTACGCGGGAGTAACAATGGCGTCGACAATAATACGAACTGGAGTGGGGACGACTAGAAGGAGCGTTCTTATTCTGGGAGACTTTGAAGAGTCGAGACGTGTTATCCGGGAGAGTTCATTCCCGTAGAATTCAGCCCAAAACGGTCAGACACCACTCGTGGGGACAGTGCCGATCACGGCCAGTATACCAGGTGAGTCAGCCGCCCCTTATTATTTTAGTTTTCGGCCACACTTCCAACGTCTGATGCCAACATGGTCGACAGTTCCCCGTCTATAGCCAAGCCACAATGACCCTTAACGACTCTACAAGATTTATGATGACATGGAAGCAAGACCTTTACAAAAACATTTGTGCGACAAGTGATAATTCAAAGCATCAAACTGTCATACGGCCATGTACAAAGAACATGCCGATGATACGGTTTCAGTTGGATACGAAATTGACGCTGGGTACGGTGGCTTACTGATAAAACACGTGAATGAACCTTCGAAGCGGAATGCAGTACCGCATCTCATACGCTTTCAGGCAAACTGAAGAGACAAGTAGTCAGTTGGTCCCTAGTCGTGGCCGAGTGAGGTGAGTGTGTGCGCGCTGTGTGACTGCATTGGAAGAGTGTACGTTTCCTAATACCGGTGCTTCCGATAGTTCCACGGGTGTACTGACCTTCCGTGTGTCATTCGGACAATACTTTTTCAAGTAGTGTTCCAGATAGGACAACAAAACCAGAAACCCAGAAAACCCCGCTGAAAATCATGTCCGGATACCAGAGGAAGAACACCGTACGCTGTCAATGGGACAGGCAGAGTTCTCGCCCCACACCAGGAGAAATTCACCGCTGGATTAGCGATACCCTCCGGTTGACTGTCGACCAAGTAGAAGCCATCCAGTTAAATGCGCAAGAAAGAACCATGTACATCAAGGTAATCAGCATATCTACTTATCAGAAATTGCTAAATACTTTTGCAGCTCCGATTAAATTTCAGCATGACTCAGGCGAGGTAACTAATGTTAAGCTCTCCACAGCGGATTCAAATTTTACCACAGTGCGTATATTTAATGTCCCACTCGAAGTTTCCCCTGAAATTTTCAAATACGTCCTGTCGAAATATGGCACTGTGAGTGACGTCAGGAAAGAACAATGGTCTTCTGCTTATCAGTTCCCGGTGTATAATGGAATACGTGCAGTCACTATGGAAATCAAACAAGATATCCCCTCCACTGAGACTTTTGGTGGCCATTCTGGCTATATATCGTATAATGGACAGAAAGAGACCTGTTTAATTTGCAATGCTAACACACATGTACGTATCAACTGCCCAAAGAAAATGATTCCCCTCGGTATAACTCCAACACAACAACGACGTGTCCAATACTCGGATGTTGTGACCCAGCAAACGTCACATGAAAACATGCTTATTGATCAGTCAGCTGGGACAACAGCAGAAGTGGCCTCGGCCACACATGACGCAGAACTGGTACCTTGCACTGACCAGATCAGCGAGCCACAGAGTGCCCCTGTGCTATCGGCAACCTGTATGACAGCCTTAGAACCAACTCTGCCGTCACTACAGGCTGCCACAGAAATTTTGTCTTCACTGCCCCCATCTTCTCTGGTACCTACCGACTCACTTCAGCAGGTTGATCGGGGATCTGAGAACGTATCTAAGAAGATTAAAACAAATGCCTCGATTGCCTACCAGCCCCGAAGAATCAAACTGGTTCTACAAACGTTCCCGCAGCTGTGAAAAAGAAACAAAATCTTCATTCTACGTCATCTAGGGACCCACGAACGCTCTCAAACGCTGACAGCCGGCCTATGAATGGCAGTCATAAGGAACTATCTCAACCTAATTTGACATAGTGCACCAGTATATTTCTCACCTGTGTCTTTTTTTTTTCTCGAGTCCACCTTCCAGTATGTCTAGCACAGCTTTTATACTTCTCTTAATGGCGCAATTTCTCACTGTGGCCACTGTGAATATCAATGTAATAGAATGCCCTCTGAAATTTCAACTGTTGGAGAGATTCCTTCGAGATGCAGACATTGACATTGCCTTCATTCAAGAAGTTGCTATACCCTGTTTGCCCATATCTGCCTTCTACAAACAATACATCAACACCGGTACTACGAATAGAGGGACTGGATTCCTCACAAGACATGATATCCCACTCGAAGGTGTGCTATGTCATCCATCAGGACGCATAATATCTGGACACATAAACAATACCACCCTGATAAATGTATATGCCCCATACGGGTCCAATAAACGTGTGGAACGGAAAATGTTCTTTCAGCAGAGTATACTGCCTCATCTGCACGACGTTAAGGAAAAACTTATTCTTGCAGGGGATTTCAATTGTATTCAACGCCCAGAGGATTCCACTAGTCCATACCAAGGTGTCGACCCGACTCTCAGGACCCTCCTTACCTCCCTACACCTCATTGATGCTGTGGATAGTTTAAGGGTGCCCCTGCCCCATTACACCTGTATAAGTCACAACTCCTCATCACGAATTGACCGCATCTACTTTTCACAGGAACTTATCCAGCCTAGACGATATGAAGTGATACCTGCCAGTTTCACTAACCATAATGCAGTCGTATGTACAATCTCTTACCCCCATCCCATATTTCACATAGGAAGAGGTTATTGGAAACTAAATTGCTCGCTGTTACTGGAGGAGGAATGCCAAGATATTTTCAGACAACACTGGACTCGATGGGTCCAACAAAAATGCAACTTTCGCGACTGTGCAGACTGGTGGGATATTTTAGTTAAACCAGGGATCCGCCGCGTCTTTAAGAACATATCCTACCAACGAGGTCGGGAAAGACGGGATACAGTTGAATTTTACTATCGAGTTCTTCGCCAGCTCCAGCAAAGATCTGATGCTGGGGAGCGTATGTATGACCAGATTCGGGAAGTTAAAACCAAGCTCCTGTCTCTACAGCAACGAACGCTCGCTCATATAAACGTGGCTTTAAAAGATCGTACAGTGCTCCCGGACGAACGTGCAAGTGTATACCATATCGCCAAAGGACAACGTGAGCGGCAACGTAAATATATCCACCGCCTCCGCACCAGTACTGGAAGTGTCGTCACCTCCCCTGACGCTATACGTAGTGAAATGTCATTATTTTATAAACGGTTCTACGCTAAGGCTCCAATTGATCCACAGCAGGTGACCCTATTGCTTTCATCTTGCAGTACCCAACTATCTCCGGACAACAAAACTCTGCTCAGCGCGGATATTACGGATGAAGAGATTCACTCTGTGGTTAAGCACCTCCCAAATAACCGCTCACCTGGCATTGATGGACTGCCATATGAACTGCATAAACACTTCTGGCCTCTCATTGGCAAAGAATTTTGTCACGTCTTGCGTACCATTCTCCTACGTCGTGCTCTTTGTCAATCACATCACGAGGGTACCATAGTCCTCATACCAAAAACATCCTCTCCCATGGCAGTTGGTGACTTCCGACCAGTTACTCTGCTCTGCAGTGATTATAAAGTCCTTACCAAAGTACTTGCATGCCGATTGAAGACTGTTCTACATGATATCATTGGTGATGAACAATGTTGCAGTATTCCTGGAAGAACTCTGTTAACAAACTTAGCGATACTACGGGACCTACACCTAAAAGCCGAAATGCTCCCCACTGAGCCAATGAGTTTTCTCACCTTAGATCTTGATAAAGCTTTCGACCGCATCAGTCATGAATACTTGTACATGGTCTTGCAACACTTTGAATTTCCTGCAATCCTTATTGACTACATTCGTATGATAAATTGTAATGCTACGTCTCGAGTGCTCGTCAACGGTTTTCTTTCCCCTCTGATTCCAATACAACGATCAGTTAGGCAAGGATGTCCCCTTTCCATGCTACTTTTTGTCATTGGCCTTGAACCGTTCATTCGGACTACCCAGGTGAAGCTACAGGGTTACAAACTGTCCACACATGTTTTTGGCATGTGCGCCTATGCTGATGACGTATCAATATTGATCCGCAATAATGAAGACATCTCCCACATCGATAGCGTCCTTCAGCTCTACCATATCGCCTCTGGAGCTCAATCAAACCCCCAGAAAACTGATTTGCTTCCGCTCAATACTAACTCAGTGATTACCCAACAGCCCTGGTTCCGGATAGTAAATGAGGAGAAAATTCTTGACATTACCTGGAAGCAATCGCTTCTGGACACAAAGCAAGCAAACTGGACTAAGGTCATTGCCAAAGTTAGGGGAGTCCTGATCCAATTTGGTCAAAGAAACCTCAATATAGTGCAACGGGTCATGGTCCTCAACGTGTTTGCGCTCTCTAAAATATGGTATGTCGCACAACTTTTCCCACTTCCCAAAATGTTTGAGAGCCAATTGGCAAAATATACAGGTTGGTTTATATGGCAAGGATTTTTGTTCCGAGTACAACGGGAACAGTTGTATCTCCCATCCCGGCAAGGCGGGCTAGGGCTAACAGCTCATGGCATGAAATGCCGTGCACTCCTCTGCAAGAACGATATCACCATCCTTTCACAACATGACACTTTTACGAAAGCGCTATACAAATATATTCGAAACACAGCCCGTGGTTGTGATAGAGCTTTGCCGAAGATATTTAGGGACCATCAACAGCACCTTCTGGAAACTGTTCGCCAAATGCCTTCAGAGACTGTTCCAACGACGAAAAGTATTTATAACATGTTGCGGCAAGTGGTACACTCCAAACCGCGAATCGAGGCCACCACCCTCTACGTCCATTGGCCCACTGTTTGGAAAAATTTTGGGGCTATGACCATTTCTTCTGCTGTACACTCCCAGGTTTTTATCTTCCTCAACGATCTCATCCCAACCGCTCTACGGCGATATACCATCCGTCTTGAAGTTTACCCATGGTGTACTATATGTGGTCAAACTGATACGGCGATACACCGCTTCACATCATGCACGCGAGTTGCCTCCACGTGGCTGTGGTGTAAGGGAAAAGTATGTCAACTATTAAATGTGCCCACGGATGACCTTGATGACAGGAAGTTGAATCGTTTGTCGGTGACCGCCTTCCCCCAAATTAAACAGACTGCCATTGTGTGGATAATGGGCCAATATGTAAACTTCGTGATGGACAATGATCAACATTTTTCGTTCCTGGATCTCAGGTATCACCTGCAGAAAGAGCGTTGGAAGCTTAGTGAAAGTGGACAATTGTACGATAAATATGGACACTATCTGGATTTTCTTGTGATGTAATAGTATATCTGAAAATTCTGTAATAAAAAAAAAGTAGCCGTGGAGCAATGGTCTAAGTGCGTAGAAGATAATCGTCCTGTTTTTGGGAGCTATGTTCAAATCTCACCACCGCTAAATATTTGTATGCAAATTTTAAGCTTTGGGAATAATATACAAGGGCATTCGTGCCACATTTGACTAATATCATACGGTGTTTATTTAGGGTTTAATATGTGCTGGCTTGACACAGTGTGCAGCCTAGAAGCGCTGGTTATTTCATCGCCATGTTCTTGTATTTGATTCACCAGGGGCTCACATCTGGTGGGACGTGGGTTGGCGACCACGGGACCCCAACTGGGTCTGGCATTGCTTCGACTTGCTTGTGCCGGGCTCATCTCCGTCTTCTTTCCTGTCGACCTCTCTTGGTCAACTCTTGCTCTCTTCCGACCCCGGCGGTATTAGGGTATCCGAGGCCTATGGAATCTCTCCTTTTCCGCCTTAATTGGCTCTTCTCTCATTTTTCCTGATCCCTCATTCTTCGAGGGTTTTTCTTTCAGGTACCTCCTGCCTTCTGCTCAAGGCCCTCAGGCAAGGCGAAAGGACGAGTACCCGTGGAGCAATGGCCTAAGTGCGTAGAAGGTAGTTGTCCTGTTTATGAGAGGTGGGTTTGATTCCCACCACCGCTGAATATTTTTGTGCTCATTTTAAACTTTGGGGATCAAATACAACAATGTGATGATGATAATTGTTGTTACAAGGGTCCTAAATTATAGGTTATCGGCCCCTAATGGTTTGGGTGTTAATGAAAAATGAAAAATACCTATAATTAAATCCTACTACAAACTTTCACTATCGTTTTACCCTCCAGGGTTGGCCTTTCCCATGGACTAAGCAAGGGATCCCACCTCTACCGCCACTGAGGGCAGTGTCCTGGAGCTTGAGACTCTGAGTTGGGGATACAACTGGGGTGTGTGACTAGGCACTACGCCCAGGTGGCCTCACCTGCAAAGCGAACAGGGGCCTGATGAAGGGATGGGAAGAGTGGGAGGGTTAAGCAAGGAAGTGGGAAGGAGGCGGCCGTGGCCTTACGGAAATTACCATCCTGGTATTTGCCCGAAGACGTAGTGGGAAACCACGGAAAACCACTTCGAGGATGGCTGAGGTGGGAATCGATCCCTCTCTACTCATTTGGATCACCCGAGGCTGAGTAGACCCCGTACCAGTCCTCATACCACTTTTCAAATTTCGTGTCAGAACCGGAAATCGAACCGCGGACCTCCGGGGAACAGTTATAGGAACTGTGTGAGTATCCTAAAACAATTTGTAATAACGTTGAACTGAAAACTGTGCAGAAACAATTTTTATGAAGTTATATTTGTGCGCGATTGCAACGATTTGCAACGATATTGATCGCAGTAATAGCGTCAGTGAGTTGAACACCGCCCGCGTGCACTTTGCAGCCAGTGGCAGGTACAGAACCAATTTAATACCAGTCTGCAATATTGTAGTGCCAGTGCTTGGTTAAATTTCAGTAAAATTTATGGTAAATTCTGTACCACGATTATTCTACGTGATGCCAATATAAAATGCTTTAATCACCACGTGAGGGTGATGCTTGGAGCAGATATCCAATGATGAGGAGGAAGAAGAAACGATGGATTTGATGGACGCAAAAGGATCAAAGCCAGGACTTGGAGATACCCTATAATCCCAAGGTAACATGAGATCCAGCTCGTCGACCATGTGAGTCCAGTAATTTCTATCTGTTCAGGTCCATGCTTCAGTTGAGTAGTTGTAGAAACGTACTCAATAGCAACCTTTTAGGTAGGACATATTCTTAATATTACATGTAATGATATCTAGCTTTGCAGACAGCACTGGTCTTATTCACTACTTTTTGAGACACCCTGTCACATAACTATGCCACGTGCAACCTGTTATGCATTATTGTAACTTGGAGAGACACACATGAGTAGTGGAGTAGGGGGGGTTCTGCTTCACTTGACACTCCTGTGCCCAACAAACCAACATGGCCGCCGCGCGAAGTTGAAATAATTAATATCTCTCAAACGCATGGTCCGATTTTGACAAATGAGGTGTCGTTGGACTCGGGCTGACGCCCTCTTTCCAATGGACCATTCATTTCAATCCCTAAATAAAACCTACCCCTACTAGGGGGTGAAATTATAATTTTTTTAGTGAAAGTCTGTTTTCAAATGTGACATGTATAAGGTGCGCTGCTAAAATGAACTTAAACGTTGTTGCCCATATAGCGCATGCGTTTTACGGGATGCCGCTATGGATGAACATTTTTGTTTTTGTTTTTTACGCATGCGCACTTGGGATTTTTGTAAGAGGGCGAGCTTTTTTGAAAAAATGATTGATAAGAAGAGGTTTTGGTGGTGAGGAGAGAACCAGATAGTCGCCTACTTTCCTACGAAGTTTGCCGATATCTCTCGAACGCAAGGTGGGATTTGGACGTGTGACGTGTCAAATCACTTGTCTCGATGCTCTATATATGCTATTAATAGGTTAAAGTTTTGAGAATGAGGGAAACAGGCTTTTTGGGGGTAAAACCATGATTTTAGACTTTTTCCTATATTTCACGAATGCATGGTCGGATTTGGTTCTATGACGTGTCAAATGGCTTGTCTCGAAACCCTCTTTATTTTGGTAATAGGTTAAAGTTTTTGAGAATGAGGGAAACAGAATGTTTTGGGGTAAAAACGTGATTTTAAACTTTTTGCTATATCTCGCGAACCAATCATGCTAGAGGTGTGTTCGACAGGTCCAAAGACTCGGGCTGACGTCCTCTTTGCTATAGACCACTCGTTATAATTTTTAATAAAATTGGAAACTCGATTTTGGGGTAAACACGTGTTTTTGTGATTTTGCCGATATCTTACGAAGCAATAACGCTAGAGGCATGTACGATGGGTCCAAGGATTCGGGCAGACGTCCTCTTTGCTATAGACCACTCGTTGTAATTTTTTAAAATTTTGGAAACGCGATTTTGGGGTAAACACGTGTTTTTTGTGATTTTTGCCGATATTTCACGAACCAATAACGCTAAGGGCGTGTACGAGGTGTCCTAGGACTCGGGCTAACGCCCCCTTTCAAATGTGGTAGATATTGTTTCCACAAAATAATTCACAAAGGGCCTAACGCCATACATGTTGAGAAAAAAAATCATTACCGTTACCTGTTTATAATGTTTATGAAGCGTGGTGGTTGAGAGAGACGATACGGCTGGGTATGTGTGTGTTTCAACGAACCTGTCGCTGACCACGGTGGCTGTGTTCAATAGATCAATTGATATTTCGACGAGTCGGTGTATGACAGAGCGAGCGTGCGTTTTCTGATATTTTACCTTTAACGTGTAAACGGTGATGAGAACTTGGTTCTATGTTGATCGAAGCGAGTACAGAAAACACACTTGCAAACGAGCAGGAGGTGAATGTCATTTGAGCTTATTGGAAGGCTCCGATCTGACTTGACAACAGGTGCAATGGAAAAAATGACCAAGACGCTTGAAGGTGAAATAATCTGACCATTGTGCTGGCAGGGAAGTGCGAAAGGCGTGCACACATTTGTGAAACCACATGTATGCTAAACCAGTGACATCCTGTTTTGCTTCGTACGTGACAAAATGCAAGTTCATGTGAAATTTGATCTTCCACAGGTGTTCGCCTGGGTGTTATCTGTCCACGTGCGCGATAACTGTTAACAAGTCACATCCTGTCTTGCTTCGTACGTGACAAAATGCAAGTTGACGTGAAATTTGATCCGGCACAGGTGTTCGCCTGGGACGTTAGCTGTCCACGTGCACGATAAGAGAATGTTCAAAGCGTGGGAAAAAAAAGATTATACATGCAATGTGATATATAAAGACACGTCGCTGACATTTCCACTCGCACTTATGTGACTACTTTTGAACACGCTACAGCGTTGTGTGAAACACTTGGCCTTGTTTAACAGTTTTGGTGTTGGTGGAAAATACTTAACCTTGTTGTGGGGTAGGTATATATTTATTCATTTATATATTTATTGATTTTATATAAATACATGCAATTATTTATTGATTAGGTAATTAATGATTTTATTTATTTATTTATTTGTTTGCAGATAACCGGTATAGCCTACTTGTCGTGTGTGTGTGTGAACGATATTAAAGAAAGAGAAAGACAGACAGCTAGAAAAGAAAACCATTTCCACACTAGCCCACGAGACGGGAATATAGCAAAGCATTACACGTCAAGGTGAGATTTGTTTTATTATATAATATAACCTGTTTGATTTTGTTTTGTTTATGAAATGCATAAACTATATGGAATGGATATACTTATGGTGGTTTATTTTATTTCTTTTTAGAGTGTTGGAAAACGCTTGACCTTTGTTAATAACCAGGAACGTGTGTGTTTGGGACCATTGTCAAGCAGTCTACAGCTGAAAACTCAGGTGAGAGTGTTCTTTCTAAAATAATGTCATTTGCTACTGCTACCGATAGCCTAACTTGGGAACCTCTAAACAGTTGTTTCAAATCACGTGTGTGCTCTGGCCGCGTAGTCAATGTTAGAAAAAGTTTGATTCCCAAAGAATTTTCACAATCTTGTTTTGAAATTTTTAAAATTGAAATTTGCACAGCGCAAATGTTGCATACGGCTTTAAAGGTGAATACAGAACTGGTGTGCGATTTCATATATAAAAAGAAGGATGTAGAGCATAAAGACACATTTTATATTTGTAGTAAAATGCAAGAGCTATTCATAGCCCATAATTTGGAACAGTGGTATGAAACCCACGTGGTGAATGCCTTGCTATCAAAATTTGATAAACTTCAACAAGGACCCAGTGGTTTAGCGTTAGACAAAATTCACCATTTACAAATCAACATTTGTCATTTCAACCCGTTGAATGCTGGGTCTAGCTATATTAAAACACCACCAGCAATAGCATTGAAAAAGGCTGTGGTGAATATTAAGAATTATGACAATGATTGCTTCCTGTGGTCCGTGGCCGCGTATTTGCAGCCAGCACAAGACCGTAATGGTTCTCGACCAGGAAAGTACAAGGCCAAGTTTGATGAATTGAAACAAACGTTAAATTTAACTCGAGTGTCGTTCCCTATGGACTTAACCGAGATCCATAGGTTTGAACAAGACAACCAGGACTTTTCGTTCATGGTGTATGGCCTTGATGGTGATGAGATTGTGGGTCCTCTTTATGCCACAAAAGAACCGAAACGACACCACATTCATCTTTTATATCTGTCTGAGGGAGAGGTGAATCACTATTGCCTTATTAAGAGCCTAAGTAGATTGCTAAGCAGTCAAATGTCTATGAAAAAGTGTGCAAAACATATTTGTGATCGTTGCTTGCAATATTTTACAACCTCCATGCTCTTAGAACGTCATAGGGTAGATTGTGTTTCTAAGGAAGCGGTGAGACTGATATTGCCACAAGGGGACAAGGCTGTGTTAAAGTTTAAGGACATTCACAAGCGTGACACTGTCCCCTATGTGGTGTATGCAGATTTCGAAGCTCTCACTACACCCATGGCGGGATGTGAACCAGATCCCACCGTTAGCTCAACCACACCCATTCAAAAACATGAACCCTTTGCCATAGGATTTAATGTGGTGTGTGCCTACGACCCCACGCAATCCGTTTACAAATACCGCGAGGGGCCAGATTGTGCCAAATGGTTCTTGGATGAACTTGTCAAGTTGGCTCATGATGTACAGGAATTACTGGACCACCCAGTACCCATGAGTCTATCTCCAGAACAGCAGCAGCAGTATGAGCATGCAACGACATGCCATATTTGCGAAAAGCCTATTTTAAGTGGAGAGGAAAAAGTCAGAGACCACTCGCACTTTACGGGGGAGTTTCGTGGAGCTGCGCATAGGAAATGCAACTTGAACGTTCCAGCTCCTCGTTTCATTAGTGTCTTTTTCCACAATCTGGCGAATTATGACATTCAGTTTTTGATTCGTGAATTGGGTCATGTCAACAAGGGCTCGTTTACCATTATTCCCCAAAACCATGAGCGTTTTACAGCCCTGACATGGTGGTTGGGCGACTTTAGCATTCGATTTTTGGATTCCTTTAAGTTTATGGCATCCTCGCTAGACAGCCTTGTGAATGGCTTGAATGAGGAGGAATTAAAAAATACTAGAATGCATTTTAATGATCCTGAGCAATTTCAATTGTGCATTCGGAAAGGTATATTCCCGTATGATTTCTGCAATAGCTGGGACGTGTTAAAGCAAAGAAAACTCCCACCACAAGAGAAATTTTACTCGAAACTAACACGCAGTACCGTTTCCGATGAAGACTATGCACATGCATGTCAAGTTTGGCGAGTGTTTGGCATGAACACGCTAAGTGAATATGCTTTGCATTACCTAAAACTGGATGTATTGCTGCTCACTGATGTGTTTGAAAAATTCCGTAACTTGTGTCAACACATTTACGGTCTTGACCCGGCTCACTATTACACGAGTCCTGGACTCTCGTTTGATGCCGCTTTGAAATACACTCAAGTGGAATTGGATTTACTCACTGACGTAGACATGGTTCTATTTTTTGAAAAGGGCATTCGTGGCGGCTTTGTGTCACTTAATCAACGCCATGCCGAAGCGAACAATGTCTACATGCCTGATTATTCACCAGACAAACAAGAATCGTACTTAATGTACTATGACGTGAATAATTTGTACGGTTACGCCATGAGTCAGCCTTTGCCCTATGGAAAGTTTGCTTGGCTGACAGACAAACAAGTGTCAGAATTTGATGTGAACATGGCTAGCCAAGAAACAGGCCGTGGATATGTGCTAGAAGTGGATATTGAATATCCCTCATCCTTGTATGATGAACATGCCGATTTCCCATTCTGCCTTGAGCAAATGGTTCCCCCTGACAGTAAAGTGAAAATTGAAAAACTCATGGGCACACTTTACAACAAAAATCGGTATGTGGTACATATCCAAATGTTGGTGCAATGCCTCGCCCAAGGCTTGGTGTTGAAGAAAATCCACAGGGGTATTTCTTTTGCTCAAAAATCATGGCTTGAGCCGTACATGCTACTCAACACAGAGCACCGACAAATGGCAACACAGCAGTTTGAAATTAATTTTTTTAAATTAATGAACAACTGCATCTATGGCAAGTCCATGGAGAATGTCCGCAAATACCGTGACATTAAATTGGTGAATGTCTAGGAGGGGCGGTGGGGTGCCCGGCGGTACATTGCCAAGCCAAATTTCAAATCGATCAAAATTATCGATGAGGATTTGGCTACTATTGAAATGAGTAAGACCAGCGTGACCATGGATAAGCCCATTTACTTGGGTCAAGTCATTTTAGACTTTTCTAAATCGGTCATGTATCGATTCCACTATGAGTTTGCCAAACGCCATTTTGAGGACGTTTCTCTTTTGTATATGGACACGGACTCATTCATTTACCACATTCGCCACTGCAACCCCTATGACGTCATGAGCCAACATAGTGACTGGTTCGACACCTCTTGCTATAGCGCTGACAACGTGTTTCAGTTGCCCATAAAAAACAAGAAGGAAATGGGCGTTTTAAAAGATGAATGTGGTGATTCCATTATGACGGAATTCGTAGGTTTGGCTTCGAAAATGTATGCTTATCGCACACTCGACTGTAAGGAAGCCAAAAGAGCAAAAGGTGTAGGTAGGGCAGTGGTAAAATCGCTACGTGTTGATGACTATCTAGCGGTTTTACGCACGGGCAAAGCTATGTCTCATACACAGTGCAGGATACAATCCAGCAACCATCATTTGTATCTTGTGGAACAGAGAAAACGCACCCTCGCCTCCATGGATAACAAACGTGTGTGGGCTGATGACCTGCTCACCAGCCTGCCCTGGGGTTATGATCGCAAGGAGGAGGAGGTGTGATTTCACTGTTTAATCGTTTATGGGACATAGCTTTATGTAACTTGTAGATTTAGTATTTTGTAAATATTGTTTTTTTGACATTGTAAATAGTAGATTTTGTAAATAGTGGCAATCCACTTGGACCTTTTGCTCTTTAAAAAAGTTCTATGCAAACTTTTTTTTTTAATTTTTTTGATTGGTAAATAGTATGATTCTTTTAACGCTGTACAAAGTTTTTTTGTAAATATGAAATAAGTAAGATTTTTAGTAACTTTAATAACTAGTATTTAATTATTTTTCGTAATGTAAATGATCAAATAAAAAAGTTTTTTTGGGATGAGTGTGCATGTCGAGAATGTGCTTTTGGGAATAAATAAAGTGGTTGTGTTTGTTCCAAAAGACAGGTGTGAATGTATGAGTGGAGATAGAAAACTGGTGTGTATGATTGACCAGAGCAAACACGATGAGGTAGGGTGGGTGGGTGGGGAGGGGGTAAATGGTCACTTATATACTCATTTTGTTTTAAATAGTTTCGTTTTTTCATTGAAATGTGGCAGACAATAGACATTATTTTTGTAAAAACAGTCTTACCTGCAGTAGTCGTAGACCTCGACGTTTCTCCAAACACGCATCAGCACATTGCAGTATTATCAAGGTCAAGCACTCGCATCAACATCATTGTCAAATCTCAACTTTCGACATACACTAAATGGAAAAATGTGAAAACAGCAAAATGGAAAATCCATGTTTCCATATCACCAAAAACGCAAAACTTAAAACGGACATTTTAAAAAAACTGGAAATGGCCATATGTGAAATATGAAAATTCAAAAACTTCAAACGGTCATTGTTTAAAAAGTGTCATCAGCAAAATGGAAAAATCCATATCATCAAAACGAACGTTTTCAAAAACTGTAAATTGCAAATTAGCAAAATGGCAATGTGTGAAATGTGAAAATGAGAAATCAGCCATCAACATCATGGTTTTTTATAAATAATAAAAACACAAAACATCATGCTCTGTCAAACCTTTGTTTTTATTTCATAGTCATAGTGAATTGACAAAAGAAAAATAGAATACAAACAAATCCCAATTCCTCACTCCTCAATGTTTATGTCCATGCATCATCAACTTTCCTTTCATGGCACTCATGACAATCAGGGCTGCCATTCTTTCACCCACTGAGGCATCACTGGATGTGAAACGTTGTTTAGATTTTTTCAATAACAATTTATCTGCCACATGTCTTAAACCAGGATGACTATCGCGATAAGAAAGGTCATGTTCCTTGCATGCTTGATCCAAAAGATTAATGGGTACATCACCACGTTGTAAACGTTTTTCGAGACGAGTTCCAGGGCCGCAAAAACGATAACCTGGAAGATGGATTTCAAAAGGTAGGTATTGAATTACTTTGTCAATGACGCCATTGCCAGTACAGGTCTGGCATATCCTTTTCCATCGATGGTAAAAAGGTTTGGTCTTCCTCCTCCTCTGTGGACGATGTTTGTGTTTGTTGTTGTTGCTTTTTCTCGCCATGACACCCGTGGAATGATTCAACAAAGTCTTTACACGGACTTTTATGACCGTGATACAGTTTCACTAGCTGGCAAGTCGCACACTGACGCATAGACGGTATTTTTGCCATGGCCACTTGCTTATGGTGATCGTAATCCGTACAGGGTTGCAATTCACTCAACACAGGGTCTTGAGTCCATGATTTTGGTACATGTTGCCAGATTTCTTTCACTGCGTTGGCGGCCACATAATAAATGAACGACTTGGGCAGCGCCAAGAGTTCCTCTTTGGTAAAACTGTCTAGTTTCTTTTTGCACACAAAGAACTTGCCGATGGCTTTGTCCGTAGCATTGCCTTTCTCCATGGTATCACGTGCTGTAGATGTTTACACGTCGCTTGTAGAAATCTCACTGACGTCATTCACAGGTAAATCTTGAGTTATAATTTTGTTCAACAACTCCCAGCAGGCATGGGTGGTTAACCAATGAAAGAGATGCCACGCATGTGATAGGGCTGTATGGGTAATGTTGCCACAGGAACAAGTATTCATGAGCGTTTGCAGGGAGGGGCAGCCCAACTCCATGAGGTCGATACATTGGCAGTAAGACGCCAAAAATGGTTGCAACCATTGACGTTTTTCATTACCTTTCACAAATACCACATTGGCCGAGGACAAGTGTGCTTTCATAACCACATCCAAATATTTATAGGAAATGGTTCCCTGATTCCAGTCTAGTTGCCTATGATTTTCAATCCACTGGGTTTGTTTACGGTCTTTTTCACACAACAAATCAAAAGCATGGGGTGGTTTAAATAGCAAATGCGTAGCTTGTGATATCCAAAACGTGGTACAATCGATCACGGCCACTTGTTTAAATATAAATTTGTTGTCACCAATTTTAAACCCTTGGCAATCCACAATGAGTGTGCGCAACATGTTGACGCTTGTCTGGACCAAGTTCAACTGACGACTGACGGACGATCAGGTGTGATCATGGCATGGACTTACCTGCCATGCTAGTTCCAAAAAATAAGGTTAGGGTAGGACAGAGGCAAAAGCAAAAAAATAAGAATTTAAGAATTACATCATTTTATTATCATTACACGTCTTACAGGCCTTTGTCATTTTGGGATAAGGACGATAGCAACTAATACAACAATATAGTCTCTTGTGTTTGTAACGTCCATAACACCGATGATGTCCCAATGTCTCTAAACTAGGCGTTTTTGATGGTGAGCTGCTCACCGAAGCACCATGGATACCATACGGTCCACACGTATCGTAACTTGTTTTTTTTTTCATCACCCAAAGACACAAGCGAGGGATAGCTTGAATGACAGGGTATATTTCCCACTTTCATTCTGCACAGGTAGGGGCAGGTGGGTGACCAGCGCTGATGTTCCTGCATGGGTCCATCGCCCTCCTGCCATTGGTCTATGATGATGGGACAAAAGGCACATTTCACTTCATCTCTTGTTTTTAAATAGTAGAATCCAGCGGCTGCCAAGGCTTGAGGGTTTATGAAAGGCACTGGCCATGTGGCAAAAGTCTTGAAACGTTGTTCCTCAGAGTTTAAATTCATGGATGTAACGTCTCTTGAGGCTTTAAAGCAAGACATGACTGAGCGGCTTGACGTGGGATGACCTGTTATTTATACACTCGTCACTTGGTTGGACAGTGGATAATAGTTGACTTGTTTGTGATGAATAATCAGACAATAGGCCGTCGTATTGGCTGGTACATTGTCATGCGTTTCAAAATCTAGTCGAATGTCGATATTGGATGGCTTGACAGACTCTTCCAGGTAAGAACAGTCAAAAACAATCAGTGGTGCTCTTGCCTTAAACGCTTGGGGTAGTAGCATGGGGCCGTTCTCTTTTTGATAATACGACCATCGAAATTTAGAAAACAAGTCGTACAGGGGCCCAAACTTATTTTTTGAAAAATCCAAATCCAGTCCTTCATAGGGAAACACAGCTCCGTTGAGGAAAAGACGTGCATTTCTCAATTGCAGGTGATCAAATTGCGTGGCATCTTTGGTTTGTTGATACTTGCGATTCGTTTGAAATCCCACGATCAGGTAGAGAGGTCTCTCTGTATAGCGAGCTGTTTTTACAGACCAACTGTGTGTGTTGGTAGTGGGCAATAGCGGATACTCATGGAGTGCCCAGCTTCTAAATTCCATGGGTAGAGGCATATCTCTCTTTACCATTTTGAGTATGTCCAGTTTTTTGCTATCGTTAAGGGTCACATGAGGCACTTTCCATAGCAAGCGTTGTAGTTGAACTTTTGAATCAATGGGGGCATTGTCAGCTCCCTTGAGTGCATTGTTATCACTCCTGTCTCTCACCAGATAAAGCACTTGCCTTGCGTTGACCACAATGCGTTGGTGATCTTCAGCAAAGCCTAGAATCAGTTTAAGAGGTAAATATCCAGTAAAGGTCCCATCGGTGTGTACCATCCAGTCATTGGTCGAGTCAGGACACCAACCTGCCATGCAAAGTGTTTTACCTTCTTCCTCACTATAAGAGGGGTATAGTTTCATGACACTGGAAATGCCCACATTTCGAGTGCTATCCACCACGATATCGTTAATGACATAACGTACTTCAGAAAACAGAAAGGCTAAACCATGGTTGGCCAACTTGGATGTGGTAGGTGTAGAGCCATCGGCTTTGGTGAGCCGACCTTCAATCTGAATGACACTTTCATGCGGTAGGGTGTAAATATCTTGGTTGTTGATAACAAATTGAATTTCATCATTGTTATTGAGTCCAGGTGTTTGAGCTTGATAGGAATGGAGATCAATTCTTACCACTCCTGGTTGCTCCTCGATGCGGTTCGCTATCTCTAGGATAGAATTCATCATGAGGGTTGACGTGGTAACCCAAATGCTGTAAAATCTGCTTGTTCTGAGATGTTAACGTGTATTCACGTGGCAAACAACTAACACCATTCCTAGACGGTGTTGTTGCTTTATACACAAACTTCATAGTGGCTTTAGCACCAACTTGTAAGTCACTGGTGTGGTAGAATCTAGATCAATGAGTTGTTGATCTCTATTGATCAGTCTTAATGTTATATTACTAATACTATCGACAGCCACAGCATGAAAAAGCACCACTGGAGGGTTTTCACGAATAATATACCCATTGGGCGATGTCACAATAAAGTCATATAGCGAATGCGATGGTTCTTGATTGGTGTACACTTGGCTAATAATATTACACGTCACCGACACATGATGGTCCTCAATGAATTTCACTTCATGGTCTGATTCATGTTTTTTGTTGGGCTCCAACACACGTGGTTTAAATCCTAGTAATGGACCAATGGAATCGGGGTGTGTTTTAAAGTCAATGTTGAATGAGGAGAAAATACTGCAGCGATGAGTGTTGGTATTTCCTACAAGTTCAAACTTGTGCGTTCCGTCGAGAAATGACTTTAAACCATATTGATTGATCAACACCACATAAATGTGTTCATAAATATCATCGATCGTGTATCCACCAGAGTTCAAGGTGAGCACAGAATCATCATAGTAAAACTTGTTGTTCACATTTTCACGTATGTTGTATATTCGATTGTACGTTTCAAGAGAAACAAGTCCTAAACCATAGGGTTTTTCACTCAATTCGATAGGCGGGTAAAAGTCTAGGCTGACTTCAGGTCCACGTCCATGCAGTGTAAACGTTTTACTTTCTGCCGACATACTGGTGGCGTTTTAGCTTATGCTGAGTCTTATATAAAAAAATTAAACACAAACGTCCACACTGTTGGCTGTTAAACGTTTGCTCTCGTTTCACATTATAATATATCTTGATCCTGTTTCCAAAATAGGTCAATAGTTCCATGGGCGGGGGCAAATTCCCAAAACTGTCAAAGTACCATACCATGGATCCCTCTTTGACATAAGCTACATAATGCGTTCCTGGTCCTCGGTGATCATCCAAATTGACAACAGCACATTCCTGTTTCCAGGGTCGTGGGGGTAATTGGTTTCGCATAAACACACCTCGAAAATGAGAAAGCTTTAGTTGTTTAGCATAGCTTTCCACTTGTTGATGCGTCAGGGCATGTCTCGCTATGGCTGAGGTTATTTTTTTTTTTTAATATTTCGAAATGGTGAAATCCCAAATCCTTGTTGATAAAAGGCTGGCTTTAAATTGGCATTTCTAGCCCCCATGGCAATCGCTTCCATCGTTTCATTGTGTCGCTGACTTTCTTTGAGTTGTTGCTTGCCCTGCTGCGCGGCTTTAATGGTTTTCGCCACTGCACTGGCACCGCCCAAGAGTGAACCCAGAGCAGCCAAACCGGCAAATAATGCAGGTAAAAATCCCGCTCGTTTGGGGACGGGAATCACTCGCCCTTGGTTTGAAACCTGTCGCCGACGTTTTGGAATAACATGTCTCTGTGCTGCTCGAAGGGCTTTCCTTATGGTCAATACATTATTTTTTCTTTTTTTCTTTCGCAAGGGCTTGTCCACGAATGTTGTAAGCCCAGGCTTTGCCAAGGACAAAGTCCTTTTTTTAGTCTTTCTCACTGCATACCTTTGTTTCACCATGATGATAATGACCAACAACCTTTCACAAGAAAGTTTAAATCACAACTAACGTTAGATGGTTATTTCATGGCTGTATATTCCAATTCCACATAAAGTGGGAAATCGTTTATGGTTTTTCCCGCTTGCTTTTCATCCCATGTCAACATGAGATAAAAGGATAATTCGTCACCTGCATTGACCATTTCATGGTCATGGACCAACATCCTATGACCATTTATCTTTATTTGTAAATGGTTCTCATCAGGTATGGCATATTTGATGTGAATGGTTCCATCATAGTGTAATCGATAGTGGCTTAAACCCGAAGCAAGCACATAGGTCAAGTGCTGATCATGGACTAGCGGTAAATGGTTTCTGTCATTCACAGGTTTTTCATTTGTCAGATACACTAAAAACACAGATGGGATAAATTTATAAAGCCTTTTCATTTCATGGGTCACGTAACGCTTGGTACAAACATCGTCTTCGTCTTGTGGGTCTTCCACGTGAATAATCCGATGGTGATTAGCGCTATAGCCATTCACCATAAGCTGGGGCACTTTGTCATAAAACTCATACACTTTGTTATCCACATACTTTTTCGTAGTAACGTCTGTAGACACTTAAGGCTGTTTTACATGGGTTAACCGCTTTCCCTTAAAGTCATAATCTCCCTGTTTTGTGCGTGGCACTACTGACCTATCCACATAGTGTTTATTAGCAGGATCTGTTTCCTGTTTAGGATCATGTATGAGGACAGGCCTATCTTTGGCCATCAACGCACGTCCAAAGACATCCATCGTCAACCTGTAGTAGCAGTCTACTGTTTCTATGACAAGGTTCGGTGTCCTGTATATAGACAGCCGGCTAGCCTGTCTAAGCCTTAGTTGACATGAAGATTATTAAGCAGCAAGAGTCATTCCCCGTGGGGGACATGGTTTCCCATCTCTGTCCCACATCACGTGAACAACGCCATGGTTCACTGTTTCCATCTTCCATTCGCTGCATCATTGTGGGGCCTTCCGGCTGTGGAAAGACTAATCTTTTGCTAACGCTCATTACAGCGCCCAATGGTCTGCGTTTTCAAAATATTTATATTTTTGCAAAATCTCTCTACCAACCCCTCTACGTGTTTCTGGATCAAGTCATGTCTGGATTACAAAAAGAGAATATGGGTTATTTTACATTTTCCATGCAAGAAAATGTGATTTCACCGGATGAGGTAAAGCCTGATTCACTCATGATTTTCGATGATGTATCCACTGAACGTCAAGGCATCATTCAAAGCTATTTCAGCATGGGTCGACACAAACATATCGATTGCTTCTATCTTGGGCAAACGTATTCTAAAATGTCCAAACAGTTAATTCGTGACAATGCCAATGTCATTGTTTTATTTCGTCAGGACGAGAGGAACAGTCGTCACATTTATAATGAACATGTGAATCCGGATATGACCTTTCAAATGTTTACAGAATTGTGTGCCAAGTGCTGGAACACTCAACGTCATGCCTGTTTAGTGATTGACAAACAAAGTGAACTCAACCAAGGACGGTATCGCTTAGGGTTTGATCATTTTATTGCTATTTAAGGCCCTGTCTCATTCCCCATCAAGTCATTTGTCAAGACACCATGGCGTTAGCAGAGAGTCAATTGAAAAAGCATATTATTAGAGCAAAAAATACTATTCGCCAAAAGTTTCGTCAATTGAAACAATCACGTGCCAATCATGCTTTGTTTATTCAGCAACATTTAGCACCTCCACTAAAAGCCATGTTGAAACCCTCTTTCAAGCCATCTGAAACGCTACCCACCGTTTCACAAGCCACGCAGACGCTGCACGAGGACCCTGAGGAAGAGGAAGTGGAAGATTTGACTAGTGTTAGTGAAGTTGAGGATGAGGAGGAACAAGTGTTTACGCCTCAAAAAAAGGCCGCACCCCTTGCAGAGTTTTTGAGAAAAAAGAAATCCTTGGCCATGGTCGAAACACCTTGCCCTTCCAGGGCGTCTCCGTTTTCACAACTCTTGGCCACCCCTCAACATAAAGCACAACTGAAAACCATTTTAATAAAATATTATGGATCAACATTGGAACCCTATTTCACCGATCTATTTATTGGAAACACAGATACCACGTATGGTGTTCGCTATGAGGATGATAGTTTTAAAATTGGCGATTCATCCATTAAATTTGCTCGTACTAAAGCTGTCATTAAAAACATCAACTATAAATTAACCCCAGGACTGTTAAAGCTGCTCTTTTCTCGGACCCCCTCTTCCCATGATTATACGTCAGAGGATCTTGACAAATATAAATCCATTTTATTGGATACCCATGCCCATAAGAGACAGTATGATCCCACGCAACAAGTGAATGCCAATATATCTCAAAAATATAAAACCATCATTGCAAAAATGTTTCCCACTAGTCAAAGTACTCGTCGGAAAGTGTCCGCTTCGGGAGTGACATTTAAACCATTAAAACCCCTTGTGGATGTTACCTACTGGCACAATCCCAATAAGCTCGTCCAGCGGCTACAGTTGTTGCATGCTTCACGTCAAGCTGGCCATACCGGTCACGATTGGGAAATTCAAGAAATTGAACAAGAACTTCGAAATGCCAAAATTATTGTTTAAGCCCTCACCCATTAAAATGGGTATTGCTCACGAGTTGCATCGCCCAGCTAGGCGTCACTATCCGCGACTCAAGGTGATTTCACGAGGTGTGGATGAACTTTGGCAGGCTGACTTGGTTGAAATGATACCCTATGCTGGCGTTAACGACGGTGTACGCTATATGTTGACCGTCATTGATGTCTATTCCAAAATGGCCTTTGTTGAACCTGTGCGTCGCAAGTCTGGTCCACTAGTTACCAAGGCCTTTCAACATATTATTCAACACTCCCAACGTCAACCTCAGCTGCTACAAACCGACCAGGGGAAAGAATTTTTCAACAAGGACTTCTCCAGTTTTCTCAAATCTAAGGATATTCACCATTACACCACGTACAGCAATCTGAAAGCCAGTGTGGTCGAACGGTTCAACCGAACATTGAAAACCCACATGTGGAAAGCGTTTACAGCTCAGGGCACGTATCGCTGGTTGGACATGTTATCTGAACTAGTGTCACGTTACAATGACACCAAACATAGAACGATTGGGACCAAGCCACGCCTCGTGACTAAAAATATTCAGCGATTGGATAAACTGTTTAACCCCATAAAAACAGCCGATCCTAAACGTCACCGACTGAACATTGGGGATTTTGTTCGTGTGAGCAAATTTAAGTCTGCCTTCAATAAGGGCTACACGCCTCAGTGGGGGACTGAACTATTTCGAATTCGTCGAGTCAACTTGGACACTCCAGTCACCTATTTACTCGAGGACCTCAACCATCAACCCATAAAAGGTAGATTTTATCTACATGAACTTCAGAAAACAGCATTTCCTCAGCATTATCTAGTGGAAAAAGTGTTGAAACAAAAAGGAAATAAACTCTACGTCAAATGGTTAGGGTTTAACTCTACGTTTAATTCTTGGATCAATAAATTACATGTTGTGTGAACCTGTGTACTTTTTATTTATTCACACATGTTGTACACCACCTATAGCTCTATGTATACAGCGCTCCGCGCTTCGTGCATGTTCATACATGTTTGTCTTTCCCTTTCCTCCTGTGTTCTCTCATACATCACCCCCTCCCCTCTCCCTCCCTTCACCTCCCACCACTGCTGTTTGCAGCTCTTGCCTCTCTATTGGTTGTGACATCATTCCGACAAGTTGCATCATACTTTTTACTGATTCAGCGATTCCCACGCTTTGAACATTCTCTTATCGTGCACGTGGACAGCTAACGTCCCAGGCGAACACCTGTGCCGAATCAAATTTCACCTGAACTTGCATTTTGTCACGTACGAAGCAAAACAGGATGTGACTTGTTAACAGTTATCATGCACGTGGACAGATAACGTCCAAGGTGAACACCTGCGGTAGATCAAATTTCACCTGGACTTGCATTTTGTCACGTACGAAGCAAGACAGGATGTCACTGGTTTAGCGTGCCTGTGGTTTCACACATGTGTGCACGCCTTTCGCACTTCCCTGCCAGCACAATGGTCAGATTATTTCACCTTCAAGCGTCTTGGTCATTTTTTCCATTGCACCTGTTGTCAAGTCAGATCGGAGCCTTCCAATAAGCTCAAATGACATTCACCTCCTGCTCGTTTGCAAGTGTGTTTTCTGTACTCGCTTCGATCAACATAGAACCAAGTTCTCATCACCGTTTACACGTTAAAGGTAAAATATCAGAAAACGCACGCTCGCTCTGTCATACACCGACTCGTCGAAATATCAATTGATCTATTGAACACAGCCACCGTGGTCAGCGACAGGTTCGTTGAAACACACACATACCCAGCCGTATCGTCTCTCTCAACCACCACGCTTCATAAACATTATAAACAGGTAACGGTAATGATTTTTTTTCTCAACATGTATGGCGTTAGGCCCTTTGTGAATTATTTTGTGGAAACAATATCTACCACATTTGAAAGGGGGCGTTAGCCCGAGTCCTAGGACACCTCGTACACGCCCTTGGCGTTATTGGTTCGTGAAATATCGGCAAAAATCACAAAAAACACGTGTTTACCCCAAAATCGTGTTTCCAAAATTTTAAAAAATTACAACGAGTGGTCTATAGCAAATAGGACGTCTGTCCGAATCCTTGGACCCATCGTACATGCCTCTAGCGTTATTGCTTCGTGAGATATCGGCAAAATCACAAAAACACGTGTTTACCCCAAAATCGAGTTTCCAATTTTATTAAAAATTATAACGAGTGGTCTATAGCAAAGAGGACGTCAGCCCGAGTCTTTGGACCTGTCGAACACACCTCTAGCATGATTGGTTCGCGAGATATAGCAAAAAGTTTAAAATCACGTTTTTACCCCAAAACATTCTGTTTCCCTCATTCTCAAAAACTTTAACCTATTACCAAAATAAAGAGGGTTTCGAGACAAGCCATTTGACACGTCATAGAACCAAATCTGACCATGCATTCGTGAAATATAGGAAAAAGTCTAAAATCATGGTTTTACCCCCAAAAAGCCTGTTTCCCTCATTCTCAAAACTTTAACCTATTAATAGCATATATAGAGCATCGAGACAAGTGATTTGACACGTCACACGTCCAAATCCCACCTTGCGTTCGAGAGATATCGGCAAACTTCGTAGGAAAGTAGGCGACTATCTGGTTCTCTCCTCACCACCAAAACCTCTTCTTATCAATCATTTTTTCAAAAAAGCTCGCCCTCTTACAAAAATCCCAAGTGCGCATGCGTAAAAAACAAAAACAAAAATGTTCATCCATAGCGGCATCCCGTAAAACGCATGCGCTATATGGGCAACAACGTTTAAGTTCATTTTAGCAGCGCACCTTATACATGTCACATTTGAAAACAGACTTTCACTAAAAAAATTATAATTTCACCCCCTAGTAGGGGTAGGTTTTATTTAGGGATTGAAATGAATGGTCCATTGGAAAGAGGGCGTCAGCCCGAGTCCAACGACACCTCATTTGTCAAAATCGGACCATGCGTTTGAGAGATATTAATTATTTCAACTTCGCGCGGCGGCCATGTTGGTTTGTTGGGCACAGGAGTGTCAAGTGAAGCAGAACCCCCCCTACTCCACTACTCACATGAATGCTCATTGCCCTTACGAGCTATATTTTCAGCGTATGATGTTGATAATCTTTGATTTTTGTGGAATGCAGAGGCACCCAGTTATGTATTTTATACACCCCTAATCTATGGCGTATCATTTGACGGAATGAAGGTTCACCTGTCGCCTTAAGAATGGTTATTTTTGATTTTTGTGACGCTCAGAAGTCACATCATTCTAGAGTTTGGAATCATCAGGATTGGTGCATAAAGTTTTAGAAACCGTGTATTATTCTTCGCTAATGTCACCGTATCAGTTCACAACACGAGGAAGTAGCCTATAAGTGTTGTTGGTTATGTTTATGTTTATGTCGAGGAGTATACCAAACGTTTTCAAAACCTACTATGAGGTGTATTGAGAGTGGAGGTGGTGTGTGTTACTTTCAGAACATAGCACGAGGGTGATAGCAGTATCTTTAGATTTCAGAGCACTTGGAGTGTGTAGGAACATATGTGACTTTTTTCTCTTTGATTTCAACTTTTGATATTACGAAGAGCTGAGTGTGAAACTAGCTCTAGTATTAATGGACCTCTTAATAAGTGTGTATTTGAGACATACGAGCCACAGATAGGACTGCCGTTTGTGAGCTCCAAAATATACTACAGTGCATTCTGATTTCTGTGGAGGCAAGACTGCGTTATAAACATTGTCACAGCAGTGAGTCAAGGAGTGCGGACCTGTTGACTCAAGGCCGCGCTGCCAGTTATGAGCTAATATTACCCAGCATTCAAAAGTGATTCTTTAGCGAGATGACTGCTGACACACGACGAATTGTTTCCCATGAAATGTTAGATTCAATGCTAAGTTATGGTACAGATTTAGTTCACAGCTGATCGCTGGAATCCATTGTAAGACTGTTACGTCACATTTTCGAAAGTCGTTTATGCTTACGGCAGTTTATTGATGTTGTTTTCGTGAATTAGTAATCTATGAACTGAAGTTTATCCCTGTGTTTTAGAGCATGATGAGACCATATATAAAATTAGCAACTTGTGTTATTGTTGAACCTATTGGAGGCTAATGATGGGTAGAGTCTGTGCACCCACATTATTGTATGGAACTTTTCCGGTGATGATGATTGTATTTTAATTACATTAGCCGAGATTTTGCGTGCCTGAGAGCGGCGTATTGAGCTTTTTTATACCCTGTGTTATTGTGCTACCCGTGAGGTGGTAGTCAGATGAGTTATTGTTAGAGGCAACACTTAAGAAGTGTGTGCTTGTTTTCGGCATGTATCTTTATGGTCACTAGGAATCTAAACTACACAGTGAGGTATCTAAAACTACGAACTAAAAGAATAACTAAATCATGGAACCTAATTATTTTAAACTGGCGATTTAAAGAAACTATTAACTAATTTGAACTGATTCTAAATTTGATCTAATATTTTTATTGTTGACCGACGTATTGAGCCAATCTTTCCTTGGTGCAACTTACATTACTTATGACCAGCTGATACTATTTTGAGACGATGAAGGTCACTGGCGCCACTATATTTCTTAACTTGTGGGCCATTGCGACTAATGCAATGTTAGGCACAGTTCTTACTGCGCTATTGCCAAGATAATCACACGCGTTTAGATGACGATTTAATGCAAAGAGTATTCTAATCAGCGTAGGCAGGATTGGTTAATAATTAAGTGTGCATTTTCTTTATTATTGTATTTATCCATGTTCCCTCTACTATTGTGTGTATTATTGAGATTTGTTTTTGTTTGTCATGCTAGGGCATCGTTGCTATTGTAGCTTTTCTTTGCTACGAATGCTTCTCACCGTACATTAACGTAAATTAGGGCTTAGCTAAATAATTAACGCAAATATAAATGTTGGGAGTGGCACCATCGTAACTTAGCCTATTCCTTATTGGTGCTATAAAATGTAAATTTACCCTTGTGGCATGTGGACGATTAGTATTCTTGCTTTGCCGTAAATTCGATTATGTGATTATTCGTATTTGCATAGGGATTTCATTTTCGTGCCACATTCCAAGCTTGCTCGCTGTTTGATTTTTGTATGAAGGACTTTCGAGAGGGTACAACTTAACGTCAATCTAGGAATGAATTATTTATTTTTATATTTTTATTAGCTTTGCGGACTAACCAATTTTCAACCCTCCTAAGTAGGATAAGGGTTTGTGCCTTTATTGAATATTTTAACAAATTTTTCTTAAGCCTGGATATTTTTATTGCTAGCTTTGTGTTTTTGGGTGTGTTTCCTTGAGCATGTCTATGACTCCCCCCCATTATACCTGATACCCCCGGTTATCATTCTCGTACCGGAGCTGGCCTGAGGAACACATCCAATCCTCTCAAAGTGTGTGTTTGGAGGATGGGGGTAAATGGAATGCCATCTGCGGTTGGTGGTAACCTGACAATCCCATCTTACGGGCACAATATATAGAACGTTTTTACAACTTGCAAAAAATTCTCTAAAAATACATTATACAAGCTATGTACCTAATAAAATTGGTTAAGGAATAAAAAACCCTCTTCTATCAGCCATTAAAATTTTATAATATTATCTTGAACGGTTCACGAGAAAATGTACCTAGAATTGCCTAAATTAACGTGGTTAGTATACAAGATTCAATCTCCCGTTGAGTTCAATTCCAGGCATCTTCAAGAACTTCCAGATAATTCATCCGGCTGCAGCCACATGACTCAAGTCATAGCATTTTGACCGATGGCAAATGAACCAACACGTGGAGGAGCGAGGGTACATCACTTCGAGACCCGGAGAAGAAGAAATGTTCCAAGCCCAAAAATAAAATAATAACAAGAACATCATCACCACGTCCAACTCATTGCGTAGTGGCTAGCATGCTTGGCTGTCACCGCGGAGGCCCGGGTTCGATTCCCGTCTCTGCCAAGAAATTTAATTCTGGTCTGAGGACTGGAACAGGGTACACTCAGCCTCGTGAGGCGGGTTCGATTCCTACCTCAGCCATCCTGGAAGTGGTTTTCCGTGGTTTCCCACTTCTACGCCAGGAAAATGCCGCGTTGGTTCCTAACTTAAGACCACAACTGCCTCCTCCCCAATCCTCATCTGAATTACAAATACACACTCTAATACATCCATCACAATAACACAGGTTATCAGAAAAATCCACACACCCAAGTACACGGGGTTAAATGGCCACGATGTTGCAAAGTCCCTAAATCAATCAACAACAACGTTAATCTATTTATCTTGGCACTTTGCGGCTTGCATACCAGCATTGTTGTTTTGGTGTTGACTGATTTAGGGTCATTTAGCCCCGTGTGTGTATGTGTGTGTGTGTGTGTGTGTGTGTGTGTAATTTGTCTGATAACCTGCGTTATTGTGATGCCTCTATTAGTGTGTGTATTTTTTATTCAGATTACAAATGCCTGGATTAAAAGTAGAAACCCACGAATAACCACTTCGAAGATGGCTGAGATGGGAATCGAACCGACATTCTCAGTTTTGCCTCACTAGGCTGAGTGCACCCCGTTCCAGCCCTCAGACCAGAAATAAAATTTCTTGACAGAGTCAAGAATCGAACCCGGACCTTCAGGGCAACAGCCAAGAATGTTGGCCACTCCACCACGTGATAGTCTACATAATGCTGCTCACTGCCGTGTTTTAGTGTAATGACACGGTTGAAGCACAGATTAAGTTTGCATCAAGCACAATGAGTGATGACATGTTTAAACATTCAATTTCTTCACAATCGGTACTTTTTTTGGTCAAACAATATGCCACTGGTGTCAGAAATCTTAGCGGCTACTCTGATGAATAATTTGTAGCAAGCAATATTAAGAATACTGTATTGCGGAAACAGGGCGAGGAAAACTGGTAATGAGCAAAAGATTGGAGCTTTAAAATGGTGTTTTTTTTTGTTAAAAACACCGTTTTGAAGAGATTCATATTTTATGACCACTTCTAGGACGCGGTGGTAGCCTACAAAGATTTTTCTTCACTGTCGAAAATAAGAATATCCTAAGGTTGTATTTTTCCAGTGGTTTCGGAGAGATGGGTACTAAATTCCACTGTTTTTCGTGCAGAGATGCCTCGTAAACAAGAAGTATCATTATACGCATTCCAAGAATCTAACAGCAGTGCACACTCATCTCCGGTAAATGGCTTCTTGGTACCACTCCTTAAATTCGTTATTCTCCAATTTTCCTGATTTTGTCGCTTCAATATTATATATTAGATTATTTGCTCGAAACATTGTTTTAGACGCTTTGGGGTAAAAGTTTCCTGTAGAACTACGAAACATTTCGGGAATAGTGTTCCATTAGTCACGTAGCCAAGGAGGTCTGGATATCCCCCCGGGAGAGTTTTGACTAATGGCTCATAATTAAGGTGAATAAATGCCATAAAAATAATATTAAAGAACGCGTGCTAGAAATAAGAGAGCACCGTACATGGAAGAACAAGAATTCTAGGAGTAAAACTTTAATCATCAGCGTGAACCCCACCCCAATCGGATTCTGGTAAAATGAACTGAGTCTGTCACGTGCAAGCGTTGCTAACCTCGTAGATTGACTGGAACATACAATTCACTCGGAAATACCGTATTTTGTAGCGTATGATCGTACACACAGTTCAACTTTTTTAAAAAATATGTCCCATCCCCTATTCGGTTTGAATGCATTTTAAACTCCATAACCTTTACCTTATTAATTTCAATGTGCATTTGCAGGATTGCGTGGTGGTCGTGGGGTATTCGTACGTTATGCGAAAAGATGATCAGGCTGGTAGATAGAGAAAGGAGGAATTTTAACCTTCCTGTTGACCCCCTCCCTCAAGAATTAAAATCCTGGTTACATCCCTCTGTTTCTTCATAGTCATTGTAAGCATTATGGTACATGGATGGGCGAGAATATTAGTTGATTGTGCGACAGTTTCAGCATATGTTTCACCAACGAACGATAAAGTACGCTTTGCTCGCAATTCTTTCATAACGCCGCTTTTATCTGTGCTTGTACATACATGATTCATGGTACTTGGGCAATTTACTTTTGTAATCATCACTTAACTTCGCAATTTCTTGTTCGTCTCTCTTAAACGACCGGGAAGCAAATTTCTTTTTCTTTCCCTATTTTTGGTCCTGTGCCTTTTTTGAAGTACACAATCCAAGCTGGTGAGGTAATGAATTCGATTGACTCAGGTATGTTCCGCACGATTTCTTTTGCCCACAATCTTAAATCTTTGTCGCACACAGTCTGCTTGTTAGGCTTCCTAGCCTCCACAAGGCGCGAATATAACTTCTCGTACAACTTTTACACCTGCATCGAGCTTGCCACCACTTTCTCTAATTGAGGTTTCGACGGGTAAAGCTGTCTTATTGAAGTCACGGCATGGAAAGTTTTACGGAGAATACTTAGGAATACCGTACTGCATCTTACCCCCTTCATTCAACCAAAAGCGAACGGCCCTTCGCTTATACATTGAAGTGATAGAATCCATTTTTCATTGTTGCCTAATTCTATTAATAAAAAAAAAGCTTTCCAGTCGGTCAACACAAATTGTGCCCAATTGCATCACATTACATAATTCAATAGATCACAGGCAGTATACTTAAACCACGTTAACAGTAATAATAATAATAATAACGCAACAACCATAGAATAAATAAGTTTGACTCGTTACACAAGTTTTCACAAACTTATGTATTCTAAACATTGTATATATTGTGCCTGTCAGACGAGATTTTCGGGGTGCTGCCGGTCCTAAACAGCCCTTCCGACACCCTCTTCTGACCAACACACAGTACTCGGCGAACAATGCATTCATAGACTGGCCTAGCACAAGAAATTGCACTCGGGGGTGTCGGGAATAGGAGAGTTATATTTTTATGACCAGCCTAGCGGAATACATTCACAAGAAAAACACAGAGAAACCATGAAAGAATGAGGCCAGACTTCACTTAAAATCACACTAAATTTATTGATAAAATCACAATTCCCTAGCCTACTTCTGAGAGGTAAAATCGGCTAATCCGAATATAAACTGCCCTGAAAAAGAATATAAAAAGTCTCCTAGCTAATATCTGTTTTAAGCCTCTCCAAGTCCTATCCACAAAATCGAAGAAATAAATCATCACTAAGAGAGTAATACGTAATGATTCCCTACACAATTACATCGGAGATTTAATAAATAACAATAATGACAAGCATGAATTTACTAGCAAGAAATATATTTACTTGTTTACAATGCAAAGTAGTAGTTACGTTAATCAGCAGCACAATAAGAATAGCTAAGCTACGATGGTATTCTGTCCAACATTTAATTTTATTTTAAATCTGAGCTGCCCATATGTGACGTCAAAATAATACTAATAAACGAGACACGTTTATCCAAAGGAAAATAAAACACGAAGCTATGCACATTCTTATCCTAACTGGATAGTAAAAAAATTACAAAGCTATACAACCCAAATATATGACATCAAGGAATACCCTCCTAAAATGTAGAAGTAATGGCGCTCCTGTCTACCCACATTATTGCTGTTTACAAAGAAATGATCACGAGTGTGAGGAGGAAAAAGTTATGTTGGCAACTGTAGTGACGGGCCGCCACGTCTTACGTTGCATATCATCTGAACGACCGGGTTTTCAAATGATCCCGTCATTAGATGATCGTCGTCTCAAAATCGGGAATAGTCAAGAATGTATTTAAGTAGCGTCGAAGGTCGCAAACTCTAATAAATTGGTCAAAAAGAACATTTAAGTCTCCCTACAAAAACTCAATTTCTCTAGACAACACAATAACATGATCCTAAATTATAC
The DNA here is from genome assembly GCA_946902985.2 of Meconema thalassinum. Classification (NCBI taxonomy): domain Eukaryota; kingdom Metazoa; phylum Arthropoda; class Insecta; order Orthoptera; family Tettigoniidae; genus Meconema; species Meconema thalassinum. The sequence continues at coordinate 275,817,149 of OX336389.2, read as the reverse complement.
AAAGTGTCCCATTCATGGACTCAAAAATTTGCAATAACTGCATTAATATTTGTTCATTCAGAACTTGAAATCTCACACAATAGTCGAAAATATTAATGACTGTAATCATTACTCCGTGTCTAATACACAATAAAATGCTGTACTAAAATATGCTATGAACAGCTTCAAGTCTAGACCTCCTTCGAACCAGCGATATCTTGCAAACAAAACACTCAATTTCATTCAGTCTCATAGTCATCGATGCCGTAAATAAAATAACAAAACAAAGCCTCCTCTCCTCTACCGCGTGGCTTCAAAGACAGGTTCGCAGCTGGCTCAAAAATATCAAGTTTACGGGTCACAGCCTTCGCAATTCGTATACGAAAATCTTGCTACAAACCAGTGAGCTGTGTCTCGCATTCTATAATGCTGGCCTTCGCCTAGCCTTGAAAAACATATGTTAGCATTCCACTTGCTCTCGCTATTATACTGTAACATAGCCTCCTAAAGCTTTAAACTGCACAATGAGACGTAGCCATGCACTCGGCTCGTAAGAAAACTTTATACACAGTGTTATTTAAAAAATAGCCCTCCTCCAGGCATACTATGAAATGATACGATGACCAACAATAATTCAAAAATAAAGGAAGTTTCCTACCTAAAAGAATGTGCTTTAAGTAAGACCATCTAAAACTAATCTACTCCTTTATCCAGCCCTTACAGTAAGGTAGTTGAAGAGTTGTTTCACTTATATTCTGTCAGTGTTCGTTCGAGCCTCGCCTGGTGCATTTTGGCGAGTCATGACCTTCCTCCCAGCCATTATTTACGGGCTCCAATACATCCAAAATCCGTCGTGCTCCCAAGCCATGGTGTATTACTCCATCTTAGCCCCTCGTACAATAAAATGATACAATTTCAGGTGGGCTTGGCTTCGATTCCAGCGTGTGGTCATGATGACAGTAGCTTATTTCACAGAATGTAGTTATCTGACGAGTAGAAAGAATACTTGTAACACTGACGTTACACTTGTGGGGTTATAACAAATTGACTCATCACTCCGCCACAGGCTTTATGAATATCATTGACATGATATTTCCTCACTAAGAAACTGCAATCCTTACACACGATGTCTCGCCACGTGATCGTACAATATCGGGATAATCCTGATCTATTAAATTAGGATTTTCTACAGATCCACCTTCCACGTTACCAAACAGTGGTAATACACAATGATGTCACGTAGATGCTCATTTATGCATTCGATGGAGATGTTTTACAGGTGGCCGTGAGGTCGCACAGTGTCCTCGGTTCGTGCACCATGTGCAAACTTATAAGTCCGGCAGATATTGCCTAAAAATGCACGTAACTTATGAAAACAACTTCTTCCTGCACTGTACTTGGCAGTAATGCACAGATTTATCAATCCCTCGCTCAGAAGTGTACATTTACAAGTCCCTATTCCTCCACTTCACCGATAGTCAAACACGAGGGGTTGACAAATCAAGTGTAGTCGTCGTAGGTGGCGGAACTCAGCTGTAACCGCTTGAGTAAAGTACTCATTTAATTATTCCATTTCGCATATCCGCGTTGTTATACCTTTTACCAAACATGTTAAATAATTCCTAAATTGCAAGATATTGCTTCCAAATAATTCCAAATGTTTCCAAAAATACAGGATGCTTAAAAATAAATTGGCAGGAAATGAAGTCAAATTATAGTGCTCAAAGAGATGACATCGCACTCAGGCACGGTCAGTGCTGTTCCAGTGTGGCTTCTTACCAATCAATCTCAAGCTGCCATCATCTCCAAATCGAAAATGCGCAATCGGGCGCAATATATACAGTATATTTGTGATTAAGCGTAATTCATAAACATAGTATACTAATTAAGCCTAAGTGAACAAGATTCGAAGATGAACGCTTGACGTTCGAAACATGTCATTCAATTAAGTACCCCATTTTGTACATAAAGGCGTGTTAGTTTGTAATAATATCTCGTTTCTTTCAGGTTAGTGTATGTAAATATTTTCTTCCCGCCTAATGTAATTGGGCACAATTTGTGTTGACGAGCTGGAAAGCTTTCCTTCCCTTATATGCAAATACATTTCGTTTTTGAGTTTATTCTCGAGACATGATGGGTAGTTTAACGTTGATGATTTATAACGCGAACCACTTGCACTGAAATGAGCTTCTGTTTTCATTCACTTTCATGCTCGTGTGTTCTTGCCTGGCTGCGGATAGTGGAAGTGAATCTAAACAGACATCATGAGTGCTTTCCACAACCTCATATTTAATATCCAGTGAAGTTGATGTTTTCAAAATTGAGTATGAGGTTCGTTTTCAAGAAGAGCCATTACCATTTTGACGTAATTCATTTTGAATACCAATTGCATCTGCAGCTGAAAATACTGTGAGGTAAACTTAAGTACATCAACTAGATTGAACTGTACCTACTGTCACAAATAACCCATAAAAACATGTCTTTATCAAAGCACAATAGACTGATGGAACTAGATCTACTGTAGTTTGCGTTGTTGTTGGTAATAGTTCATTTTAGGGGCTTGGGCTATCTTGGTCATCATCCCCGTGTAGTTGGGCGTGTGTTGAACTTATCTGATAACCTGTATTTATGTGATGATTTTGGTAGTGTGTAACTGTATTAGTTGTTTGTTATTGTTGTTGATTCTTTAGGGGCTTTGTGACGTCTTGGTCATGTAGCCCCGTGTAATTGGGTGTGTGTAAAAATTTGTCTGATAACCTGTGCCATTGTGATGTCTGTAAGAGTGTGTGTATTTGAAATTGAAGCAGGATTTATGTACAAAGTGGCCGTGGCCTTTCATTAGTTGTCATCCCGACATTTGCCTGGACTAGAAGTGGGATACCACGGAAAACCACTTCCAGGATGGCTGAGGTAGGAATCGAACCCACCTCTTCTCAGTTTTGCCTCCCGAAACTGAGTTTATCCTGTTCCAACCCTCAGACCAGAATTAAATTTCTTGTCAGAGCCAGGAATTAAGCCTGGGCCTCTGGGTTGACAGCCAAGAATGCTAGCCGATACGCAACGTGGCGGACCTAACTGTATTCGGGGCAGGGGTATTTGCCTGGAGGGAGTGTGGAAAACTCCGGGGAAGAGCTGTACTCAGGATAGCCGATTTCAGCACCGGGATTCGAACTTCTGATATCCAGACTTTCTGCAACTGCCCTAGCGGCCGTGGTACACGATTTAACGAGCACGACTACGCTACGGGACATCTAGTTGCGGCCAGCATGTAAATATCAACCAAGTTTAAAAGAAAACACGTAGGTTCTATGGAACTGTTAACGTATAGAAGTTCTCCCTCCTTTCTAGTCAAGTCCTGTACTTGCTACTCGAACTACATATTGAACTTGACAACTTACGAACAGACCACCTCGTGTAGAAGCTACCCGAAAGGTCCGAGTTCGATTCTACGCTCTGCCAAGAAATTTCATTCTGGTCGTAAGTCTGAAAAGGGGTACACCCAGCCTCGTGAAACAAATCTGCGAATTGATGGTTTTGATTCCCATCTCATCCCTATTAGAAATGGTTCTCCGCGGTTTCTCACTTCTACTCTAGGTATGTGCCGGCATGGTACTGTACCCGTAAAAATCGAGAAGTTACTTGCTGATCATCCAAAGCAAAGCTGGATTGTAGAATAATGAAAGTCTCCGGCTAGATGAACAATCAAGATCATGCCAACAAGCTCTTCGGAATTATACACAGTAGTCTACGAGCGTGTTTTGGATGAAATAACTTAGCTTTATTTGGTAGAGTGTGAAACTTACCTTAATCTCGGGGCTTTGTAGGATAAATGAGAACATCCTATCTAAATTAGGCTGTTCCATAACAAGTCTCTACTTATAGTATAAAATAAGGCACACGAAACAGAACGTAGAAAAATATAAATGTATTAATAAAAACTAATTTAACAATAAATATCAAATAACACCAAAATATCCTTCCTCATTTACGCCCCTGAAGCTCTCATGACTTCACACATACACACTAACATTTCTAGTTACAATATGTAAAGACTCTGCCATTTACAAAAGCATAAAATAATAAAACAATTTACTTGAAATCTATTGAGTCTGGCATTCCATATACAGTAAAATGTTTAATATTCTTTACGCGTGCCTGCCTGCATAACCGGCTTGCCGTCTCGTAAAAGCTTTGACACGGTCCACGGACCTGTTCATTCACAAAACGCACAGCTGCGAAACTCGTTCCATTAAATAATCTGACCTTGCCGTCCTAACGGCTCTTACTTGCTTCGCACCTGTCAAAGGTCCCTGTCTGTTTTAACACATGAAATACGTAAACTGGCCTCATGGAAACACATCGTATTCTCAAACAATTACATTATATAAAACTCTCAATATAACAGCCATTTCTCTTCCAAACACATTCATACTACACAATACTCTTCCTATCATTCACTTACATCATTCATGACTGATGAAGCCTTCATACACGCATCAATCATCGCTATCCCAAACACTCACTTCAAAAACATTTACTCTTAATAGCTATAGACAATATTAAAAACATGCAGTAAATAATAATTATTAAAAATAATAAAACCCCTTAATTAAATAATAATGAAAATGTATATACAATATCTACACTCGTCAATCGTTCCAAAGTTTACTTTCTTAACGATATTACTCTGTTAATATGATTATTAACACTATCTCTGGTTTAAATTTTTCCTCTTCTATACTTTCAAATAATTACAATGCTATACCATCAAAGTCAAAATTAGGTTAGTTGTCATCTCCGGTTTGATATGACCGATCAATAAAGATGAGTTCATATTATTAGGACAGTTCAAGGTTTAATATAGTTTAATAATGGTTTAGTGAACAAGGATTAAATAACGTTTCCCAACATCGTTCCACCTATTCCGACTTCATGTCGTAGATCTAGTCACACTAAGAAGTTCTCAACAACTCTACTAATACACAACAATGCTTTAACTTCTTCTCACAACAGTACTTCAGTACATTAATACGGCAATACCCTCGTATTTCAACACAATATGCACTCGCAGACTCCACAATCATCTATATACGGCATGAATTCCTCGTATATCCAATACATAACATCAATAACTTCACCTCAATTGTTCCCAAGAATTGTTCAATAGTACTTACACTACTTCCTTCTAGCATTTATTTTAACGTTGTTACAATCAACTGCTTACATGTTAACAGCAATATCTGTTCAAATGACATACTTATCGTTCTCAAAACGATTATAATGAAAGATCCTAGAGGTTTACTAAACGTCGTTACTATGTTATCAATGCCATGTCTCTATACATTTAATAAAAATATAAATATTTGTTTCTCCATACTGATCATTACTTCAAAGTTACACAGCTGCAATACTACATTGACAATTAACGTAGTGTTACATTTGTGTATAAATAACAACTTGTGTTATTTCAGTGTCCAATAAATATCAATCACGACTGGATGAGATTCTACCTAACTTTCTCTAATGTCCAGATGAATTATCTTCTAAGAAGATATGTTTCAAATAAAATTACATTTAATGAAGGGCAAAACCTTCCTTCATCTAAATGGGTGTGTCAATGACTGAATGTATCTTCATTCCAAACAAAGAATGTTCATAAGTACATGACTTCATATCGTAGTCATGACGAATGTAACTTGCCAGAGCGACGATCTGTTTGCTAAAATATCAAAGACAAACTGTCTGAAATCTTGAATTAAAAATCGAAAATTGACGAATACTAACTTCATAAAGTTTTTCCAAGTGGAAAATAAATTCTCAAACAAATAGACTTCAGATCAGAAACTGAACCATTAAATTTTCAAGTATAGATGACTAATGACCATCATCCTATACGATCTTGTAGAATAAACTTAACAAACATCGAAGTGAAAATACATGAATTAAATATGGAGAAATGTTGCTCACAAATGCTGTCATAATTCTCAAACTACTTAATAATGTAATGTCTTGTAGACACATGAAGTTCATATCAGGTATTCGAAAATACCTAGGTGTTTCATCTTCCCAAGTACGAATTGTCGAAACCAAATTCGTTCCACGCCAGTGAAAGAACAGCGACCTCGGGGATAGAAGGATTTCCTCCCCGGCAAACACTCGTCTCCGCCGGACATCGGACCTCGTCTCTTGAACATGGACTCCAAGTCTCGAACAATCACCGGGCCTGGTCTCTGGTATCTTCTGTCTTCCCAATGACGAATCTTCATTTACCGACATCATTCGAATGTTCCCCATCATTATCGACCAATGTATTCGCAATAGTATCATTGTTACAAATAAAATGTGTAAGTTGTACATCGAATCACTATCGTAGATGTAAATGTTAATTTGGTTGGTCAATGGATGATTATAATTGCTTGTAGTCGAGAATAAATGTACATGAAAATACATTAAATGTACTGGATGGAAATGTACATAATGTTTCATGTTGTCTCGGCATTGTAGACATCCTAGATGTTATACATATTTCCATCGTTAATTAACGTTGCTTCATGTTGTCAATCACAACTCTGTATCGGCATACCACAATCACAATAAAGTCTTAGTCCATTATCTCACTCATCATCAATGTGTTATATAATTCCTCTTGATAAATGTTTGTAGCCATCATAATGTTCAAGTAATACAAAGTCTCAATGTTCATATAATATCACTGCGCTACTCACTTATTTTCCGTAACGTGGACTTGAATATGCTGTAGTCTCGCCGCACTAAAAGTGTTTCTTCCTACTGAGATACGCAACTTTCTCTGACAGATATAAATCGTCCTAAAACGATCTAATTACTCAAATTAATCACTTTAAATCTTCATACACCGTTGCTATGTATCTATCTGTATATACTGAATTCAATTTACTTTCACTTAAGTCGAACACTTGTTCGCTATAGACTGATATATCCTTCGCTTAACTTCACCTAGTTTGATAAGCGAGGCTTCCACTATATACTGGCCGTGATCGGCACTGTCCCCGCGAGTGGTGTCTGACCGTACTCGGCTGAATTCTACGGGAATGAACTCTCCCGGATAACACGTTTTGACTCTTCAAAGTCTCCCAGAATAAGAACGCTCCTTCTAGTCGTCCCCACTCCAGCTCGCCTTATTGTCGACGCCATTGTTACTCCCGCGTAGTTAATGGCGCGCACTTGTAATATGCTTATTACCGTGAATTTCTTCCCTTCTACGACTTTTAAAATATTACTAATATATTCTCTTAATTTTCTTGGTAATTTCAATTGAATAAAATCCTTACATAGGGCTTAAATGGAATAGTTAATCACAATAACTAGGTAAAATCCATATCTGCTTCCATAAACCCTCTTCTCTTTTGCTGTGGGCATATATCCAATGATATACTGTATTTTATAACAATAAATTGGTTATATTTCGCAGTATTATCTTGTTGCTAGGCACTTTTTGAATGTTCTAGTATATTCTCGAGCATCTCAAATCACGTGACTGGGTTTCTCCCCTTGCCTGCTTTCGCTAACAGAACTCGCTTGAGCCAATTTTCAGGATTTATATTTCAATGTTAAACTGTATCATAGGGCTCGAAAAATATCATAATTTTCATCATGTAGCATTCAAATTTCGGGCACAGTACCTATGGTTTACGGTATGGTATGACGTAACCGTGACCTGCTAACCTATCGGATTGCCTGATGTACCCATGGTTGACGATTAGAAATACTGTACGGTAGGATAGTCACCCACGTCACTTATTAGATCATCTAACCGAGATTTCTGGAAAGGTCATAAAACATGACACTTAGCGACAACAGAGTAGTTAAGCAGTCTTTCGCAAAAAATCACCATATTATCCCAGTGGACATACAATACAAGATATTTTTAGGCCACAAACCTAAAAGCCGGAAATCGAACACAGACCTTTTGGGCCAGAGCGAAGAATGCTGGCCGCTTAACAGTCCTAATGACTACGGTTCCTAACCTAAGGCCACGGTCGACTCCTACCTAAATCCTACCTCGATTACAAATACAGTATACAAACAACTTCAGATATCACAATAACACAGGTTATCACATGCACCCAAATACCGCAAATTCACCTCAAAATTACCTAAAATTCACCAAATTTACTAAATTCCCCCCAATTTCACCTGATTCCCTAAAATTCCCAAACATTTATCAAATCCCAGATTTCCCCCAAATCCCCAAACTTACCCAAAGTTCCTAAAATTCCTCAAATCCCCAGATTTCCCCTAAATTCCATAATTCACCCCAGAATTTATCAAAACTCCCCATATCCCACTAGATTGGGTATAAAGCATCCCCCGCAGGATTCCTCAAGGTCACATGAACTGTACATACAAGTAGGTACAAACATTCATTCATTCATTCATTCATTCGTTTATTTGCAATTGGGGGTGTGTCCCCCGGTGGCAAATTAGATGTGCATAACAAATAAATAATTGTACATAACAATTCACTAACAATTAAACTGGAGTATTTACACAAATAGTCAGCTTTTTCTTAAACACACCTATATGTTTGGGAAAAGGCTCTAAGACTGCGGCAGGTAGAGAGTTCCAATATTAATGTCACGGTTTACGAAAGAATATTTACCATAATTTGTTCGCTGTGGTCGGCCCTTAACTTTGAAAGGATGATCGCTCCTACCCATGTAAGTAGGCTTTTCCATACGTTTGCTAAGCTCACCCCATGCTGGTTGATTTGTATACGTGTTGTACATAGCGCAGAGTCTATATTTCATCCTCCTAGCCTCAAGTGATTCCCACCCAAGTTTCTTTAACATACGGCTCACACTGCTCCTGGGATTAAAGTCACTGAGCACAAATCTAGCGGCCTTTCATTGTACCATTTCCAACTCATTTATGAGCCCTACTTGATATGGATCCCAAACCGCCGAGGCGTATTCCAGAATAGGTCTTAAAAGTGACAAATATCCTAATTCTTTAGCAGAGGTACTACTTCCTTTTAATACCCTCATTATAAAGTGCAGGGATTTGTAAGCTTTAGATACTACACATCCTATATGACTACTCCATTTCATATCATTTCTTACGTGAACGCCCAAATTTTTGCAAGAATCTTCTTCTACAAGTATTTCCCAGCCAATGTTATATTTAAAATCTTGCCTTCGCACTTTCCCTACTTTTATTAGACTACATTTTCTTGTGTTTATTTTCATTTTATTTTCAATCGCCCACTTATAGACCAGGTTCAGGTCATCTTGAAGTACTGCATTGTCTTGTGAGTCATGTATCTTTCGATATATTACAAAATCGTCCGCAAACAATCGACAGTCACTGCGAATCCCATTTGGTAAGTCATTTATAAACGCCAAAAATTACAAAGCTCCAATTACGCTGCCCTGAGGGATACCCGACGTTACGGTAATTTCATCCGATAATCGGCCTTCAACTTTCACTTTCTGGGAACGACCCGTCAAAAATTCTTGGATCCATAAAATTACTCTTCTATCAATCTTCGTCGAAGCTAATTTATGGAGTAGCATGTCATGCGGCACGACATCAAATGCCTTCGCAAAATCTATAACTACGACGTCGACTGAAACTCCATCGTCTAACGATTTGCTAATATCTTGAAAAGGTAATAGCATCTGACTCAGGCATGAGTAACCTTTCCGAAATCCATGTTGCCTATCATTAAACCATGATAATGTTTCCCACTGTTCCCTCAAGTAGTCGCAAATGAGATGCCCCATTTGTTTACAAACGATGGACGTAAGACTAACCGGCCAGTAGTTGCCCAATTCAAGTCTGCTCCCTCCCTTAAATATTGGGACTACCGTAGCTCTTTTCCAGTCATCCGGGATTTGCGCATTGTTTATGGACACATTAAACATCACCTCTAAGTATCGTGCCACGGCCCTACCTCCTAGTTTAAGTACTTCACTAACAATATTTTCAGGACCCTTCGATATATTGTAAAGTAACTTTTGTATTAGCTTTACAATTGCTGACTGGTTTATTTGGAGAAGTGGAGCCCCTGATTCACCGTTAAGGTCCAACACACAGCTATTGGATTTATTAAACACACTACTATAAAAGACATTTAATTCATTAGCAATGGCCTGCTTCTCAGTAATTAATTTACCGTCACCAGACATTATCATCGACAAATTATTTGAATTTCCCTTTTTTCTCCTAACATAACTGTAATTTGTTTTCCACACATCGCCTCCCGAACCAAGTAAACCTTGCATATAATTGTCATGAGCAGCCCTCTTTTTTAAGACGGGCTCTCTTGATAAGGACTTAAATTTCAACATATACTTGTCACTATCATGTCATTTATTGTATAATTTCCTAATTTTCCGTTTAAGACTCCTGATTTCCCGTGTGTAATACTCAGGATCTGGGTTTTGTTTCAGTAATTTAAATGGAACAAATTTATCAATAGCGCTATTTAAAATTTTCAAAAAGTTAGTCCACAGGATATTAATGTGATTTCCTTCCGATGCCCATCCTACAAATAGCTCATTCAAATACCCCCGAAATTCGCGCTGATCCACCCTGCCATACTGGAATATGATCTTATTTGCTACATCAGAGTCTAATTTTGTAATGTCACCGTATCTAATATTTAATTCAACCCCAGACTGGTCATTAATTCCTGGTACTTTCAGACAGTTAATATACAGCTCTACAGGCCTTACGAGATAAACATCTAAGGTATTATTGCCTCTAGTTGGGAAGTCAACTACTTGGGAAAATCCCCCCTCCCTTAAGAATTTGTTTGCAGTGCTCTGAGCTTGACCACAGCTAGTTGACTCACCAGACCAGTCTACTTTGGGGAGGTTTAAATCTCCGGCAATTATTATGCTCTTTTGCATGGCATTACCCGTACAAGTTTTATCATACAGTGTGTCGAGAAGCGAAAAGTTATCTTTCGGTGCTCTATACGCCCCTATCACCTGAAGAGGGAATTTATTCCCTTTATCCGAAATTTGTACACATAACATTTCATGATCCGTATCAGCCCACTTTAAGAAACTAGCTATATTTTTGCGCACACAAATAAATAGCCGACCATCTCGCTTCCCCCGATCCCTTCTGTACATTTCGTTGGTCCCTTGAATTATTTCATTACTATTTATATTCTCATATAACCAAGATTCAGTAGCAATGACAATGTCCGGAGAATACGTCTCTACAAGATTCCAAAATTCAATTAATTTATTTCCTAAACTCTGACAATTAACTTGCAGTAGTCTTAGAGTCTTACCTCCGCAGCAAATATCCCGAAGTAGCTCCTTCTGTTCCCGTCGGCTGGCAACCTCTGGACCTGCTCCTCCTCACAATGGCCGGCACGAACCGATGACCCTGTCATGTAGGCTCCCTAGGTTGAAAGTGCCCCGTCGATTTAAATGCCCGTCTCGGGCGAAGTCACGGCCACCAATCCAGCAGTCTGAATCTACGTACACTAATCCCAGTTGTGCACAAACACAGTCCATGCGGTCATTTACAGTCTTAACTCGCCTTAACAGAACATCTCCCCGCCGAACAATGCCACTCATTATAATTTTTGCATTTCTAAACTTGCTTTTAGCTTTTCTGCCTAGTTCGTAGAGCTCCCCAATGATGTAATCAGCTGTAGCCCTTTTCTTCAAATCGTTCGTCCCAACATGGAGCAACAACACTTTAACTTTGTCACAGTCCTCTACATTTGCTTCTTCCACTTGTTGGGCAAGCTGGTCAATTTTAATCCCCGGATAACACCGCACTTTTGCACCTGATTTCCTCGAGATATTCGCACTCCATCGTATCATAGATTCACCCATTATGATAACGTCATCCTCAGTTTGCTCCTGTACGCCCTCTTCCACACTGATCCCAGTAGAAAGCCGTTCAGTCACATCCTTCGCCGTTTCCTCTGATTCACGAAGCTTTGTTCTAAGTTCCTGTATTATTTGATCCCTTGCCTTGATTTGCACCATCAAACAGTCCGGCGTATCACATACTTTACAAAACCAATTCCCGACATCACAATCCTCCTTCATGTCGCGAGACAGTGGATGATGTCATAGGACGACTGAGAGTTGCCCCCACGATCCTCTAATAACACATAGTTCTGCAGTCCCCTCAGCTACTACATATCTCGCCTGGAAATCGTTAATCTTTGATTCCACCCATAGCCTCCTAGGTCTACCTCCACTTCTCTTACCCTCGATAGCCAAACTCATTTACCTCTTAGGTAATCTCTCTCCCCCCCCCCAATCTCATCACATGACCTAACCATCTGAGTCAGCTCATACAAACAGCATCATACAGCGTGTTCATTTCTAACTTAGCCTTTATCTCGTGATTATAAGTACCCTTCTCCGATTGCTCCCATCTATTTGTCCCTGCAATCATTTGTGATACCCTCATACCTCTAACTTATGTAACAGATATCCTAAATCTACCCAGCTCTCACTTCCATACAGCAAAGTCGGTCTAAATACTGAGCGATGTAGGGAGAGTTTCGTCACTCCACAACGTCTTTCTTGCACAATACTGTAGATCGCAACTGAGAACTCATTGCATTGGCTTTTATACACCTTGACTCTACTCTATATATCCTCCCCATACTATCAACCTGAGAGAATACACAGCCCAAGTATTTAAAATATTCCACATGCTCCAATGTAGTTCCCCCTACCTGGCGTACTATTTTCTTGCGTTTCTTCCCTACGATAGGGTAGCCAAGTGGTCTATCCCAACTATTCCACACTCGTCCTAACTTTCACAGAAAACAATACCGTACTTTAACTTGGCGACATTCACGCCCTCCTTTTTTACTTTTCCCTGCGAAGTCGGGGCACTCTGCTAGTCCGTAGATATTCCAGCAACGTTGACATTACTCGCTCTGTCTGTTCCTCAGTCGCCTGCTAAGGTTTGTAACGGAGCGCTAGAATTACGTGGTGGCAGCTGGCGGAAGCATAGTTTGAGTTGAGTTCCATGTTACCTCAGAATTTTACTCAGACGCAACCGATTTGAGTGGTCAATAGCACGAAATCGATATCTTGATTTATTAAATATATTAATACTTAAACCAGCGGTGTACAGCAATTACAACCTGAGATATAGTCGCTTAAATGGAAGAAACTCTCATTTGGTTGTTACCTCAAACTTTCACTCAGACGCAGCGGATTTCAGTGACCAACTGCGCCAAAGAAAGGGTCTTAATACATAAACCAACGGTGTACAGCAATTAAAGCCTGAGTTACGGGTAATATAATGAAGAAAAAATGGAGAATATCAGGAAAATATTGTGTTTTAATATAACTCAAGTAAGATGAGAGAAAGGTGGTTTTATATGACTGATGACATATTTTGGCATATATACCTTTCATTTAAAAAACGAATTTAGCAAATCCACCCGGTAGAACGTCCGGAATGACTGACTTTAGTTTTCATAAATTATTTTAGATAATATTCTGAATTCTTCACCCTTGGGGGCAGATGACCTTGCTGTTCCACCCCTTCAACCAACAATAACTAACTAGCTAATTCTTCGCTCTCATTGTACCAAGGTTAATCCTTATGCAATCATATCACTCATTTTTCTGTTCGAACCTGTTCCATCCATCAACCTTCCATTTTCCCTTATGGTCTATGGTCAACACCTAATCACACCAGCAGGGATTCATTATATTTGTATGTGTTTCTGAAATAAAAATGAGTGTTTCTAAGAAATCTTCTGTGAATATCGTGCTAATTTATTCGTTCCTCTTCACGCATGGGATTCGAGAGCACTCCATAACCTTTACCACCCAGTGCGTTCTGAGTGTTAGAGTCTCGTGCTCAACATACATACATACATACATACATACATACATACATACATACATACATACATACATACATACATACATACATACATACATACATACATACATACTGTTTTGCCTTTCAGCATCCAGTCTAGTCTGTAAGCCTCTGCTTGCGATCAAGTCGTCCCAATGATCCCCTATTAAAAGTTAACACTGTGGCCTCCTCTGCTTCTAAACCTCTCACTTTGAAATCGTTCAAGATTGAATCTAACCATCGCCTTCTAATTATATCCATCTACTGTTACCCTTTACAGCCGAGCTCATTAACGCTTAAGATGCTTTAATCTCTCCTCTCCCATTCTCTACACATGACTCCACCTTCTGAGTCTACTCATATGAACAGTTTCATCTTAGTTTTGATCTCATTACTACAAGTACCCTCCTGCCATTGCTCCCTCTATTTGGTCCAGCAATCATTCGAACTACCCTTATATCAGTTACCTCTAACTTATGTACGAAATATCCTGAGTCTACCCAGCTCTCACTTCCATAGAGTAAGGTCGGTCTAAATACTGAGCGATGTAGGGAGAGTTTTGTCGCTACACTAACTTCTTTCTTGTAGAATACTATAGATCGTAAGTCAGAACTCATTACATTGGCTTTTCTGCACCTCGACCCTTTCACCCCGTTCCAGCCCTCACGTCAGTTTCTAAAATCCTTGACGGAGCCGGAAATCAAACCCGGGGCCTCAAGGTGCGAGGCAGGCCCGCTACCACAACACCACGGGACCGGCGTTCTCAATATCTCCAGGGTATAAATTTGGTAGGTGGGATTCAATCAGGCCAAATGGCTGGGCAGCGGTCATTTGGTAGGCCTAGGCCCTTCCTGGGCTATAGTGCCACGAGATTTTTAAGATATTTAGAACAGGTGAAATAATTTTGAATTGTATTATACATCTACTATTTCAATCTACTAATTTACCACAGTCTAAGTACGGTACTTAAATTGATCCACCTGCTTTAATTTAGTTCCTCCTATCTGGCATTCTATTTTCTTGTGTTCCTTTCCTGCCAACACAACCTTCGTATTTTAAATGCTGTTCTTCATACCATATTCCCTACATTTCTGTTGAAGTTCCAACATGTTGCCTTGTAAGCTTTCGAAGGAGTCTGTCATTAAAAACTGGTCATCAGTATAAGCCAGACTGCTTACCTGGTTTCCACCCAATTGAATCCCACCTAGCAAATTTATACCTTGGAGATATTGAGAACGCCGGTCCCGCGGTGTTGGGGTTGCGCGCCTGCCTCGCACCCGGAGACCCCAGGTTCGATTTCCGGCTCCGTCAAGGATTTTAGAAACTGACGTGAGGGCTGGAACGGGGTGCACTCAGCCTCGTGAAGACAATTGAGTAGCTGCCTGACAGTGAGGCAGCGCCCCGGTCATGGAGACCAAGATTAACGGCCGAGGGGACCCCACGCGCTGACCATGCGTCACCCCATAATCTGCACGCCAAATGACTGGGCAGCGGTCATTTGGTAGGCCTAGGCTCTTCATGGGATGTAGTACCAAGGGATTTTTAAGATATTTAGAACAGGTGAAATAATTTTGAATTGTATTATACACAGGCCAATGGATAAATATTATAGCAGTGGTTCATTATACAATGTTTCACTTCGATCCTTTGAATAGAATGCAAGATATAAAAGCATGGTTTTAAAATCATGAATTTCTCCTAACAATTAAATTACATTAGCGTCCAATATAGTATTCTTTAAATAAAGATTTAATGTGCCAAGTTTCACTACGCTCGGATGATTAAGTCGTTAGGAATAGTCATTTAAATATTTTAACTTCATGGGCCACCATGTTGATTTTGCTCTTGTCAAGTTTTTGAAAGTTTCGTAAATGAAGTTACTTTGGTGGCCTGTATTACCATACATAATTTCAGGTTGATTGCTACAATTATTTCGAGATATTGAATGTCGGTGAAATATTTCGTGCGGCCACCGAATAAAGAGAGTTGCCTGTAAAAGAGCAACAATAAATTCAAATTCATGTTGGATTGGTGACAGGTATTGAAATTTAAAAGGCTCGGATGGGATAATAGTAAGTCCTTAGGCCTACCAAGTTTCATTTACGTTGCTACAACAATTTGGAATATATTATAAAACACACGGACAAAAAGTGATCTTAGAGGCTAATATTAAATTTCATGAGATGAAAATAGGCTAGAAATACTCAGCCAATTCCCATAAGCTAGTCTTCGCTTTGACTGAGATATCGCACATGTGACTGTGATAAAGCAAAACAACTCTGTCTTCTCATTCGGATTGACGATCACAGTACTAAAGCGTAAGTAGTAATGGATCCATCTGGTGAAAAGGATTGATTGAGGTGAAAAGTGGAGGGCTAAAATGAGCTTTCTAACATTGGACCACGGTGACTGCGCTAAACACTGCAAAATGAATTGACTTCATAATATACAGCAAAGTAACAGCAAACATTTTAGTGCACAATAAAAGAAGCTTTCTCATATTTAATACGTCGTTTTCAAGTGTGAATTCATCATGTGAGAACTGTTTGGAAGCGGCGTGTTGGAGAAAGGGGGCTAAGGGAACAATATTTTCTAGATTCCTCTAAAAGGGTAAATGCACCATCTAAAATCCTAACACGTAATGTAATGTGAATTCTTCAGGTGAAAAATATTTCAAGGAATGGACGTAGGGGAGCTGGAGCAACATTACTAATACTCTAATAAGTAGTAAAATGGGAAATCTTTAGGTGAAAGCAGTTTTAAAGTGGGGTGTGGGAGAAGGAGGGATAGACGGGAAAATATTATCTAGATACCACTCGAAAAAGGTAAATGCACCATCTAATGTTATAACACGTAATAAAATGTGAATTCTTCAGGTCAATAATATTTGAAACAAGGGGCGTAGAGGACAGGGGTCAACATTATCTAGTGCACCCGTTTCCATGTGCCTTCTAGGATAGGATTCTTTCCTGGTGTCACGCTCATTCCACTACTTAACATTAAAAACAATCCTACGCATTTCTTTTCTGAGATCATAGGGACTGACTACAAGCAACACACATGGATATCATTAACAACAAGTTTATTCACTAATTGCAAAAATAAAGAACACAATGAAATAAAAAAAAACCTTAAACTTTGGGATTGGATATAAGAATCCCACAGACGTGAAAAATCGGACCACGATCTCAAAAGATCGGAAATAAAATGACATGAAGTCACACAAACATTAAATCGTCCAACCAACGCAAACATTTAAAGCAATGCATTTACATCACAATCAAAATTAACACCCGATGAAAATTATCAGTGTTCATTATCATTTTTCCAGCTGTTCTCAGACTAACCTTACTAATTTTCGGTGTTAGTATTAAGCAATCTATCTGTCAGGTTCGTTTTCAGCCAGTACGGTTGCCTGGAACCTGAACCCGTGTTAAGTTATCATTGGCTCAGGGCTAAGTAACTACACTATAAATATAAAAGTGACGTGCCTCTAACCTGACACATTATCAACATGTGCATGATAAAATATGTGAGCTCGTAACTGCGAATATTCCGAAATATTCGCGTTACAAGAATATCCGAATAAGCACTGCATCTACAAAAGCAAGTCCTCAATGTGACAACCTTGAGAACATGGCTTCACAACATATCTAATATCAATTCTAGAGTAACGTATCACCTGCACTAATCTATCGGCAGTCGTAACTCCAAGGTATACAAAACAATCAAAAACCAAACAAATCTAACACCAACATAACTACTTGAACCGAGGCTTGAACTCATGTAACCCTCACTACTAACCAAAATTCAAAAATAAACAAATCACGAACACCAACAAGTGTAGAACAAAATTTCGGATCACAAAATTTACTTTGACCATTGTCTAAACTACGAAAAAATACAAACCAAAATAAACAACATCAAAATACACCAGCTGATCGTACGTATCAGCCTACTTTAAAAATGACAGTGACGGCTATCTAATCTACTACATTTGTCTGGGTCAGTGATTTCAATGAAAACTCATACTAAGTATAACGTGAGCAATCTCGTTCCATGGCTGATTCAAAATACGGAGCAACTGTGTCAGTAACGCAATATATTTGGTAGAGTGCACACCTTGATACTCTACAAAATCGTAGATTGGGAACCCTTGTCCCACCTGAAATAAAACACACAATTGAACATGGTGCCCTGGAATCACATACCAGGCACAATCATTCATCATCGTCTAAGGAATGAATTATGTCAACCATCCTGACGGAAATACACACATAGAACCACACCCATCGAGAACACAATACTGACACATCCGCAAATAACCCTCGCCTGGGAGTGAACCATGTCAACCATCCCGACAAAAATAAAATCGGCAACCAAATCAGCATATAAGACTCATCTTAAGCTCACAACTGCTGCAACTAGTATCTGAATCACTGCCCGATGTCCTCAATTGATTAAAAATTAGCCGGTCGACCGAACTGACCTGGTCGCCTCACCAACTAACATGTTACTAGGGAAGCACTGGGATCTGATGACCGCAGTCTCCTCGCTAAGCTCTCCAAAATCTCACACTGGTCTGACAAACTTTACTGATCCGGGCCGCTAGTAAACAGTAATGTCGGAACTCGACCATTACCACCCCGTTCACAATATACTCAAATAAGGTACTGGATAAACCCCCCATTTTGCACGCACGCAAGTGAAATCCAAACAAACATCAAAAATATATGAGGGGAGTAGTGTTGTAAGGGGACTTCTGCTCCACTAAGTAAGTTGTGAGCCCCTGGTGGCCTTGGGAAGGAAGGAGTGAAGGTAGGAGGGCGTGCGATGATCGTTTTTTTTTTCGTCTCGTTGTGCTCTTTACGGGAATGTAAGTGTTGAAAAGGTGAAAAGCTGGAAACTTTTTTTTTTGTGTGGGGGGGGGGGGAGGGGGGTAAAAACGTGTTCTAGACTTTTTTTTTATATCTCGCGAACCAATGATGCCAGAGACGTGTATGAGGGTTCCAAGGACTCGGGGTGACGTCCTCTTTGCTATGAACCATGTATTATATATATTTTTTTAAATTGGTAAATTTTTGTTTTTGAAAGCAGGTGATAGTTTGAAAACCAAACATGATAGAACGTTGTGCCATGGTTGAAACGAACGATCTTTATGACCTTTTTTTTAATAAAACTTTGTTTTTTTGTTTTTTTGAAA
This sequence comes from Meconema thalassinum, assembly GCA_946902985.2. Taxonomy (NCBI): domain Eukaryota; kingdom Metazoa; phylum Arthropoda; class Insecta; order Orthoptera; family Tettigoniidae; genus Meconema; species Meconema thalassinum. The sequence continues at coordinate 275,798,116 of OX336389.2, read as the reverse complement.
ACAGTCCATTTTTTAAATTCTTATATTTTGGAAACTAGGAAGTTTACGAAAAAGTTTGTTTGACGTAAATGAAAGATCCCTACCCCCTCTACCCCCACAATAAATTTTACGTTCCTAGGTCAAAAACTATGCATTTCAAAACTTTTTTAAATTTAAAATAAAAGAGTGTTTGTAGACAGAGAGAGACGATACCGTTAGGCATGTGTTACAACGAGGCTATGACTGGCCATGATGAAAAGAGGAAATGGTTATTTCGACGGGGCGATGTATGGCAGAACGAGAGGTCGCTTTTCGATATTTTCCTGTGACAGATGAATGAAGGTGAATATTTCGAAAATCCCTCATGATGATCTTTAAACATGTTAGTAAAAACTGACTAGTAACCTGACAAATGCATAATGGTATCAGACGAATAAAAGCAAGGCTTTTATAGTCGACAACAAGAGAACTTGCTTTTTTTGTATGTCTGACTGGCAGCCAGAACGGAAAGCAGGATATCTGCTCGAGAGGCCTGCTTGGAGCCTGGCTAGCCAGCTAAGAGAATGAAATGTGGGTGAGTGCTGACAACATTGCTGTAAGGTGATAACAGTTTGGAACAATGTGGCAACTCTGTAATGGAGACAATATTTCACATCCTGTCAGCCAGGCCCCGAGCAGAAGCGGGTGAGAGGGGAGAGGAAGGAAACCTCTACACAACAGGAAATCACGTGACCACAGCAGAGCGGTCAGAGGCGCGGCCAGAGCGCCGGGGAGAGGTGAGGGGAGGAGTGGAGAACCCATGACAGCCAATAGCGAAACGAGTTGTATGTCAACATGGAGTGAAAAAGTGAGACGCAGGTGTGGAGAGAGAAAGAGAAACATGTATGGACATGCACGAAGCGCGGAGCTCAGTACACAGAGCTCTCGTACAACATGATTCAATAAAATAAATAAATAAAAAAGTGCACAGGTTCACACAACATGTAATTTATTGATCCAAGAATTAAAGGTAGAGTTAAATCCTAACCATTTTACATATAGTTTATTTCCTTTTTGTTTCAACACTTTTTCCACAAGGTAATGTTTAGGAAACGCTGTTTTCTGAAGTTCATGGAGATAAAATCTACTTTTATAGGTTGATGGTTGAGGTCCTCGAGTAAATAGGTGACTGGGCTGTCCAGCTTGACTTGACGAATTTGAAATAGTTCGGTCCCCCACTGAGGTGTGTAGCCCTTATTGAAGGCAGACTTAAATTTGCTCACACGAACAAAATCCACAATTTTTAGTCGGTGACGTTTAGGGTCTGCTGTTTTTATGGGGTTAAACAGTTAATCCAGTCGCTGAATATTTTTGGTCACGAGGCGTGGCTTGGTCCCAATCGTTCTATGTTTAGTGTCATTGTAACGTGACACTAGCTCTGGTAACATGTCCAACCAGCGGTAAGTGCCCTGAGCGGTAAACGCTTTCCACATATGGGTTTTCAATGTTCGGTTAAACCACTCGACCACGCTGGCTTTGAGATTGCTGTACGTGGGGTAATTGTGAATATCCTTAGATTTGAGAAAACTGGAGAAATCCTTGTTGAAAAAATATTTTCCCTGGTCAGTTTGTAGTAACTGAGGTTGGTGTATGGATTGTTGAATAATATGTTGAAAGGCCTTGGTGACTAGTGGACCAGACTTGCGACGCACAGGTTTAACAAAGGCCATTTTGGAATAGACATCAATGACGGTCAACATATAGCGTAAACCGTCGTTAACGCCGGCATAGGGTATCATTTCAACCAAGTCAGCCTGCCAAAGTTAATCCACACCTCGTGAAATCACCTTGAGTCGCGGATAGTGACGCCTAGCTGGGCGATGCAACCCGTGAGCAATACCCATTTTAATGGGTGAGGGCTTAAACAATAATTTTGGCATTTCGAAGTTCTTGTTCAATTTCTTGAATTTCCCAATCGTGACCGGTATGGCCAGCTTGACGTGAAGCATGCAACAACTGTAGTCGCTGGATGAGCTTATTGGGATCGTGTCAGTAGGTAACATCCACAAGCGGTTTTAGTGGTTTAAATGTCACTCCCGAAGCGGACGCTTTACGACGAGTACTTTGACTGGTGGGAAACATTTTTGCAATGATGGTTTTATATTTTTGAGATATATTGGCATTCACTTGTTGAGCGGGATCATACTGTCTTTTGTGGGCATGGGTATCCAATAAAATGGTCTTATATTTGCCAAGGTCCTCTGACGTATAATCATGGAAAGAGGGTGTTCGAGAAAATGGCAGCTTTAACAGTCTTGGCGTTAATTTATAATTGATGTTTTAATGACAGCTTTAGTACGAGCAAATTTAATGGATGAATCTCCAATTTTAAAACTATCATCCTCATAGCGACACCATACGTGGTATCTGTGTTTCCAATAAAAAGATCAGTGAAATAGGATTCTTGTGTTGATCCATAATATTTTATTAAAATGTTTTTCAGTTGATCTTTATGTTGAGGGGTGGCCAAGAGTTGTGAAAACGGAGACGATCTGGAAGGGCTAAATCCGCTACCCCAGACAAAATTATGTTACGTCTGACCTCCACTGGTAACTGACCTGATATCGTTTCAAGAATTTCCTCCTGTGTCAATGGGGGTTGAAGGAAACGAAGACGGGATAACTGTGAAGTGAAAAACTCTGAGCAGCTAGTCAGACCAGTACTACTACACTTTCTAGAGTATATTTTAACTCTCATAGCGTGCTGAACCTCGATGGACCAAAATCGTTTGATGAACGATTCAGAGAACTGTTTGAAATTGTCGAAGGTATAACGGAATGCTCTGAACCAATTCAGAGGTCCGTCTGCAAGATGTCTCTCCACAACTCGTAGTTCTCTATCCCTACTTACGTGATGTTCCAAAAAATAGTCCTAAAGATTTCTAATAAACTCGATCGGATTTAGACCCTCGGTGTTTTGATTTTTTTATTTTCTCTTCGCAATTCCTAACGATACTCACGTTAGATCTGTCGGTAGGTGTAGATGTTCTAAAATCCCTGGGAACATACTCGGGAATATTTGTGCTTGGAACTTCTGACCTAAGTCTTGACTGTTCAGTTTCTTCTTCCCCTTTAGACCGTGCCATAAATTGGAAAATTCCTAGCGTGGGGAACTATACCTTCCCTAGTGGAATTTATAGTAGTCTTTAGTGTTTCAAATTGCGATTCGAATTCGCTTCTTAATGCATTCACATCTACATGATCAGTTAAATTGAACTTACTTAACTCCTGCGTGATCTCGTTCAATTCAGATGTCTTTTTCTCACGCTCTGAGTTAACATCTAACTTCACTTGATCTAATTTCAGGGTTACGGTCTTAATCTGAGACTCTTAGTCTTCCCTAAGATTATTAACACTATCTATTTGCATAGTCTGAACTGAATTAATTCTTTTTTCAGTGTCCTCTCTTGCTTGGGAAATGTCTTTGTTAAGTCTTATTTCTGACTTGGAAATCCTTAGTTCTAAATCAGATTTTATATTGTTCACAATATCTTCGTTAATTTTAGTAATCTCTCCTCGAATGATGGTTACTTGATCACTAACAATTGCCTTAAGGTCGATTTCAATGTCTTTCCTTAAAACCTTGTTATGCTCATCCACCTTTTTCTTGAGAATAGTCATATATCCCTCCAATCTAGACAAAGTTCCTTGTGTTTCAATCGCTTCGTTTGAAAATTGCAATTGGAGAGCATCTAAACTTTTCTGGTTTCCTTTTTGATTACTATCCAGTTCCAATTTAATGTTTCTGACATCCTCCTTAATGCCAGAAACACTAGATTGTATACTGGTTACAAACTTTTCTGTGCTAACTATTTTAGCCTCAGTGCTGTGATGTCAGTCTGGGCTGCATCTATTTTAGTTTGCGTAGCTGTGATATCTGTTTGAGCTGCATTTAATTTTACTTCAACCGATGCTACATTGGAACGCACGTGACTTACTTCCACGTTAATATTACTAATGTCCAGTTGAACAAGTCTAACGTCTCCCTGGACACTGTCTACACTTGTCTCTACATCATCAATTTTTTCTTTAGTCTCTTTAGCCCTATCTGAGATTTTACGGTTACTGACTTGAACACGTTTGAGAGATAAATGAAGTTGAGACATATCTCCCTGGGCTGATTCTATGTTTTTATTAACTAACTCAGTAATATTATTTAAACTAGTTTGGGAATTCGACCTGATATCAGCCAAATCGTGTTCATGTTTGCCCATCTTTTCTTGCATGGCCAGTAGCAAAGCCACAACATTGTCCATAGTGGCTGTAGCAGACATGTTATACAATTAAAGAGAAATACAGGAATGCAACACATTTATAGCAGAATTGACACACTTCACCAATATGAGCATTATAATTAGTTTGGCTTCTAAACTTAATAACTAATTTAAATCTACTAAAAAATAGGTGTGTGAGTATTGTGATTCATATTAAGAATGGTTTAAATTATAATCGCAAGTCTAAAATATTAAATTTATTATTAAAAATAATGAATTTAGTATTACTGATGATCTTCCAAATATCATCGCCGGTCACATAAAATGGCCGACAAGCATGGAGTGAAAAAAGGGCCCCATGTCATGCCCCATATGACCACTCTGATCTATAAAAGTTTCCAAGAAATGTCTCTTATGATCATATTGTAATCATGTACAATTACATTTTAAAGGGACAGATGAAATATCAAATGAATTTAAATTAATGGCGTTAGTTCTATCTGTATGCCAGGTAGATTGAGTAAACTCATATTAACATTTCTAAGAAACGCGAATTCCCAACAAATTCGAATTCTGTAATCGTAGCAGTGCCCAAAAAATGTTGACGACTAGATAATCCGAAAATGCCAACTCGATAACCACATGCAAATGGGTTGTCAAACGAAGATGGTCTTCTATTATAGTATTCGCATTGTGGTGTTTGAAGCCATATTTTCAGTGTTGCCTTAGTAAACAAGAGTTTAGTGCTTTTCAGTCGGTCAACACGAATGTACCCAAAAGAGATGGGTTATGCCCTAATCCTGAAATAAATTACATGAGATACACACAGAGAGAAGGCCTAGCAATGGGATCGCCACTAAGTGGCTTAATCGCTGACATCTTCATCAATGCACTAGAAAATGCGTTCTTAGAAAAGACTTCAACAAAGGGAATAGTAATATGGAAAAGATACGTAGATGATGTAATTTGCATCTACGATACTGAACTAACAAGCGAAGAAACAATTCTCCAATCCATTAATAGCCTTCACCACTCTATCAAATTCACTAAGGAATCCGAAATAGACCGGAAAATAAATTATCTCGATATAACTATTGAACGTAAAGACAACGACCTTTCATATTCCATATTCCGGAAAGCAACACAAACCTCGCATGCAATCGACAATCAGTCTAATCACCCCAGTACGCACAAACTAGCGGGTTTCAATTCAATGGTGCACAGAGCTTTAAACATACCCATGTCAAAAGACAACTATAATAAGGAAATAAGAACTATTATGCAAATAGCAAAGGAAAACAACTTCTCGCCAAGCAAAATAAATCAAATTATAGCCAAACATAAAAATAAAGATGAAACGATTCCCAAACCGGACAGTAATGAGAAAAAATTTGCGCGTTTCAACTATGTGAATGCGAATACATATAAAATCACTAACCTATTCAAAAAGCAAGGCATAAAGATAGCTTTCACGACGAAAAACACAACCGCTAGGCACCTCCTAAATAGTAATCTAAATAAACGTGACCCGTATTCAAGGTCAGGGGTATATTCTACAACGTGCCATGACACCGATTGTCAAGCTAATTACATCGGGCAGACTGGAAGGCGAGTAGACACACGTTATAATGAACATAGGAATGCGATAAGATACGGAACACATTCAGCCGTGTGCGAACATATGTGTGACGCAGGGCACAGCTTCACCAACATAGAGTCGGACCTTAAAATAATCCATCACGAATCGAAAGGCAGAGCTCTTGACATAAAGGAAGCAATCGAGATACACCTAGCCAAACGAAACAATCCCAACAATCTAAATGAACACACGTTCATGGAGAGCTCACCCCTCTTCACGCTACTAAAAAACACACCCTGTAGGAAACAAAACACAATTTAGCGACACAGCCAAGCTAGATAAAAAAGGGGGAAATTAGGGGGTTATTAATAGGTAAATGTTATCTGGATCAGGTGTACGATGTACTTTACTTCTGCAATAAACCAAGGCCCATATTCGCAGCAGTATTAAAGGTGCCGGGACGTCCTCATAAGACCGTCAACGCTTAGTTCGAATGGGTTATGCTCCACGCGTGGCGAGGGCTAATCCACGGTCTTTAATAGTTGTAGACCCACCTCATTCAATAACATACATCTTATCTAGGTTGGCAACACCTCACATAAACACATCGCTATCACTCCCCACAGCACGTAGGAGCAGGGGGGGAGAAAGCAGGGAAAAACCAGTCGTTAAGATAACCACCGCAGTCGACCGCACAGTGAGTTCCAGTGAGCACGAAAACTGCGAGTAGCTGTTGTACGGAAGACAATCAGATAAGTAGTTAGCCTAAAATTTTATAGTTTAACCATAGTTTACAACCATATAATCTCTCTAAAGTACAATCTACGGATAGCTATCACCATTTAGCATTTCACCTAACATATATACTGCATTTAGAATACACTGACAGTTGCAGTACCAATACTGCAACTAAATAATTGTACATATTATAAATATTTTCACCTGTATTTCAAACATAGATTTTGTAGCCTAAGTGTAATGGATCTGATGATGATCGCTTGACGATCGAAACTGGTCATCCTAGTGTTTTATTAATCTCATGTAATTTATTTCAGGATTAGGGCATAACCCATCTCTTTTGGGTACATTCGTGTTGACCGACTGAAAAGCACTAAACTCTTGTTTACTAAGGCAACACTGAAAATATGGCTTCAAACACCACAATGTTCACGGCTAGTCAGGCAAATCGTGAAGCCAAGAAATTCAAATCACTCAGGCTTAAACTCATGAATTTAGACAAGTCAATTTGGTTCAACAAAAAATGTATAGAACTAAACCTCACCCCTAAATACGTACCAATTAAAACCGTACCGAACACACCAGCCTCGATCATTTCAACCAAACAAGCCAAAGCGCTTTGGATAAAAAACGAATTAAGATTTGCATACATAAGAAAGCAAAACATTAACCAACAATTGTACGACATTCAATTGCAACTAAGTAATTTCTGGCACGCAGCCCAATGGGACAGCTTCACCGAGCACCTACATGACACCATCAAAATCAGAGCAACGAGGAAGCATGAAACGCTAGAAAATAAATTAAGAAAACTAGGAGAAACACAGAACCATCAATCTAACGAACAACACACGAATAACAATGAATTCAATTTCCACAGCAGAGTAAACAACAGAACGAACGTAACCTTTTCTCAAGGTGAAATGAATATGTTAGACAAAGGTTTGAAATACAACTGCACAGACGCACACATGAACCACAATATAAAACAGTTAATCACAGATATTGAGATAGCCAGTCACAAGCTCCCAGCAGAAGACAGGGAATTAACCAAAAATCTCGCCACCAACGAAGCCAAAAAATCCTCAAACGAGAGGGCGATAGCAATAACATTCAAAACAACAAACAACTCAAAGAAATAAAGTCGTTGAAACAAAAAATAAAAGAACATGACTTAATCATCACAAAAGCAGATAAGGGAAACACTACAGTAATTTTGAACAAAACAGAATACATTGAAAAAACAGTCGAATTCCTAAACAACAACGAAATCAAGGAATTAACAAAAGACCCCACCAACAAATTCCAAAAACAAATAAAAAGTGCGCTAAAAGAAACAGAATACATACTGACCAATGCCGAAAAATCAAAACTAATAAACATGAACCCGAAAATACCGTCATTGAGGGGACAACCAAAAATACACAAAAAGGAATGCCCAATGAGACCAATAGTCAATTGTAGGAATGCCCCTAATTACAAAATCAGCAAAGAGTTACTAAAAATCTTAAAATGCCGTCTTTCCAACGACAAAAACAACTCTGTAAAGAACACAACAGAACTAGTAACAGCACTGAACACCCTACAAATGAAACCTAGCTTCAGGCTAGTATCCTTCGACGTAACTAACATGTACACCAATATTCCGATTATTGAAGCAATCAACACTATCGAAAACAACTTAAAATCCAACAATTCGGTAAAAGAAATTGAAGAGATTGAGAGATTACTGAGGGTCGTTCTCACCCAAAACGTGTTTCAATTCGACAATAAAATATACACACAGAGAGAAGGCCTAGCAATGGGATCGCCACTAAGTGGGTTAATCGCTGACATCTTCATCAATGCACTAGAAAATGCGTTCTTAGAAAAGACTTCAACAAAGGGAATAGTAATATGGAAAAGATACGTAGATGATGTAATTTGCATCTACGATACTGAACTATCAAGCGAAGAAACAATTCTCCAATCCATTAATAGCCTTCACCACTCTATCAAATTCACTAAGGAATCCGAAATAGACCGGAAAATAAATTATCTCGATATAACTATTGAACGTAAAGACAACGACCTTTCATATTCCATATTCCGGAAAGCAACACAAACCTCGCATGCAATCGACAATCAGTCTAATCACCCCAGTACGCACAAACTAGCGGGTTTCAATTCAATGGTGCACAGAGCTTTAAACATACCCATGTCAAAAGACAACTATAATAAGGAAATAAGAACTATTATGCAAATAGCAAAGGAAAACAACTTCTCGCCAAGCAAAATAAATCAAATTATAGCCAAACATAAAAATAAAGATAAAACGATTCCCAAACCGGACAGTAATGAGAATAAATTTGCGCGTTTCAACTATGTGAATGCGAATACATATAAAATCACTAACCTATTCAAAAAGCAAGGCATAAAGATAGCTTTCACGACGAAAAACACAACCGCTAGGCACCTCCTAAATAGTAATCTAAATAAACGTGACCCGTATTCAAGGTCAGGGGCATATTCTACAACGTGCCATGACACAGATTGTCAAGCTAATTACATCGGGCAGACTGGAAGGCGAGTAGACACACGTTATAATGAACATAGGAATGCGATAAGATACGGAACACATTCAGCCGTGTGCGAACATATGTGTGACGCAGGGCACAGCTTCACCAACATAGAGTCGGACCTTAAAATAATCCATCACGAATCGAAAGGCAGAGCTCTTGACATAAAGGAAGCAATCGAGATACACCTAGCCAAACGAAACAATCCCAACAATCTAAATGAACACACGTTCATGGAGAGCTCACCCCTCTTCACGCTACCAAAAAACACACCCTGTCGGAAACAAAACACAATTTAGCGACACAGCCAATCTAGATAAAAAAAGGGGGGAAATTAGGGGGTTATTAATAGGTAAATGTTATCTGTATCAGGTGTACGATGTACTTTTCTTCTGCAATAAACCAAGGTCCATATTCGCAGCAGTATTAAAGGTGCCGGGACGTCCTCATAAGACCGTCAACGCTTAGTTCGAATGGGTTATGCTCCACGCGTGGCGAGGGCTAATCCACGGTCTTTAATAGTTGTAGACCCACCTCATTCAATAACATACATCTTATCTAGGTTGGCAACACCTCACATAAACACATTGCTATCACTCCCCACAGCACGTAGGAGCAGGGGGGAGAAAGCAGGGAAAAACCAGTCGTTAAGATAACCACCGCAGTCGACCGCACAGTGAGTTCCAGTGAGCACGAAAACTGCGAGTAGCTGTTGTACGGAAGACAATCAGATAAGTAGTTAGCCTAAAATTTTATAGTTTAACCATAGTTTACAACCATATAATCTCTCTAAAGTACAATCTACGGATAGCTATCACCATTTAGCATTTCACCTAACATATATACTGCATTTAGCATACACTGACAAGTGCAGTACCAATACTGCAACTAAATAATTGTACATATTGTAAATATTTTCACCTGTATTTCAAACATAGATTTTGTAGCCTAAGTGTAATGGATCTGATGATGATCGCTTGACGATCGAAACTGGTCATCCTAGTGTTTTATTAATCTCATGTAATTTATTTCAGGATTAGGGCATAACCCATCTCTTTTGGGTACATTCGTGTTGACCGACTGAAAAGCACTAAACTCTTGTTTACTAAGGCAACACTGAAAATATGGCTTCAAACACCACAATGTTCACGGCTAGTCAGGCAAATCGTGAAGCCAAGAAATTCAAATCACTCAGGCTTAAACTCGTGAATTTAGACAAGTCAATTTGGTTCAACAAAAAATGTATAGAACTAAACCTCACCCCTAAATACGTACCAATTAAAACCGTACCGAACACACCAGCCTCGATCATTTCAACCAAACAAGCCAAAGCGCTTTGGATAAAAAACGAATTAAGATTTGCATACATAAGAAAGCAAAACATTAACCAACAATTGTACGACATTCAATTGCAACTAAGTAATTTCTGGCACGCAGCCCAATGGGACAGCTTCACCGAGCACCTACATGACACCATCAAAATCAGAGCAACGAGGAAGCATGAAACGCTAGAAAATAAATTAAGAAAACTAGGAGAAACACAGAACCATCAATCTAACGAACAACACACGAATAACAATGAATTCAATTTCCACAGCAGAGTAAACAACAGAACGACCATAACCTTTTCTCAAGGTGAAATGAATATGTTAGACAAAGGTTTGAAATACAACTGCACAGACGCACACACGAACCACAATATAAAACAGTTAATCACAGATATTGAGATAGCCAGTCACAAGCTCCCAGCAGAAGACAGGGAATTAACCAAAAATCTCGCCACCAACGAAGCCAAAAAAATCCTCAAACGAGAGGGCGATAGCAATAACATTCAAAACAACAAACAACTCAAAGAAATAAAGTCGTTGAAACAAAAAATAAAAGAACATGACTTAATCATCACAAAAGCAGATAAGGGAAACACTACAGTAATTTTGAACAAAACAGAATACATTGAAAAAAACAGTCGAATTCCTAAACAACAACGCAATCAAGGAATTAACAAAAGACCCCACCAACAAATTACAAAAACAAATAAAAAGTGAGCTAAAAGAAACAGAATACATACTGACCAAAGCCGAAAAATCAAAACTAACAAACATGAACCCGAAAATACCGTCATTGAGGGGACAACCAAAAATACACAAAAAGGAATGCCCAATGAGACCAATAGTCAATTGTAGGAATGCCCCTAATTACAAAATCAGCAAAGAGTTACTAAAAATCTTAAAATGCCGTCTTTCCAACGACAAAAACAACTCTGTAAAGAACACAACAGAACTAGTAACAGCATTGAACACCCTACAAATGAAACATAGCTTCAGGCTAGTATCCTTCGACGTAACTAATATGTACACCAATATTCCGATTATTGAAGCAATCACCACTATCGAAAACAACTTAAAATCCAACAATTCGGTAAAAGAAATTGAAGAGATTGTGAGATTACTGAGGGTCGTTCTCACCCAAAACGTGTTTCAATTCGACAATAAAATATACACACAGAGAGAAGACCTAGCAATGGGATCGCCACTAAGTGGGTTAATCGCTGACATCTTCATCAATGCACTAGAAAATGCGTTCTTAGAAAAGACTTCAACAAAGGGAATAGTAATATGGAAAAGATACGTAGATGATGTAATTTGCATCTACGATACTGAACTAACAAGCGAAGAAACAATTCTCCAATCCATAATAGCCTTCACCACTCTATCAAATTCACTAAGGAATCCGAAATAGACCGGAAAATAAATTATCTCGATATAACTATTGAACGTAAAGACAACGACCTTTCATATTCCATATTCCGGAAAGCAACACAAACCTCGCATGCAATCGACAATCAGTCTAATCACCCCAATACGCACAAACTAGCGGGTTTCAATTCAATGGTGCACAGAGCTTTAAACATACCCATGTCAAAAGACAACTATAATATGGAAATAAGAACTATTATGCAAATAGCAAAGGGAAACGAACTTCTCGCCAAGCAAAATAAATCAAATTATAGCCAAACATAAAAATAAAGATAAAACGATTCCCAAACCGGACAGTAATGAGAAAAAATTTGCGCGTTTCAACTATGTGAATGCGAATTCATATAAAATCACTAACCTATTCAAAAAGCAAGGCATAAAGATAGCTTTCACGACGAAAAACACAACCGCTAGGCACCTCCAAAATAGTAATCTAAACAAACGTGACCCGTATTCGAGGTCAGGGTATATTCTATAACGTGCCAAGACACCGATTGTCAAGCTAATTACATCGGGCAGAGTGGAAGGCGAGTAGACACACGTTATAATGAACATAGGAATGCGATAAGATACGGAACACATTCAGCCGTGTGCGAACATATGTGTGACGCAGGGCACAGCTTCACCAACATAGAGACGGACCTTAAAATAATCCATCACGAATCGAAAGGCAGAGCTCTTGACATAAAGGAAGCAATCGAGATACACCTAGCCAAACGAAACAATCCCAACAATCTAAATGAACACACGTTCATGGAGAGCTCACCCCTCTTCACGCTACTAAAAAACACACCCTGTCGGAAACAAAACACAATTTAGCGACACAGCCAAGCTAGATAAAAAAGGGGGGAAATTAGGGGGTTATTAATAGGTAAATGTTATCTGGATCAGGTGTACGATGTACTTTTCTTCTGCAATAAACCAAGGCCCATATTCGCGGCAGTATTAAAGGTGCCGGGACGTCCTCATAAGACCGTCAACGCTTAGTTCGAATGGGTTATGCTCCACGCGTGGCGAGGGCTAATCCACGGTCTTTAATAGTTGTAGACCCACCTCATTCAATAACATACATCTTATTTAGGTTGGCAACACCTCACATAAACACATCGCTATCACTCCCCACAGCACGTAGGAGCAGGGGGGAGAAAGCAGGGAAAAACCAGTCGTTAAGATAACCACCGCAGTCGACCGCACAGTGAGTTCCAGTGAGCACGAAAACTGCGAGTAGCTGTTGTACGAAAGACAATCAGATAAGTAGTTAGCCTAAAATTTTATAGTTTAACCATAGTTTACAACCATATAATCTCTCTAAAGTACAATCTACGGATAGCTATCACCATTTAGCATTTCACCTAACATATATACTGCATTTAGCATACACTGACAGTTGCAGTACCAATACTGCAACTAAATAATTGTACGTATTTTAAATATTTTCACCTGTATTTCAAACATAGATTTTGTAGCCTAAGTGTAATGGATCTGATGATGATCGCTTGACGATCGAAACTGGTCATCCTAGTGTTTTATTAATCTCATGTAATTTATTTCAGGATTAGGGCATAACCCATCTCTTTTGAGTACATTCGTGTTGACCGACTGAAAATCACTAAACTCTTGTTATAGTATTCGAGAATGCTAATTCGAATGCCACAACGGTTGGGTCGCCAAATTAAGATGTACCCGTATCCACGTGGTCTTACATGTTGGAATCCGATGGAAGAGCTGGATCGTAGAATCTGGAAATACCCGGCTGAATTAACCCCCAAAACTCTACCATTTAGGATCAACCAGGTATATGGACACCTTATTATAAAAGAATGTGATAAGAAGATGCCAGTGGTTGATGAAATGAAAACGAAAATCAGCTCAAAATGAACTAACAAGACTCTTAAAAATTAAATTAATCTCGGGCAGAATGCTGAGCATTCAATAAAAATAACCCACTGGTCCTCGTAGCACATCCTGGTTCTTAAATAAATCACCAATTCATTCGAAGAAAATTTAAAATTGGATCAACAGTTTATTGTCTAAGAAACTGCTGCACTTGTGGAAATTCTCTCCTCTCAACAAAAATATATGATTGCTTCTACTGAAGCACATAATAGTCAGGTGTGACATTAGCCTGAAATGTGGCTAAAATATACTGCTCAAGAATTATAGCATTTTAAACGAAGTTCAAAATAAACGTCATTAGATTCTACAAGATCGTACAAATAAATTTAACAAATTTAAAAACCCTAATAAATTTGTATTAATCTATATACAAGACATTTAATTCGTTGTTCGAATTTCTCCTACATTATTCATAAATCCATTGACAAGTGTTCTATTGAGATCTGTTAGAGTCTTATTTAGGCATATCCGACGAACAATGAAGTTAATCCAACGTTATATCGCTTCAAAATAGTATAACAATTCATTTTAAATTATTCATAAAATATTTAAATTAACATCCATTAAACTTTCACTTATTATTATTATTACAATGTTATACAAATATTATTACACGTCTGTTAAATCCGAACTTTTCACAAAAACAAATGTTACTATTAACAATTCATTTTAGATTAATTGTTACAATGCATAACTTGGTTTAAATGTTGGATTTAAATGTTTACTGCCATCTAGTAACCGAAATCGTGACTGTAATTCACATTCAAAAATACACATTAATTTACTCAGTAATAGCTTATCATCTCATTTAATACTGGAAATCTGATATTGACCATCCATCGATGCCTAATTTCTACTTCATTATAACTCAATTCTCGCAAACATTAATTGCTTTACACGTATATTAGCTCTCAATAGCTATAAATAATTACCAAACATTTTTAAGATCCAAAAAGCTTTTATACAACAATCGTAAAATACCATGTTTCATAATGGACAAAAGTTAGAGTGTCATCGACAATTTTTATCAAAACAGTGTTAAATATGTTGTATTCACATGTTCAAATAATAGTATTAGTGATTTTCCAAAATTTTCATTTCATTTTATGACGAATATATTTTATAAATCGATTTCTTTTCTTTCAATAATATTTCATTGTACTCTCATTTTCACAAAGATCTTTCAAAGAATTATAGATTGATCACTATCAAAAAGAACAATTCAGTCTTCGCCTAAACTAAATTCGAAATGGAAATCCTCCTCTAAGGACACGTAAGAAACTACACCATGAAAAATAGCCTGTCTTAAGAAGGTACAAATAATCCATTAGAATCAAACGCTTAACCAAGTTGGAGTCTTCCAAAAGAATAAAGAAAGTAGAAAAACTGAACGAACTCGAAAAAGTGTCTATATTCAAAAAGAAATTCAAGATTGTGGATCGCAAAAGCCTAATCCAAAAACGTAATTTTTCACACTAGAAATCACTATATTTCCGAGTCTATATCGAACTCGATGAAAAATAGACTAACTCGTCTATCAAACAATGTTGCATGAAATGCCAAATATATTCAGTTTCGTTACTTAAATAGTCACAAGTATTTATTCTGAATAATGTTCAAGTGTACGTTGAATATCGGTCATCTTCTTGCTAACGACTATTCTTATATAATTTTATCGTAGTCTTGGCCCTGTTCTTCTTATATCGTGTCTTCACAACTAATTATAATGCTCAATTTATCGCCAATGTAAATTTAGAAAAAGAAAAGTAATGCTTTAAAAATAACATCACATTTAAGATTAATATTAACTACAAGAAAAAATACATGCTTGGACAGAAATGATAAAAGTATCAAGTCTAGCCCTAGAATGCACTTTCTATCTACTGAATAAAAATTTGGTGAAAGAAGAACATTCTAAAGTATGACTAATTCATACTGTCTACTTATATGAAATGTTTCCAGCTACCTTGTTCGAAGTCATCTCGATACAAATGGAAAAGAATATTTGAAGCACACATTCCTGGTAGGGACTGAACCCTTGTCCTTACCGTTGCGTAGCTCTCGTACCGCCTGGAACTGCGAAGAATCGAATTCCGTTTCCGTCCGGCTCAGAAAAAAACAGCTGTTCGCGTGCAAAGTTCATCGCTCCGACACGTCTCAAGTTTGCTCGATAGCTTAGTTGAAAATGCAATTGAAAGTTCACATTGTAGAAGTACGAATGTAGCGTCAATATCTCAAGAGTGCCTTCAGCCTCTTCTTATAGAGCATTCTGCTATTGAAATTCATAGTTGATCTTATTAATCATTCCAAATGGTCAACACTGCTAAGCGGCTGCATTCCCGTTATTCATTTAGTATCCCTTCATCATAATTGTAGTATATCGAAGTGTATTTCCACACAACATAGTATCAACGTTCATTTCTGCAATATACATTGACCGTACTATAATGTTCAAATGTCTTATAATGGCAGTAGAATATCACCAGTCTATATGAAGACTGTGTTCACTTACATTGCACTCAAATTTAACACAATGGGCTATTCGTTCTTCCCATGCGGTACTAACACTCGTGCCTTGCTGTAGCAAGTCAAGACTAAACGTTGTGTACCGGACTATTCTCACTCCGCACAAGTTAAAATATCACTTGATATGACTACTTTCAATCATGCCAGCGGACCCGTTCTTGGCTGATTCTGAAGTAGTATTACGAACGAATGAATACCTCTCCCTAGCGAGATATTTCATACTGACTGGCAGTCTACCCACAATGCTCCTCGGTTCAAACGATATGATAATCGAAGTCGACGCAGTGTGATTGCGATTATCACCTGGTATTCTGAAATATGCAATTATAATGTCAAAATCGTACTCAGATCGTTTCTACATGAAATACAATGCATTTGCCAGTTGTCGCTCCCCTCTGTAATATCTGTAGATCTTTATAACAGCGTGTATTGGAGTCATGTTTGTACGGCATCCATCTTGCAAGCAATAACTGTACCTTGGACAAAACACGTGTTCGAGATTGTCGGGTGGGTTGCTAGTACATCTCCTAAGCGGGCATCACGCAGTCACAGCTGCTGCTTGCAGTTGAAATAATGCCACAAAAATATCAACTGTGTTCTTTCTAACATGACCAGGTTCCTAATCAATGCAAAATACTGGCTCAGTACTGTACCCGAATTCGTGGTATGAACTATGTCAGACTCACCCACAAAATTTAACCATGAAGTTTTGTAAATTTATGAAGGCTGGAAAGTGGACTCTAGGCCTGTTTTATCGACAGAAAGCGCAGTGAGAAGGTGTTGTCCAATCAGAAATTAGATGGTTGAAAATAAAACATAAAAGAAAGGAAGAGCAAGTTTTATTGGAACTCCTAGGAGGTAGACGGCCCGCTCAATGATTATAGGTGAGTATTGGTGTTGCTTGTTGCTAAGCAAAGATCACGTGACGACGGGGACCAATGAACGAATTTCTTGAAACAATTACCCGCCTATGCATTTATGCTATTTTGAGCAATTATACTAAATTTGAGGCTTGGAATAATTAGATATATTTGTTTAAGAAGTTATTATTGAAAGATTTCCGAAGATATTTGCCTCGTATCAACAGAAATTAAATATGTAAAGATTCACCCGCGAAACAGCCATAGTTGTGCAATAATCGGAGGGAGGAAGGAGACATTGGCTGCCATTAGAGGTAGATTATTCGGGCGACCTTTGGTGGGTTTGGCCGTGTCGTGCCGTGAGTCCATGACGACACTGATAAAAGCTTGACTTCGAATAAATTTAAGAAAGTGCTTCAAACATATAATATTCGATTAGAGATTCACATATATGTGTAGTGTGAAATACGCAAGGCTTTTGGTGAAATTTGAGAGGATTTACGAAATTAATCGAGTGACGGTTGTCCGCAGCAGACAAAGCTTGACTTCGAATGAATTAAGAAAGTGCTTTAATAAAACGACGTATGATTTGAGATTCACGTGCAAGTGTAGTGTTGAATCCACAAGTATTTTGGTAAAGCTTTGAGTGAATTATATGAAATAATTCGTGCGAGGAATATTGTCGCGGTAGACAAAGAAATTCACCCGTGAACAGCGAAGTGCTTACGAGTTAGTTGAACGTGAAAGACCAGATTGAAGCGAGTAAGTGAAATAAAGGGAATAGTAGGGGGATGATAGGAGTTCTAACGAGTGTCATGGCCGCCGCGTGAGTCCAAGCCAATATCTCGCGAACCCATGGTCCGATTTTGACAAATGAGGTGTCGTTGGACTCGGGTTGACGCCCTCTTTCCAATGGACTATTCATTTCAACCCCTAAATAAAACCTACCCCTACCAGGGGGTGATATTGTAATTTTTTTAGTGAAAGTTTCTTTTCAAATGCGACATGTATAAGGTGCGTTGATAAAATGAACTTAAACGTGGTTGCTCATATCGCGCATGCGTTTTACGAGTTGCCGCTATGGATGAACATTTTTGTTTTTGTTTTATACGCATGCGCACTTGGGATTTTTGTAAGAGGGCGAGCTCTTTGAAAAAAATGATTGATAAGAAGAGGTTTTGGTGGTGAGGAGAGAACCAGATAGTCGCCTACTTTCCTACTAAGTTTGCCGATATCTCTCAAACGCAAGGTCGGATTTGGACGTGTGACGTGTCAAATCGCTTGTCTCGAAGCCCTTTATATGCTATTAATAGGTTAGAGTTTTGAGAATGAGGGAAACAGGCTTTTTGGGGGTAAAACCACGATTTTAGACTTTTTCAGATATTTCACGAATGCATGGTCGGATTTGGTCCTATGACGTGTCAAATGGCTTGTCTCGAAACCCTCTTTATTTTTGTAATAGGTTAAAGTTTTTGAGAATGAGGGAAACATAATGTTTTGTTGTTGTAAAACCGTGATTTTAGACTTTCTGTTATATCTCACAAACCAATAACGCCAGAGACGTATACGAGGGGTCGTAGGACTCGGGGTGACACCCCTTCCCTCCCCCCTTTCGAATATAGTATTTATGTTTTAAAAAATGCGAAAGGGCCTAACGACACTTTTGTTGAAAACATTTTAGTTTTTAAAACTTTTTTTTTAATTTGTCTAAAATGTTCATGACGAGTGGTTGTAGATAGAAAGAGACGATACCACTGGACACGTGTTTCAACGAGGCTATTACTGGCCACGGTGGTGATATACCAATACAGTATTCGCTATTTCGATGAGACGGCGGGTCGAGGGTTCGTTTTCTGATTTTTCCTATGATGGAATTCCTAATTCCTAAACCCCCTGAAGGGGGTCTTTAACGTGTAAACGATTATGAGTGACATGACAAATGATAATTCCTTGATCCGATGAAGTTGGCTTTAGATAGAACAAACAGAACTTGGTTATATGTTGCTTGAAGTGAGTATAGAAAACAGACTTGCTGGGGCAGACTGACAGGATGTGAATGTTATTTGAGCTTATTGGAATGCATTGACTTGACTTGACAACAGGGCAATGAAAAAAAAGCACAGAGATGCTGAGGACACTTGAAGGTCAAACGATATGGCAACCATGGTGGGAGGGGGGAGCTAGGATGATGTCGCCGATCATGTTCAATGTTCAATGGATGAATTTATATTTTGCGAAGCATTGTTCGGAGAGGGTCATGTGACGACTTGTTTTAAGGGTATTTATTTTTTCAATGTTTTCTATGGTGGACTCATTGATTGAAATAATCCAAAACTGCTAGGGCATGGCCTTGAGATTTTATAAACCGATAATGGGATTTTGACATACAAGACCCACTCAGAACTTGACATGATGTCATTCTTTTTATGGCTTATGAATTTCCCCAAAAAAGACCCAAAACAACAAGATCATGGACTTTTGCTTTTCTTAATATATTGCAAACCCATAATGTAAGATGTTTACTGTGAGTGACAATATCTAGCTAGGTAAAGAAAGAATTATTGTAGGATATATGTATGGTGACTGACACGTCTTTGACCATTGGAACTTGTTTTCAGATCTGAATGTAGTACATAGGGAGTATAGGTTGTAGGCATGGCTTGACAAACGGTGCACACAAAATTCAATTTATCGGTTCAAGAATTAAGAGTAGACTCTCATTAATTAATTGGTTAAAGAGTGTAGCTAAAAATTAAAAAAATGGTGACTACATTAAACTAAACTGAACCAAGTCGAATCAAACCCAACTGAACCAAACCAAGCCTAAAGCAAACCAAACCTAATCAAGAACAAGCCAAGGGCTTAAGTGTAAAACTTGTGGGGGAATGCTGTCATTGGCAATGTCCAAAGGAAGGGATAACGCTCTACCTCTAGAGGGTAAGGTAAAGCTAGCTAGCGAATGGTGCTAATGCATATTCCCAAGTACATGAACCACACACACACAACTATCCTATGCTGTTTTTATGAGTTAACTGTTAAAACTTACTCAGTGGTTACTGAGCAAGATGGTCGCTACACACAACAAGCTTTAAATACTTGAGGCTAATAATCTATACATACACACACACACATACACACACATGCTTGTTCTAAACTAAACTGTCTTGCTGGCAGTGCTCACACAGTAGGCAAATGACAGAAATGCTTGGCTAACAGAAATACAATCATTTTCATTTGTCTAATGTTACCAGCTAACCATTACATGCTATAGTGGTGAGCACATGTGCCTCTTGCACTGGAGATTGTAACTTGATTTCTAGCTCTAAGGCCTAGAATGAATCAAACTAAGAAAGAAGGGTATGGTGACGCAGTGGTTTAACTGTTAGCCTTTCAATAAGGTAGACTAGGGTTTGATTTTAGGTTAATATACATGTCATAAACAAACAAACAAACAAACAAAAATGCAGAGATAATGTTTAAAACTGATTACACTTGTCTCTTTTCAAATTATTACTTAGATTGCAAATACAAAGGTGGACTGGGTTTGACATACAGTTAATGCTGCCTATCGCATACTAGCCTGTAAGAAAGCCAAACAAGCAAGAGGCGTAGGTAGAGCAGTGGTAAAATCGCTATGTGTAGAGAACTACCTAACGGTTTTATGAACTGGCAATGGTATGTCGCATAAACAGTGCAGGATACAATCCAGCAACCATAATTTTTATCTTGTGGAGCAGAGAAAACATATATAGAGAGAGAGATATAGAAAGCTTGTGTATGTATGGGTAGCATTGATTGTTTGACCAGAGAAAATACGATGAGGTAGGGTGGGGAGAGGGAGAATTAAAACTTATATATGAATGAATGGTAAATAGTATTTTTGTTTTTTTCAATAGTTTTGTTTTTCAAATGCAGTGGTAGATAGGCGTTATTTTGTAAATCATTCTTACTTGCAGAAGTAATAAGACTCTATGGTTCCGCTAACACATAAATAGACTGTATTATTGCCATGGTCAAGCACTCACATTAAGATCATTTACAAAATCATAAAATGAAAAATAAAAAATCTTGTTTTGGAAATATCGTTTTTCAACATACACAAAATAAATACATAAAAAATTTGTAAACAGCAAAATGGAAAATCCATGGTCAAGCACTTACATTAAGATCATTTACAAAACCATAAAATGAAAAATAAAAAATCTTGTTTTGGAAATATCGATTTTTTTCAACATACACAAAATAAATATATAAAAAAATTGTAAACAGCAAAATGGAAAATCCATGTTTCCATATAGACAAAATTTAAAAACCTTAAACGGACATTTAAGAAAATATATGCAAATGCGAAATTGACAAATGTGTAAATATGAAAATGGAAAAATCCATGTTTCCATATCATGAAATTGAAAAACATCAAACTGTCGTTTAAAAAAATGCAAATGGAAAATTGACAAATTGCAATGTGTAAAATGTGAAATTGAACAAATGGCTATCATTATTTTAAAAAAAAGAACATGGTGCTCTATGGTTGAGGTGTGAATCAAACCCTCTCTACTTATTTGGACCACCCGAGACTGAGTAGACTAGTTTTAGTTGTCATACCGCTTTTAAAAGTTTGTGTTAAATCTAGGAATTGAACCCAAGAGCTTGTAGGGGAGATCCAAGGTTATAATATGTTAAACAGATAGCCTTGAATGTAGGGTGTGGTAGCTATATAGAGATGAGACGTTTCGCTCGGGGGAGGGAGGCATGGAGATCTGCATCAAACCAGTCAAAAGACTGACGACTCAAACAACAACATGTAGAGCTCACCAAAATAATGTTGTGTAACGGTAAATGTTAGTCAACGAACAGTAATGCATTACTAAAACCCATGACACGATACCTAAGAGCTTTTCTAAAATTATTTTAAAATGCCTTTAACCCTATATTAAACACCCAGTTCACAAGACTCATAACTGCAATGTTATGGTCAAACAAAACAAAATCTATATTTCAAAACAAACAAGTGGTTTAGTCAATGTATACTGGAAAAATGTTTTATAAACACTCAAGTCCACAAAAATAATTAAATTAGTAACAGTCAGGTTGACCGAGTGGTTATGGTGTTTGACTTAAGTTCAAATTTTCTGTACAAGAAAGCAAGGGTTCGAATCCCTTACCTCATATAACTATTGCCTCAACATGGCTTGACCACACTCTATTATTGTGTACTCGGTACACAAACCATAAATAGAGTGTATTGTTTAAGGTCACTCTCTTTGCGAACATAGTCAGAGACTGTTGATGGTTAACAATTGCATTAATAGTGGGACATAGGGATAGCAATTAAGAAAAACAGACAATACACATACACTATTTTTATTTATTTAATGTAAGTACTTGTACAATAGTTATATACAAACTACAATTCTCTTTTGTCTATTACTATCTAGTCCTTTTCGATCCACTTGCATATCAAGGGCAGATGACTTTGTAGTTCAGCCCCTTTAAACAACAATAACACTACTTCTTGCATAGTCTGTGATGTTGATGACTCTTGAGGCGTGGAAGATGGATACAACATAACTTTTACAACAGGGGTTAAACGTTGCTCAACAAACAATGCACTATTTTGAGTAGCAACATTTTTCTCTTGTACTAACTTTTTAGCATTCTGATGATTTTTTGTCAACACCATTAGTGTTTTGTCTGGAGCACTACATCGCCTGATCACTCACACTTAAAACCACACCATTTCTACTTTTCATATTGCCTCGACATCTTGTTGACCTCTGTTTTGAGCATTGCCAGAATATTATTCCTTTTACATTTTGTCGTCTATAGTTATAAGAGTAGCCTTTATAGAGTACACGTTGTTTACCTCGGTTAGTTGTAGTAAGTTCCATAGTAGTAACTAACCTGTTAGTATGATTTGCACACTACAAAGGTTATCTCTGTTCTGGTAATTGAATTATTTAGCGTTGGCTTTTATATTTAATTCGTACAGTTTAAAGTGATAGAAAAGTGGTAGAAACGTGGTAGCAAAGTGGTAGACAAATGGTAACATAGTGGTAGAAAAGTGGTAGCAAAGTGGTAGAAAAGTGGTAGAAAAGTGGCAGAAAAGTAGTAGAAAAGTGGTAGCAAAGTGGTAGAAAAGTGGTAGCAAACTAGAAAAGTGGTAGAAAAGTGGCAGAAAAGTAGTAGCAAAGTGGTAGAAAAGTGGTAGCAAACTAGAAAAGTGGTAGCAAAGTGGTAGCAAAGTGGTAGAAAATATTACATGTATTGTTAAGAAATAGTTTAAGCGGTTACATGGATTCATTACACTATAATTTTAGCATCACGAAGCTCATTTTCTATATCCAAAAGTTCTTCCTCATATTTAGTATGACCAGCCTGTTTACAGGTATGCAAGTACTGAAGCCGCTGGATTAGCTTACTGGGATTGTTCCAGTAAACAAATTTAACATATGATTTTTTTGGGTGTAAACCATTATCATCATCATCATCATCATTATCATCATAATCATCATCATCATCATGGTTATCATCATCAATATAATTATCATCAATATAATCATCATCACTATTACTATCTAATCCTTTTTGTTCATCTTGCAATGCAACAACCTTTGGCATAGTTTGTGTTGTCTTTGATAGTGTTAGAGGTTTCTTAGACGTTAACGACTGTCCTAACATGTCTTTTTCAGGAGTAATAATAAATGCTCTTTAACAAACAAAGCACTATCTTGAGCCACACTATTTTTTTCTTGGTCTTGCTTTTTTACCTTGGTTAGAGTATTTTGTCCATTTAAATGAGTATTATTTTGATATTTACAATGATGATCGATTGAAATAAGTATGTTGGAGCCTTTTGTCTTAATCATTCCTCGACACTTTTTAGATCGTTGTTTCGAACAGCACCAAATAACAGTTCCATTTTTATTAGTTCTTTTTACAATATATGCATATCCTTTATAGTAAGCACATGGCTTACCATAGCTAGTCGTTGATACTTCCATGTCAACTGTTCAGCATAAACTAATCTCTAGTAAAGTTAACTCGATAATAAAAATGATTGTTTGTAGTATGTGCAGTTTAAAGTAAGAGCAAAAGTGAGAGTCAAATGGTATAAAAGTGTTAGCAAAGTGGTGGAAGAGTGGTAGCAGTTTATAGTAGTCATGATCTTTTTTACTAGAATGTGATTTGAGTAAATGTAATTTCTAATCCTTAGCAGTGAGTAGTCAGTTAGTCTTGGTTCAGACAAGCGTAAACAGTTCTCCAATGTATCAGAGATCAAGATTTTCATTATGAAACAGTTGTGTAACCAATTAGGTATCGGTACTTGATAGCTTCACACATGAACAAAAATTCCAACATATCTGACTTGAATTACATGATTTGAAAGTTGACAAAGAATATCCAATCAACCATTGTAGTTACAATGTCAAACACACAAAGACAAAATCAGCATGAAATTTTAAGTTACAGGAAAATTCTATGAAATAGACTATGCAGGAAATTTGGAAATACACATCAGAAGTTTGCAACACCATCCTTCTAGCCTATATAAATTTTCGACTTGGAAAGTGTGCACTGCCCCTAACATTAAACCAATTTATCAATAACACAAGTCAACAATCAAAACATTTTGTGTTGAGTCTATCATTTAATGCATATATTCTGTCTACATTGAACAGTAACAAAAAACGCCATTCATAATTAATTAAGTTTGCTTTAATTCTTTATGTAATGATATATACATATTTAAAGTTTTGGCTGACTGTTCAGGGTGAATCGGCTTTGAACACATAAGAGAGGGAATATTTTAGGACTTAACCTCAGCTCACCTAACATAACCTAAATTTATCTAACCTAACCTTGTCATATAGGTAAGAAACGGGTCAAGCTATGCTTTCGACTACCGAGTTTCAGCTACTTTTCAAGGTTACTCTCCCGAACATTGCCGGAGACTGCTGATAAACACTTATATTCTCACGGCGGCGGCGCGCAACGACTTACATGACGCGCTCCCCCCTTTTCATTGATCCCTGTTGATTTGTCCCTTTGGACTGGTCCCTGTTGACTAGCCCCTTCTGGACGGGCCCTTTTTGAATGGAGTCATTTTTGACGGGTCCCTGTGGACAGGTCCTTTTGGCTGATCCCTTTGGACCGGACCCTTTGACATAATTTGGATAATTGGATAACCTATGGACTGGCCCATGCAATTATCCAAATTATGTCAAAGGGTCCGGTCCAAAGGGATCAGCCAAAAGGACCTGTCCACAGGGACCCGTCAAAAATGACTCCATTCAAAAAGGGCCCGTCCAGAAGGGGCTAGTCAACAGGGACCAGTCCAAAGGGACAAATCAACAGGGATCAATGAAAAGGGGGGAGCGCGTCATGTAAGTCGTTGCGCGCCGCCGCCGTGAGAATATAAGTGTTTATCAGCAGTCTCCGGCAATGTTCGGGAGAGTAACATTGAAAAGTAGCTGAAACTCGGTAGTCGAAAGCATAGCTTGACCCGTTTCTTACCTATATGACAAGGTTAGGTTAGGTAAATTTAGGTTATGTTAGGTGAGCTGAGGTTAAGTCCTAAAATATTCCCTCTCTTATGTGTTCAAAGCCGATTCACCCTGAACAGTCAGCCAAAACTTTAAATATGTATATATCATTACATAAAGAATTAAAGCAAACTTAATTAATTATGAATGGCGTTTTTTGTTACTGTTCAATGTAGACAGAATATATGCATTAAATGATAGACTCAACACAAAATGTTTTGATTGTTGACTTGTGTTATTGATAAATTGGTTTAATGTTAGGGGCAGTGCACACTTTCCATGTCGAAAATTTATATAGGCTAGAAGGATGGTGTTGCAAACTTCTGATGTGTATTTCCAAATTTCCTGCATAGTCTATTTCATAGAATTTTCCTGTAACTTAAAATTTCATGCTGATTTTGTCTTTGTGTGTTTGACATTGTAACTACAATGGTTGATTGGATATTCTTTGTCAACTTTCAAATCATGTAAGATAAAAATTATGGTTGCTGGATTGTATCCTGCACTGTTTATGCGACATACCATTGCCAGTTCATAAAACCGTTAGGTAGTTCTCTACACATAGCGATTTTACCACTGCTCTACCTACGCCTCTTGCTTGTTTGGCTTTCTTACAGGCTAGTATGCGATAGGCAGCATTAACTGTATGTCAAACCCAGTCCACCTTTGTATTTGCAATCTAAGTAATAATTTGAAAAGAGACAAGTGTAATCAGTTTTAAACATTATCTCTGCATTTTTGTTTGTTTGTTTGTTTGTTTATGACATGTATATTAACCTAAAATCAAACCCTAGTCTACCTTATTGAAAGGCTAACAGTTAAACCACTGCGTCACCATACCCTTCTTTCTTAGTTTGATTCATTCTAGGCCTTAGAGCTAGAAATCAAGTTACAATCTCCAGTGCAAGAGGCACATGTGCTCACCACTATAGCATGTAATGGTTAGCTGGTAACATTAGACAAATGAAAATGATTGTATTTCTGTTAGCCAAGCATTTCTGTCATTTGCCTACTGTGTGAGCACTGCCAGCAAGACAGTTTAGTTTAGAACAAGCATGTGTGTGTATGTGTGTGTGTGTATGTATAGATTATTAGCCTCAAGTATTTAAAGCTTGTTGTGTGTAGCGACCATCTTGCTCAGTAACCACTGAGTAAGTTTTAACAGTTAACTCATAAAAACAGCATAGGATAGTTGTGTGTGTGTGGTTCATGTACTTGGGAATATGCATTAGCACCATTCGCTAGCTAGCTTTACCTTACCCTCTAGAGGTAGAGCGTTATCCCTTCCTTTGGACATTGCCAATGACAGCATTCCCCCACAAGTTTTACACTTAAGCCCTTGGCTTGTTCTTGATTAGGTTTGGTTTGCTTTAGGCTTGGTTTGGTTCAGTTGGGTTTGATTCGACTTGGTTCAGTTTAGTTTAATGTAGTCACCATTTTTTTAATTTTTAGCTACACTCTTTAACCAATTAATTAATGAGAGTCTACTCTTAATTCTTGAACCGATAAATTGAATTTTGTGTGCACCGTTTGTCAAGCCATGCCTACAACCTATACTCCCTATGTACTACATTCAGATCTGAAAACAAGTTCCAATGGTCAAAGACGTGTCAGTCACCATACATATATCCTACAATAATTCTTTCTTTACCTAGCTAGATATTGTCACTCACAGTAAACATCTTACATTATGGGTTTGCAATATATTAAGAAAAGCAAAAGTCCATGATCTTGTTGTTTTGGGTCTTTTTTGGGGAAATTCATAAGCCATAAAAAGAATGGCATCATGTCAAGTTCTGAGTGGGTCTCGTATGTCAAAATCCCATTATCGGTTTATAAAATCTCAAGGCCATGCATGCCCTAGCAGTTTTGGATTATTTCAATCAATGAGTCCACCATAGAAAACATTGAAAAAATAAATACCCTTAAAACAAGTCGTCACATGACCCTCTCCGAACAATGCTTCGCAAAATATAAATTCATCCATTGAACATTGAACATGATCGGCGACATCATCCTAGCTCCCCCCTCCCACCATGGTTGCCATATCGTTTGACCTTCAAGTGTCCTCAGCATCTCTGTGCTTTTTTTTCATTGCCCTGTTGTCAAGTCAAGTCAATGCATTCCAATAAGCTCAAATAACATTCACATCCTGTCAGTCTGCCCCAGCAAGTCTGTTTTCTATACTCACTTCAAGCAACATATAACCAAGTTCTGTTTGTTCTATCTAAAGCCAACTTCATCGGATCAAGGAATTATCATTTGTCATGTCACTCATAATCGTTTACACGTTAAAGACCCCCTTCAGGGGGTTTAGGAATTAGGAATTCCATCATAGGAAAAATCAGAAAACGAACCCTCGACCCGCCGTCTCATCGAAATAGCGAATACTGTATTGGTATATCACCACCGTGGCCAGTAATAGCCTCGTTGAAACACGTGTCCAGTGGTATCGTCTCTTTCTATCTACAACCACTCGTCATGAACATTTTAGACAAATAAAAAAAAAAAGTTTTAAAAACTAAAATGTTTTCAACAAAAGTGTCGTTAGGCCCTTTCGCATTTTTTAAAACATAAATACTATATTCGAAAGGGGGGAGGGAAGGGGTGTCACCCCGAGTCCTACGACCCCTCGTATACGTCTCTGGCGTTATTGGTTTGTGAGATATAACAGAAAGTCTAAAATCACGGTTTTACAACAAAAAAATTATGTTTCCCTCATTCTCAAAAACTTTAACCTATTACAAAAATAAAGAGGGTTTCGAGACAAGCCATTTGACACGTCATAGGACCAAATCCGACCATGCATTCGTGAAATATCTGAAAAAGTCTGAAATCGTGGTTTTACCCCCAAAAAGCCTGTTTCCCTCATTCTCAAAACTCTAACCTATTAATAGCATATAAAAGGCTTCGAGACAAGCGATTTGACACGTCACACGTCCAAATCCGACCTTGCGTTTGAGAGATATCGGCAAACTTAGTAGGAAAGTAGGCGACTATCTGGTTCTCTCCTCACCACCAAAACCTCTTCTTATCAATCATTTTTTTCAAAGAGCTCGCCCTCTTACAAAAATCCCAAGTGCGCATGCGTATAAAACAAAAACAAAAATGTTCATCCATAGCGGCATCTCGTAAAACGCATGCGCGATATGAGCAACCACGTTTAAGTTCATTTTATCAACGCACCTTATACATGTCGCATTTGAAAAGAAACTTTCACTAAAAAAATTACAATATCACCCCCTGGTAGGGGTAGGTTTTATTTAGGGGTTGAAATGAATAGTCCATTGGAAAGAGGGCGTCAACCCGAGTCCAACGACACCTCATTTGTCAAAATCGGACCATGGGTTCGCGAGATATTGGCTTGGACTCACGCGGCGGCCATGACACTCGTTAGAACTCCTATCATCCCCCTACTGGGAATCGAAAGTATATAGTTGAATGACATTATATCTGAAGTGGAACATTGTTTGAAACTTAAAGTTAATTTATTATATTGCACATTACGAAAATGGAAGATTTTAAGAAGATTTTGTTGAGAGGGACATTGTGTGATTATTCAATGGAGATGGCGATTATGTGCTAAATATGCTGTGGGAAATGTAGCCTGCGTTATGATCTCAGGAGTACCACGAGTGACTTGATCTAACATGTTAAGAACCAGTGGCGGATCCAGACGGGGGCACCAGGGGCAAGTGCCCCCCCCCCCGAAAAACCAGTTGTCTGCTACATTGATATTGCCGATAAATTGATTGTTTCGGTAAACTGCACTGCATGTAAGATCATTGCTGTATTGCCTGCATTCATGAATGTGGTCAATGTTTGTTATCATATAGTATGTAATGGCAACACTGTTAATATAGCCCAATCGCTACATCGACAGTGTTGCAAGTGCAGAGAGATCTTTCAGCAGCCTGTAACTTGTCAAATCATGGCTACGAACACGAATGGCAGAAGAAAGGCTGAATGGCTTGTGTCTGTTATTTGTTCACCGTGATATAAATGTTGACGTTGAAAAAGTTCGAGAACGTTTCTCTAAAGGGGGTAAACGAAGGATCACCCTGGATTTTATTTTGTAATAGGCATGTATTTTGCCTAGGATAGACACCAAATAGAATCCCAATGAGTATTCAATACAATTGTTTTTTGTATTTACATTTATGTGACTAGTAGTGACTCAGTGACTGACAATGTTGGTACTATGTACATATTTTGTAACATTTGTGCAGTAGACTTGTATACTGTCTTCAGATAGTCACTATGATTGCAAATGCTTTAATACAGGCTAGACTGTGTAATGTGCATTAAAATGTGGAAATGCACATATTCTGTAGATATTTTTTTTTTACATAATGACAATGACTTGTGTTATTAAAACTGAAACCAACAAACCATTTTAATATAAAGAATTTCTTGTAGAATTAAAATCTGGTGGTTGGATGTTATGTGTAGTGTGTGTAGATTAAATACAAATTTAGTAATTTCAATACATATTTTCTCTAGCTACTCTAAAATCCTCGAGTGCCCCCTCCGAGGTGAACCTCTGGATCCGCCACTGTAAGAAGCAGACTCGATATTTACGCAGCGACTTCAGGATCGCAGTGCTATATAACATCATGAACTGAACAATTAAAATCTGAGTATGGAGTTCGACGGCAAGATCTTCAGGATGCCAAGAAAAGAAAAACGTAACGAGTTGAAGAACAAGAAAGAAGCAGAAGCCGAGGTTCGAACCAGTAAGGAGACCGAGGGCGTACGAGGCGTTCTGGTGGGGCGTATCATCACGGAGAGGCCTAGCGTAACATCTTGGTCCAGTCTAGGTGTACCTACATGGAGCTGTGAGGTGTCCAGGGGTGCTGACATCGAACCAAGGAATGTGCTTGAAACTCGAACATTAGCGCGTATGATAATACGCTATTCTCACCCCTTGAACAACTTTACCCTGCTCACAGTAAGACAAGATGTCCATTTATGTACTTCAGTTCTATAGTAATGTGATTTAGAAGC
Organism: Meconema thalassinum; assembly: GCA_946902985.2. Taxonomy (NCBI): domain Eukaryota; kingdom Metazoa; phylum Arthropoda; class Insecta; order Orthoptera; family Tettigoniidae; genus Meconema; species Meconema thalassinum. The sequence continues at coordinate 275,767,419 of OX336389.2, read as the reverse complement.
ATGTCTGCGAGTGACCATTTCAATAGTTCTACATATTCATATTTTAGCATGTTTTTATTTTAGGCATTTGATATTATTTTATCGTCTTTGATGGATGTTCTTGAAGTCAGTTTTTATAGTCGGGAGATTTGTTTTTCGTCACATTGAGTGAGGAGTTAATTTTCAGGAGGACTATTCGAGTCCTTGGTTCGATATTTTGAAGACTTCACTGTCATATATTTGCAGTAATGATTTGCTGGATGGGGGTTTTCACATTATTGGATTTTCACATTTGAGGATTTTCACATTATAGGATTTTTACTTTTGAGGATTTTCACATCATAGGATTTTTGCATTTTAGGATTTTCGCACTTGAGGATTTTCGCAATTTAGGATTTTCGTAGTTGACTTTCGCAACTTTTAGGATCTTCGAATGTTATTGGATTTTCATATTTCGATTGAAGATCGAAATTATTTTTGAATTTTCACAATTTTAAAATTTTTGGATTTTGAAAAATCCTATTTTAGGAGTTTTGAGTTTGGATTTTGACATTAGCTGAATGGATCTCTTCCAGATATTTACATAATTTTCATTGAAGCTGCTATTAAGCATTTTAGGATTCGATCTTAGTCAGATCATATGTTAGAAGTGTCGATCGACAGTCAGAGACTGATTCTCTCACAAACAATTTGAGATTGTTTGATTATCTGATGACTAAAAGAAATGATTGTGATAAACACGATTAATGTTGTTATCGTGAATTGAAGACAGTAATTAAGGAATTATTCCAGTAAACGGTGAATATATTTCACAAAACGAAGATAAATGTTTTTGGAACTGCAGTATTAAAGAATGTCACATTTGTCGCGATAGTTTTTGGAAGGAAGCTATGATGCTTTGTAGAATGCTATTGATATTAGAAACTTATTATAATACCAGAGAATCGAAAGAGGAACTCATAGGTAATGTTGAGATGTTCAGTAATCAGCTGTCAGGTGTATTAAGAATCAACGCATTGTCTTAGTTGGGGCGTGCAATGATTCAACTATGGTTGAACATTGAAGGTCATCACAGCTGGAGTATATATTATTCCATGCCCCCTTGCCTGGTATTTATATTAACGAAGGAACATGGTAAGTGAAGTATACTCTCGTATTGAAAGAATTATGAGCCACAAGTTGAGTAAGTATGGCAACGTTGGTCGATGTAAGTGGAAAGTAAGTAAAAGGTGTTGTTATTTGAAAGCAGTACCGTATTCCGTTCATTGACACGAGGCAGGCCTAGTATTGTGTTGTGAATTGTTTAAGGAAGGCCTGAGATGTTCTTGTATTATGAAAGACAGCATTGATTTGGTAAGTGGAAATATTTCGCAGTCAGAGAGGGGACAGTTCCTCAGTCCGCCATTTCGCGTATCGAAGCAATCATCTGCGATGTGGAATCCTAGGAGTACAGTCTGGAACATAATTATGTAAGAGTTAAGCGTTCCTGGTATTTATTTAAAGTTATTATTGTTATTATTATAATTATTTTAAATGGAAAGACTAGAAGAGAGTTCATTGTATAGTAGTCTGAGCTTTAATGATTGGATTATTAATCCCAATAACGACGAATTACCCGAAAGTATAAATACAGTTAGTTGGAAACGAAAACATGTTTAAGTAAGCATTCGATCGACACATTTATGGTAGAAAATGCTGTCCACATGTATATAATGTAGATAATTGATGTTTTTGAGAAGTAATATTTTTAATAATTATTATTTAATTAAGAAATAGGATTCAGGATCCAATGTATAGATTAATACATTGTAATTGCTATAGCGAAAGGCTATCGCTATTTTAGCTTCATTTTTATCGACATTTAAATGTTTAACGCCATTTTTATTGATGATCCTGAAACTTGGGCACTTCGGGAAGTGCCGTACAATTTTGAATTTTGACTTGTAATTATATACAAACGGTATATCAGAAGTTTAATTTAAGTTTTCTAGTGCTGTAAAATACATGTTGTCAAATCTTATTGTGATTCAGAGACTTTTGACATTTCTGAATAAATCAGCAGGCACGTTTTTACGATTGCTTGTTTTCAGTTTATAGAAATCGTGCGTTATGATTTATGGTAGTGGGATTTAAAGTTAAATGCTATGGTCATTGTTCAGAGGCCCAACCCTATTTCCTATTCCCGTTACGCCCTGAGATATGAGAGTTCTTGAGCTCTTGTTGTTGCTTTTGTTGTTTGATCCTGTTGAGGATGGACCATAGTATTTATTTGTAGGTTTCATATGTTCCTTATTTCCGGTGTGTGATATGCCAGCTGATTTGGTAAGTATTTTTAGCCGGCTACTGCTGAATGCTGCGATCCTTTCCATCCTGGGATTCTGGCTTTCATATGTCTCTGAAATAAGGATGCAGTACCTACTGTAAGGCCACTGCCGCCTCCTTCCCTCTTCCCTGCGAACCCATCCTAATCTTCCCATCCCTTCCCTCATGAGGCCCCTGTTCGCTTTGCAGGTGAGGCCGCCTGGGCGAGGTGCTGATCACACCTCCCCAGTTGTATCCACTCCGACCAGATCTCCCCAGCTCTAGGACACTGCCCGTAGAGGCAGTAGTGGTGAATTCCCTCGCTGAGTCCGTGGGAGCCACAAACCTGGAGGGTAAAATCGATTTAAAAAAACAGAAACAAACTAGATAAAAATGCAATAAGGAATAAAAGAATATCCGCGACCGTACTCGAACTTCTCACTAGTAGAACTGGCTCTGGACCATGTCCGCTACGTGCTTACCACATGAGCTATACTGCACTACATCAAGCTGCTTGTGAGAATTTTAAATGGTTGCAATGTCATTCCATGTTCTACAGACGTGTCATTGACATCTTAGATGTTATTGTGTAGGCCGTGAATGCAAAGATATCCGCTGTACTCTGTTGACTGTGCGTACCGGAAGAGTAATTATTTTCAGCACGAATATAAAACTGCGTGTCTGCGGCACACAATGTCTTGCGACTGTAGCATTCAAGCGTCACAAGGTTGGAAAAATATTTCTCCAATGGGGGATTCAAACCTTCGATACTCCAATCCATCAATTATAATTCCAGTGGTTGCCTACTTGAGCTACGCATCAGCTTTGAAAGATTCCTGTATTAAGAGCCTCTTAGATTACGTTAATTCTCCAATTCGCTAATTCAAATGTTCTCCACGTCGCTATATCTTAGTTATAAGCATTACTTTCATGTTTTGCGATCCCCAGCCACTTGGCACGACATCCTAACGCTGATGATATGTTGCAATACAATAATTGACTGCAGGTACATCATATTATTCGAACGGTCTGTAGTCACATCGGGTGGTGGAATAATAGGGTTCAGTATCGTTTGCGGGATATGCTTACATCCCCATACGGGAGGCAAGCAGAGAAATATCGACCTTCATGATAATACACGTTAGTTGGGCTGCATAAAAGCAATATTATAAGGGGCGGCTGACTCACTTGGTATATAGGTATAGGTATAGGTATATAGGTATGATTTATTGTGCGATATTTTGTTTTTATACTCTAACTATTGCATCTACTGTATATCGAATTTATATTAGAATTATTAACTTCATTTGCGCTAGTACGGAGGCTAAAGGGAGTTGGACGTGTAATATTTCGTAATTTAGGCGAGAGAGTTAGCAATAGTCAGACTGCGGTAATACCCCGTTTAGACGGCTTGGTCACGATCCCGATTATCTCCGATCTGGATAATGTCCAATCGCGATCAACGGCATTTGTCATTGGTACGTGTGTTGACGTCACATTATCAAAGAACAGGATAATCGAGTAAAACAGCATGACATAGCTAAGGTCTGCCAACTTTTGAATTCCAAGCGTTATAGCAGAAATTTACAGTAGTTTGTTTCCTCCAGTTATGAAGTATTTCAGTTATCCTTTTTACATAATTCAACCTGCTAGTGTATATTCTTAAATATATACAAATCCTGAGGAGATGTGCAGGCAAGGCCTACTCTTGGTGTGGAAATGAAAATATTTTAAAATATTTATGCACAGGTCTACGATATTTATTGCACAAATACTTCATTGTTCGTCCAGAGTAATTTGGCCCTATCGGAATCCCTTCTATGCCTATGACAATACATTTATGTTTTTATTAATCGTCTTCAACGACTTTCCCCAAGGCTAATAAAAAAAATCCGTGTTTAAGTACTGGTATGTTTGTCTCCATCCATCATTTCGTGTCTCTCAATCTTCATATATCTGATATCAACCAACATAAATACAACCAACATGGCCAACATTACATACTTCTCACCTTCAAAACACAAGATAATCCAAAATGGCCATCATTTCCACTGCCTACTTCACTCACATAGCAGAGAGATAGAACACACCGACGATCGCAATGACCACGAACGCGATTATCTAGTTGTGGGAAAGGGATAGGGCTGATCCTGTTGGGGGGAAAGGTGATCGTGATAATGTAATCCTGTTGCGTTTAGACGTCCGAACGTATTCTGGATCGGGGCCTGATCGCGATCGCAACAAGTACATCTAAACGGGGTATAACGACATATTCACCACGGGAGGGATCCCAATTTAGATCAAGATGAGAAAATCTGTCAGGGCTGAGATAATGAAGAAGATGACCGTTTGGGAGTCTGGAGGAGTGGGGAGCCTAGCTTGAGTCAGCGAAGCTTTCTGACCTAAAATTCAAAGAGTGTGACGTCGCAAGTCCATGGTAGATTGAGCGAGGTCACATACTCAGGAATATCCTATAGAAGAGAAGGACCGAAGACGTATGTGGAGCGGTGTGGGGGATGATGACCCACGATTGGATAAGACGGAGCGGGATTTCAATTTGATCGAACTACTGAATGGAAGGAGAAAGCAGGTTATAAAAAGGGATGCACAGAGGATCCACCCCACAATTTTCTACTTGAATTTATCATCAGAACTACAACGTCACTATGGTTCTCGGTGAGGCAATCAGTGAATCTTAAATCTGGCAAAGTGTGAGAGGCAATTCAGGTCTTGTCGCACCGATGGATGTAGTCATGTCTGGGGCTATGTCCATGAACGTGATTTATGGGATCAGATTCCGTCACGGCCAGTCAACCAGAGCTTACATCTCGTCTCTGATTTATAAAACGTACGTTTATTTATCACGCTAACGAAGAAGAAGAAGAAGAAGATGATCGCCAGCCAAGAACCACAGTATCTCTCCACCATGGAAACCTACAAGACCAGACAACGATCAACCTTCGTGAGCTCCATGACGGAACTACGCAAATTTTCCTTTTAATTACTTTCTTTTACCAGCAAGTAAATTCAAGCTTTAGATAATAACGTAATTTAAAACTAACCTCCAATTCTTCTTTTTCGCCGTGCTAGCAGTAGATTCAGTAGACGCATTTATTATTATTATTATTATTATTATTATTATTATTATTATTATTATTATTATTATTATTATTATTATTATTATTATTATTATTAGTGATAGCTTAAGTAGGCTAGTGAGATATTTGTTTGGAAAGCGCGTTGGACTGCTTACCTGTTTTCAGAGTCCGTATACTGTAAATCACCCAGGAACACACTCTGACAGAAGAACCTATAGGTGTAAGTAGGGAAAAGATGTACTGTAGTCCTATAGGCTTAACTATAGCTGTCCCCCAGTAACCTACCGAAGCTATGACTAACCAAATGATAACACTTGTGTTAGTTTAAAAGAAAATAAATTTAATTAGAAAAACGCAAAGTCGCCTCCGTAGCGTAGCGGTCAGCATGGTTAGCTGCCGCCCCGGAGGTCCTTGGTTCGATTCCCGGCTCAGCCACGAAATTTGAAAAGTGGTATGAGGACTGGAACGGGGTCTACTCAGCCTCGGGTGGCCCAAATGAGTAGAGGGGGTTTGGATCCCACCTCAGCCATCCTCGAAGTGGTTTTCCGTGGTTTACCACTTCGTCTTCGGACAAATGCCGGTACGGTACTGAGCCCATTTACGATGTTTTGGTCGGGCGTGAATTTGAAGAGAGCGCACCGTGACGTCAGCGAGCTCTTGACCAGCTGTCGACCCACCATCGTTTGAACCAGCCGCGAGTCCCACGTGTAGCCAACGAATATGGAAAGCTGTATACTTGTAAGGCTTTAGTTATGGAAGAAGATTATATCAGCACTTCAGAATTACATTAGGAGTAATTCACCAGTTTATTCCTGATGTTTTAATGGAAATTGCTAACCTTCTGGATGCTTCTATGGATATGGCCAATGGGCTGTAAGATCTAGCATTACGTAATGCGAGTTGAACGATCGATATGTGTCCTTGGGACAGTATAAAAGCCAGCTCTGTGAGAGGTCAGGTAGTAGTCGACAATCTACAGTCATCGAACAGTCCAACAGTCGTCATACTAGTCCACGTGTGTGTGTCGCTACGACAGTATAATACGCCGTCATTATGAGCGAGTGCTCCTTGGAGATAGACAATTTCTACCACGTTACTATGTCCGAGTGGACATAGCCTTGTGCTACGTTAGTGGTAACATCACAGTGTTTCCAAGGGCTTCAAAACTTATAATTATTCATCTGGTTGAATACTTCAAGAAATCCAAAGGTATGTGAGTGTAACTTGTTATACACAAATATTTGACTGTAGTCTTGTGTGTTATTTCCACCACTTACACCAAACATAAGAACTGGGACCACATTCAAGTTTAGCCATTGAACATTTGCAAGTGCTAATAGGCTACCCTAACAGCTTACATTTGTACGGGGAATATCAGGCCAGATTCCGCCCATGTTTGATAAAGACACTCTCACCAGGAATTGTTACCATTTGCCAGTCCCGTCAGACCACTGGGTTGTCTAAGTGGACTTCATAATTGACAATGGGCCATACTAGCAGCATGCCTTGTGTGCAGGAGAACCAGCCCCATGATAGGATAATTTCACTGCCCCAATTATCGAAGATGGTTAGCAGCTAAGGCGGCGGTATGTGAGGAGATCATGCCAGGATGACCCATTAGGAACGAGGAGCTAGGCCACCTGCGGCTTATTTCTGTGGACGACAGGAGAGTTGAACGCTATAACATATCCCATGCCCAGCGTTTAGACTTCACAGATCCGTGGTGCCAGGATTAGATCTGCACCGAGGGAGGTCCAATCGCCACAGAAATTATGATATCGTAGACTTCCGAAAAGCCTAAATTTTTTCTACAGCCATGAATTTTCTGCCGTTCCGATAAACCAATTCAATTTCTCTATTATTAAGAAACGCCTTTATTGTTAGAATGGTTGCATATTTTTAGGAGTAATTTTTCCTTGTAGTCAAATTAGACTTGCAGCTGAGCTGCAATCCTCAATGTTTCATTTTTAAATTGCAGTAAATAATATGGGAAGTCTTACCCCATTCATAACGCAGCAGATTTACGACACAGAATATGCATTAATAATTTTTCTTCTGCATGACAGAACATCTTTTTCTAATAATAATAATTATAATAGATATTTCTATGAATTAATATTAATGAATGCTAAATTCTATGAATAGCTATGGAAGTAATAATCCTTAAGAATGATAAACATGAAAGACTATGATAAAAGTGTTGAATAATGATTAAACAATTAATTGTTCATATAAATCTGAGAGCTTACGATCTGTTATCTTATAGGGTATTGATAAATGAAGCTTAATTGATGTTATTTTGTGCCAATGCACTTTGTGAAAGTAGTTGAATGAGGCGTTGATCCTCGTGTTGAGTGGATGTTGCGGGAGTCGTATCCTGATCCACAGAAAGGAAAAAAGGAAGGAAGCTTATAGTTTAACGTGACCGTTAATCTTGAGATCATGAGCCACGGGACCTCCTTTTTACGTGGAACCCGAACCACAGGACATGGCATTTCACTTCGAAAATCTCACATACATTGACCGGGAATCGAACCCGGACCGCCTTGGTGAGAGGCATACAGCTAGACCGCTGAGCCACCACGCTGTATGCTTTTAATAAGAAATAAAATGGGAGTTGCGGGAGTTAGATCCTGTCCCATAATGCTTCAATGTGTTCCAAATCCTAAAGATTTCCCCTGAGATATTACCAGCTGAAATTATTGATTTATTACAAGCAATGTTGTCATGCCAATTTTTATTGTGGCCATCTGAATTCATGTTCAGTGCATTAGATACTGAAATTTATGAAAGGATATTCATAGCTAACTTCAACGAAACCAATACTGGTTATTATTATTGTTATCAATGTTCTGCTGTAAAAATTTTACTGCTGTGCCCAATAATAGTCGCTATGATGTATTTAAACAAACTGCGTTAAGAATTGTGTCATTTCATAAGAGAATCAAGAATCGAATGTGAAACTAATCCATGCTAGTGTCTAACGGACAATCCTAAATAAGACAATGATTTATTTTTATTTTGAGAAACTGAAAATCTGCTAGGGAATGCGTGTGCTATTGTTTTGCTTCTGCCAGCAGGCAGATATTTATTGAATAAATTGTATTTGGTGAATTGGTTTGTTATGAAATATGTCTTTAATTTTCTGTTATATGTCGTGACGTCTTTCCTTTTCCTTTACGGGGAGCACGAGTACAGTGTATAGTAATTACAGCCCAAGCCCAGAACGCCCCAAGATAGATCTCATGCTAACACTGTATTTACTGCTACATCGCATGTGGTTGTCTGTTCACTCCAGGTGTACAGACGGGCACAGTGCCTACTGTAAGGCCACGGCCGCCTCCTTACCTCTTCCTTGCCTATCCATCCTACCTTCCACTCCCTTCCCCATGAGGCCCCTGTTCGCTTTGTAGGTGAGGCCACCTGGGCAAGGTGCTAGTCCCACCTCACCTGTTGTGTCCCCTCCGATTAGATGTTCCCAGCTCTAGGAAACTGCCCATAGAGGCGGTAGTGGTGCGTTCTCTCGCTGAGACCGTGGGTTCCACCAACCTGGAGGGTAAAACAACTAAAAAAAGAAAAACCCAACGAAACTACATTTTTAAAACATGTAAGAAGGAATGCATCTATTAAAAATAGAAAATAGCCCTAAAAACAAATTTTAGTAATTACCTAGTCTCGCTGAGGTGAACGTTATAGCAAATGGCAAAATATTAATTTCAGTTCAACTTACATGCAAACCTGATGGGCCAAGGAAAATTCAAACAAATCCAGAGAGGATGAAATGACGTCAAATTTAAGTTAAAATAAACCATAATAAATTAAGACAAACAGAAGAGAACCCTATCTGAGATCGGACATCAAATAAACAATTGTCGTTTGTCAAGGTTGCAAGCAGACTTTAAGAGAAATAAAAACAAAACAAAATAAATACGCTACAAGTCGCCAAAAATAAATACAATTCCCAAAATGCTAACACAGGAAGGCATCACTGACACTTACATTAAATAGAAAACTAGTTCAAGATCAAAACACAAACACGAACGTACGCAACTTTGCCAAAATCGAGACAGAGGGTCAAGTACCACAATGCATCACACGAGAACAATAAACAATAGCCCTCAAAACAAAAACAAATGAATATTAGATGTCGCAGATCCCTCAAAAATGGATTACCAGAAACAAATTAAACTAATACAATTTAATCCTCAGCGAGATAGTGAATCAAAAGAATTAAAACGACAACCCAGCGCAAGGCGCAAAATACATTTTAAAACAGGGAATATTACAAGTCTTTTTATGCTCGGATGAAAATACGAAGTAGCTATCGAAAACTATTAAAACAGACTAGATTTAATATATAAGAATTACATAATAAAAAATAAACCAATCACAATAGACTAACCATTCCTAATATCTTAGGCAGGTAGTATTAAAATAAAGAGAAAATATGTGCCCAAAGGCAAACCGCCTAGGAACTACATGCCAATTAATAAAATAAATACAATTACCTTAAATATTCCTTCAGGCCACAACAAATTATTTAAGAAAAGAAAACTAAATAGTTGCGTAAACAAATTTTTAAGCACAATCGCTTTTCAAAATATGGCAGCCCACACGCCAAGCGGACTACCTTAGCCCACATATTCATGTCATTTTCTCTTCAATTCCCTTTGGTAATTCCAACACCGTATAGCTCAGAAGATAGCACAGTCTAGGCTCTTCGGTCTCTTCACAATCACATTTTATAAATCCAGATAGCTTGGGCGAGAGATAAAATAATCCCTCGCCCCAGAAGGCGAAATCAAATTTTACTTCAGCTTAATCCAACAACAACCAGCTGAGTCCCTTTTTCACAAGATGGAGTCCAGGACAAAAGGCAGGTCATTATACGCACGGCACCAATATTTTGAAAGGACCAATCACCATAAGTGTCACCGTAGGCTGCTGCCATCTCAGGCCCAGCAGTCGAACTACTAGAACTACAGCGCGCTTTTTAAAATTGCAGATTTAGGCTCCATACAGTAATTGACGTAGAAATAGAGTATATGAGACAGGCTTTCGCATGGCTCAATTGGTATCGACTTTCTATTTTCTCTTGTTTTTTATAATTAAATTCAGTATCTTTTATTCAATGCAGGGCCTTTCCTTTCTCGTAGTTAGAAATGCCAATAAGCCTACTCCTTTATCCGAAGCAAATGTCGACTTGGTTAAAGACGGAGTCTTTCCACGAGCTGAGGTAAGGAGATCTCAAGGTACTCTCCTTTAGGCAAGTGTGTATTTTAATTATTTGGTCTTCAACTGGGAGTTGTGACCATGGCGCCCAACATTTAAACAGTTTATCATTATAGCAATTCTTTATCACTTTTTAATAATACATAATCAATTTAATCATCTTTCAACATTTATCAATCAGGTACAGCCTGAAGTAAATGTTACATTTGTTGCCACAACGTGGGGATCTTAACGACGGTGAGAAAAACATATTTCATCACCATCAGTTCATCATCGCACATCAGTTGAAGCGATCGGCTATGTTCACCAATTTACCTTCTTTTGCCAAGTACCAAATTCCAATTCCACTTTTTTCTAAACTGCCATTTCTCCCCCTCATGACCACACTACTGTGACTATGGAAAGTCTCGCGAGTCATCCTAAAATGAATATGAAATGAATATAGCCTATAGCCAGAGGTGGCCCTAGCAAGGTTTTTAGGTGGTGCGAGATCTCATTGTGGCACCCCCTCCCCTATGGAAACTAAATTGTTCATAGAGACTAAAGATAATATACATGTTTTTACATTTGTTACTCAGACCTCCGAAAGATTAATATAGTAATAGTGTGGATGAGAAACGAACAATAAAAATAAATATTTTGTTTGAAAAGGTTTATTTCAACTGCTATGTCGCAGACAACGCTCACATCGTGCATACGTCAAATTTAATCGTAAATTAATTTAAAATTGAAACAAATTAATTAAAAAAACTAAAATGTCTATATTACCGCCTTCCTCGCTTTTGCGCTTGCAATTTTCTTTATTAATACAGAATAATTCAAGTCCTGGGCAACAGGTTTTTGTATAGATAAAATTACCCGATTTGGCAGTCTATCCTAACATATGGTTGTATGTAAATAGGATTTTATAAGTTCTAATTCACTGAAACTTCGTTCTCCTTTAGCGACAGTTACAGGTATGGTTAGCAAAATTCGAAGTGCTGTCCACATATGTGGGAATAAATCCTGCCAACCATTTTTTTAAATAAGTTGAAAAACATTTATTGGATCTGCTGATTCAAGCTCTTTCAACAATGGATTAAAGTGTTAACGTTCCTCAAGCAATTTGCAACCCGACTTTCACATTTTCCCATCGGTTCAACTTCCTTCTAAATCTGCAGAGTCAGTTTCTAATTTGGAGTTTTCAGGAATTGTTTTGATATTGTACAATGAAGGCTCTCCCTATTGAATGGAGACTCGCAGAGGCCGTGTGGCAGCCGAGGGGCACTGGTACACTCACTGTAATTCATCCTCACTGATATTTCGTATCAGTGCAAAGCCTCCAGAGTATGCGGATTGTTTCTGTATACCTTTTGTTTGAGTTTCACACACAAGTAAAAATCGCACGGCGCTGAAATTTACGAACAAATTTACTGAAAAATCTTCTTGATAAGATAAGATTCCACTAGGAAAATTCAATGTTTTGTTCTACTGTATACCTAACCATGTTCACTGGATACGAGGTAGGCTTTAGTACTTCACAGCAAGTCTCAATACTGAGGTATCTTGCCAGCTGCGTACGTAATATAGGCTATGCAAGCATCCCGTCAACATAAAAGAAAACATCGAATTTTCCTAGTGAAAACTTATCTTCTCAAGAAGAAATCTTCCAGTAAATATGTTCTTACTGCATCCGAAATTTGAATGTTTTAAGACTAAAGTGACGATATTTTTCGAGCCCATGCTAAAATTTAACGTGTGAAGATTGACGCTGGAAAGAGTCACAAACGAGTATTGTTAACAAGCTCAGCCAAGGGGGAATCGAGATCACGTGATTTTTGACGCTCGAGAGGGCCTAGCAAGGTGAAAACCCGCGTAGCAACAAGGATTTTACCGCGGATTAATGATATATTATTGTTATAAAATATATCATTGGAGATTAGCTGACAGCCAATGAGAAAAGGTTTTATGGAAGAGAATATCACCATTGCCTAGTTAATGTTATTAACTATTGCATTTAAGCCCCAAGAAGGGCTTTTTAATAATTGGAATACTGAAGAAAATTGCGAGAGGTTATTATCAGTACTTTGAAAGTCGATTGAAGGGAGAGGTACACTGTAATAAGCAATATTCAGGTACGCGCTTTTAGAGAAGTCGTCGAAGACAGACGTATTACCAGGAGTGTTAATCCTGAGGAAGTAAAGCCGAGTGCGGTGTTAGACCACAAGAGGAGACAGCGCCGATCCCGGCATAGTTGACGGACGACCGCGCTTACTGCAAATCTAGTGCAAGTTAAAGTTGCACATTTCTGAACAATTATACAGTACAATTAATACTGAAGTGAATTCTAGTGATACTTTTGAGTATAGACAATCAGTTTATGAACTTTGAACGTCGCAGTTCGAGAATTAAGGCAATTATTGGCAGTATAACTTTTCAGTTAGAAAAGTAACGCATTTCAACACGAGAAGCATTTTTGTTCGGCAAGTTAGCAGCGAACGATCTTTCATGCTACAAGACAGCGTGAGTAACAGTGTGTTGTATTAACATTGAAGCTTTTGATTATATGAACATTATTATGACTGCAGACATGAATACACAAATATTATTCAACATTATGAAGATGTTAGTGATTATGGAATAGAAACTTTATGCGACTGGGATATGCTAATGCAGAGTTGTGATTAGACAACATGGAGCAACGTTAGTTAACTACTGAACTATGTACAACATCTAGAATGTCTACGAAGTCAAGTATACATGAAACATTATGTACATTACCATCTAGTACAATTAATGTATAATCATGTACATGTACTTTCTGGCTACGAGCAACTATTATAATTCATTGACCATCTACATGAACATTAATAACCACGATTGTGATTCGATTTACAACTTACAAATTTTATTTGTAACTATGAAACTATATCGACAATATTGCTCGAAAATAATGTGGGAAATTCGAATGGAGTCGGCGAATTCATCATCAGGAAGAGAGAATATGCTAGGGACTAGGCCCGGCAATTGCTTGAAACTTGGAATCCATGTACGAGAGGACGCAGTTCGACGTCCGGCGGCGATGGGTGTTTTCCGGAGAGGAAATCCTTCCTTATCCGAGGTCGCAGTTATTTCGCTGGTGTGGACGGATTTGGTTTAAACATTGCATTCTTGGAAGATGAAACATCTAGGTATTTTCCAATACCTGATATTAGCTTCAGAAGTCTTCAGACAAGGTAGAAGTGTTCAGCATTATTATGTAGTTAGAGTATTGTGATAGCATTTTGAGCAACATTTCTCCATATTTCATTTATGTATTTTCACTTTGATGTGGGATAAGATGTATTCTACAAGATCATGTAGGATGATTATCTCTAGGCATCCATACATGAAAGTTCAATGAATCAGTTTCTGAACTGAGGATTATTTGTTTGGGAATTTATTTTCCACTCTGGAAATTTTTTGAAATTAGTATTCGACGTTTTTCGATTTTTGAGTTAGGATTTCAGACAGTTTGTCTTAGATGTCTAGTAAATTCATTTTGAGTAAAATGAATTGGGCATCTTATTGTGAGAAGAATATTAGTACAGGGGAAGAAATCTACGTGTGATATATTGTGTAATATCACTCATTACTATGAACATTTCGTCGATCTGGCAAGTAATATTCGTCACGATTATGATATAAAGTGATGTACTCATGGACATTCTTTGGATAGAATGGAGATACATTCAGGAGTTGACATACCCATTTATTTGAAGGAAAGCTTTGCACTTTCATTAAATGTAACATTATTTGAGTCATATCTTCTTAGAAGATAATTTATCCGACAGCAGGGATTTTAGATATAGTCTATTCCAGTCGTGATTGATTTTTATGGACACTTAAATAACACTTGTCGTTATTTATACACAAATGTAATGCTGCGTTATTTTGTGAACTGAACATTGCAACCGTGTATCTTTGAAGTTAAGATCGGTATGGTGAGACACATCTATATATTTTATTACATGTATAGAAACAAGGAATTGATAACAAAGTAAAAATGTACAGTAAACCAACGGTGATCTTTCATTAGCAACTTCTATGATCGTTTTGATAGCAAATGTGAAGTCCTCAGAACAGATATTGCTGTTGACAATATAAGCGGTTGTATGGACAACGCTAAGATAAATGCTAGTTGGAATTAATGCAAGTACTACAGAAGAATTGTTGGAAACAATTGTGTCGAGGTTGTAAGCATTATTCATTGATTATACGAAGAGGGTTCATGCCTTATATAGAATTATAGAAGTCTGCGAGGAAATATTTATTGTAATACGAAGATGTTTGCCGTATTTGTGCATTATAGTACTGTTGTGTGGAGATTAAAGCATTGTTGTATTTAGTAGAGTTAGTGAGAACTCCTATGTGTGTATAGATTCACGATTTAGAAGGAAAGATAGGAGCGGAGTAGGCGGAACGATATTTATGAAACATTATTAATCTTTGTCCACTAAACATTTATTAAAACTTTATTAAACCTGGAACTATCTAATAATAATATGAACTTATCTTAGATGATTGGTCCTATCAGACCGGAGATGACAATAAACCTAATACAGACTTAAATGGTATAGCATTTTAACAATCTGAAAGAAACTAGAGAAGGGAACTATAAACAATAGCTAGTGATAATAATGGCTAGTCTAATAGTACACAAGTAAACTTGATGTGATAGACGATAATGATAAACACTGTATATAATAATTTATAATTATTTAATTAATGGTTTTATTATTTTAATAATAATGATGAATCTTGCGTGTTTAATAATTTTAGAACAGTTAGGAGTAGATGTTTTTAGGATGAGAGTGTGTGTTAAATGCGAAACCAGTTTGTTGAACCCCAGGCTCGATTATACATGGGTTGGTTTTGTAGTTTTGGCACCAATGCTTCAGTGCCAAGTTGCAACAATGTTGGGCGCTGCCACTTTTACCGACGGTTGCTGCCCTGCATCCCCTCCCTCAGAGCACATGACCTCGCCCGTCCTCACCACCGCTCAAGCGCAGTCGCGCCTGTTAGATGAGTAGTGTGAGACCAGCGCTCGCGAAAGACTGTCGCAATATTTTCCAAGCAGGAGCAGAGAACGTGGATAAAAATTCAGTGTGCTAGGGGTCGCAGTGCAAAACAGTGTCACCGAGGATTGCAGGAAGCTTCCGGTGCAGCTTCGTTACCGTTCAGAACGGTAGCAAGATGGGTTGCAGCCTTTCGAGATGGGCGCGAACGTGTGGAACACATGCCTCGATCTGGTCACCCACCAATAAGTAATGACAATGTACAGATGGTGGCCGCGTTAGTAGAGGTGGATCGGAACGTAACGATTCGTCAATTAGAGCAAGATACCGGACTCGCGCATTCAACTGTCCTCCACATCCTGAAGGACTTACTGAAAATGAGGAAGACTGCGTCCAAATGGGTTCCGCATGACTTAACCAACATGCACAAATGGCTGCGATATGACGCTTGTCGTATGCACTTGCAGCGTTATGAGCGCGAAGGAGAGGCCTTTTTACGGCGTATCATAACAATTGACGAGACGTGGGCCAGATCTTATGTGCCACAGTTAAAACGCCAATCGAACGAGTGGTGGCACCACGGATCACCACGGAAACAAACAGTTCGTCCAACCCCCACCAATGTGAAGGTAATGTTGATTCTTGCCTATGATTGGGATGGTGTGATCATTCACCATACTGTTCCCCGAGGGCAAACCGTTAATGCGGCGTACTATTGTTCGATTCTGCAAGACCATCTCCGAGGAACTCTGAGAAGGAAACGGCGCCACCACATGGTTACACCGCCCATCGTTCTGCATGACAATGCTAGGGCACACACAGCAGGCGTTGAGTCGGCAATGTTGGATCGCTGGGGCTGGGAGGTCCTCTATCACCCCCCATATTCACCCGACATCAGTCCCTGCGACTATAATCTCATCCCGAAGATGAAGATGACAATGCGCGGGGAGCACTTCTGTAGCATTGAAGACGTTAAGCAGGCTGCCGAGCGCTCTCTTCGTACCGTCAATAGATTGGGCAGTGCCAACGGGATCCAACGACTTCCGCATCGCTGGGAACACGTTGTACGCAACGGTGGGGTATACATCGTGGGCCTGTGAAACTTGGAACCATCTAAGTGAGTTATTAATCCAGTTATAGCTAAGGTGCCAAAACTAAAAAAAACAACCCATGTATAAGCAGAATGCAGGTGTGCATTGTAGCGAAGGGAGTTCTGAATGAACTGTGTCAATGAAACGAGACGGTAGTCAGGTGTCGTTCTCGACACGCGTAACTATGTGAGATATTTAACAGGAAAAACCTCTTTTTAATGTTATTTGTCGTATTGTAGTCACATGATACAGTCTGGTGCTACGTCGGAGAAGAGAGTGCAAATACGACAAATAACATTTTAAAAAATTAAAAAGATTTTTCCCAAGCCCGGAATCGAACCCAGGACTACCAGTCTTTCGCACCGCAACGCTATCCATAACGCCAGCGCCACATGGTGAAATGAATCTTGCCAAAGGTTAAAGGATTGATAAAGGTATTAGAGGCTTGGGTCGGTTGCCCAACTGACAGGGTGGAGGGCCTGAATCAACCCTTATTTTAGGGGTTAAGGAGGCCACTCCGACCCCAAGTTTCCTATCTCAAATTACTTATATACCCGTCCCCTACACTACCAATCATTCTCCAAAGGAACATAAAAGACAACCTGTATATTGTAGGAAACACGTCTAGTCGACATCGTCGTCATTATTTATTCGCCATATCAATTCCAATTTATTCGCTACGATATATCAATTCCTCTACATCTTTCGTCGCCATATTGCTAACTTTTCTTAACCTATTTCGTTTTGGCGAGTGTAACCACAAACTGTAACCAAACCTAACCTAGGTTAAAACCAGAGGGAGCGCCAAAACACGCCTAATTGACTTTTGAAATTTCCAAATCGCGTAGGCTTGCTACCTGTCCGGTATCTTTTCTGTTACGAAGTTTTACTTGAAAATATTCTATACGGAATATCTTTTGGATATCCAAGAAACGTCAACCCTCTGTTTCTTATTTCAAAGGTTGATTACCTAGAGTCTAAATCACAATTCGAAATCCAGGTATTCATTGCCAATTGTCAATTAAAATCAAATGGAGACTCGCGGACCGAAAATTCACTATGCATGAGTTTCGTTGCCATTTTGAATCATGGAAGCTCTATATTTGATGAGTAGTAGCAGGAGTATACGGGAACTATTATATTTCGTAACATCCGGTTTCAATGACCCAAATTATCAAAACAGATCGGTCAAGGTCATGGGTCAATCTGTCAGTTTGTCGTCAACCTTGTACCAAAATATTCGCAAAATTATGTTCACGTTGTGTGTGCATGTGTTGTTTTAATACATTTAATAATTATTCATAAGTCTGCGTATTTTTTCTTGGTTTCTGAGAATGGTTGCATTTGGTATAAAAACTTTAGAAAGAATTGTTGCACAAAATCAAAATGTTTATGGAATGAATGTAAGTAAGCCTATCTGGTAGATTTTACCCTATCACTACACCACGTCGAAACTTAATATACAAATACACAACTGCCATTCCACTGTGGACAGTTCCAATAAGCATATGACAAGAGAGGGGTAACAGAAAGAAAGAGAAATGCCCATAACTCTAAGAATAGACTAGGAAAAGATAAGTCATTTAATTTTGGGTGTGGTTAATTCACAGATAAGGTCTGGGTGATTATAATTAAGGAATGAGCCTTTAAATGGATAATTAATAGCTTTTTGGCCATTGTCCAGTGGAGTTTGATTTTCCAACAGTGAACTGCCAGAGACAGGGAACCCCCCTGCTGATGCCAGAAGCAGTAGCCTATCCAGTGAAACATTAGGAAATTCAAACTCCACTGGACCACATCCAACAAACCCAGAAAACTCATTAATTATGAATGTAAGTGGAATGCTGATTATACACTTGCAGCAGATATGAATGTGACTTTTGGTACCTTTTGTCCTTGTTTCATCTTCTGGGCGATATTACGTATTGAAATTACGAACCCTGGTCACTACTGAACCTCATACTGTATATGTGCTAAAGTTCGTAAATATGTGTTTTTATTTGTTGCTATCTTAAAAACGACAGCCATGTTTCGACAGTGCTTGTATCTCATTCAACTGTCAACAAGGTGCACTCTAGCGGCACGCACCGAGGCGCACACATTGTTGCCAACATGTGAGATACAAAATCACTGTTGATAAAAAGAAGTGAGATACAAAATCACTGTAGATCAAAAAAATATTCATCTGAACGCATTAGGCTGTAACCATTGTCAAAACTCATTGATCTGGGCGTGTTAAGCTGTAACCATTGTCAAAAACCAATGAATTGGACAAAACGAAGGTTAGAAGATCTGAGCTAGGTGCCAGCTAGCGGGGAACAGTTGACACAAAACCATTGATCTGGGCGTGTTAGGCTGTAACCATTGTCAAAAAGCAAAAGCAATGGATTGGACAAAACGAAGGTTAGAAGGTTGGGGGTAGGTGCCAGCTAGCAGGGCACGGTTGACACAAAACCATTGATTTGGGCTCGTTAGGCTGTAACCATTGTCAAAAACCAATTTATTGGACAAAACGAAGGTTAGCTAGCGGGGCACGGTTGACGCAAAACCATTGATCTGGGCGCGTTAGGTTGTAACCATTGTTAACAACCAATGGATTGGACAAAACGAAGGATAGAAGGTCGGGGGTAGGTGTCTGGCCGCGCGCAGCTAGCGGGGCATGGTTGACACAAAACCATTGATCTGGGTGTGTTAGGCTGTAACCATTGTCAAAAACCAATTGATTGGACAAAACGAAGGTTAGAAGGTTCGGGGTAGGTGTCTGGCCGCGCGCAGCTAGCGGGGCACGGTTCACACAAAACCATTGATCTGGGCGTGTTAGGCTGTAATCATTGTCAAAAACCAATGGATTGGAGAAAACAAAGGTCAGGTTGGGGGTAGGCGCGGCCTTTGGCCGTGCGCAGCTAGCGGGGCTGGGTACTGTAAGGGCGAGGTTGGCAGTATTGTTTTGATGACAGACCAGTGGGGCTAACGAAGAGACCTGAATACTCACGACCGCAACCGATGATAATTGATTTGGACCTATGGCGGCCACAACTGTAATTTTGGCAATATAAGTCGTGATCCTATTTGGGATGGCTGGGTGGGTCACAGACAGTGGAGGAGGAAATATCTATTAAAACATCGCTCCCTGATTTATTTCTCATCGTTTCATTAGGTATTTTGGCTAATTCATGTATTGTAGAGAATTTTATCGCGCGTTCTATCTTCATTCACCGCTACCGAAAACTCATTTATTCTGTTGCCAGCCATGAAAGGCTACACTTAAGAAACATCATTATTAGTGAATGAGAACTTGCCTTTGACACTCACAACTTCGTTAATACGGATAACTTAATGCATGATTTTCATTCCTTTTTTTTTTTTTTTTTCTCCATATACTAGGGAACAATACCATTTGAAATTGCCGTCCATTACCACTAGTGCACTGGAAATATGTGTTAAATTGCGTAAATATATATTTTGTTTCTTACTCATTGAATGACGGTAGCTATGTTCCTCAAGCGCATGAGGTCTCTTCAACTGTTACCTAGGCAGATACATTGATGTCACGTTAATGTTGCCATTAGAGTTTGACAGCTTGTAAAACATAAAATACACCGCCACATGAGGTTGGTCATATGCGTGACTATTTCCACTGTGCGTAACAAAAGCAGGGGTGCATATATGGCTAACGCTACCTAGTAATTTTTGGTCTGGAGAAAGATTTCTTAATTTTGGAGACCGAATCTTGGCTTTTACACTTCTACCTGGCATATTCATCATCATCATCATCTTGCACAGTTTCCAGACACTGGCCGGGTCTGTTTGGAACACAAGCCTCTCCAATGTCTTCTGTCTTCCCACCATCTCTCAGCCTCCACCCTTGTCCAGTCTTCTCCTCTCTTCTTCACGCTTTCTTCCACCCCCTTCAGCCACCTGTGTCTCGGTCTCTTTCCTTCCCACTTCGTCTCGTGTATCCTCCTGGGTATCCTCATCTCCTCCATTCGCTTTACATGTCCATACCATCGAAGTCTAGATTTCTCTATACCATCCTGTAATGGTTCCTCCTTCATTAATTCTCTGGTCCTCTCATTTCTTATTCTGTCCATCTTTGTAGCTCCAATACTACTTCTCAAGAACCTCATCTCATTGGCCTGTATTTTGCTCTTCTCCCTTCCTTTCATAACCCAGGTCTCCGAGGCATACGTCAGGATAGAGACGTAGTACGTCCAATATATGATCTTTTTGCTGTTCTGAGGGACATCCTTGCTCCATAACATGCTTCTCACACTCCTCCGGAATGCTTCTGCCTGTCTCCCCCGCTCATTTATTTCTCGTATCGTTTCTTCCATTATCTTGTATCAGGCTTCCCAGATACTTGAAACTCTCCACTTTCTTCAGCTGTTCCCCACCAATTGTTATTCCCGTTGTGGTTCTTTCCTTCTTCCTTGTTGTGATCACCATCTCACTCTTATTTATGCTAAATTTCATTCCATATCCTTGTATTATTCCTTCCCACACGTCCAACTGATCCTGTACCTCCTCCTCGTTTCCCCAAATCATCTGCAAACACCATTGCTTTCATCTTTCCTTCCCCAATTACTTGTGCCACTCGAGTCATTATGTCATCCATCACCACAATGAAAAGTAACGGCATATTATTGAAAATATATGATTTTCATACCTTTCATACCTTTCTGGAAGTCATTAAGAATTGAAATTACTGTCAATTATCACTGCTGCATTTTTATATAGCTTTTTAATATAGCAACCTACGATGTCGTACAACATATAAGAGGTGGAAAGCTCTGTGAAGATTTACATCTACGCATCAAGCAACAAGGCGGAGCTGCAAAAACCTGTCAACGTAATGGAGAAATGGTCAGAAGATAACAAGCTGCACATTAACATGGAGAAAACAGTGAAAATGACCTTCAGGAAAGGGGGAAAGGAGAGTCACGACAATAGAATCTCGCTTGGAAACACACCACTAAACACAGTTAGCAACTTCAAGTATCTTGGCGTAACACTCCAGGCGACCATCAAATCCTTCAGGCTACATGTAAAATCGAGAGCTACGGCAGCCACAAAGGCAATGTATGACATCAGGACCCTGACAAAACTCTCACTAGATACAGCAATATCGCTGTTCAACACAAAGATAATTCCAATTCTAACGTATGGAATCGAAATAATATGGAACAAACTGGCATCGGAGACCTCAAAACCCTGGAAGCAGTAAAGGCACGCTACCTAAAGGTAGTCCTCGGCGTGTCTAAATATACAAGGTCCAGACTGGTGTATGAGCTGGCAAAGGAAACTTTCCTAATGCAAGATCTGAGGACTAAGCTCCAACTTCCATCCACAGAGAGCTGGGGAAAATGCCTATAAGAAACGGGAAATAAGAGAGGAGAGATCCCGATGGATTTCTACGCTACCGAGGCTATGACAAATAGATCCTGGACTGAAACAAATCAAGACCTCCAGCACTTTGTCAACTCACTGGCAGTGCATGGATATCATCACAAAGTCTGCAAAACAAAACACTGCCATGAACCCAACGCCAACTGCGTGTGCGACAGATGTGACCAAGACTGTGGCCGATACCATGTACTTTATTGTGAAAGACGTGGAAAGCCAATCATAGTGTTCTGTACAAAGTGAACCACAAACAGCCACAAACTCTATCATTCTGAACAACTTGTGCACATTTCTTTCTTTATTTATTTATTGAAAATATTTGTTATATTATGTAAATAAATGTTTTTATTTACTTGCTCATTCAACGACGGCTCATGAGATATATTCAGTCGTTATTTAGACGCATACATTGACGACAGTTCATTGTTGCAAACATGCGGGTTACAAAATACACCATATGACACACGTAATATTGTAATTATGTGAAAAAGCATTAATTGTCAAAACCATTGGCCTGGATAAAGATTATTGATGCTGGACTACCACCACTGTGCGTGACAAAAACCAGGGGTGTATATATTAGCTGCTGGCCATGCTACCTAGCAATTATTGGGCTAGACAAAAACCATTGGTCTGGATGAAAATTATTGATGCGTTTTTGGGTAATTTCAGTCTCAGTGGATAGGAGGATATAGATTAAATGTTATTTTAAGAAAACTGGTGCACTCGGGTGTCTTGAGGGTAATTTGTTTCGAAAGAGGTGCTCTAAATGGAACTAGGCACTTATTTGTTTTACGATACTGGCTATACAGTAGTACGGTACCGTACGTGTGGAGTTTGCTATACTGTATTAATTGTCCTCACACGTACAGTAATGGCAGACTCAGCTGGAATTTTATCTGTATAAGTCGTGATCTAAAACGGGAAGGCAGGTGGCTAATAGTCAGTGGAGGAGTAAACATCTATTCCTACATTATCTCCAGATTCTTTCTCGACCATATTCACAGGTATTTTTTCTAATTCAGTAGTTTAAGAATTTTTTGCCCCAGGATTTGGTCTCCTCCTGTTTTACTAAAGATTATGTGTGACTATTTCCATTGTGCGTGACAAAAACCAGAGGTGCATAGGCTAACGCTACCTAGTAATTATTGGTCTAGGCAAAACCCATATTGGTCTAGAGAAAGATTATGCATGACAATTTCCACTGTGCGTGACAAAAACCAGGGGTGCATATATGGCTCACTCTACCTAATAATTATTTGTCTAGGCAAATGCAAAACAATTAGTACCATATGTGTGGGGTTGGCAATACTGTACTTGTGCATAATTCACGCGGATAATGGCTGACACAGCTGGAATTTTACTATACAATTCTTGATCTAAAAAGGGAAGGCGGGTGGGTTATAGAAAGCGGTCGAGTAAACTATATCATTTCCAGATCTATTTTGAATCATTATAGAAGGTATTTATGGTTAATTTCAGAAACATTTATTATGGGTTCCTGTATCCTTCTCTGTTATCGAAACATATAAGTTACAATTAGTCTCATTATGGTTTGTGTTCTCCTTGGCTTGATTTTGGGAAAATGAATTTTTAAAAAGCAAGCTGAGCAACAGTATTGTCACTTCTTCATTCAGTTTATCGACAATGGGCATGCAAGACCTTATATGTCGCCATACTGCTCTTTTCAATTCTCTTCTGTCTGGTATACAACCCCTAGGCATAAGTGGGCATACACTTTTATTAAACTTTAGATTTACGGTTTAATGTCCGCAGCACTTGGCCATAGAAAACTGAACTTTAAATACAGTGTCTGGCGGAAATGTATATTCATGTACATCTTGGTGTTTGCAACCAGCTACAAGTGGGGAGGCACAGCATTAGGTAATTGTAGTGGAGTGCTGATCCCAAATCTACACTTGCACTTGTTTCTTCTCATTGTTATGGGAGACTTCAACGCGAAGGTGGGCTCAAACAATGAGGGGTTGGAGCAGATCATGGGTAAGCATGGCCTTGGTGAGATGAATGACAATGGGGAGAAATTTATGGAATATTGCGCCAGTCAGGATTTGGTGATGGGTGGCACGGTATTTCCTCATAGGCGGTGCCACAAGGTCACCTGGGTGTCTCCTGATCAAGTCACAGAAAATCAAATTGATCACATCGCGGTGAGCAGGAGGTTCAGAAGATGCTTGGAAGATGTTAGGAACAAGAGAGGAGCGGACGTTGGTAGTGACCATCATCTTGTGGTTGCCAACTTCCGCATGAAGATCGTCGCAGTCCGCCGAAAGTTTAACACTCGGCACAACAAGTTTGATGTGGGCAAGCTCAAGAACCAGCGGAGATTGGACCAATTTAAACTGGAGCTCAGAAATAAATTCCAGGTGTTGGACTCCGAGACAGAGAAGGACGTGGAGACTGTGTGGAGCGAGGTAAAGAATATCTTCGTGGAAACCAGTGAGATGCAGCTCGGGTACAAGAACTACCTGCGGAAAGAATGGATATCCGATCAGACCTGGGACAAGATAAATTATAGGAAGGAGATTAAGGCCAAGCTCAACACCTGCAAGACTAGGCAGCAGAAGGCTCTCACACAAGCGAAGTATTCAACAGCAAACAGGGAGGTAAAGAGGAGTGTACGGAAGGATCATAGAAGGTGGATTGATGAGCAGGCGGAGAAAGCAGAAGAAGCGGCAAGAAGGGGGGACGTTAAGGAGCTCTATGGCATCACAAAGATGCTTTCGAAGAAAGGTTTTAATAAAACTAGGCCTGTGAAGAGCAAGACGGGCGAGATCCTCACGACATGTGAACAGCAGCTGACAAGATGGAGAGAACACTTTGCGGAGGTTCTTAATAGAGATAGAGGACCAGAAAGTAAGCAGCGAGGAGAAGATGAAGAGGAAGCAGAAAGTGACCCAAGCATCAGCCTCGACTCTCCAACTCGGGGCGAAATATGGACAGCGTTGAAGCAGATGAAATGCGGGAAGGCACCAGGTCTGGATAATATCCCAGCGGAAGTACTGAAAGCAGACCTGGATATTACGATCGATCTGCTGCACCCACTGTTGGAGAAGATCTGGAAAGAGGAGAAAATACCAACCGACTGGAAGAAGGGGTTGATAGTCAAGTTGCCGAAGAAAGGGGACACCACAAACTGTAACAACTGGAGGGGTATCACCTTGCTGTCTAATTCCAAGCAAAGTGCTGGCGAGAGTCATCCTGAATCGTATAAAAGACTGCGTAGAAAAAAGGCTTCGTAAGGAACAGGCTGGATTTCGACAACATCGCAGCTGTGTGGATCTCATCAACACCCTCCGAATCATCCTGGAGCAGAGTGTGGAGTGGCGGAATACCCTTTACCTCACATTTGTTGACTTCGAGAAAGCCTTCGACTCCGTAAATCAAAGAATCATGTGGAAGACCCTCGAGGAATATAAAATTCCAACAAAGATCATCAGAATCATGGAAGAGATGTACGAAGGGTATGAGTGCCAGGTTCTTCACGAAGGCAAATTAACAGAAAAGAAAGGTCAGTTCCGGAGTGAGACAGGGGTGTGTCCTTTCCCCCACTCTGTTCCTGTTGGTCCTGGATAGTGTGATGAAGAAGGTAATGGGAGGACGGAAGAGGGGTATAAATGACAGGCTTGAAGATCTGGATTTCGCAGACGACATTTGTCTTATGGCACAACGGTACCGAGACATAGAAGATAAGCTGGGGAGGTTGCAGAGAGAAGCAGAACGTGCAGGATTGATGATCAACACCAACAAGACCAAAGAGATGAGGATAAATTCTGACATCACGACTAGTTTAACAGTCAACGGAAAGGACATTGAGCGAGTTGAGTCCTTCCTCTACCTTGGAAGTATAGTCACAAATGATGGGGGAGCAGAGGAAGATGTTCGAAGCCGTATCAGGAAGGCAAATGGTGCCTTTGTCCAGCTCTACCCCATCTGGAGAAATAGAAACATTTCCAGGAAGACCAAGCTCCGCCTTTTCAATAGCAACGTAAAGTCGATTCTTCTCTACGGCTGTGAAACCTGGAAAGTCACAAAACCGATCAACAACCAGCTACAGGTGTTCATTAACAGATGTCTGCGTCGCATCATGAATGTGAGGTGGCCGGACATAATCTCAAATGAAGATCTTTGGACCATCACCAATCAACAACCGATTAGCATCCAGATCAAGGAGAGGAAATGGCGCTGGATTGGTCGCACACTAAGGAAGCCGGACGGAGCTATTGAGAGGGCGGCGCTAGACTGGAATCCCCAAGGCGCCAGGAAGCGAGGTCGACCTAAGAAGACCTGGAAGAGGACGATCGAAGATGAAATTGCAGAGGTGTACAAGAACTGGAGTCAAGTGAAGAGAATGGCCAGGAAACGTACTGCGTGGAGAAATTTCGCCAAGGCCCTATGCTCCGGAAGGAGCGGCAGGAATTAATGGAATGGATGGACTTGTTTCTTGCTCATTCAACAACAATTGTTTTATTCAAATCCATAATGGATTTTGTTAGGTCCGTATTGACAAATAACTAATAAATCAATTTAAGAGGAAAACTCCGTCAATCAATACTTAATGTATTAAAACATAATTAAGTTACATTGGGTACATGTTTCGAACCTTATTGGTCCTTCTTCAGCCCTGAACTTTTATAAAGTTTGCAAATAATCATAATATAACTACCATCAACATAATGCTTGCAAAGCATATTAAACATAAAAAACATACATAAATCCTGAAAATGACACAAATTTAAAACAATGAAAAACACATTAAGACACTGTTAAAATTGACTAATGTTAGTTGCGTCTTAGTATTACGCTTTAGTCCCTTTGAATTTGGATGATTGACCACATGTAGATTTTCTTGACAGACTTGACAATGAGTTGTGTGTGGGCAGTGAAGAGTCAAGTTGATATTCTAATGGGATTGTCCCATGCAGCAATTTGACGGAGGTTTCTCCTGTGAATAAAATCTTGGCGCGATTCATGAATTGATCTCTTTATGCAGAGTGCTTGTCGGGAAGGAAGGAATGTGGGCCGATGACCCTAGGCCCGTCTGTCTTTGAAGTGAACTTAAGTGGTCCGTGTGGAAGTTGCAAGAATGTTTGATAACATTCCACACGGACCACTTCACTTCAAAGACAGACGGGCCTAGGGTCATCGGCCCACATTCCTTCCTTCCCGCCAAGCACTCTGCATAAAGAGATCAATTCACCAATCTCGCCAAGATTTTATTCATAGGAGAAACCTCCGTCAAATTGCCGCATGAGACAATCCCATTAGAATATAAACTTGACTCTTTTCACTGCCCACACACAACTCATTGTCAAGTCTGTCAAGAAAATCTACATGTGGTCAATCATCAAAATTCAAACGGACTAAAGCGTAATACTAAGACGCAACTAATATTAGTCAATTTTAACAGTGTTTTAATTTTAATGTGTTTTTCATTGTTTTAAATTTGTGTCATTTTCAGGATTTTTGTATGTTTTTTATGTTTAATATGCTTTGCAAGCATTATGTTGATGGTAGTTATATTATGATTATTTGCAAACTTTATAAAAGTTCAGGGCTGAAGAAGGACCAATAAGGTTCGAAACATGTACCCTATGTAATCATGTTTTAATACATTAAGTATTGATTGACGGAGTTTTCCTCTTAAATTGATTTTCAACAACAATTGCCATATTTGTCAGATGCATGAGGTCCCTTCAACTGTTACCGATGGGCACACATTGTCATCACATTACAGTTACAAACATATGGGATACAAAATACACCTTGTAATTATGTGATAATGCATTAATTGGCAAATCAATTGGTTTGGATGAAAAATATTGATGCGTGAGTGATCCCACCGTGCATGACAAAAACCAGGGGTGTATATATATACAGGATCTTTATATTTGCTTGGCAAGGACATTCTCGCTCACGCGCTCCGCCAGTGACGGCTCAGTTGCCGGCTGCCGCGTGCGCGTATGTTCAGCAGAATACGGTGCTTAAAATCAATATCATGCATTTTTACTCACTATGTTTACAGTAGATGCTGAAAATATTCCCCATCCGCTGCCACACATAATCGTATGAAGTTTCTGGTTAATCCGGTTAATTTAGCTTCAGTAAGGAAATAACGACCTTAACGTCATTTTTATTGTTTACTGAACCTTGTGACTGTTCCGGTCACAATGTTCCCAAACCCTTATTTGGTTGACTGCAAGAGAAGTCAGGTTAGGGTAATTTGTTCATACCATTTCTTTTCTTGTTCATCATCATCATTTAGGTTGTAGAATTTCATTTTATTTAGTGTATATATATCTTGTGTATCTCGGGGACTCAGTCAGGAATATTTCATTTAATTTGTATGGGAGATGTCAGTATACAAGACAGCGGATTGTGTAGGTAAGCTACAAGATGTTGCAACAGCAGGAAACTCTAGGCCAAATTTAGATTGGGCCGAGAATAACTTCCCTTGTCTTGAAGAAAGCTTTGTGTAAATTGTGTAAGGTTCTGACGTCAGAGAAGAGTTTCGCGCCACGAGTTGTAAGAAATATACATGGGTTCGAGATTATTGGTGTATTTTGTATGGGTTGGAGGGTATCATGACCCTGGCGGAGAAAGACGAAAACATGTGTTTACAAGATGAGAGGTGGGATTTTCGTGTATAGCGGGGCTTCACTTCTATTGTAGCGTCTGATTGGAAAGGTCGCGTTCTCGTAATTTGGCGTAGGCCTATTTGGAGAAACAGTTTTGTTGAAAGCATGGCTTGTGAATGTACTCGAAACGGCTACATATCACAACGATGTTATCTCTGTTAGCACAATTCAAGTTGGGTACGGAAGCACATTCATTTCTCTCGCAGAGATGTGGCTATGTAAACCAGTAAACATCTCTAACCTCAAACCACGTGTGGAAAATCTTAGAAATGCTGGCGAGAACTGATCTATCGAGCATGTCTCGTAGATTATCTGCTAGATCGTCGATGAGTGAGTAACAAACATCTTTATATTCCAACATTCATTTTGGGTCACATGTTTTCGTCAATGCCGAGGAGAGAAGATAGTAAACCATAGTCTGTTCGACGAGAGTCCCCGCCATATGTTTAAAGTTGATATTAATACACATATTTTGAAGGTTATAATTAGTTTTCTTTATAGGGAATTACACCTAATAGTTGAACGCCCAAATGATACCAGTTAGGTTGACCAAATGTGTGTCCAACACTCCACGACCCTGCCATTTCAATTGTGTGGTATATGATGAAGTACTTCCGATCAAAAATAGGAGGATGATTTTGGGAAGTTTTAAATCAGTCGCCCAAGAAGGGCTGGTAAAAAGTTACAACATAGCACCTCAACGTGGGGCAAGAGTAGGGAAACCTAGCAGGTATCATTAGGGCACATATGCACACAGCCGATAGACACCTTAGGAGTATTAGGGTTCACAGTAATTTGTTTTGTTTTAAGGGGTATGTCCACATCAGACAATTTAGGATTAAGGTCAAGGGTTGTGTGTAAATCAAACAGTAAAATGTCAGGTAATCAGGAAACTGGGGGAAGTGGCAGTGAGGAAGATGTGGAAAAGACAGTGGGAACATATGTTACCATTGTTACTACTGAGTCGCAGCTGATCGCTGAAGGTAGTAACTTAAATGTAAATGGGGGGGTTATGAACGATAGTTTGATCCAAATGCTACTGAGTGAAATAAAAGAGATTAAGAAGCAAGGAGAATCTATGAGTAAGGAAATTAAGGAGCAGGTAGGCTCTGTAAATGAGAAGGTAGAGTCAGTGACCAAACAGATAGTAGAAGTGAAGGAATTTGTAAGTAAGGAAATTCAGGAGAGCAACAGGGCCACGAACACAAGGATAGAGAGTCTCAGCAAAGAAATACGGGACCATAAGTCTGTCCTTAATAGTAGAATGGAGAGTATGAACCTGGAATTAAGTGGGAAAATTAGCAAACAGGGAGAGGAAATCAGGGCAGAAATGCAGGGGAATCAGGCTGGGATCACAAGTAGGCTAGAAGGAATGGAAGGCCATCAGAACCAGCAAGATGTGGAAATAACGAAAATTAAGTCAGAGATAGCTAGTTCAAGGGCAGAAGTACAGAATGTAACGGGAAAGTGTGATGAGATATGCAACACTGTAAGTGGGAATAAGAGGGAATATTTAGATAGAGTAGGTGCCGTTGAAAATAAGTTGGGAGAGATTGAGGGTCTGAGAGGGAAGCAGGTGGCATTGACCGAGAAAAACGAAAAGCTGCAGGAAGAGCTGATAAAGGTCAGGAGAGAGTTGAAAGAGCGACCGATGAGTCAAAGGGTTGTGATGCCATCTAGTTTGCTACTCAGGGACCCTGGTCTGCCACAATTTAACTCAAGGCAGTTCAACCCTATGGAGTTTTTAAAAACCATTGAGAAGAAATTCAGCAAGGATCTAGAAGACGGGGTTGTCGAATGGGAAACAGTGTTGGAGATCTTGTCTAACTCATTTCAAGGGGATGTGAAAGCATGGTTCCAAATATACAGGCCTAACATGAATAGTTTAAGGGAATTCAGGGATAAATTCAAAGCTAAGTTCTGGGGGGAGGGGGTACAGTCCAGGGAAAGGGAAAAATTAACTTTTGGGAAATATAAGGAGAGAGAAGGGGTATCCCTGACAGAATATTTTTTGGCACATGTACTTATTTGGAAGAATTTGGATGGGCTGACCTCTGACAGTGATGTGGTTAGGGTCATGTTGAAGCACTTCCCACCTAGAATTCAGGAGGCAGCTTGTATGCAGAAGGTAAGGACGGTAGAAGAGTTGGAAGAGCTTCTTACGAGCTTTGACGTTTTAGGCAAGCAGCACATGGAGAGGCCAGAGGTCAAACAGGAATTTAGGGGCAATAGGGGGAATAATCAGGAGTTTAATAGGGGTAGATTTAATCAGGAGCAAAGAGATTATCAGCAGAGGCAGGAAAACTATCAGAGAGGTGGGGGGCGTCAGGATAATTCACAGCGACAGGAAGGTAACTATCAAGAGAGGTGGGGGGCGTCAGGAAGGTGGTAACGAAAGAGTACAGGTGAACCAGAGGAGACAAGAACAAGGTGGTCAAGGAGCTTTAAACTCCGAACGGGCTGTGCAGGGAGGTCAGTCAGGCAGTCCGTAAGAAATGAAGTCAAGCAGTGTGTTATTGTGGGTGAGGAGGATTTTATGCCTATGAGTCGGGAGGATCTGCTAGCTGACCAGCAGGAGTTCTCATGTATCGGGGAGAAGGAGGCTTTTATGTCAACTGTTGAGTTGAGCATACTAGGTAAGAGAGTGCAGGCATTGGTGGATTCGGGGAGTGAGAGAAGTGTCATCAGTAAGGGATTTTATGATACTTTAATCAAGGACGGTGGTAAGTTGGAAGAAATTCCAGTTAAGTCGACATATGTGGTAACTGCTGTTGGTAATAAATCCCAAAGAGTGGGAAAGCAGGTATTGTTGCCCATGAGGTTTGGTAATGAAGTTGACCACAAGACTTGCTTGGTAATTCCTAACCTAATTTATGAAATGATTTTGGGGATAGACTGGCTTAACGAGCATAGTGCTGTTATTGATTTTGACCGGGGTGTCATCAACTTTGTGAGGGGGAATATAAGCCAGGAGATGAGAATGAAATGCAAGAGTGTAGATAAGACAGTAAAGGCATGTGTTACTGAGGTCACTGTAGGGGATATGGCAGAAGGTAAGGCTGACGATGAGGAGGAAGGTGTGGATTTATGTCACATTGCTGTGGAGGGTGATAAGTGTGATCAACTCCAGCAGGCTGTGGATAAGAGTGGTTTAAGTGTTGAGGAGAGGGATAAGTTGTTAGAGGTTTTAGAGCTAAACCAAGAAGTTTTCAGTGACAAGCCAGGGCTAACACATGTCTATACGCATCAGTTCGAAATTGTAGATCATTCTCCATTTTCAGGACCCAAGTACCCGATACCTCACAAATTTGCTGATGCTGTGGAGAAAGAAATAGGCATTATGCTGAATCAGGGTATTATTGAGCCTTCAACTAGTGCATATCTGAATCCCTTAGTTGTGGTTGGGAAGAGTGATGGCTCGGTCAGGTTGTGTATTGATGCCAGGCAGCTCAATTGTAGGATATCTGGGGACCAACAGAGGCCAGAATGTGTTGAGGAACTGGTTCAGAAATTCAATGGTAAGCAATGGTTTTCCACTATGGATCTGAGTGCATCATTTTGGCAGGTACCGTTGAGAGAACAGGACAGGAAGTTGACTGCATTTAGCTTTAAGAGTGGTTTGTACCAATTCAGGGTCGTTCCTTTCGGAACAAAGACCAGCAGTTCAGCGTTGATTAGGGCCTTAAATCTAGTGTTAGGGAGGGACACACACGAGTTTGTGACAATGTACATAGATGATTTAATTGTTGCATCTTACACATTAAAGGAACACCTGGATCACTTAGACATTGTTTTGGGGAAATTAAGGGACGGGGGATTTACAATTAAACTTAAGAAGTCTCTGTTTTGCACAACATCAATCACATTTTTAGGGCATACTATCACAACACAAGGGGTGTCTCCCGAACAGTCACGATTAGACAAGATTCACAACACTGCTACACCACGTAACGCCAAACAATTGAGGTCAATATTAGGGGTTTTCAATTATTTTCGTAGATTCGTAGTTAAATATTCCTGTCTTGTAGAACCGTTTAGGGAATTGCTGAAGCAGGGTACTAAGTGGGTATGGACCCAGGTGCACGATGAGGCTTTTAAGGAGTTGAAGAGAGGCTTTGTAGAGACTGTCATGCTTAGGTATCCTCGTCTGGATTGTCCCTACATTTTGATGACTGATGCGAGCATGCAAGGCATCTCAGGCATTTTGTGTCAGGAGGATAGTGAGGGCAATCTAGGGATTGTCTCATTAGCAAGCAGAGGGCTAAGCATGGCGGAGAAGAGATATACAATTACTGAAATAGAGATGTTAGCAATCGTATACTCTCTAGGGAAGTTTAGGAGTTATGTGTTGGGCAGTAAGTTGCAGATACTGACTGACCATCATGCATTACTTTTTATTGGATCCTGCAAGCTCACTTCGAACAGGATGTCAAGGTGGATATTGGCTATAAGTGAATATAACTTTGAGGTAAGGCATATTAAGGGTACTGAGAACATTGTGGCTGACTTCATGAGTAGAAACATTGGGGGTGATGAGGGTCATCAGGTACTGGAGGTACAGGAAGGTGTTGTTATCTGCGTAACCAAGGTAAGCGAGTGTGATTATGAGATACGCTGCTTAAGGAATCTGCTTGTAGAGCAGGAGAAGGATGAGGTCTTAGGTGATATCTTGACTCAGTTGAGAGGTATGGATGTGGATAGTAGAATTAAGGTTGGAAAGTATTGGTACAAGTTGGAGTGTGGTTTCTTGGCTAGGCTGTGCCATGAAGGTGCCTGGAGAGTGTGTGTGCCAAGCTCATTGCAGGTAACGATGATTTGGTATCATCACAAGGCTTTAGGGCATTTTGGATCAAGCAAGGTTCTTTTTGCTGTTCAGCAGCATTTCATTTGGAAGAACATGGGAAGGCAGATTAGGAAAGTTCTGGCAAGTTGTGACTCGTGTCAACGGTGTAAATGCCCAACGAGGTTTCTTGAGGGACCTCGGCAAATGGTGATCACAGAAAAACCAAGGGATTTACTCTGTGTCGATCTGTATGGTCCATTGGTTAAAGCTCAGTTTGGATATCAGTATATCTTCGTGGTTGTTGACGCATTCAGTAAACTCGTCAAACTGTATCCCCTGAGAAAAGCGACCGGGAAGGGTTGTGTCCTACAGATCACTGATAAGTATGTACCTGAGTTTGGGGTGCCTCTCAGGATACTATCAGACCACGGTAGTCAATTCACCTCAAAGATCTGGAAAACCAAGTTGAGTGAATTGGGTATCAAGCACATATTCTCATCTATTCGATATCCTCAAGGGAATTTGTCCGAACGAGTTATGAGAGAATTAGGGAGAGTATTTCGCACCTATGTGAGCAATCGCCACAATGCGTGGTTCTCCAAGTTAGGAGATATTGAACGATGGTTCAATAGTACGTTCCATGAGAGTGTAAAATGCACTCCCTATGAAATTCAGTATGGTAGGAAGCCTACCAATGAGCTTGCTAGAATGCTAGGTTTGGTCACGGGAGAGGAGATTGGGAAGGATGTTTGTATCCAGCTGGCTAGGGACAACTTAATCAAGGCAGGGAATAAGCGTAGGCGCCAGCAGAAGCGGGTAAAGTTTGATTCTTTTGAAGTAGGCGATCAGGTGCTTCTGAGGGTTCCATATCCGTCTTCAGCTGTAGATAAGGAGATAGGGAAGTTTTTTCATCTATTTCAGGGGCCTTTTAAGGTGGTTAAACGTATTGGTGAGTGTGCCTATAGTTTAACGGACCAGGATGGTAAGTCTGTCAGTACACATAATATTAGGAATCTCCGTAGATATCACTCTGTAAAATAATATGGCATGGACTCTTAGAGAATCAGTCAACATAACGTGATGGCATGACAAAACTCAAGAGATGTGACGAAGAATGCTAACCAGCAAAGTGGCATCGAGTGTTAGATGGATAGATGGTATGATAAGGCCTGTGCAGGCAAATACCATGGCTTGTGAAGCGATAGGGTCTCATGATGAGACGAAGAAAATGAAGTGGTAGACCTAAGACACTTGAGAGAAATCAGTGAGGCTAGGAAATGGACACAATAAGACATTCGAGAGAGTGAGAATGTGTGAAAATTTGACAAGTGTGTATGTATATATGTCTTCCAGGGTTTATTTATGTAATAGTGTAATTCTTTGTGTTTTCAGTGCGTTGCTTGTTTGAGTGTTTGTGATCCACACTTGTTTCACCCGTGTGAATCACATGGGGGCGTATTGTGACTGTTCCGGTCACAATGTTCCCAAACCCTTATTTGGTTGACTGCAAGAGAAGTCAGGTTAGGGTAATTTGTTCATACCATTTCTTTTCTTGTTCATCATCATCATTTAGGTTGTAGAATTTCATTTTATTTAGTGTATATATATCTTGTGTATCTCGGGGACTCAGTCAGGAATATTTCATTTAATTTGTATGGGAGATGTCAGTATACAAGACAGCGGATTGTGTAGGTAAGCTACAAGATGTTGCAACAGCAGGAAACTCTAGGCCAAATTTAGATTGGGCCGAGAATAACTTCCCTTGTCTTGAAGAAAGCTTTGTGTAAATTGTGTAAGGTTCTGACGTCAGAGAAGAGTTTCGCGCCACGAGTTGTAAGAAATATACATGGGTTCGAGATTATTGGTGTATTTTGTATGGGTTGGAGGGTATCATGACCCTGGCGGAGAAAGACGAAAACATGTGTTTACAAGATGAGAGGTGGGATTTTCGTGTATAGCGGGGCTTCACTTCTATTGTAGCGTCTGATTGGAAAGGTCGCGTTCTCGTAATTTGGCGTAGGCCTATTTGGAGAAACAGTTTTGATGAAAGCATGGCTTGTGAATGTACTCGAAACGGCTACATATCACAACGATGTTATCTCTGTTAGCACAATTCAAGTTGGGTACGGAAGCACATTCATTTCTCTCGCAGAGATGTGGCTATGTAAACCAGTAAACATCTCTAACCTCAAACCACGTGTGGAAAATCTTAGAAATGCTGGCGAGAACTGATCTATCGAGCATGTCTCGTAGATTATCTGCTAGATCGTCGATGAGTGAGTAACAAACATCTTTATATTCCAACATTCATTTTGGGTCACATGTTTTCGTCAATGCCGAGGAGAGAAGATAGTAAACCATAGTCTGTTCGACGAGAGTCCCCGCCATATGTTTAAAGTTGATATTAATACACATATTTTGAAGGTTATAATTAGTTTTCTTTATAGGGAATTACACCTAATAGTTGAACGCCCAAATGATACCAGTTAGGTTGACCAAATGTGTGTCCAACACTCCACGACCCTGCCATTTCAATTGTGTGGTATATGATGAAGTACTTCCGATCAAAAATAGGAGGATGATTTTGGGAAGTTTTAAATCAGTCGCCCAAGAAGGGCTGGTAAAAAGTTACAACCTGTACGTTTGAATCTCAAATTAGCCAGTTGTTTTATTGCCCGATTTATAGGAATGGGTCTCCCTGGAAATTTTACTCAAAACTTTTTCTTGTTCTAGCGCACGATTTCCTGCACTTTTATGTACGTATTGTGCAGATATACACGTCCAAGTAGCGATTATTTCACATAAGGCATTACAGCACTGTACACAATCACAATAAAACAACTGGCTAAGAGATTCAAACGTACAGGTTCAGTAAAAGATAAAAATAGACGTAAAGGTCGTTATTTCCTTAGTGAAGCTAAATTAACCGGAAGAACCGGAAACTTCATAAGTAGATGCCCATTATGTTTGGCAGCAGATGGGGAACATTTTCAGCATCTACTGAAAGCATGGTGAATAAAAATGCATTATACTCATTGTAAGCACCAACTCTGCCGTACATACGCACACGCAGCAGCCGGCAACTGAGGCATCACTGGCGGAGCGCGTGAGCAAGAAAGTCCTAGCCAAGCAAATATAAAGACCCTGTATTAGCTGCCGGGCTGTGTTACGTGGTAATTATTGGTCAAGGCAAAGGCCTTGCAGCTCATCTGAAACGAATCAACATCCTGAGATCTGAAGAATGCACACTTGGTCACGAACCTGGAAGTGAAATGGATAAGCGACACCTGCTACATTGCAACAAACTTGATGTGACTGCTAGAACTTCTGGAAACCTCACACAACTCTATTGGAACGCAAGAAAGCTGATGGATTGGAATCCGGGCTAGCCATAGGAAACAACAACAACAAATTATTCATGAGTAGTAGGCTACGGTATGTGCAGGGTTGGCAATATTCTATTTGTCCGATAATTCATCCGTATAATGGCCAACACAACTGGAGTTTCACTAATCCACATCATTACAAAAGGTATTAGCCTATTAATTATGGAGGAGAGCAAATCCTGGCTTTTATATTTCTACTTGGCTAATACATGATAATATATCGTTTTCATCCGTTGTTTCTTATTTTGAGAGTCATTAACAATTGAAATTACTGTCAATTATCACTACTGCACCA
This sequence comes from Meconema thalassinum, assembly GCA_946902985.2. NCBI lineage: Eukaryota > Metazoa > Arthropoda > Insecta > Orthoptera > Tettigoniidae > Meconema > Meconema thalassinum. The sequence continues at coordinate 275,730,159 of OX336389.2, read as the reverse complement.
GAAAAATGTGCTCATCATCATCTTGCACAGTTTCCAGCCACTGGCCGGGTCTATTTGGAACACAATCCTCTCCAACGTCTTCTGTCTTCCCACCATCTCTCAGCCTCTACCCTTGTCCAGTCTTCTCCTCTCTTCTTCACGCTTTCTTCCACCCCCTTCAGCCACCTGTCTCTCGGTCTCTTTCCTTCCCACTTCGTCTCGTGTACCCTCCTGGGTATCCTCTTCTCCTCCATTCGTTTTACATGTCCATACCATCTAAGTCTAGATTTCTCTATACCATCCTGTAATGGTTCCTCCTTCATTAATTCTCTGGTCCTCTCATTTCTTATTCTGTCCATCTTTGTAGCTGCAATACTGCTTCTCAAGAACCTCATCTCACTGGCCTGTATTTTGCTCTTCTCCCTTCCTTTCATAACCCAGGTCTCCGAGGCATACGTCAGGATAGGGACATAGTACGTCCGATATATGATCTTTTTGCTGTTCTGAGGGACATCCTTGCTCCATAACATGCTTCTCACACTCCTCCGGAATGCTTCTGCCTGTCTCCCCCGCTCATTTATTTCTCGTATCGTTTCTTCCATTATCTTGTATCAGGCTTCCCAGATACTTGAAACTCTCCACTTTCTTCAGCTGTTCCCCACCAATTGTTATTCCCGTTGTGGTTCTTTCCTTCCTTGTTGTGATCACCATCTCACTCTTATTTATGCTAAATTTCATCCCATATCCTTGTATTATTCCTTCCCACACGTCCAACTGTTCCTGTACCTCCTCCTCCTTGTTTCCCCAAATCATCAAATCATCTGCAAACACCATTGCTTTCATCTTTCCTTCCCCAATTACTTGTGCCACTCGGGTCATTATGTCATCCATCACCACAATGTAAAGTAACTGTGACAGTGCACTTCCTTGTTTCAGGCCGTTTCTCTGTTCCAATCAGTCCGATCTCTCTCCTCCCACTTTCACACAGCTCACGCTTCCCTTGTACATCTCCTTTATCCTCTTTATAGTCCATTTCTCTACTCCTCCATCCTCCAGGGACTTCCATACTTTGTTTCTGCATACACTGTCATATGCTTTCTCAATGTCCAGGAAGGCCATCAGTAGATCTGTTCCATACTCATAGTGCTGTTCTTGTAACTGCCTTACAGCAAAAATCAAATCCACTGTGGATCTTCCTGCTCTGAAGCCATGCTGCTCTTCCCTCATCCCTCCTTCTATCCTTGTCCTAATCCTCCTTTCCAAAACTTTCTCAAAGATCTTTGCCCAATGACTCATCAGTGTTATTCTGCATTCTGTTCTACTACCTTTCTTGAAGATTGGGACAATCATTCCTTTTTTCCAGTCCTCTGGGGTCTTCCTTTCCTTCCTTGCTGTCCTCATCACTCGGTACAACCATTGTATCCCCACCTCTTCTGCTGCTCTCACCATCTCCACACTCAACTCATCCACACCCGGTGCCTTCCCTCCTTTCATCTTCCTCACTGCATCTTCCACTTCTTTCCATGTTAAGTCCTTTTCTGTTTGCAGTTCATCTTCCTCTTCCCCGATTTCTTCCTCCTCGCCGTGGTTTCCATTTGGGTTCAGAAGTTCTTCAAAATATTTTTTCCACATTTTCTTCAGTTCTTCCCTACTTTCTATCTCTTGTCCCCTTTTGTTCACCATTCTAACATAATCCGAAGGATCCTTCCGCCTCTTATTTTTTACCATCCCATACAGGACCTTTTTTTGTACCTTCCCTATCCTCCTTCATCATCTTTGTCCACTCTTCCATCCACTTTCTTCTCTCCTCAGCCACTACTCTCTTCGCCTCCTTCTTACTTTCCTGGTACTCTTCCCTTGTCTCTACCGTCCTATTTTGATACCCCTCCTAAAGGCTCTATTCTTTTCCCTTACTATATCTTTTGTCTTCTCATTCCACCATGGTGTTTCCTTCCACCTCTTCTTACTACTTGTCCTCCCACATACTGCTTCTACTGCACCTACTAGTGTCTTCTTAAATCTAGCCCATTCCTCTTCCACCCCTCTTTCTTCATCTGTTGGAATTCCTTCCTTTACCATTTTGAGGTACTCGACCCTTCTATCCCCTTCTTTCAGTTTCCATATCCTTATGCGTCTTTCCTGATTCTCAGACCCTTTCTTCTCCTTACTCCCTCTCAGGTTCATTACCAGCAATTGATGGTTGGTATCCAGGTTTTCCTATGGTATAACCTTGATGTCCGTGATGTTCTTATTTAGTTCTTTCTCATGCAGTATATAGTCGACGTTAATATGTGTAGGCCTATTTGTTTCTTGCTAATTCAACAATGGCAGCCATGCTTGTCAGACGCATGAGGACTCTTAAACTGATACTCAGGCGCACACATTGACATCACATTACTCTTGCCAACATGTGAGATCCAAAATATACCACAGGACACAGATAATTATGAGACGCGTAATATCGTATTTATGTGCAAAAACATTAATTGGCAAAACCACTGGCCTAGATAAAGATTATTGATGTGTGAGTACCCCCCACTGTGCATGACAAAAACCAGGGGTGTATGTATTAGGTTGGGCCATGCTACCTTGCAATTATTGGTTTAGACAAAAACCATTGGTCTGGATAGAGATTATTGAGGGGTTGGCGATGCTGTAGTTGTTCATAATTCATACTTATAATGGTGGACTCAGCTGGAATTTTATCTATATAAGTCGTGATCTAAAAAGTGGATGGTGGGTGGGTTATAGACAGCGAAGGAGTAAACATCTATTACCACATTATTTCCAGATTTTCTTTCCATCTATACAAAAGGTATTTTGGCTAATTTCAGTAGTTTAAGAATTCTTTTCGCCAGGATTTGATCTCCTCCAGTTTTACTGTGACACCATGTAAATGTTGGTCTAGGCAAAATCCATTGGTCTGGATAAAGATTATTGAGGGGTTGGCAATTTGTCCATAATTCACACGTATCCTATAATCGCGGACTCTGCTGGAATTTTACTATATAAGTTGTGATCTAAAAAGGGGATGGTGGGTGGGTTTCAGAGTTTTTTTCTTTTTTCATTTTTTTTATTTTTTTTTATATTTTTATTATTACAAAAGGTATTTTGGCTAAATTCAGTAGTTTAGGAATATTTTTCATAGGGTTTGCTCTCCTCCAGTAGTTAGTTAATATATACACCACCTGGTTTTTGTCACACACAGTGGAAGTACTCACGCATCAATAATCCTCACAGACCAATCGTTTTGGTGTCCCATAGGACGTCAATGTGTGCGCCCCGGTAACAGTTCAAGAGACCTCATGCGCCTGACAAACATGGTTGCTGTCATAGAATGAGCAAGAAATAAAAACACATATTTATGTCTTTCCGGTGCAGTAGTGATAATTGACAGTAATTTCAATCGGTAATGACTCCCAGAATAGAAAACAAGGTATGAAAATCATATATTATCCAAGTGGAAGTATAAAAGCCAGGCTCGGCTCTCCTCCAGAATAAATGAAATGCCTCTATAATTGAAGTGATGCGCTGAACAGGGGTCAAACCACCAAAAACTGTATTATGAGTTAATTGCAAAAAACATAGTTAAACGAAATGTAGGTATAATTAGTGCCATTATTTTCAGATTGAAAACTATTATGATGACTGAGGCAATGAAACAACCCATGAACTACGTACAAAAGAAATTATTTACAACCTTGTGAACCTTCAAAAGTGAAGAAGAAAGAAAAATATCCGCTGTTGACGTCCTTCCACTCATTCACATTACGTTTGCATTTTCTAGTTGCATTTTCATGCGTTAATGCAAAGAACTATGTTCTGCCACCTTGTACTGGAGTTAGATCCCTATTCCATGCGAGACGGAAGTTCCTCAACCCCTAGCACCGCAACAAGTGTGAATTCTTCCACATGACTACGCCTCATTGCAGAAACGTTCATATACAGAGTCGGCCAGAAAAATGTATACACTCTTTGTCAGAAGATATCGGGATGTGGACTTGTCCACTGTTATCATTGTTTTTAAATGTTGTAGTACGGTCTTTCGCTCAACTGATGTCGGTACTTGCATCACGATAGTGGGAAAACGAAATGGCTGGAGAACACATGACGTTCGAGCAGTGAAAGTACATTCTGAAGTGGTTTATCAGGTTTGATAATGCTGTTGAAGTGCAACGTCAGTGGAGGAGGGAATTTGAAACATAACCCCCAACACACCTAACAATTAAACGCATTACTGGGACGTTTGAGACACATAGAACGATTTGTAATATTCACAAAAGAAGATAGGGAAGAATGCGTACAGCTACTAGTCCTGCTTCTTCGGCTCATATGTTGGAAAAGTTTGCTAATTCTCCAAAGAAGTCTGTTACGCAATGTGCACGGGAAGTGTACGTGTACGATGAATTTTGAAAACAGCTAAGTGGGAAGTTTACATCCCACGATTACTGCATGCGCTTAATGAGGACGATCGTCTAATGCAATTTTGCGAATGGTATCAGCAAATGGTAGCCCCAGAAGAACAATTTCTGACGAAGTTAGTGTGGTCTGATGAAGCCCAGTTTAAACTTAATGGAACAGTGAATCGACATAACTGTGTTTACTGGGCTCCGGAAAATCCGCATGTTCATGTGGACAAGGCGGTCAATCTACCAGGGGTTAATGTCTGGTGTGGACTGTTGTCGAAGGGCTTACTAGGACCCTTTTTCTTTGACGGTACTGTCACTGGAGCAGTGTACTTGGGAATGTTACGCACATTAATTTTACCAGCTGTACGTGCGCTTTATGGAGCCGATGATGAAGTCTTCTACCAACAGGATGGGGTGCCACCACACTTACCTGTAACAGTATGAGCTTTCCTGGATGACAATCTGCCGGGACATTGGATTGGACGAAGAGGGCCTATTGAGTTCCCCCCACAGTCGCCAGATCTTACCCCTATGGATTTTTACTTGTAGAGAAATGTGAAAAATCAAGTCTATCGACCTAAGCCGTGCACGCTGCAGGCCCTTCGCCAGGAGATTACAGCGGCATGTGCAGCTGTCCCCATTCAAACATTGACAGACGTAGTCGCAGCGACCGCTCGTCGTTCTGCTATGTGTCTGGCAGCCAACGGTGAACATTTTGAACATCTCATGTAACCATATGTTTAACTGAAGTCACTACTAAATGTGTAATCAAAATTTAAATGTAAAAGAAACACACAATAAATAGTTTTTGTTCTGTAAAGAGTGTATACATTTTTCTGGCAGACTCTGTAGATCATTATTCCAATGTAACATCATTTTCGGGGGAATGGAGGTTAGATCACTTTTCGGCGCATCGCTTCAATTCAGGGCCGGCGAGAATAAGCTAGTAAGGGCTCAGCCACTTCCCCTCGATGCGTGCTGCCAGCAGGTTCAACACTGTGACGTCACAGGGTTGTCACTCGCGCCAACACTGCCATACAACCACCACTGCTTTGCATTAACCGGCAGCATGTATTCAGTACTTAATGACCCCCATGATACCATTCTACCCCTAGTGGCACCCTCTTTGATATTATACACTTTCAACAGTCAATAAATAATGCTTTAATTAAAGGCTAATGCACCTAGACAAGGTAAAATGAGCGAAATCACAACAAATAAGTTACAGATAAGCTTACTTCCCATTACCCAATTGATAGATTTTTTCATGTGTTTTCTCTCACTAAATTCGTTTCTATTAACTTCTCTAATTCTAATAAATGTTCTAAGTCTTGCATACACCTTAATGGCTTCTTTGCATACACTCGGGAATAGCAAACGCAGCCTATTTTTTAACACTTTGGGTGGGCAAAAGATATTTTATTCTCAGAAATCTGCAAAGATGACCACAAAGATAGATAATTGCTCCCTCCCATATCTGACACTATGGAGGTAACTAACAATCCAGAGGACTCTACGGCTTGTATTATTGTCATGAGTAATGGTTTATCGATAGCAGTGTCAAACTCAAAGTAAATAGGTTGTTTCCAGCCCGATATTAGACCTCTTGCTAATACTACTTGCACTTTAGATGAGAGACCAAGTACGGTATTTTGTCCATGGCTGAGTCATAAACAACACTACTATCAATATGCATTTCATCAAAATTAATTACACACAGCTTGTCAAAATCGGATAGTTCATCAAACCTTTTTTTAATTAGGCATAGTACATTCCTTAGAATACCTGGAAAGCATGTGAACTTTGTGCATCGTCTTCTCAATGTTGTGGCTGATGGGAGAGGAAATTTCAATTTTTCCCTCCAGAAATCATAAGATTTTGGAGACAGAGCCCTTATCACACAACGAGATATGTCGTCATTTGTCCACCGCACTTGCTTGTTAGTTTCTATAGCCTTTATCTGCGTGGGAGTCATAGTTCACTTGGCCCACTTGGTTAGAACTGCTTTACATTGCATATTTCACTTCGTAGACGCTTGACCGTGTTGTTAAACCGTTTGTAGCAATTAGACTTTCTTAATTTACTGTCAACTAAATTTTTATTTTTCCGTTTTAGACATTTTAGCTGCGATTTCAAGCCCACTATTTCATTTTGTAATGATTCAATAACCCCGGATTTACGTTCACAGTCTTAACAACGGATTAAACTCGGTGGTTCTTTATTTTTCTCAGTTTCACATTCTCTGGAATTGCCAATATCCTCAGTACAAATAGCCTGTTTTTTTTTAGGACTTAACTGTGCCAACCTTACTATAACTGAAGCTCTAATGGCTCTGTTTCTGCTCCTGTCTGCCCTAAGTACAGAGATTTGGCTTAGGCTAGTCCCTTCTCAAAATCTGCCCAATGATATGTTAACACATCAATAACATATCATTGGGGAGATTTTGAGAAGGGACTGCAGATTTACTTAGTGCTCTTTTCAATGGAAGTCCTAAAAGGCGGTTTTTCATATCATCTTGATAATCAGTAGGCAAGAAATGCTTACTACAAATACATGCATTTTTTTTTTTACGTTAATACTGTCTTTCCTGTGGCACTTGGTAACCCATTGCTTTGAAATATCACTATCAGTTGGGAATCGGTGAAAATGACGCCTACCTCACAGTCCTTGGTGTTGCGGTAGGTATTTCCACAATTAAAAATAGCACAGCTCATGTTTCATTGCGATTCTAAATTACTAAATCGTTTACGTATTTAATTAAAGCTCGAAAACTGAAACGAATTATTAGAAAATAACCTGCTTAAACACTGACGATGGACAACACTCATGCACAACACACACAATGAACTTCTCTGTGACACTGAATCAAACAAACAGCAGGTGATTCTATGGGAAAAGCCAAGTGGGCAAGCTCGGCTTACAACCCTATGACGTCACACGGCCAACGTCTCCCTCCCCTCACCGGCAGCAGCGGCTTCGGCCAAACTTCAAAAGAGTGGCTGAGCCCTTACTAGCTTTCGCCGGCCCTGGCTTCAATTATTGCAATCTTTCCTGTTACCTTGTTTATACATTGGGGCGATTGCTGCTTTTGTCCAGTTTTAGAAGGTACTGAACTCGAATTTATGAGAGTCAATGGAATTGCACCAGGCAAGATTCGTACTGTGTCGCGTGACTATATTACGCATGGATTTGAAGTCATTATATGAGTTACTTTTCTCCAACACTAGCATTCTGTTGTATATAAGAAAGCATTTAAGGAGTTGTGAGAGAATATAAAAGCTTTTATTTCAAGCCAGAATGGAAAATTTCATGTCGAAATTATTTTAACCAAGGGAAGAGGACTTGAGAATGATACTGGATTATGACCATTTCTGAGTTTTAGACGGTCAGAAACCGGTTCTATACGGCGAACTCGCGACCGCGAGAGACTTGCGCTCGGCACGTGACCGTGTGAGAGAGAGGGAAATAGACGGCACAAGTCATTATTTGACCGCAGATAACAATGGATTTGCCATAGCAACTAACAGCCAATCAAAATTGTTTATACATCTGAAAGAATAAATTATCATTATAATTTGAAATGATTATTATAAACAATTATCATACATCAGAAAACAGAGAATAAGAAATTAAATTTTTCTGTCGAAACAAAATTTAAGATTAATCGCCGATATAGAAGATATTAGCATAATACTGATATTACGAAAGGAGGGAGGCTAGGAACGCCATTTTTTTTAGCGCGAGCTAAGACCAGAAGGCCGCAGCGAGAGAGCAAGCAGGATCACTCTTCATTATTATTTGGTCGAGGCAAGACGTCTCCAGAGATACACTTCTACGGAAAATTGCCTAAATTTGCCAGCGAAGGGAGATAGATAGTTTGACCGGAGGAGACCCATCGTTAGTAGCCAACTTGAGGTTGAGCCCCGTGAAACATTATTCTGCAGAATATAACAGAGAAGACTTCGAATAGCTGCAACTCTAATAAGCAGTTTATTTTAATGCAAAAAGTACAGCAATATATAAAGAACATTACTGCAAGCTACTGAAATACGGCATATATACAATTATGACAGTATTGATATACAATGAAGACTTTGATTTACAATTCAGATATCATTGATATACAACTACGATATTACGGAAATACGAAGAAAGTATTCAACGAGAAATATACTTCAGAAGTATTTAACATGATTATTCAAGGCAGTCAGAGGGGACAGAGTCACTGCAATCATTCTTTTGAGATTGTAAAGATGCACTAAACACCATGATGGAGAGTTAGTCGACACTGATGTGTGAGATCCAGAGTGAACCATAGCAACCATGGATCTAAACTGCAATACCATCTGCAGCACACAGAATTCACTAACAATGCTACCGAAACATAAGATTCCTTTACCAACATGGAATTCTTATAACAAGCATTCTCCAACCAATTATTTCCATAATATACTACCAGAGAGCAGACGATTGAAGAGACATTCGACTAGGTCATCTGATCACGAACCGTACGTGAATCCAAGCCGTGTCAGGCTGAGAAGAAAGAAGTTAGGTGCTGTGATGTGCAGTCCATCCCTTACGAGCTACCGTGAGACGAGGAGGCAGCCGATCAGCTGTGCACCTCTGCCCGCACGCAAGACACCGTTATGCAGGCACGAGCGTGCGCATGGATGGAATGTCGACACGCTTAATTGGAATGCAGGCATGAGCCAGGAGGAATGCAACCGCATTTCATGGCTACAACAACGCGGGTTATGTCAAATTCAATGCAGATCAAGGTAGACAAGTGCTTCGTTATATATATTTAGTAGTTAGCCATGTTTTGAGGGAATTCAGTGCTGACCAGCATATTTTTATGTAGATGTTTGTTCATAACCCATGTTGTTTTGTTGCTATTTTCATGTAAATTCACAGTAAATTCGTATAAGTCAACGAGTTTCGTTTTTGACGTTATAGATGCTTCATTTTAAGGATTTCTTGTTTATAAATTAGATTTTCATGTCAGAAACTTAGAGATAAATCTGTCTTATAGAGAGTGGAATGTTTCGTTCAAAATGCTTCGTAAATACTTCGTACACAAACGCTCCGTTCAAACGCTTTGTTATTATACTTTGTTTAATAAGCGTCAATCTATATGTATTGTTACATATGCTACGATAAAATTGTTTAGAACAATTTTCCAAGTAAACCCGTCATTGATAACTATGTTTTAGTCAAGTTCGTCATTATAATTAAGAATGATATAATTCATATTAGGCGATTGTTAAATATACTATAAAACCACGTAAATGTCAAGAATGTTTTGAAAACATTAGACAAACATTGTAAATCCATATTATGAGAATTAGAGCATTATTAAGCTCATGATAATATTGTCAAGAGATATTTGAGATAGAAACTCAATGGAAGTGCATGAATTAGACATTGTAATAGTCTATTTTAAGATTTTAAGATTAAATTGATGAAACTAGAAATGAGAGATAGAAAATAAAATCATTATTGTTATATAGTTGGAAATAACTCAATGAAGGAGTTGTTTTATAACTATTTTGATAACAGTGCAGGTACAAGTTTATGAAATAAAGACAAGGTGAGGTTGTACATGAACCTATGGTCCTAAAGAAGACAGGAATGTTTAATATGAATTTATAATTCAGTTTTATTGGAAAGAGAAAGGGAGGATATGTTAGTATTTCTAATACACAGCGAAGACATGCAGATTGTAGACTCAGAAAGTACCGGTATATGTTATTGAAACAAAGTTTGTGTTTGGATTTAAAGAAAATAAGAGCGAATATTTGGAAGTACAGGATGTATAATATGCTGTACAGAGTTAATTAATGTTTGAGAATTGGAACAAGTAATGGAATGATATTGCACGATGTGTGTATAAGCGATAGACGAGATGTGAAGTTGTTACTTGAAAGATACTACACATAGTGGTGTGTATTAAATAAAGTCACTGATTCTCTTACACTGGGAGAGTGTATTCGAGATGGTCATTAGGATTTTGATGTTCCGTGCAATGACGTGATGTGAAAGAAATGTATTAGAGGGAAAGTAAGCGTATTTGAGACGCACAGTTAAGCTTGTTCACAATTAAATGGAAGTAAGTGTGACAGAAAAGTTATTAAGATTTTTGAATGTGTTAGATATTTAGTTTTTTTTTTTTTTTAGCGTATGGCTTTTAGTGCTGGGAGTGTCCAAGGACATGTTAGGCTCGCCAGTTTTGTAGCTTCTTCAAGACGGACACCCGATGGGTGAGCTACATGTACCGTCGGGGAGGAAAGTTCGGATGTAAGGACGAGGAGTTGAAAGGTAGCGGCTGTGGCCTATAGTTAGGGACCAACCCCGGCATTTGCCTGGAAGGAAGATGGGAAACCACAGAAGACCATCTTCAAGGTTGCCGGCGGGGGGATTCGAACCTCCTAGGCTCCCAGATGTGAGCGACTGCCAGCAGTCATGCCGTAACGACCACGGCTAACTCACCCGGTAGATATTTAGGTGAGGAAGTGAAGGTCCAATTCCACGCACCTAGAACGATTATTATTATTGTAACTGACTCAGTCTTGCATAGTTTTCATATTTATCGAATTTATTAATGGATGTAACATTTGGGAACTGTGATTAACTTAATCGTTCGTTATGATCGTTCACATTGACATGACAGAGTAGTTTATGCTCACAAACCCAATAGGTATTTGTGATTGGAGGAAGGATAGAGAAAGCGTAGATGAGGAGAGGATCTGTAAAAACTGAAGCAGATTATAGAAATATATCGTGCTGGACGCGATTTGTAATTAAGTTAATGTAAATATTTTAATAATTATCATATTTATTTAAATTACGTAAATTTAGATTTGGAACTGAATTTCAACGCAAAGAAACGTTATGTATTAAATAGGGGAAGTTTTGTAGAGAGCTAAGTTCAACATTTTAATTATTTCAAGTGAGTTAACTAGAACCACACGATGTATAAAAAGTTTTTGCAACTTAAATCTTAGAAATGTAAATGTGTTGTACAATTTCGATGTACAGATTTTATGTGGAGAAGAAAGTTCAGTCGAGTAATAGATTACTCAGAGACCATTGTAATTTAATAGACAGAGGTCTATCTTATATATTATTTTATTTTATGTCGAGTTAGACATTTTATTGTTTTTATTGTGATACAAGGGACACTTCGTTGTACTGTCCATATTGAATAAATCACAACAAGCACTAGTTAGTTTGCTTGTCACCTTTTATAGTAACTGACCGACTTCTCATTTAATGGTCGACATAAGAAAGTACTACTAGTTAGATGCTGGTGCCCTGACATGCTTATTTTACAGTTCACCCTTGAGATCGAAGTTTCTCTTATTACCGATCTTTTTATTTTTGGATTTCGTATGTAGCTAGTTAGTAGTACTCTCTTATGTAGTGTATGGGTCGAGGATTCACTAGTCGTTCGCCTAGTAGGGAATTGTGGATTTATCAAGCTGGGTATCAACGCCCCTGCAATCCTTACCATTTCAACGGATAATAGGTGGAGACTTTGCGGAATTCTGGCACAGTACCTTTCCTAAATCCCATGTCAATTCAATTGTCCTATACTACCATTTCATCCCTGATTTCCCACTATAGCTGTACTTAACCATTTCTGGCCGAATTTCATCTACCCCTGCCGCTTTGTGATATTGTAGGTTATTTACCACCCTCTCTACTTTGATCCTGTTCTCATATTCATTTTCCTCCTGCATAATCTCAAAATCTGTCATAAGTTATTGCCAGATATGAATGTTTATCATTTCTACAAAAGTAAAATTAACTGTAGGCCTAATTGAATGAAATAAGAAGAGGGTTTCTGCTTTTTCAGAGTTGTTGAAAAGAATATGGGAAACCAAAGAATGTTGGTTCAATTATATAGGCTACCGGTACCGGGATAGACTATGTAACTTATGTGTCTAGGGGAAAGTTTTAGTGTAGTGGATGGCGTGCAGATGTTGGTGTTTGTTTGTTTGATGCCTTAGATTGAATTGTGGCCATTTTGTTAGAGATGTGAGGTTTCAAACAGAGTGTCGTTACATGCCGATGTAGTGACATGTGTTCAAGTGCAAGGTGTGGTGGTGAGTTATGAATGTTTATATATTACTTTTAGTTGTTCATTTAATTAAAAAGTTGCACTGTAATCTTCTAAAGCCATTGGAGGCTACTAGGTTAGACGACTATCTGGATGAAAATTGCTGCTTGTACTACAAGCAAGGGGGTAGGTTTATGTTTGTATGTAAAGCGTTAATAACACATATAATTGAACATGTATACATCGTTTAAACCTTTAGTGTCTTCCATGACGTCGTTGATGCCGCCATTTTGTGTCTTGGGGAATTTTGTAGTGTAATGTATCACGATCTATAGTACTCCCAGAATGTTATGGGCCTATTACTACAGTAACATACACAATATTTGTTATGCAAATGATTCTTGGAAGCTGAAACTTGAACTCTTCCCAAATATCAAAGTGTTAACCGTTTTGTTGATAATTGGATTCCCAATTTACAATATTTTGCCTTTGTTTCAGATTCTTCTGCCTTTATCTGTCAGAATGAAAAGTACATCCCCAAAGCTAGTTAAGAAAGACATGATAGGGCCACCAAATTCAGTTTCAAATCTGAGGCAAGTAATTCTGCATGTGCCGAAGAATGAGGCTCCCATCGAAACACAATATCGGCTTTGCAGGGAGGAGGTCAGGCAATGGAATGAGGCTTTCTGGACAGAGCACAATACTAACTTCTATAAGGTAGGTTCTGCTGTGCTGGACACTGCGAGACTGTTTACAAAGATTTCATAATCCATGGGCCAGTGAATGATGAAACATGTTTAAATATTAAAATCCTTAGTTGAGTGGTTGATACTACAGATATACGGTGGTGTGATTAAATTTCACCTCTATCCTGCATATATTATATGGGGTTCATATTTGATGTCCAATTCAATAATTGTTTTATCAGAATGAGAAGAGAGAAACTTGTGTTTGTTAACATACTGTACATTATACGTTTTGGGACTACAGTGCTATTATTGTATTAAAAGCTAATTTCATATTTGTTTACACAACTTGTTTTTGAAATGCAGTTCATTTCTAGATGTTAAGTCCATTCTAGTAGTACGGTAATTATCAACAGCACTAAACCTTGTGCTCCCAAGGAAAGCAAGTGAGTGAATGTACCGGTATCAATTATTAAGATCAGTTTCTAAAAATGACTACTTTGTTGACATAGCAATCATTTTTACTGCATTTATCATTATTTTGATGATGATTTTTTTAAAGTAGCCAAAAATCTAAGTTATCGACCCCTATCTTATTTTGAATGCCGTAGTGCAGTATACATTGAATCCTGGGTGCCAATTCGCCACAGCGCTTAAGTAGGCTAATTTATTATTACCTATCTTTGGAGATTTTTATACAATGTGTCCGGCTCGGTTGTATAATAAAACAAAAATGAATATCTTGAAAAGTAAGAGAGATATTTCTTGGTAGTTTATTTCTAAAAGTACAGAAACTCAAAATGTGTATTTACATACCTAATATGCACACCATTATTGGTACGACAAACGTTGAATCTGTATTCCACCTCTGTCCATGTGATTTGTAGCATTGTAGGTGTAACATTTGCGATAGCTGTTCGAATGTGGTCACGATCTGGTGTTTGGTACACTTCATTCTTGACAAAGCCGCACAACCCCACAGAAAAAATTAAGGTCTGAGCTTCTAGCGGGACCAAAATCGTGGACTACTACTTCTCCCAATCCAGCGCCCTGGAAAGTTACGGTCCTAGAAATTTCTCACAATATTTGTATAATGACATGGCACACCATCTTGTTGGAACATCATACCACGAGGAAATTGTGGCAAAGCGTACATTTCCAACATGTCTAGACATTCACTTTCAGAGAGTCACGTTCATACTCTACCAAGGCGTGGGAATTTTCCGTTCCCCATATATGGAAATTGTACCTGTTCACCTTCCCAGAAATGTGCAATGTAGTCTCATTGGAAAAACCTTGCTTGTCGAGGAATGCTTCATTTTCGTCAATTTTTTATTGAACTGTTTCCGCAAATGCCTGCTTGTCGTCATGCTTTCTGTTTCTGATTAAGGTGTTACGTATGTACAAAGCGTTCTGAGTTTCTCTACTTGTAGAAACAAACCACCATTAATTATCTTTATTAGTTTTCAAGACGGTCATCGAGCCTACGGCAGCGAGAGTTGGACGGCGAGTAGACGTGACGTCAGCAGGGTCAATGCAGTCCAAATGAAGTGTCTCCGGCGGATAGCAGGAAAAACGCGGCGGGACAGTGTACGGAACATACGTATCCGAGAGGAGCTCGAGGTGCAAGCAGTGAAGAGGAAAATCGAGGATCGTCAGCTCTCCTGGTTTGGGCACATTATGAGAGTGGGAATGGAGAGGAAACGACGACAGTATATGGAGGCGAGAGTGCAGGGCAGGAGACCCATTGGACGACCGAGGATAACCTGGGAAGAGAAGATGATGCAGGTTGCAGCCAGTAAAGGAAAGACCGTGCAGCAGCTCCCCGGTCTCGCCCGGAACAGGCAGATTTACAATAAATGGATCCGAGGTTATCTCCCAACGCCACGGAAGTGGCATATTGGGGAAGAGAAAGAAGAGAAGAAGAAGTTTTCAAGATATTAAATTTTTGTTTCATTATACATCCAAGCTGCACATGTTGTATAAAAAAATTGCCAATCCAACACAAACACCTCAACATTTAAAGAAAAGTACACCATCTGATGTATCTGGTGAATATAGAATCTTCTTAATATATGGTATTTCAATTTTGTCTTTTACATTACTGAAGGATTTCCATTATTAGGAAAGCTATTGTTAATAGTTTGTGCTTCAAGTGTTAGTTGTGTCTTATGAAACATGAACCTTGTAAAATATCGTTGGATCATCCCTGAATGTTGGAAGTTCCAATAATCTAGCAATAAAATGGATTGCCAGTGACGGGCCATGCACATTCAAAGGCTATGACTGGCTGTGGTTGGTTGCATGGCATAGTGGGTAAGGTTCTTGTCTGAGGTGCCCTAGTTTGTTGGATCTATTCCTTTTGGTATTTGAGGCTGCTAAAAAGTTGAGAAATATGTGTCAATATGCTTACTGTCACATTAAAGATTCCCTTTAGACAGGGATATGCACTGGAATGGAATGAAAGGAAACTAAAAAGGAACAAAATTAAGTGGCTTCCATACAAGATATTCCAAAATGCACTGTGAATGTGGCTTTCACAGCCGGTGAATTAAAGTGGTGCAGTTGCACCTAATATAAAGGGAGGTGGCACGCAGTTCGTCACTCCTGTGGGGGTCCGGGCGGGGACACCAAGAGCCCGCCGATGAGCCAGCTTGGTGTCCTAGGTGAAACTCCACACAAGACACGGCACAAACCTAGAAGAATTGCTGAGTTTTAATTCACCGGCCGTGAAAGCCAATATACCATCTTTTTGGAAGCCTTCATAGGGAGGTTAAGGCTGCTTGAGCTTTTAGTTCTCGCAGTCAAGTGGTGCAGTTGCACCTAATATAAAGGAAGGTGGCGCGCAGTTCGTCACTCCTGTGGGGGTCCGGGCGGGGACACCAAGAGCCCGCCGATGAGCCAGCTTGGTGTCCTAGGTGAAACCCCTCACAAGACACGGCACAAACCTAGAAGAATTGCTGAGTTTTAATTCACCGGCCGTGAAAGCCAATATACCATCTTTTTAAAAATTATGTTTGTTCTGATTTCTTGCCATTGCACTAGTTGGAGAAATCTCCATGACTCAAGCGGTGACATCAGGGTGATGTAATTGGTGAGTGATGAGGCAAACCATATAGGATGTTGCGAGGGACATCATGATTAGGTACAAACAAGAAATTCAGGTTCGAGCCTGATGTCAGTTGTTGTAAGTGTTCAGTATTAGAAATTACCAGCGATTTGCTATCACTTCAAGTAGTGTTATTGTGGTGTCTACAGTAGTGTGTTTTATACGTTTATCATCCGCTATGTTCATTGCAGTCACTTTTCAATAGCAAACATATTTGGAGGTTGTGTGTTTACCTTCATTATAATATAGTTTATTGTATGTCTTATAAGAAGTTGAACTGAATAGTGCAGTCGGTTTAGCATTGACTTTCGAAACTCTTCACTGGTGGATTCAATCCCCAGCTCAGTTTGATACATTTTTAATGATTTTTAAATATGCAATAACCTCGAATCAGTAGATTTAATGTAATGTTCAAGATTCCCACCAGGCTAGAATAATTATCTGCCAGCTGTTATGAGCTGTTATGATGTCTCGTACAACATCCAACGTGATTTGCCTTGTCACTCACCTGTGACATCAGTCACTGGCCAGGACATGGGGATTTCTCTAACTAGCATGGCGACCAATCTTGCCCTTAAAACTTAGCAGAATGAACATGATTTTCAATATTCAAAAATAACCCATTCACACAACTTGTGTCACCTTTGAGCAAAAGAAACTTCACACGAACCACCTATCTTCATGCAAATAAGGTTTTTGAAAAAAACGTCCCAATGACCATCATAATTTTGAATTTTACAAAAAATAACCCAATCACACAACCGGCGGCGGTGGCCGAGAGCGCTAACACGCTACCTCGTGCCTCGCTGGCATCGGGAGAGCATGGGTTCGATTCCCACCTCGGCCGTCCTGAAAATGGTTTTCGTGGTTTCCCATTTTCATCACCAGGCTAATGCCGGGACGGTTCCCTTCAATAGGTCCACGGCCGATTTCCTTCCAATTTCCCTTCCCTGACCCGTCCTGAAAAGAAAAGTACATGGCCATTGGCTGCATTAATAAAATTAAATCCATAACAACTTGTGTCAGCTTGGAGCAAAAAAAAAAAAAAAACTTCTCACAAACCACCTATCTTCATGCAAACAAGGTTTTTTGGAAAAACGGCCCAATGACCATCATAATTTCGAATTTTACAAAATGAACACCCATACATTGCCCCAAATCCTATGAACTGTCACATGATCCATCTATGATCAGTCTAAAATGCTTTTGAAAAACAAGTTGAATGAACATCATTTGGAAAATCAAAAGAAAACCATCAGATGCCTTACATCACTCAAAATCAAAAGAACACCATCATATGCCTTACATCACTCAAAATTAAGAGAGCTGTCACATGGCTCTTTATGAAAACCCTATTTTGGCCCCCCTCCTACTGCCACTAACTTGAGCTACCAAAACCTCCCAAAACCTGCCACTAAAAGAGCTGAAGGAAACAGCTCTCAGCATTGGTTTATAATAATTATAATAATGCTAGGGGACCTGTGCGAGAGATCTTGTATGTTCCGTAACCTCCCGCCCGACATTACTGTTATGTGTGCCCCGATAAACATGGCAAGCCAAGCCGGCTTTGACTGGCGCAGATCGTGGGCGCACGTACACGGTTCAGCCGGTGGTTGGCGTACACTTTTACCAAACATGCTCAATAATGTGGACTTACTGTGCTCATAGCCGATGCGGAAAATGTCCTCCCTTGCTTGTAGCACACACCTGACAACTTCAGATGAAAGAATGGACAACAATCTCATCTAAATTTTGTTCTCTAAGAACACAACATTGTCTGTTAACTCTTTTATTATTTACGGAGCCTGTTTTCTTGAATCGTTTAGCGAGCCTCCTAATTGTGCTGGCATTAGGCACAGGTCTTCCTGGAAACTTGATTCGAAATTTTTGCCTTGTTTCAGAACAAAACTTTCTGTTTTTCACATACGGATTATGGATACACACATGTTCGCACGATGTGAATTGGTGTCTAGGCATGACCAACAATCGCAGTAATCACAATACTCACTAAATGTGCAACACTAATGTCTAAGCTTTGCAGATACATGTCCATATGAATGAAAAACACGTGTGAATTAACGATATGAGTCAGCGGAGCACGCCAACCGCCGACTGAACTGTGTACTCACGCCCGGGATCTGCGCCAGTCAAAGCCGGCTTCGCTTGCCGTGTTTAACGGGCGCACATAGATAATGACCCTGCATAAATAAGTTTATTTGTTTAAACGCACTTTTTAAACAAATTGTCGATATTTATGAAATAAGAGTGCAATTCGTCACTGTTGCGGGTAATTCCGTTTTAATAATCTTTTCAATGCACGATGGGTTGTGTGCGCCCCATGTGTACAGACTACCCGCCCGGCTCTAGTGTTATGCGGGCTGGACACAACACAGTTCTGCCAGGGGCTATTGTCTTGTTTATACACTCTTTTTTAAACAAATATATTTCCGTCAACTTTTCAAGAACTGCAAAATTTTCCCTGTACTATTGAGATGATTTGGAAGATTTTGGCACAAAACGCACCTTCTAACTCCTTCTGGTTCAGAAGCTTGGGTGTTTTGAAATTAACTTGGTGTATTATATAATTCAAGCAACATTAACAAACACAACTTCCAAAGTTAAATTTAGAGGGGAACTTTCAAAATCTTTCAAAGTAAAGTCATTTGTGAGACAAGGAGATGGTCTGTCACCTCTGCTTTTCAATTGTGCGTTGGAAAAGGTAATTTGAGAGTGCAGGAAGCTCATCAATACTAAAGGTGTTCAACTAGGAAGACATCCAAATAAAATCACTGTAGATTGTTTAGCTTTTGCGGATGACATTGCATTACTTACTGACTCACTGGATTCTGCCCATGAACAAATTACAGAGTTGCAAAAACAGGCCGCCAAAGTCGGACTACAAATATCATTTGAAAAAACTAAGTTCATGACAAACATCACCGATGCCCCGAAAAGTATCCACAATTTATGACAGTTCAGTATGTAAAACAAATTCCTTTGAATACCTAGGAGAGTGGATAATGAACGACTCACAGGAAAAGACAGCAATAGAAACGCGTATGCATAAATAACAAAGGTGTTTTCATATGACAAAAGATATGGTATATAATAAAAACTTATCCTGGAACACTTAATTAAGGCACTATCAAACAGTGGTCAGACCTGAAACTTTGTATGTGGCAGAAACACTTAAATTAACAAGATTTGGTGATTTAGACAAATTAGAGAAGACTGAAAGACGAATTCTGAGAAAAATACTGGGAGATAAACGAAATAATAACGCAGAATATAGGTTACGACCAAATAGAGAGTTATATTTGAAATGTGAAAAATTAACTGATGTAATAAAAAAGAGAAGATTACAGTTTTTCGGGCACATTTATAGAATGAAAAATAGTAGACTAACTAAATAATCTTCAACTTACTGAATAGTTAAAAATCCAAACCCACATGGTTCATTGAAATTGATAAAAATTCGACAAACACCAGAATTCAGACAGACACAATAGCAAACCGATCACTCTTCATAGAAGCTATTCAAAAGGCAGAATTTCAAGAAAGAAAGAAACAAAGAAACAAACAAACAACTCGCAGAAAGTGGACTCAAGAGGAGAAAGATCGACACCCTAGAAGGATGAAGGAAATTTGGAAACACAGGAAATTGAATACAATGGGCAATAGCCAAAGTTGATTCATCGCACCCTCCAAATGGGTTATTCAAAAGAAGAAGAAGAGTGTTCTCAAATGGAATGTTGGATAGCTCTGGAATTCTAACCAACATCCCCGACTCCTCAAGATGTAGTGGTGCTGGAAGTGAATGTGTAACATGAAATTCTTGGACAGATGATTGCCCCATTGGTAGTACAAGTTGGAATGTATTTGTGTATACTGTATTTTATTACAAAGCACCTTGCACCTCGACTTCAATGAGGAACTGCTGTGAATCTGCAGAACGGAGGTTCGAATCTCAGTGCTGACAGTGTTTTTTCCCGAGTTTTTCCACACTCCCTCCACGCAAATGTCAGGATAGTAGCCTACCTTATTCCAAGTCCCAGGGCACCTATCTCATCCCTATCTCCAATACAGTTATGCACACTACAGTCATTACTGAAACACAGGTTACCAGACAAATTCACCACACACCCAAGTACACGGGCCTGATGACCAAGATGTCCCAATGAATTAACAACTATTATGCAGCAGAAGCAAGACTTGTTCTAGGAGCAATTTGTATATTATCGTAGAAAAATCTTGCTTTCATAACTTGGATATTTTTTCAGCAGTGTCATTAACATCATAATGGGAATGTGTGCAAATGACCTAACAGCTTGATTACTATTTAAATAACATTCATGTGTCTGTCTTTTATATTCTGCATACACTAAACAACTTTCTTTTATATTTTCAGAGAAGAAAAGAATTTATCAGTGCCAGTAAACTAGCTAGTAACCCAACAGATGCTACGACAGAGATAACTGCAGATGAGATGTCTGTTTTCTACAGGAAGTTCTTAGATGAAAAGTGGAAGACTCATGTTCAGTATAATTTTGAGTGGTATCGTCGGAACATCATGTTGTTAGTATTAGCTTTTAAGGTAGCAATCCACAGGGGATTAAGATTCAGAACACAAAATAAAAATATCTAAATATTCTTTTCTCTTGTGTTACTAATGGGGCCTCATTTATGTCCATTGTTGACTAGTACTGTTAAAGTATGTATTTTTATACTGATTGACAAAAGATAATGCTGAATAATTTTTCATGCTCAATTAGGGTTGCCATAACGGTAGGGTACGAAATCAGGACATTGTGACGAAGTATAAAATATGTCTATTGAGTGACTACAGTCTGCTTGTGCTATCAAAAAAGAATAATTCAATACAATGGGATTTTAACAGAAGCAACATAAATTGTCTTTTCCTTACACAGTCAATAAACACTCATTAGGAAGTCTCCGTGAAGCAATCGTACTTTCCTGAAGTAGGCTACATATTTTATTAATGGAGCACTGATTTTTATCACATAAAATTCTGGGTATGTTATGTATTTTCAAATTGTGTTGAACTACCAGGATTGCTTTAACTGATTCAACTTCTTGTCTATGTCTTGTCATGTGTCCATTGTGCATTCATAGCAGGAGAAACTCTTTCTACCCATGATGCATTTCTTTAATCCCAGTAATTACAAACGCACAATCCCACTGAGTAGAAACACCATAACAATTTCAAACCACGTTTTATTGTATTAGCTGAAAAGGTTATCGGAAAAAGAACATTTATTAATTCAAGTCAAAATTTTAGGTAGTTCCACTATATATAACAAAGCAATTAGAACATGAATATCTTTGCTTGTGTTGAATGATAGCCTGCTAAAGTACTAATGAATAAGTTCCTTGACTTTCATTATCTCTTTGTTTCTCCCAAATCAGAGGAATAGTGCCACCGACATAACAAAAATGTAGAAACATTTCAGCAAAAATTTGCTTTCAAGATGAGTATTGTTTTGTTAAGGGACTAATTCACCAAATTAGTGTTTACCATTATTTAGTTAACTATTTCTTTCACTACACAACTATAAGGTGCGTTCAAAAAGTGATGAGCCGAAGGCTGGAATGCGCAAACCGGTGACTACATCGGCTAATTGTGGCGTGTGTAACGAGGTGTGGTTCCGACCAGAGCGTGGAAGGTCACAGCCCGTCGCTAGAGGGCACGCGTGCACGTCACGTGACGATACGAAGCGAGCAGCAGCATGCATCAACCGTCCAACCCTGCCAGTCGCATTGCAAACAATGACATGGAGGCGTCAACCGAAGAGCAAAGAGGTGTTGTTCGGTTTCTGACAGCGGAAGGAGGTGGGAGAACGGACATTCATCGCCGAATGTCACAAGTGTACGGAGAACACTGCATGTCCCTTGCAAGGGTCAAGGCTTGGCACAAGCGCTTCAGGGAAGGACGGGTGTCGTTAGCCGATGATGCCCGGTCTGGGGCACCCCCCTGCATTACCGATGACAATGTCCAGCTGGTTGATGCACTCCTTACCCAGGACCGCCGAGTGACTGTGAACGCCATAGCCGCCGAGGTCGCTTCACGACAATGCACGACCTCATACGGCCAACACAGTCGCGGCACTCCTGCAGAAATTCAAATGGGAGGTTCTCGGCCACCCTCCATACAGTCCAGACCTCTCTCTCCCTGTGATTACGCCATGTTTGGTCCCCTGAAAAGGGCTCTGCGGGGCCAACGATTCACCTCGGACGCCGACGTCCAGCTGTACGTGCGGAACTGGTTCACATCGCAGCCCAGGGAATTTTATGAAACAGCCATTCACCGCCTCATGTCACAGTGGGACAAGTGCCTCAACAGCCAGGGCCAATACTTCTAACATATAGGTACTGGTTTCTGTAATTATGCCTCCGGCTTATTACTTTTTGAACGCACCTTATATACAACATACATATTCAATCACAGAACAACAAACAACTGCCATCACAAAACCAGTCTTTTGTCACAGAGTCCAAACATCACAAGATGGCCCTCCAGCCAGCAGCTGCCATTTAGGGTCCAAAAATGACATAGTAGACTCTTTTAATCAGTTCCATAACAAGTATATTTAAAAAATAAGGAAGTACGTTCTCTTCTTTGCTTAAAATCGGGACATGACCCACTTTTTCAGGATGTATGGCAACCCTATGCTCAATGTCAATGTTTGTTGTTGATTTGAAGCAGTAATCTTTATTGTTATTGTATTGTGATAATCTTTGGAGCTCTCTTGAAATACTTATATAGACTATATATATATTTTGTCTTAGTTTCATTTTGCCCTGTTATCCCATCGATGGAGCCTCCGTGGCTTAGGCGGCAGCACGCCGGCCTCTCACCGCTGGGTCCGTGGTTCAAATCCCGGTCACTCCATGTGAGATCTGTGCTGGACAAAACTGAGGCAGACAGGTTTTTCTCCGGGTACTCCGGTTTTCCCTGTCAAAATTTCATTCCAGCAACACTCTCCGCTATCATTTCATTTCATCTGTCATTCATTTAATCATTGCCCCAGAGGAGTGTGTCAGGCTTCGGCAGCCGGCACAGTTTACATCCTCGCCGCTAGATAGGGGCTTCATTCATTCCATTCCCTGACCCGGTCGGAGACTGGAAGCAGGCTGTGGATTTTCATTTTTCATCCCATCGATATTGCAGGACTCCTAATTGCCTCAAAGATATTGAAATAAATGTTAACAGCAGCTGGGAGTCACCTTCAGGTGTTATTAAATTCAAATGAGTGTTCTTTCATATTTTTCCTTGCTGAAATATACCTTTTGTCAAACAAATGTCTTAACTAGAGCATGATGAATATAAGTTCACAAGAAAGCTACAATGAAACAGTGGCCTCTCTCTGTCCAACTTAAATTTGATTCATTGCTCCAACTGCATATTTGCATTCTATTTACTGTAAACTAAATACAGACTGAATACAAGGTCAGAGGCAAGTGCCAATTTAGGTTTTGAAGGTGATTTCCTAGTTCTTGTTCCAGGTTGTAAGTTATAAATTATGTTTGTTGGGACATACTGTATCAAAACTTAAATGCCAACCTGTTTTACATTGTTAATCAAAGGCTGTATGCATGTTAAATGCTCTCACTTGTTGCTGCCAAGATAAGACAAAAAAATTCTTTAAGAAGACATAGCCAACTGATTACACCTGCCTCGTGACTTCAGTTTTCAAAATATGTCAACTATAACAATTCATTAAGTTTTCTATCATATTAATATAAAAATCCACACACTAAGGTATGGGCTCACCTCCTGACGTGAAGACTATCATTCTTGGCTATCACCGTGGATGTTCGGGTTCAATTCCTGGCTCTGCTAAGAAATTTAATTCTGTTCTGACAAGTTCAGCACACGTCCAAGTGCACGGTGCTGATAACTCAGTTGTCCCAAGCCTCCAAAATTAACAAACACCACCACACTACAATAATGTAGGTTATCAAAATCTTTCCAAACAAACCTGTGCACCCGCAAAAAATAAACTTGAATAAAAAATCTTGAGTTCAAGCTTACCCCACTTAGGTTTGTTGTTGATTGTTTAAGGGGCTTTTGGACACTGTGATCATGTAGTCCTGTGTACTTGGGTGTGTGCATGTTGGTGGAATTTGTCTCATAACCTGTGGTATTGTGATGGCTGTACATTAGTGTGTGTATTTTTAATTCAGATGAGGATTGGGTAGGAAACGGCCGTGACCTTAAGCCCATCCCATAACCTGTGGTCTGAGGCCTGAAACGTGGTATATTCAGCCTCGTGAGGCAGAACTGACAAGAGGTGGGCTCAATTCCTAACTCGACCATCCTAGAAGTGGTTTTCTGTGGTTTCCCACTTCTACTCCAGGCAATTGACAGTATGATACCAACATTAAGGCCACGGCCACCTCCCACCGAATTCCTAGCCGCAATATTACAAATACACACTCTAGTACAGCCCTAAAAATGACACAGGTTAACAAACTTCCAAGTTCACAGGGCTACATGACCACGATGTCACAAAGCCACTAAATTAATCAGCAACAAGTATAGGATGTTCAATTTCAATTTTTACGAAACTAGATTTTAAAAATTGTTAGGTAACTAATACCGGTATATAGATCCAGAGTTATGTTTCATCATGTACATGACTACTTCTACTATTAGAAAACTTAAATTTCTGTGTCAACCATTTCAAAAATCACCGAGTCAGCAGATTTAAATACTTTTTATTGATGCAGTTTTTCATAAGCTGCTTACAGCCAGAAAATTTAGATAGATAAACAGAGCTGGTCTGATTTAAACAAAATATTAAGTGTTTTATACGGAAGTGATAATGTATGAGCAAATATGAATGTCTCAAGTAGCGTGCAGGTACAAATTTATTGTGTTTGTGTTCTTTAAAAGAGATTGTGATTAGTTTATGTGATAAGAAGCCAAAGATCTAGTTTAATATCAAAAATTTGTAAACCTTGATAAAGGACTTCAGGAGATTTGAAAATAAATTTTATTGACCTTAGTTTATAATTAAATTAATTTTTGACAATATCTATCCAACATGGCATTCCTTTCTCAAATTTTCTAGGTCTAGTGATTATGAATAATAAGATAGAGCCTTCATAAAGTAGCTTTCGCACAGACGGTCTGTGGTAGATTCCTGGCACTGCTGTGGAGGAATTTAATCCTAGTATGAGGGTTGGAACAATGCATTCAAGTTGTGAGGTTGGCAAAGAAGAGTGGTGGGTTTGAATCCCACTTTCAATCGTCCTAGAAGTGTTTTTTCAGGGTTTCAAATTTCTACTATGAGTGAATTCTGGGTTGATACTAAACTTACGGCCTTCCCCATTCTAGCCCTAATTATACACAGTCAACACAATAACACAGGTTATCAGACAAATGTCTCACAAGTACAGGAGGATCTCCCATAAGTCCAACCCCTTGTCCACGTCGTGGGAAACGGGTTGAAGTACAGTGGGGACTGCATGTACCCTGGCACCTCTATAGTAGCTGTGAAGGTCCTACAGGAACCCTAAAAAGTGACTGCCAATGGGGCTCTGGTGAAGCTATGATAGGCCCAGCAAGCCAATAGTAGATAATACATCCCACTTTCAAGAATGTAACAAGCCTCAGACAGGATAGACATAATAGATGACAACCCAGCTGTACACATGGACTGGGAAGGTGAAGGAGATGGTGGATATGATGGAAAGAAGGATTTTCATTTGCTGGTTTTGGCAGAAACGAGGTGCAGGGTGTCCAGCGACCTTGAAAACCTGGAAAAAACCTTGAATGAAAACAAACCTTGAAAAAACCTTGAATCGCCCCGAAAAACCTGGAAAAGGCCATTTCAATCTTAAGCTGACATGCGTGACTTGGTCAGCTAGCAATGTGTAGACTATTTATTAGTTGGTTTGGCTGTAAGCGATGTTTATTGTTCGCTGTTCGACACAAGACTTGACCGCAGTTGCGCAAGAGACGTTAAATGGTGTTTGAGGACCGTTGCCAGTCACCTCTCCCTACATTCCTCTGAGGAATATGTTTCGTTCAAAGTATGCAACATCATCGGACAAAAATTGGCTATGCGATTGCATTTGGCATTGCTCCCTATTTTATGATCAACGTTAATGAGCTGATCTCTCTTTGCGATGACAGAGTTATCAGATTTGACGAAAGCTTAAATTCAATATCCCAAAAAACTCAATTGGACATGTACGCGAGGTTCTGGCATCCGGATAAAGCTCAAGTTGCCGTCCGTTATTTGAATTCAGCTTTTCGTAATCGTACTCGGGCCATTGATTTAAGAGAGGAGTTACTAAAGTCTTGGAAGACCCTTGATGGTCTGAAAAAGGTTTCCCAACTCTCTATGGACGGACCTCATGTTAATCATAAAGTGTTTCGAGAATTAGATGCCGAAGTGAAAGAATCGTGCGGAGTTAAATTGCTAGATATTGGAAGCTGCGGACTTCATGTTGTCCACTTGGCTTTAAAAGTAGCCATGATGTCTACTGGGTGGGATTTAGCATCCATTTTGTTTTGTATGTATGACTTATCTAAAGGCGCGCCAGCACGGCGGAGTCTTTACGTTCAGTATACTGGCTGTACCTTGTTTCTGTTGCAATTTTGTGGAACACGTTGGGTTGAAAACAAAAGGGTTGCAGATCGGGCCATAGAAATTCTTCCCAATCAAAGAAAGTTTGTCATAGCTGAAAAGGAAAATACCGCTCCCATTTCACGCAATTTTCAGAAAGTCTCGTCGGTTGTTAAAGACAAATTATTGGGAACTAAACTTGCATTTTTTGGCTCAATCGCCGGCTTAATAGAACCATTTCTGAAAGAGTTCCAGACAGATGCTCCTATGGCGCCATTCTTGTGTGAGGAATTTCGCTCCCTCCTTGATAAGTTTATGAAACGGATTGTTAAGCCTGATGTTATGCTGACAAGTTCTAATTTGCAAACTCTTGAGTTAAGCTCAAAGAAATTGATTCACACCAAAAAGTTTGACAGTGGGTTCATTGCTAAAGACGAGTTGTCCAAGGTTAAAAAAATGAAGGAATTAGACATTCTTCGCTTGAAGGAAAGTATGCTCGGTAGTCTAGTTAAGCTTGTGGAAAAATTGTGAGAGCGGTCGTCCCTTAAGTATCAATTTGCGAGATTTATTTCTTGCTTAGATCCTGCAGTTGCTTTGAACGAAACGCGTTGACAAGTGTTTAGAAACCCTTGTGGCGAAAAAAGCGCCTCTCCGGGTCAAAAGCAGACCAAATCAAAGTGGAATATGTGGAAGTGTGTAAAAATGCTCAGGTTCAAGAGCGTTTTAAAGCTTATAAGAGGAGTGAAACTAGATTAGATGAGTATGGCTGGAAGTCATGGAGTTTTCACTAAAGCCCACTTCTAATCTGCTGGACTTGGTCATTCATTTCTGTGTCCGGTCAACATTTCCAAAAAATTGCAGCTGCGATGTCCTTGTTACTTCCTCTAAAATCATCTTCCATTGTGCATGGGTTTTCCAGGAGGGGGCAGATAAGTAGGTGGCTTGGGTCTTGTTCAGCTCCACATTCACAAGAGGTGTCTGCGTCTGCTGGAAGGATCCCCCATTTTTGCAGGTTGGTCTTGCATCGAGGGACCTCCACACAGGATAAGGTAGGTCGGTGCCAGGAGCCAGTTCTTCCTTTGGTGTCATGTCTGGGGGCAGTGAGCTCCTCCATCTGTTAAGACGAGTTGTCTCTGGTGTTCTCTCCAGCGGCGTAGTCCTAGCAAGGAAACTCTAATGGGATCTGAGGCGAGACCTTGCTGCCTGGTGACCATATAGTGGATGTCAATGGTCATTCTCCTGCTTTGTTCTCTCGGCGTCCGCAGCAGGGGTTAAAAGTATCCTTATACTGTCCCACGGAAACGCCACGCTCAAACGTGTTTTTTTCGATTAATGAACAGTGCATCGTTGAGAACCAGATGGAGCATAGTTTAGCAGCCCAGCGTCGTGTTCACGACGCTATCCTCGACACAGGTGGTGTAAAAAGGATAATATATCAAAATCTCTCATTTTGTCAATGCGAAACGCGCACTCTCGGTACTAAGATCATTTACGCGAGCAAAAAGCAAAAAATTAGACCTTAGCTGAAGCTGATAAAAAACGGAAGGCAGAAATGATCAAAGAAATAAACGCAAAGAAGGCAGCTTTGCTAACTGATGCTGCTAAGCACGCAGCACAAATCGATGACCAAGTAAAGGAACTGAAAGATTCGAATGTGCTTTAGTTTTGGTACGCCAAAATCTAGTTTTTATGGTGAATCACCAGTATTCGTAATGCTAACTTAAGTACGTACTTACCTAATAATGTGATTTACGTTGCCAAAAAGCCTCCTTTTTTGTCCTTTTGTTCTGTTTGTAGAATGTAAGGAATTTTGTTCTCAAAAGAGTTTACTTTAAGTTTGCGTTCGTACCAAAATGTTCACAAGATTTATTTTTTCATTTCTTTTAATTGTTGTGAAACTATGAAAGACTGATTATATTTTCTTTCTGGAAATATAACTGATTTTTTACCTAACAGCTTACTTCTATCTCTCACTCACCAAGCGAACTCACAGCACCAAGCAAGAAATCACTTAAACCGCTTTTAACAAACTTGGCATAGAAGTGATTCTTAACTAAATGGAATTAGCAACAGCTATTAAGAAATGCGCATGATGCAGTTTTAAAAAATCTTGCCGAGAATCCCTTTTTTTTTTTTCTAGGAAAAAAATGCCTTTAGTTGTGTTGTAAGAGTCCCTTGATTATTCTGTGTTTTGCTTACCAAAATATTTTTTATTCTCTTCAATTTACATTTAATTGATCTACTATTACAATAATAGTTTTTTTAGCCCCCACTCCTTGAAATTCACTTACAGTAGTCTAATCTTCTTTTATTAACTTTTTTAAAAGAAGGAGAAAAAACTTCAAAATAGTGTTTTTGAGCCTTGAAAAAACCTTGAATTGAAAATCCCATTTTGGCTGGACACCCTGGAGGTGGGAAGTATAGAATCTAGAAATGGCTGTCGACTATACTGGAGTGGGAATGAGGAGGGTAGGGGAAACGGAATGGAAGTTGGACTAAAAGAAGTGAAGAGAATAAGTGGTAGGATGATAAAGGTAAAGATATCACTGAAAGGAAAGGCCGTAGGGGTAATAATAGTATATGCCCCACTGGTTGGCTGTACTGCTGAAGAAAAACAAATTTTGAAGAGGGAATGCAGAAACAGATGGGAGGAAAGAATGTGATAGTAATGAGTAGGGATTGGAAAAATTCGCGATCGCGAATTATTAAATGAAGTAATACATAGATGGTAATGTGTTTTAATAACCCTAAAAATGGCGAAAAAAATTGTTTTTGAAGTCGCGAAATTTCGCATGAAGACGCGAATTTCGCGAATTATGCATGAATTTCGCTTGAAAACGCGAATTTTAGCTTTTTTTTTTACAGTGCACTTCCGATAATTCGCGGCAATTAATGCACGAATTTCCGCGAAATATTGAAAACTGCGAATTATCTACAGTAATGTTTTTAAGCCTAGCAAAGAGAAAACTATTGGTTAAAAATATTGAAATGTATTTTATGAACACGCAAAAAAAAAAAATACTTTATAACATAGTATTGTAAGACACACTGTGGATTTTACCAATATTAAAAACTAAGAAAAATGACTGTCATCATTTTTTGTTTCTTAGTTGGTTTATTTTTTCTAATTTTAGATTGTACAATTCTGAAGAAAACAATATATGAGAATGAAAATTCATCTTGATTTTCTATGTAAGAGATAAGTGTGACTAGACACACTAGCATGACTGTGGGAACTTTCGGAATTTCCGTTGCATCACTCCTGCATTCTATATGTACTGGATCTCAGTTTACCTCACCGACAGTCAAATTCCATACAATATCCTGATGTCTGAAACCATGATTGTCTTTATCGAAGTCTAACTACTGGATGTCACTTTCTTCT
Source organism: Meconema thalassinum (assembly GCA_946902985.2). Classification (NCBI taxonomy): domain Eukaryota; kingdom Metazoa; phylum Arthropoda; class Insecta; order Orthoptera; family Tettigoniidae; genus Meconema; species Meconema thalassinum. The sequence goes on along the minus strand of OX336389.2, from coordinate 275,699,931 downwards.
GCATCTTGACATTCATCCAGGTTTTGCCCTAATGTCATCGTAGTGAGACCACCTTGCACGTTTAAAATATCGTCGTCACAGAAGCCGACAAACGCTTGTTTTTGTGCGAGTGTAGTAGCGGTAATCTTCTCCCATGACTTGACTGCATGGAGAGCATCCAACAAACACGGAAAGATTGGAAACTTAACGGCAGATAGCGGGCCTCACTTTCTGCATACAGCGATCTCTAACAATCTGGGAAATCATCCTAGTAAGTTACAGTACTTAGTTATTGAGGTGTTAAGGACCGGAACAGCAAGGTTATCTGCCCCTTCATCCTAGTATCTACTCGATGCGTGGCGTCATGTAGTCCGCCTATCAGACATGAATATCTAGATGGCAAGTATCCAGATCAAAATGTGCCACTGTTTCCGGAACCAGTATTAACCAGGTGGTCTTCTTATTATCATTCTGTAGTGTGCCTGCCAGAGTACTTGAAAGATATTTTGCAATTTATGAGTGAAGTAGTAGGGACTGATAACTCTGGTGTTGATTTTCTCAACAATGTTTCACATGACGAAATACTTGAGATTCAAAGAATTTGGCACAGACATCACTGAACTCATCCCCTTATTAGAAGGCCACATCCAACTGTTCACCTTCTTGATGGACATCTACAGAGAATTCAGCAAGCCCTTAAACTTGCTGTTTCTGGAAAGTACGGTGCCAACATTAAGGAGCAGTTGGAGGGTTGTGGAAATGTGTTAAAAAGAGGGAAAATACATTCAGTTTTAGTAAATGCTGGGTCCCATGCTCTTGGAAAATGAATCAGCTTGAGATCTGTTGACCCTGGGAACAGGATTTACAAATGTGTGCGTTTGATCCAGCAGAAATAGTTCCAATGAACATCAATGAGGACCCTGCAAAGAAAATTAAGAAGTTGCCGTTCTGTGGAACACTGGAAGAAAGTGAGGTGTTAAGAGATACAAAGAACTGCAAACTTTAATCAAGAAGCAGATGCATGACAGGACCAAGACAGACATTGTTGGAGTTTTGCAAAGAATGACATTTGTATTTCCTAAGTTCGCAGAATCTGTGTTGAAAACCATTTGGATCCCCTGTTCAAACGCTGTGAACTTATGTTTTTCAGTTTACACTAGCACGTTAAGTGATATGCGTCACCGTTTGTCACAAGAGAATTTTGATCTCTTTACTGAAGTATACTTTGAAGGATGACTGAAATGTGTTATGTTATCCATGATATTTATAAAATCCCACCTAAAATTTATGATTTTGAAAGTACCGAAAAGTGCACTTGAAACCACCGAATTTGCCACTTTAAAATACCACTTTCTTCACCCTGAAATCACCGAAAAATTCCAATACCTAGTAATGAGGGATTTAATTGCTCAAGTTGGAAGAGAAAGACTAGGGTGTGAAAGTGTCCTTGGACCAGAGGGCTGGGGGAAGTCGAAATGAGGAAGGTGAAAGATTGTTGGATTTCTGAAAGGGATGGCTTGTTGGTTGGGAACTCTTGGTTCTAGAAAAGAGAGACTATTAATTTATACTTTTCAGTTGGTCAACACGCTATTTGCCCAATATAATTGGGTGCAGTCTAACTGTACATATAACACAAGTCCTGAAAAGTAATACATGTGTTACTTATTATCCATGTAAGGGGACAATTTATTATTCAACGTTTCAACCATTAGGTGGTCGTCATCAGATTCTGATAATTAGGGTTGAAGTTTAGATTTATATACAAAATTTAGAATTGAGATTTTGTTCTACTTTGTATAACTTGTCTTGCTAATGTTATTATTTATGGTTCAGAGTGTAAAGAAAGGTTAGCCTATTCTATAATGTTGTATTAGAGGTTTGTGTCTATGTTTGAATATTATACACTTGTAAATAGTTCAGCGACACAACACAATTTGATAAATTAGATCATGCACACTGATTTCAACTGGTTATGATTACTTATCCGTTAGAACAGTCCTGTCCAAAGCCCTGTCATACAGGTGTTCACTCATAGCTAGCTTCCGCCTGACTGACCTGCAGTGAGTGCATCATCCGGTCTGCCTAGCGGGCAGAACCGCTATCTATGGATGGAATTTGTAACTATACTTACTTTCATTTGAGAAAGTAGAAAAATCTGAGGCTGGAATGACTTTGAAAAATGGTGTATGTTATTGATTGTGGAACTTTCTCATTTATACTGTAGGCTATTTAACTCTCCTGCCACAGCTTAGACAAAAGGTGCTTGCAACCGGTCTTAAAGGAGAGATATGATGCTATACTATGTGAGCTGCCTGAATAGGATTGACATTTGGCAGGAAATTCCACGTCAGTCATCACCCCTCTGCCTCTTGACCAATCCATGTTCGCCTAGTTGATGTCATAATACTCTGCGTTGCAATATTACAGCCCACGTGCTTCAGTGCCTGGTCAACTGTATCTCTGGCTTGTACAGTTTGGCAACCTCGTTCTCAGACCACATAGCGAGGCGAGAACTGTCAATCCCATTCTGGTAGCTCACCGAGTATACAATACTGCCTGCCTGAGGCCTTGATTTATTGAGAATAAACACATCATGCATCCTCCTCAATAATATGTTTGAATAATTATTCCTTCTCTTATGCAATCATTGCCTCATTTAGTCGTTAAGATTGTGGACTTACTTTGTTTATTAACGAGATACGTGTGTTCGTACAGATTCGTCGGATTATCTTTCTTGGCTGGGAATATTTCTATGGACTCTTTAATGTCTGCGTGGCGCAGTGGTCATGCTGTTGGCCTCTCACCAAGGTGGACTGGGTTCGATTCCCAGTCAATGCATGTGAGATTTTCAAAGTGAAAGGCCATGTCCTGTGGTTCGGATTCTACGTAAGAAGGAGGTCCCGTGGCTCATAATCACAAGATTCACGTCACTTAAAACTACAATCTTCCTTTTCCTTTTCTTTGTTTCGTGTTTTGAGAACTTTAGGTCTTTTTGTATGTTGGTGAAGCGCTGGTTGGCATACATGTGTTCGCAGATCAGTCAGGTGGAAGCTAGCTAACACCTGTATGACAGTGCTGTGTACAGGACTATTCTAATGGATAAGTAATCATAACCATTGTAGAAATCAGTGTGCATTATCTAATTTGTCATCCCCAGCAGTCTATGGTCGCTATTCAAGGCCTCTGATGGTATTATCTTAATGTCTGTGATGTTCTTGTTCATTTAACTATCATCATCATAGAGGATATAGTCAACGAGATTCACTGCGAATCTTAAATACAGTAGGCTACTAACATTAACAAGACAAAGTAAAACAAAACCACAATTCTAAATGTTGTATTTACTGTAAATCTAAACTTAACCCTAGTGGTCAGGATCTGACTACTTGACGGTCAAAACGCGTAATCCTAAATTGCCCCTTATTAATATGAATAATAAGTAATACATGTAATTCTTACAGGACTATACAGGTTGTAACTAAATATGTGAGAAACCTCTGGGGATTCGATAGGGGACCTGATAACAAGCAAAACATGTCCTGTAAACATTTGGTGTATTTGCTTTTGTTTCCGTGTTACAAGCATTGTTTGTGGTGTACATAACACAGACCGCTTCACTATGCAGGTTGGTCATTTGTGTTGATAAAGTGTATGTTACTACGTACAGTTCTCTACAGAAGGTGCTCAAAATGGCTACCACGAGCTGTAATGCAGGCGTCTATGCGCTGCATCATTGACTGTCTCACACGCTCCCATATTCCCGGCGTCTGTCGTATTTGCTGACGCAGCGTGTCCACGTTATGAATAGGTGTGGCACATACAATGGCCTTTAAATGACCCCGTATGTAGAAGTGTGATGGCTTGAGATCGGGAGAACGAGCAGGCCACGTGTCGGTCCCTGATGCCCTATCCATTTGTTTGGGAATGCACACAGACTTGAATAGCAACGAAACGTACAAGTGGCCTGTGAGCCCTCCACAAATGACCAACTAGCATCGTGCCGCCGTCTGTGTTATGCATACCACAAACAATGTTTGTAACACGGCAACGAACGCTCATACACCATATGTTTACAAGACATGTTTTGCTTGTCGTCAGGTCCTCTATCGAATCTCCAGAGCTTCCCACATATTTAGTTACACCCTGGATATAGTATAACAGTCATATTGAGCAAATAGCGTGTTGACCAACTGAGAAGTATAAATTGATAGTTTGTACATGGAAAATGGCTTCAAAACTTCTCACAGAAAAGAAAGAGCCACAAGAGTACCTGATATAGAGAAACTGGATGGAAAAGTGGACTAGGATGACGGAGGAGGATAGTGAAGGTACAACAATGTGTCCTATATGGGATGAATAAAAGTAAGAGGAGAAATGACTAGAAAGTCAGTACATTTTGGTGTTTGAAGCCATTTACAGTGTTGCCTTAGGAAACGAAATGTTGATGCTTTTCAGTCGGTCAACACGATTGTACCCAAATGAGATGGGTTATTCCCTAATCCTGAAAAAAAAAATATGTGAGATTAACAAATACACTTGGATGACCAGTTTTGATCATCATCAGATCCATTACACTTAGGCTACAAAATTTGTTTGTCTGAAAGTATGGGTGAAAATATTTACAATATGTAAACTTCTTTAGTTGCGGTATTAGTTGAGATAGTTCAACTCGTCAATATTTCTTAGTTATAGCCTAATGTGATGTTTTGTTACAATACTGAAAGTGGTGATTGAACTCCAAACTAAACCAGGTCTTTAATAGTTGAAGATTATCCTGAATCCAGTAACATACACCACATTAGGGAGACTGGACTTAGCCACATACAGTCACATTTGTATGATGAAAACAGAAATTTAGGTATGCGAGAGGGGAAATACCCAGGTATATAAGAGACCCTGGCACACAGGAAGCTCCCCCAGTTGAGTGTAGATAGTGACGAAGACAACTGCTCTCACCAGGACATGCAAGACTCAATCAGATAAAGTAGCCTGTACAATACAACCTGAATTGTCCATTTTACTACAATCACATATTCACTCTAAACAAGCAGGTTTGGAAGTCAATCACCGCTTTCAGTATCTTAACAAAACATGACTATAACTAACAAATATTGACGAGTTGACGTATCTCGACTAATACCACGATTAAAGAAGTGTACATTTTGTAAATATTTTCACTCATACTTTCAGACATAAACATTTTGTTGCCTAAGTGTAATGGATCAGATGACGATCGCTTGACGATAGAAACTGGTCATCCAAGTGTATTTATTAATCTCATGTAAATTTTTTTCAGGATTAGGGAATAACCCATCTCATTTGGGTACAAATGTGTTGACCGACTGAAAAGCATCAAACTTTCGTTTAGAAAGTCAATAGTTGACTATAATCCTCTACCATAGTGAAATGAACAGGAACATCACAGACATTAAGGTAATACCATCAGGGCCGGATTAGCCATATAGCAGTAGTAGCAAATGCTACGGTCTGCGCGTTTCTGGGAGCAGAAAAATTCAGTAAGTTAAGTGCTGCGCTCTTGCGACATGGGGTATAAGTTGTGACAAACTACGCATTCGCTGATTGCCGAGCTGGTGAGTTTCTTGGAACTTCTGAGACCATATCACTATTCAAGGTATGTTTATTTGACATATTTTTATATTTACAGTGCATACAGTGTATAGCTGCAAGGTAGCCAGGTTATATGAATATTTGTGTACCGGTACCCCGTGTTGTGACATGTCGGTTTATTCCTTTGCGAGTCGTTTCTATTACGTGAGAACGTATATTCGCTCGTTATTTACAGTGATAGTCGGTTCAACTTTCTTGTGTGACAAAATAACGGGAGATTTGAATCGCTAATACCTACAAGACTCATAATGCACAAACAATGGTTGAGCTCACAAGGGATACATCTTGTCTGTATGTACGTGTTTGTTGCACAGTATTTGGTTTGTCTGTGACGTCATCGTACCAGCATGATTGTTACGAATTAGCTTAGGGTAAAGTTACAAATTAGTGTAGCATAGAATCGCGTTTAGCTAGGACGTTGATTCAAGTGTCATTGCGAGTTCACGGAGCTCTGCGTTCTGTTCTTTTTTGTTTGTTTTTGTTTGTTCAAATTATATTTTGCTATATTTTGGAATTCCCATAGGCCTATACATTTTTTTTAAAATTGGAGTCATTTCATATATCAAGCATTTAAAATTACAACTTTAAAATTCAATTTCATACATTATTATTTATTTTCGTTTCTAATATCGCGTTCATACAAGGGTCATTCCATAAGCCATGGCAACTATGTTATATATTTTGAACATATGGCGTCACGGTAATTCCAGTGTAGACATTCAAACCCCGCGGCAAACAGCACAGAATTCACCCGACAGAAGGTGACTGCAAGTGCAGGTGGCTAGGTACCAGCCCCGTACACCTTCATTCTGAGCTTGGCTGTGCTACAAGATGGATGTAAGCCGATTGAAACAGCGATCATTCGTAAAAATTGTTTTTCTCGGTGGCAGAAATGTTACGTAGTGTCATGCAGCACTATGTGAAGCTGTTGGCGATTACCGAACAGTTGCACGTTGGGTGGAGGCTTTCCAACATGAATGCGCAGCAACTGCAGACTCGCCGCGAAGTGGGCGCCTTGTCTGCCCGAACTGACATGTCCGTGTCTGTTATTGAACAGTGTTCCAATGCTTGGTAAAGGTGCCCTGGATGTTAATTGATTGAATTGTGTTCCATTCGTACTAGTGCAAACTGCATGCAAGTATCTCATGAGTAGCTTATTACATCAAAGAACACTGCTCAAACTTACACATTTATATGTAATATTAGAAGAAAGTAGGAGGATTACATTTTATTTTTAAATTCATTTTCACTTCTACCCAGATTGAGATAGTCAACATGAGCAACAGAGCAAGGGTAACAACTCAACATAACATTTCTGGAAGTGCAAAACGTGAAGTAAAAAAAACAACAACAACAAGATGTTATATCAAATACTCGCAAGGATTTTGAAATTCTTGGATACGGAAGGTCATACTGTGAACAACTCGCCCTACATTGATTTTTTAAAGAGAAATGGCATTCATATCAAAGAGTTTCGTGGTCAAAGCTATGGCAATGCCCGCAACATAAGAGGGTGACAGGCACATATTGAGGAGATAAATTGGCATGCAGAGTACATTCCCTGCTTTGCACGTTCACTAAATTTGGTTGCTAAGTGTGCTGCAGAATGTTGAAAGCCTCTATACATTTGTTTCTGCTTCTCCCTATCCATGGGGCCTTCTTACAAAAGAATTGGAAGATAGAGGTTCCAAACTCCCGACTTTGAAGAGACTGTTGGACACCATGTGATCTGCCCGAGTTGGTGAGCTGGTGCGACAAAGCCACGCATGCAAGCATCTAGCGCTTCATTGCAGTCACCTGATCAAGATCGTAAAATGGGATATGCCCTTTATTAATCGTTACACGGGTATGTTCAAGCAATGCGGCCTACATTTCCACATATTGATGCCAAAGTCAAAATCCTGACTGTGAAGAATAGTAGCAACAAACTTCAAAATGACGCAAGCAAAATACTTATTACGACAATTTCAGTGCCTCTACTACGCTCGATAAAGTTGTCTAAAATCAAACATTCATACAAAAATTTGAAAGTCAGGTGTTTATTATCATAATTGATAATTTATTGTCTGCCATTATTAGTTAAACGCATGGAAGCATACCATAGATTGGCTGGTGTATTTTGAATACTTTGGCAGTTAAAATCTCTTACAGCAAAAGAGATCTTGAAAATAACTCCAAATATTGTCAATGCTTACTAAGATAATTTGGAAGAAAGTCTAGGCGACGAACTTGAGCAGTTCACTGGTCATCTTAAAACTAATGTGGCTGCTGCTAATAACAACGAAAAGCATGAGGCTGTTGAACTGCAATTCTATGAACTTATAATGGAAAATTAATTACAGTCGTGTTTGCCAAATGTAGAAACAGTCTTACAAATTTACTTCTCGTTAATGATTGCTAACTGCAGCGTGTAAAAAGTGAGTGAAGGATATGGTGGGACAAGATCGTCTAAATGATCTTACCTTAATGAACATTAAGTGTAATTTACTTAGAGAAATTGATTTGTCTAGTATTATCTCTCAATTTCCTCGTTGCGCCGTGGCTAGCACTCTTGGCTGTCACCGCAGAGGCTCAGGTTCGATTCCTGGCTCTGCCAGGAAATTTAATTCTGGTCTGAGGGCTGGAACGGGGTACACTCAGCTTCGTGAGACAAGACTGAGAAGAGGTGGGTTTGATTCCCACCTCAGCTGTCCTGGAATTGGTTTTCCATGGTTTCCCACGTCTACTCTAGGCGAATGCCGGGATGGTTCCTACATTAGGGCCATGGCCTCCTCCTTACAAATCCTGATTCCCACCTCAGCTGTCCTGGAATTGGTTTTCCATGGTTTCCCACGTCTACTCTAGGCAAATGCCGGGATGGTTCCTACATTAGGGCCACAACCGCCTCCTTTCCAATCCTGATCTAAATTACAACTACACACAATGATACAGCCATGACAATAATACATGTTATTAGACAAATTCTACACGCACTCAAGTACACCTGGCTACACCCATGATCTCGCAAAGCCCCCAAATTAATCAACAACAACATATCTCTAAATTTGCTCACATTAAATCGAGTTTCTTTTTTCAAAGTTTTGTTCTATTATCATACAAAACCTAGGGCCTCCTGGTAACATTTGCTACAGGCCCCAGCACGGCATCAGGGGCCTTGGATAGCGACCATAGACTGCTGGCAATGAACCCGAGAGGGAATAAAGATAAGTAAAGAACAGAAAACCCGGATAGACGTATAAGGGTACGGAAGCTGAGAAGAGAAGAAAGCAGGGTAGAATACCTCAGAATAGTAAAGGAAAGCATTCCAACAGATGAACCCAAAAAAAGGTAGAAGAGGAATGGGGTAGATTCAAGAGGACATTAGTAGGTGCGACAGTAGTATGTGGGAGAACAAGCAATGGAAAGAAACACCATGGTGGAAGGATTAAACAAAATATATAATGTAGAAGAAGAATTAAGCTTTTAGGGTGTGGTTCCAGAATAGGACAGTGGAGGCAAAGAGTAGGTGGCAGAGGAGAGAAGGGTGGAAGAATGGACTAGGATGGTTGAGGAGAATAGTGAAGGTACAAAAAAGGGGTATATATGGGTTGGTTAAAAGTAAGAGGGGAAATGATACTACAGACTATATTCGAATGGTGAACAAAAGTGGCCAAGATGTAGAAAATAAGGATGAACTCAAGATCATGTGGAGAGAGTACTCTGAAGAACTCTTGAACCCAAATGGAGACCCCGATGAGAAGGAAGAAAATGAACTGTGAACAGAAAAGGACTAAGTGGAAGATGCAGTGAGGAAGATGAAAGGAGGGAAGGCACCAGGTCTCAATGAGATGGTGAGAGCAACAGGAGAAGTGAGAATATTTTGGCTATATCGAGTGGAAAAAATTGTATGGAGAAAAAGGAAGACCCCAGAAGACTGGAAGAAGGGAATCGTCCCGAACTTCAAGATAGGTTACACAAAGGAGTGATAAAACTGACAGGGAATAACATTGATAGGCCATTGTGAAAAGATTTCTGAGAAGGAGGAGCAAGAGAAGAACAACAGAGTAGGAAGATTTGAAGATAGTTACAGGAACAGCATTATGAATATGGAATGCAGTAGAACTACTGATAGCCTTCCTGGACATTGAAAAAGTGTATGATAGTGATAGTGTATGTAGAAGTAAGGTATGGAAGGTCTTGGAGAACAGACTATATGAGGATAAGGGAAATGTACAACAGAAGTATGAGCTGTGTGAAAGTCAGAGAAGAGAGATTAGATTGGCTGGAACAGAAGAATACCTTGAGGGATCAGAGAATTAGTCAACTAGGAAGCATTACAGGATAGGATAGAGGAATCAAGACTTGTGTAGTGTGGACATGTTAAGCGAATGGAGGTGAAGAGGATACCCAGGAAGATACATGAGATGAAATTAAAGGGAGAAAAGTGACTGAAAGGTGTGAAGGACTGCTTGCAAAAGAAAGGAGAAAACTGGACCAAGGTGGAGATTGACAGATGGTGGGAAGACAGAAGACGATAGAGGCTTATGTTACAAACAGACCCGGCCAGTGGCTGGAAACTGTGCAAGATCGAGAAGAAGACCCAAGTACATGGGGCTGATAACCCCGTGACCCGTCTAAATGAACTACTGCTGTATTAATGCAACACTAAATTTACTCAAGAGAGGAAAAAACTGTAATGTTGGGGATATTTTCAGAAGGTAAGGTCTTCAAGTAGCAAGTGCTTCCCTACATTTGACATGTTACCAGAACAGTGTCAAAGATACACGTTCTTTCATTCCAAGAAATAACTGCAGCTACTACAGTACATCGCGAGGAGCGATGAAGGTGTTCACTTATTTTATTCAAATTTACTGTTCCGCCAAGGTGTTCACGCAAGTTGAAGGTGAGTAAAACTCTGTTAGCTATGTCAAGCTTGTTGCTCTCTTCATGCTTTCTGGCAGCACAAATCACCAAGGCTCTTAAAAGGTGCAAATTAAGGAATTATCTTATATATTAGAATAATTGGAAAGAAATTTCACCTTTTAATATAACAGAAATATCTTGACAAGTAATTGTGCTACGAAGTTTGTTGGATTGAGACAAAATGCACATTACACATTATCCATTGAGCCCCAACTTACTTGATTCTGTCATCCATGTATTTATATAATTGTGGATATTCATTTCAGCATGCTCATTCTTCCGGCCAAGCTGTGTGCCGACCGTAGTGAGGAGAGGAGCGAGTCTAATGTTCTGTAGCACACATGCGCCCAGGAGCCAGATGGTCTAGCCTGCTGCAACATGCAAGCGCTTGGAGGCTGGCTGGCATTTTGTTTCAGGATGTGTCCTTGTTTGTGCTCTCAGCATGATGATTCATACATGATGAAATTGGAAGCAAACTCAATCACAGATATTATAACAGGTAGTTCTGTGAAGAACTAAATAGCCCACTTTTTTTTTTAAATTTAAGATTCCAACCTTATTCCTGCAATTAGATTGATTTAGAGTAACATTTTTATCTACAGAATTATGCTGGTAGCACTGGCATTACAAGATTTGCTCAAAATATAACTGAAATATTGTGGTCTAATTGAGCAGTAGATTCCAAGATATTGATAGTCTATGGCTCAAATGCTCAGTGAGAGTAAATAGGTCGTTGGTAACACTGCTCAATCTAAAAAACTGTATATGTTATGGGCATCCACTGTTCATACAAAATTTGGCAGAGATCCAACGAATGTTAAATTTAGTTAAACATGAAACCTATAAGCCTACGTAGGATTATTTTGGTAACACTGACATATACAGTATGCATGTTGCTCAAAATCTATCTGCAATGCTAAGACATTGTAGTGAAAATACTAACAGACTGTTTATATGAACAAATTCTACGACATTGAGTCTAAAGTCCAAATGTTCTCAGAATGTTACTAGGCAGTTGCTAGTCCCGTGGACTCTGTTGATAGGCATACTTATGGCTGCTAAGGCACACGTTGCACGTGTAAAATTATGTATAAGTTCGTAAATTAGTATGGCAATTGCAGGAGATATACATTATAAACGTGCGTGGAACTTTGTTGGTGGCACTTACTTTGACGATTTACTGAAAATAAGTCTAAAATATCTTGACCTTACAGTGTGCCAAGTCTTAAGTTTGTTCCGTACACATATTTTGAGACATTGAATCTGGGGTTCAAAAGACACGAGATCATTAATAAACAGTTGGTAGCCGTGGTTACTCTTATAATAAGCAGTCGTATGCATTATCTAAAGCAAACATCACACATACGAAATTTGGATGAAATCCATTTGTAGGAATGGACGTTACATGCAGTTACACATTGAACCTATCAGCGTGCATAGAACCATACTGGCAACACTGCCATACACAGGTAGTTAAAAATTAATCTGAAATACTATGAGCTACATATGTGCCAATTTTGAAGAAATTCGTCAGGCATTCCAGTTGGGACCTAAAATGTTTATTTCCAAAGTTCTGCAGGATCATCATCCGGCCCAGTTGCTTTTACGAATTTCATCTTTTGGAATGCTTCGGCAACTTTTGCTGTTTGATGTTGTGGGTCCTTGAACAGGTGTTGACTGTGGTGCAGAAACTTTTCATTACAAACTTCCTAGAAATATTATCTCCCAACAATCTGCTGCTTTGGTTCTTTCTGCAAGCTTTCCATGTTGTTTCAACATTAATAATAGGAGGAAGGATGAAAATGAAAATTAATGTCACTTTCCTTCTCTTTGAATCCCCACCATTTTATTCGTGCTGGAGTATTACGTTCCTCTGTCTTTTGTGTAGGAGGTTTGATGAGCATTTGGTCAACCAGTGAGTGGTGTTCGGTTGCCACTCATTTTATGCCACTGTAATACGTCCAGAGGTGAAGTATTGGTGATGACAACCTCATAAGCCTCTGCAAAGTTTAGGATCCTCTCACCAACACCATGGTTGCTGTGGCATCAACAGTTTTTAATTGTTTCCCGTACGCGACCATCGCGATCACCGGAGATGATAATAAATGTCCTTCAGCAGCACTTCAAGAACCTTCTCATCGAATATCGTCCCAAAATCATCTTATTGTCTACTTTCCAGGGGCAGCCAGTCTGTGGTGTGTAGCATAAGACGTGAATTTTCTGTTGTTTAGTAGCGATAGCAATCTTTAGTAAGCGGCCAATAAATCGCAATACTTCTACGTTCAGTGCCGTTGATCAATTTAGTGTACACATAAGACACATCCTAGTTTTCAGTACAAAAGGCCCATAACATTCATAGTTACATGGCACTGAAAATAGAGAAATTTAACCAAAACACTGACTCAGAAACTTCTTGCACTAATGGGATAAGATGCTAATAAATTAATTACACAAGTAATTTGCAATTAGGATTTTACAGATTATATTTTGAAAAATAATTTGTAATGTAATTAAAGTAACATATTTTTGAAGTACTGTAACTATAATGGAACCGATTTACAGAACTTCTTATAAGAACTTAGCCATCACTGATTGTAACAATATCCTCTAAATATTGTGCAATTATGAAATAATTCCATAATATGCAAAAGCATGGACTACAAAATTTACATTTTCTGACTGGTAAAATATTGTTTAGTGCATAAATTACATGTTTAATATATTTCTATCTAGGACAAAAGTTATTACAAAACTATATTTTGCCATACTTACAACATTAGTTATGACTAGCGGACCCATGCGAGAAATCTCGAATTTTCATAAACCACACTTTCCCCAATAGGATTATAATGAGACACTTAAGGAGAAAGGTTATGTTTGTATTTAAACCAAATGATTAGAGAACACTATTTACATTTCAGGATAAAGGAAAGACCTCAGAATGTTAATATGACACAAAACAGGCGTCACAGCGGCCCGTGGACAGCAATTATGGAGCGTATTTTCCTACATCAACGGTGTTTGCAAATCGCACACTTCGTACAATTTTTTTAAAGTAATTTTTTAAGGAAATTATAGATATTTATGAAATTATAGTGCAATAAGTCACTGCTAATGTCTATTCTCTTTCATTTGAATGCTCATTTGTCACGATCGGTTGCTTGTGAGCGCCGCAGGAGGGATGCATACTACTGAAATAATAATATATGATAAGAATATGTATAATCTAAACTCATTATTTCCACTTGCATATCACTCTCCAATCACAGGTTGAAAACATTTGGCTGAATTCTTCCCTCGAATTCACCAAACCGCTGCTTATAACTGGTGTATATACAGTACAACATGTTTGTTTATTACTATTGTATTCAACAGTAGAAGAAAGGTTATTATAATAACATACCAGTGAAAAAGGTCAAATTCCAGCTTTTAACTTTTTTATTTAGTTCAATATATTTGATCAGTATTTACACAACTTCATAGCAATTTTCTTGCAAGAGATGACTACAATTTTACACAGCACTATGCACTACTGTACATTTGTGGAGATATTTGGGTATACAGTCAATGAATACCACAACATTCAAATGCACCAAGTCTGATTTGTACTATAATTAACATCAAAAATAAATAGAATGTTTATATTTACATCTTCACAATATACACAAAAATTTGCTCTTAGTATTAGCACCATAGACATTGTAAAAATACATTACGAAAATAAATTAAAACAACTGTCAGTCTTCTCAGTCTTCTACAATATTGTCTCCAATAGGCAGTACAGTATGCCGACGTTCTTCAAACATACTCTTCGCATAGTTGATACAATGGGACACCTGTAAACAAGCATTGCAAACATATTACATCCAAAAACTAAGGTGCCATCCCATTATAATTAATGGTAATGGCTGCCTTGAGAGTATTAAGGTATGTATATACTGTGACAGACTCGTGCGAGCACGCCTGGCGGCAGACTCGTGTGAGCTCCTGCTGACAGCCGTTTTTGTTTTCTGGCTGTAATTGTCAGATGGGCCGGCAGGCTGGCAGTGGATGCAATCGAGAAGGCGACGTATATGTAGGGAGAGATGAAGATTGAGATTCTGTGAACGAGAGGGTGTGGAGAATGGATGTGTTGTTTTAGAAAGACTAGAGCTCGACCGTCTCATCGAGGCAGCATGTCAAGAGCTTAATCCTGGGCAGAGCCGAGAGGTGAGGGAACTTCGACATCATAAGGATGCCTTCCAGGATGGGACCAGTAATGGAAGAACGAACGTGGTTCAACATCGCATCGATAGGGGTGACTCCCAGAAAATTGCCACTAGCCAAGCGAGAGGAGGCCGAGCAGATAAGTGACATGGCTCGCGATGGGGTGATTGAACCTTCAAGCAGCCCATGGATTTCGCCAGTGGTCCTGGTGAAGAAGAAAGATGGATCTACGCGGTTTTGCGTAGACACCCTAGACACCTTGGGTGGGAGCACAATCTTCTCCACATTGGATCTCAAGAGTGGATACTGGCAGGTAGGATTGGACCCCAGAGACAAGGAGAAGACCGCCTTTACAATTGGTTCTGGGCTGTGGGACTTCACAGTTATGCCATTCGGACTCTGTAATGCCCCTGCAATTTTTGAACGTCTGATGGATTGCGTTTTAAAAGGGCTGTCTTGGGAAACATGCTTGGTCTACTTGGATGACCAAGCATCGTTGTCGGGAGAACTTTTGAAGAGCACCTGAGAAATCTCGGATCAGGTGTTCTTACGTCTTAAGCAAGCCAACCTTAAGCTTAACTCCAAGAAGTGCTTCCTGTCTCGGAAACAAGTTGACTACATTGGCCATATTGTTTCCGGAGAGGGAGTCACCGCAGATCCGCGGTCAAGGAATGGTCAGTAGTTCCCTCGGACTGTGCACCTATTACCGTAAAAATGGGATAACTTCGGCCATCCAGGGTAAATTCGGCCACTGATGCATGGCAACACTGATTTTCTCCTGCCACCTATACTGTGAAAGATGAATCAATTGCAATAACTAAAATACGCACGCAATAGAATGCTCTATCAACACTCACTAGTACAAAGAACATTGCCAGGCTCATTGTCGAGTTGAACGACTTGTTTCGCTGCACCGACTATTTTCTCGTTTGGTAACAGCGGAAAACAAATTGTTCTCCAGCCCCAGCATTCCATTCTCCATTCCAACAGTTTATGTGGTCAAGAGGTAAGTACGTCTCGTAACTGATCCACACAATTTGATGCATTTTATTGAAATACGTTTTTCAGTGAATAGATTTGTGATAAAAATTGTCCTCTTCCAAGAACATACAGAAAAAAAACTAGGTGGTCGTGGGTATTGTAATTACGATTCTGTTTATCTCAAGAATGCTTTAGAAGAGATCAAAAAAGGCACAATATCGGTTTGGCAAGCCTCTGAGAAGTATGCTGTTCCCCGATCAACCCTGCTAGACAAGCTGAATGAGAAGCACACAGGAAAAATAGGACGTCCGTGCATTCTTTCAGCTGAGGTTTGTGTTAACGCTTAATATGTATTTGTTTACTTTATACCCCACAGATACTGCCAACTGGGAATTTGTATTATCTCTCGTAATTATTTTCAGGAAGAAGCAGACCTCATTCACGGACTTACTACGTGTGCTGCTTGGGGATATCCATTAACACCTGGGGACATCAGATTAATCGTGAAGACTTGCCTAGACAGGGAGGGAAAAACAATTCCCATCTTCAATGATAATGTCCCTGGTGCAGACTGGTTAAAACGTTTTCTTGTTAGACATCGAGATTTATCGTTTCGCTTTGCGGAAAATATCAAACGTTCTAGAGCCTCAGTAGGATCGATAGAGATTTGTGAATACTTCGACAACCTGGAAACATCACTGGACGGAATTCTGCCAGAGAACATTGTAAACTAGGATGAAACTAATTTTGTAGACGATCAGGGTAAAGTTAAAGCGATTGTGAAAAGAGGAAGTAAGCATCCCGAGAGGATTACCGACTCATCAAAAAGAGGAACTTCTGTCATGATGGCAGGAACAGGTTCAGGAGAGTTGCTGCCTCCATATGTGCTGTATCGAGCCAAACATTTGTACCCAGGTTGGACGGAAGGAGGCGTTAATGGTGCACTTTATAACAGAAATGAATGTGGATGGTTCGATATGAACATGTTGGAGGAATGGTTTATTACAATTTGCCTGCCGTATCTCAAAAAGTTACCTGGTAAGAAAGTAATAATTGGTGACAACCTGTCCAGCCATTTGTCAATGGAAGTATTAAGACTGTGTGAGAACAACAGTATAGCATTTGTACTGCTACCTCCAAATTCGACTCATCTAACACAGCCATTGGATATTGCACTGTTCCGTCCAGTTAAAATGTCTTGGAGGAAACAGCTGAATGAATGGAAGACTAAGAACAGAGGAGTCCTACCGAAAACCGAATTTCCCAGACTTTTGAAGGCGGCCTTGAAAGATATAGGGGAGGAACGGTTGAAAGCTAGCCTGAAATCTGGATTCAAAGCTGCAGGACTTTGTCCTCTAAATAGAGATGCAGTCCTAAAAAAGACTTCCTGACTTCACCGGAAATCAAAGTGCAGAAAAGTCATGGAGCGATTCATTTACAAATCTCCTGAAGTCATCTCGATTAGGAGGGAAGAATAATTCCAGATCCAAAGGAAAATGATTGAATGTGAGGCCTGGACGAAGTATAACTACAGACCACATATCAGGACAACCCAGAGATGAACAGGAGTTGGAACAAAATGAGGAACTTTGCAGCCCAGGAGAGAGAATTTCCACTGAAGACAGGATGGCAAGTTTGGAAATGCAAGTTGATTGGACTGATAATAATGAAGTAGGAAGCTTTGTACTTGTTAAAATTTCCAAGGACAAAATTCAGCGATTTTATGTCGGAGAAGTGAAGAAACAGGAGAGCCCTTAGTAGTGAAGTTTTTGAGGAAGAAACCTGGAAAGGATGTGTTCTTCATTTTCCCAGCTAGTGACGATGAATGTGCAGTCCAGAAAGATGACATTGTTAGAAAACTGGAACTTCGCTACCCAGTCAGACGTGGACGATACACATTTCAAAATTTGATTGGCAGCCCAGATATTTTCTAATCAGATTGAAAATTATCACCATCAACATATAAATATTATGTATTATGAGGACAGTCTAAAAGTTGGTTCCCCCCCCTTTTTCAACCTTTTTTCTCTCCATAAATTGGACTTCAAGAGAGTGTTATTTTGGTATGTTTTGTTTGTTATCATTCAATGCTTTTATGTTTATGATAAATAAAATTATTTCTTCTTTGGAGAAAATGTAAATTCTTTGGAACCATCCTGTAAATTTGAATACTACACCTATGTTGCGCAACGAATTGTTTCAGTTTTCTTGCTGATTGGACGTCCTGCAGGTTTTTAAAAACATTTACAGTGGCTGAAGTTACTTTAAGTGGGGGGAATCTTCGTTTCTTGAGTTATTTATATGGTGGCCGAAGTTTTCCCAAAACATGGGGTAACTCCGGCCACTTTTCAAATAATCATAATTCATTACTTATAATGTTTATAATTATGTACGGCACATAAAAATGAAGAACAAACATGGCAGAGCTTATGTAATTTTTTTTTCCAGAAAATTTGAGAGAATATTTCACGTTTAAATTAAAAAAAAGCATGAAAAAGTGGCCGAAGTTACCCCATTTTACGGTACCGTCGATTCGTGCCAGGATTTGTCAACATTGCTAAGCCTCTGACCAGACTTACCGAGGAAAGTTGGAGTTTTGTGTGGGACACAACCCGTCAACAAGCCTTCCAAAAACTGAAGGAGGTATTGACCAATGCTCCTATCCTGAGTCACACACAACCGGAAGGACTATTCGTTTTGGACACTGATGCTAGCAATGTGGGTGTCGGTGGCATACTTTCCCAACTGCAAGGTAGGCAAGAAAAGGTGATTGCTTACTTCAGCAAGGTTCTTTCTAAACCGGAGAAGAACTACTGCGTGACTGGAAGGGAATTGCTCGCTGTAGTGAAGTCAGTGGAGCTTTTCCACACGTACCTCTATGGGAGGAAGTTCCTTCTACGGATTGATCATGCAGCACTTACGTGGCTACCGCGCTTCGAGAACTCAAAGGGACAGGTAGCCAGGTGGAGCGAAAGGCACGAGGAGTACGACTTCGACTCTGAACACCGGGCTGGCCTTAAACACCAAAATGCTGCTGCTCTGTCAAGGAGACCGTGCACACAAGACTGCAAGCACTGCAATCGGATTGACGAAAAAGTTGCAGCAGTGAGAAGAAGCACTGTGACCGATGACCACTGGCAGGATCAGGAAATCCGTAAGGATCAAGAAAATGACCCAGACTTAAAACACCTACAGAGGTGGAAGAAGTCCGAGCAACGGCCGACTTGGGAAGAGGTAGCACCCTTCTCGCGCACTGTGAAAGCCTACTGGGCTCAATGGAATTCCGTGATTTTGGAAAACGGGGTGCTAAAGAGAATACTAGGGAGAGAGAACGGGGCTCAGGAGAGGCTACAGGGTATTGTTCCACCAAACAGAGTACCCGAGGTACTGCAGTTGCTGCATGATGGAACGTCTGGAGGGCACCTTGGAGTTCGGAAAATCATGGAGAAAATCCGAGAGCCGTTTTATTGGGCCAATTACTCAGATGACGTTCGTGAATGGTGTAGGAAGTGCGTGGTTTGTGCCACTGCGAATGGGCCACAGAAGTAGAGAAGATCATCGATGCGACAGTACAACATTAGTGCCCCGTTTGAACGGATCGCCATCAATGTAGCGGGCCCCTTCTCTACGACTGAGAGTGGGAATAAATACCGTATTTACTCGGCTATAAGACCCCCCTTTTTTTTCTAAATTTTTAGTTCCGAAATTGAGGGGGATACTATAGACGCGAACTTCGCAAAAATCCATTATTTTGGGAAAGGGAGAGAGGAAAAATAAGCTAATTTATTTTGATGCTACATAGTACGATATATTTAATCTAAATAAACAAAGTTTAAATCTTTAATCAGCCAATTATGAGACTGCCATAACCTCACTTTCCCGGCTATCCCCCAATGACTTTCACTACTATCCCTTGCTAAGCAAAAATCTTAGTATCAAAGAAATAGAATTAAATGGACAAAGTATCAGACATGGAAATGCAAACTTTGCGTTTAAAATAAAACTAAGGAGACTGTCGTAAACACAATCGAATTGCAACATAAATAATACTAAACAGAAGAATGCAGGCAAGATGAAACCATAACTTTCATTGGCGGATGGTGCTTCTATTCGGCCAATAGTGTGGCATCTTCTATTGGAGGTGAAGCCCATTGGCTACACAATTCGATATCCTGCCCAATCGCGCACGCGGTATGCAAAATGGTGGTCATATCGTCTGAATAACAAACTAATATACCGTAACAAGAAAAATATTTTTGTCATAAAAGAGAATGAATTTCAGTTGTAATTATAATTTTTTTTAAGAATTCGTCAATTTCCAAGAATGTTGTTTTTTGACTCTCAGTAATTAAGGAGGGGGTACTATAAGCGATTTCCAAGAATTTTTTATTTTGGCTCTCGGAAATTGGGGGCGTACTTTAGGCGAGGGGGTCTTATAGCCGAGTAAATACGGTACATCTTGGTAGCAATAGATTGCCCAACCATGAAGCTGTGGTATTTGCCGAGATGCTAATAAAGGAGCTGGTGAGCCGATTTGGTGTACCCTTGGAACAGCATTCCGATCAGGGGCGAAATTTCGAGTCTACGGGGTTCCAGGAGATATGCCAGATTCTCGGAATCCGGAAAACGAGAATGACTGCCCTGCACACACAGTCCGGCGGAATGGTAGAGCGCATGAACAGGACAGTAGAGAAATACCTGTCGAAGATTATCTCCGACCACCAGCAGGACTGAAGTTTCTCCACTT
Source organism: Meconema thalassinum (assembly GCA_946902985.2). Lineage (NCBI taxonomy): Eukaryota > Metazoa > Arthropoda > Insecta > Orthoptera > Tettigoniidae > Meconema > Meconema thalassinum. The sequence continues at coordinate 275,679,488 of OX336389.2, read as the reverse complement.
GTTTCTACTGGCATATCGCTCTTCTATCCATGAGACCACAGGCAAAACACCAGCTAATGTGCTGTTTGGCCGAGAACTGCAGTTGCCTTGTGACCTGATGTTCGGTTGTAAACCTGAGGATAATGTCGTTGGGGAGGACTACATCTCCGGCCTTCGTCGTAGGATGGATGACATTCACGACCACGTTTGCACAAACATTCAGAATGCGAGCGACCGGATGAAGAAGCGATACGAAGTAAGAGCCGAATCAGGAGGGTATCAAGCAGGAGATCTAGTCTGGCTTTTCGACCCTAAACGACGGCGAGGGTTCTCTCCTCTCCAAAGCTGCAACGCTTCTGGGACGGACCATATGAGGTACTAAAGAGGATTAACGTCGTCGTCTACCGTATCAGGAGGAGACCGAATAGCAAACCCGGAATGGTCCATTTCAATCGGCTGGCATCGTTCCTGAGTGACAACCATGACGAGGGGCACGGGCAACACGCCTCGTGTCTGTCGAGTTCCGGAGTCGGAATGATCGTTCGAAGAATTCATGGCCCAATGTGGTACTGGCCACAAAGTTTGTTATGGCGTCAGGACTGAGATTCAACAGGATTTATTCCAAACCCCCAGTGAGTATGCCTTGGCTCACTGTGTGGCTAAGGACCTGAGGATGAACCGAGTAATCGGCCAGGTACTCCGGCGGAAGTATGGAGGGATTGAAGAGCTGCAGCGTCAAGAGCCTCGTGTCGGAAATGCGTTTTACTTACCCAGGAACGAGCGATAGCTATTCTATCTAGTGACAAAAGAACTTTCCCATCAGAAGCTGACCTATCGTGGGCTGGATGGGTTGGACTGAAGGATCTTAAGAAGCATGCTAGTAGAAGTCTTTCGATGCACAGGGATTGAAATTCTGGTGTGCTGCAGGTTCCAAATAGACGGGGTGTCTGCTCCAGGTCGGAACAGTCTTAAGGAAGGGACAGTGTGACAGACTCGTGCGAGCACGCCTGGCAGCAGACTCATGTGAGCTCCTGGTGGCAGCCATTTTTGTTCTCTGGCTGTAATTGTCAGATGGGCCGGCAGGCTGGCAGTGGATGCAATCGAAAAGGCGACGTATATGTAGGGAGAGATGAAGATTGAGATTCTGTGAATGAGAGGGTGTGGAGAATGGATGTGTTGTTTTAGAAAGACTAGAGCTCGACGAAGATTCTAGAATTACATTAATATTTATTAGTATAAGGTGTGGTAAATAAAGCAGTAGAGTATTTGTATATGCCTGGCCCGTTATTTCAAGAACCATAAACATTACAATACATTAGGAAGAAAATCCACATTTTTGAACCGATTCAACTGAAACTTTTACCGCATCACACATGAAACCCAACCATCATTTTTCAGTTCTCTGAATTTTTGAAAAACAGAATAAAAAATTACATTTTTTCAAAATGCCCTAAAATTACTAAATATTATTATTATTATTCAATCATAAAATTTATTTTACTGAGTTCTTCTATTTAACGCATACAATGTTCTGAACTAGAATCATGTCGTTATCTACGACAGAGTGTAGGAATTTTATTTTTAATTTTTCATAGTATCCAAAAATCTCGAGTTCACAACATTCCTACATTCATTAGCTTTAATTTGATGTATCAATAATATTCCTATGTCAATTTTTGATGTTGATTTAGGAAATATGAAAGGCATTACATCTTAAAGATTTTAATTCTGAGAATAACATAAATCAATTTACACATTTGTGATATGACCAAATAAACTAAATTAGACAAATTAAAGATGGTAATTCTTCCGGAGTGATGAACCTGGATCCTACACTTGCCCTTAGCTAATAGAGGCCTATGTCATTTTCATGATTTTCATACCTTATTTGTAGGGACCTGAAAATTTAGCATCTATTTTCCTTTAAATTAGCATTTATTTTTTCCCCATTTAGCATCTATTTTTGGAAAATTAGCATCTAATTTTTTCCGGATTCTTATGGACTATATGACTTTATTGGCGACACTCGAGATACAATTTAATGTTCAAATGAAAGCATTGCAAATAGCTCTGCGTTGCACTCTTTCAAGTTACACCTTCTGTCTGTAACAACTGTATTGTAGTGCGACAAAACACGCTCACTGTCCACGTTGTTTGTTGGTGTCCACAAAAGATCTAAAGAACTCTTGGCAAAATGTTCATGTTCATATTGAACAGCAGTCAAGGCACGTACTACTTCACACTCCTCATTTTGTTTTAACTGAGATTCAATAATATTCCTTATTTCATGACATGGAATGTTTGTAAAGCCTGGAAGTTTTTGAATATCGGTTTCTTTGTCATTGTTCAATACCACGTGTGTTTTTGCGATTTGGATCACTTGCCTTTAGTCTAGCAAGCTTGCTTCTAGCAGACTGAGCTACTTTTACAAACAAATCTTTCCTTGTAGCACATTCTAAGGCTGTGAGTTTAGCTAAGGCATTATCTGTCGCTTCAGAATAAAGGCCTTGAATTATTGCACCAAAATTAGCATCTAAGTTTTCAAGTTTGGGTTAAAGCAAATGTGAGGTTGGATACTGGGACCCCTCAAGCAGAGTGAGAAGTTCAACAAGTTCACTAGGATGCTCTTTCACAAAAATTATTTCGGAATAAATCCTATCTACATCTCTATCTGTCAAGCCTCGCAGAAGTCCACGTGTTCGACAAAGCACCAGTCGCCACGATGCGCCAAGTACACAAACTAGTTTCATTCGTCAGCTGTCTGAATAAGTTATAGATAGTCGAAAGTTCGTATCGATACAGAAATCGATTGTTATATCGACCAATAAGCGTAGCACACTGCAAGTCCGAGATGAGGTATCGCTAGCGAGCGATTAGGCCACCTACTAAACAGTTTCTTTTGTTTAATAAACAAATTCGCAAATAAATTAGCAGATTTAAAGTAATTTCGCTATAAAATCGCACTTATTTGGTATTTTTGCATTTTGGGTCACAATTCGCATTTTGTCGCACTTCGATTAACGCGTAAAAATAGTTTCTTTTCACATTAAAATTAACGTAGGCTTGGATTCTGTACGAAATTTAAAAATTCGCATTTATCGCAAATGCGATTTTTTCAGGTCCCTACTTATTTGATATTCCAGGATATTTAGATGCAAGTAAGATGCTATGAAGTCATGCCCTCTAGACATGTGCACACGAGTGCCCTTAAAATAGTTTTTTAACTACTCACAGGTGGAGTATCGACATGAAATTTATGTTAATTTGGAGCAGACATATTCCATTTGCAATGAAAAAACAAAAATTGAATTTTTGGTCAAAAATGCCATTTCAAACTTTATACATACCTTAAACCTCCTGGATTTTCAGTTGCACCTGGTAATAGTATAATGGCTCCACATCTGGTTGTGTTATAATTACATAAAAATCATATTTTCATATTTAGTATCGGTACTACTAAATTTGACATTCAAATACTTCAATTTCAACAGATATGCTGTGATGTACAATCACTCAAAGAATGAGCACACTCTTGGTAACTACAGTTTTACTTTCTTATTTAGTTCTCGAGCCCTGAACCAAAACACCAAGGAATGAGTAGCCTCTTGTATCTTCACTATGATGTGTGGAAAGTGCAGATTTAGATGCACTAATGCTATCATAAAGGGCCAACAAGAGCCAATTAGTAATGGTCAAATTATGAACAGATGTTGAGAAATTACATTTCATACAATTTCTTGTATGAGACACAGGGCAGAATCAAATGTCTGAAGAGAATCTTCCCTCGAGTATTCTATTGAAAATGTAGTTTGTAAACCTAACATTTTCAAAGAGTCCAAAGTTACAGTAATTTCTGAATGAAAATTTTTAAAAATATCTTAACAATAACGTTCTTTGTCTTACCGCAGAGGCAGCAAGCATCTAGTCAAATGGACGGAGAGCAGCACTGATCGGGAAACATTGCAATATTTTTCTGGGCCCGATCATGAGCATGTGACCACTAGAAAGGCGGGGATCTCGTTAAATGGGACATAACATTGCAATATGTACTTCCATGGAATATTGGGTGTCCGTTGAATTGAGCTTTGTGAGGACTGGCAAATATACCCATGGATATGATAATATTGACACCACTGCAAAGAAATTACCTGGAAAGTGCCAATAAAACCTATTCATTGACCTTGAATTTCAATTACAATTAATTTCTATACTGATTTGAAACTAGGCGCGACAGGCAGCAATCTTGCAAAGCAGTTGTGTTTGTTTAAAAGGGCGAGACTTTGAGGACATCTGCCCCGCAGTCTTGTAAAGCTTGTAATGAATTACGTAATCAATAAATGAATTAATCAATATCACCCCATTCTGCGACAGCAATATTAAAATATTTTGAATTAAGGAGGCTGTTTGTAATACAAAATGAATTGTTCAGGTTCCTTGGATTTCAAATTGACCAGATTTTACTATTACAGTTCTAACTACTTGTTCCTCACAATGAAGAGTTTTCCCACCAACATTTATGTGAAAACAGTGACCATGTATCATTCTGTATTTGTGGAATGCAATATGGATGCTACAAGGAAGAACACACTAACTTACTCTTTTAGCAATTTCAGCATTGTCACACCGTACACGTGGTCTCCGTGCCTGGTCGTGGCGATTAAGCTCGATGTAATCTGCGACTGATGCCGAAGTGGATGAAGCTTGCTGATGGAGTGTACAATGTTCAAGTTCACTGGAACAAAATAAGTAATAAATGAGCATGGTTGAAAAAAGGGAAATAATTTATAGCTATAGCAGAGAAAACTATGGGATAACAAAAATAGATACATGTGGGAACAGAGAAAAACAGGAAAATACCAGATGATCCCTCTTTTCACAGTGATCTATTGGGCACATAAACTTCATATGAGCAATGAGGATATGGATCATAATAATTATAACAATGTGGGCTTTATGTCCCTTTTAACTATTTTGGCTTTAGAGCCACAGGGGTGCCCCGAAGGGGATCCTTAATGTGCCCTTAAATCCACCAACATATGCCACCTTTGACTGCAAGTACATGCGAGGTGAATATTGTACACCAAGAGAATAATGTCACGAATTCACTTAGCGTAAATATTTTATCTTAGTAAACACATTAAATCAACTGTTATACAAGCAGAATAGTTAAGGCTATTTTGTATCATGATTATTTTCCTCTGTAAGCCTCCGTGGCTTAGGAGGCAGCACGCCGGCCTCTCACCGCTGGGTCCGTGGTTCAAATCCTGGCCACTCCATGTGAGATCTGTGCTGGACAAAACGGAGGCACACAGGTTTTTACTCCGGGTACTCCGGTTTTCCCTGTCAACATTTCATTCCAGCAACACACTCTACTATCATTTCATTTCATCTGTCATTCATTTAATCATTGCCCCAGGAGTGCGTCAGGCCTCGGCAGCCGGCACAGTTCATATCCTCGCCGCTAGATGGGGGCTTCATTCATTCCATTCCTGACCCGGTCGGAGACTGGAAGCAGGCTGTGGATTTTCATTTTTTTTTTCCATTATTTTCCTCTATAAATTCTTCCTCGAAAGTATCTGCGTCTCATCCAACTTCTTGCGTTATAATATCATGGATTTCCTCTTCAATAAGTCGCTTTGGATTTTTAGCTTGTATTCAAGCCCTAAAAACACAGAACCGTACAAAACACGGAGAAGGTTTCTAATGCTGTTAAAATATGATTTAAGCTGATAAAAAATAAGACTGAGTGAAATAACTGAATCAATATTATACTAAAATATAGCTACTCCTGTGGTGTACTTTTTTCACCATACCACGCAACAGCTCAATGTTTATTCCTGTGAATAAGCACAAACGAATCCGGCAACAATGACACTGCTTGTAGTCGTTTGGGAACATTTTAGGGATATGTTAGATGACACCTAACAGCCTGCAGAGACATTACAACCAAAAATATACCATCTTTAGTATGGCTGGTGTACTTTATACATCAGCATGTGTACTTAAAGGTTAAGCACCTTCAAATGCCAACTAACTGCACCCTTAGGTAAAGCATACAAGAACCTAACTGCTGCACCATGCAGCCAACCTGCAATCAAACAGTGAAGCGATAAGTGCTATTGCAGTATTCTGAAAGAATAACTTGACTATGGTTTAACCCTCAAGAAGGAATGCAAATGAGCAGTGGTATTAACAAAATTAGGAAAGGACAGAAAGCAGTGACTTATCAGGTAATAACACCTCGGTAATTCTTTTTTATATGGTCTAAAATTTTCATACCCTTCACTGGTGAGAAAACAAGAAGAGTATGTTGTGATTGTAGAACTTACATGCACCAATCAGTTCTTCAAGTCGTCCTTGCGAAATACATTGTGTCGAGCATTCCTATTTCAAATCCTCAAAAAGTTCAAGAAAGGGTTGATCATTTTTCAGCCTCAATTATGGTTTGGTGGGGGAGTCAGTTATGAAGAGATGACCAAACCACTACCCACGTATATAAACAAACAGTACAAGACCCCATGATGAAGGATCTGAACCGCACTGTAGCTTCCAGCAGAACTGCGCTCTGGCATATGAGGCTAACAACTGTAAGTGCCTGATCTGATTGAGATGTGGTACAACAACTTCAGCAGAAATACTTAATTCAGCAATACAAAACTTAGATACCCTATGATTAATACCTGTTTTGGAGTATTTACCATGGTGGCCACTTTTATTTTGACAACTATTCGTTTAATGTGGTAACACATTTAAATACTGTACATACTCATTTTATGAATAATGCTGTTTAAGTAAAGGAAGCAAAGGAAGGAAGCTTTAAGTTTTACGTGACCGTTAATCATGGGATCATGAGCCACGGAACCTCCTTTTTACGTGGATTCCGAACCACAGGACATGGCATTTCACTTCGAAAATCTCACATGCATTGACCGGGAATCGAAGCTGTTTAAGTAAAGAAGACAAGTAAAGAATAATTCATGCTTTCTCTGACCACCACTTGCTTCTAAGAGTGAATAATTTTATTTAAGTGTTATTTCCCGACTAATCATTACCAAGCCTACAACGCTTGCCAGGAATATGCGTCCATCATAAACAAATGCACACCTATTCTCAACTGATTGCCTTTGGCGCCAACCATTGTGTGTTCAAGAACACACAAATTTCATGGCACGATCGGCTCCAATACAAATGCGTTGAATGCTGTTGTGCATGTTGGTAGGTCTTTCATGGGCTGTAGTGCCACGGGGTTGGTTGGTTTAGCAGTGAACTCCTTTAGCAATCCATGATGAAGTGGTTTCATATTTAGTTCAGTCATTGTCTGTTTGCTGGTTACACCGAAGTGAAAGACTTCCAAGAAACATGAACTCAAACAAATCCCATATAATTTCAGCAACAAGCTGGTGTGATGGTCTGGACTGCCATGGCCTGCCCATTTCTATTTATTTATAATCAAAAACAGTTTTATAGGAAGGCTAATTACAGATGTGGTCAAATTATTAGAATTATTTGCAACATTGGCTTAAATACACTCTAGGTGTAGTTGGAGAATAATTTCTTTATACCTGCATATACTGCATGTTAAAAGAGATACCGTACGAGAAAATAGCATTTTGAATTTAAAAAATTAGCATTTAGTAGCTTTTAAAAGTTAAGTCGGCAGGTAAGATAAAAATTGAACAGATTCAAAATTACCGTAATAAGCACGGAAACTAACTCATACATACTCAGGGATGGATATTTGGGTGTTCCTAATTCAGAACAGCCTGGCATTGTTGTCATTCCTTCAACAGCTGCTGCACAGTAAACTTCATAAGACAAGCACTGTGACTTGACCACAGCTCTCTTTGTTCTAACAATCGGCACTTTGATATCAGTGAACTAATACAACACACCACATTCTCTCCAGCAGTTCAGGGTAATTTGAGTTGCTGCACTATACGTAATATTGTTGACTGCATAATGAGATCTTTTCAGCATAGCTCAGGTGCTGTCATCTCACATCACACAACCGACCAACAGCACTTGAGTTAAATCTTGCCGAGTGGCCTGGCTGGTGCCTTTATTTCCAGATATCATGTTTCTGAAAAATGTTTGGTGTCAAGTTCCAACATTTCTTTAATACTAATATTGGAATTTTAGTATTTCCCTTAGCAAAATAAAACAACAGGAGACTTAAAAGCTTTATTTACTGCTGCCAGTGTAACTTTTAAGAAATAGTGTTGACATTCCTGTCAACTTTATTGTGCATCTTTCTTGACTAATAATAATGTTATTGGTTTAATGTCCCTTTTAACTCTAGAGACGTCAGGGTGCTGGAATTTTGTCCCGAAGGGAATCTTTAATGTGCCAGTAAATCTACTGACATGGCTCTCTCACAAATGCCAGCTGACTGCACCAGAATTCGATCCTGCAACCTTGGGAACAGCAGGAGAAAACGTTACCGCTGCGCCACGCAGCCAATCTTTCCATGACTACTCCCCAAGACATAAAATGATTACATTTTTACTAACCTAAAGGCTCTGCTTCAGGAAAGCATATAGTGAAACCTTCATATTGGGATTGAAAAAGAGAGGACTTCAAATGACAGATTTCAAATTAACTGCCAACTACTTCCCCCACCCTACTCAAAACCGCAAAGCTTGCTAACAATGGAAACGTGCAATTACTGATATACCCTTTTGCGACACTCGACTGACAATCTGTAAAATGTATCCGAATTATTATTATTCAAGGAGAAATCTCTGGACGACATGTAACGGCCTATAACTCACGCATTGTAGAAAATACTTGTATCATATTAAACAACATTCCAAAACGAGGAGAAATCAGGAGAATGCAAAACAAACATTGCCTGTTCATATCATGCAAAGTAGTTATCAGTTTTACTGATCATAATCAAATACTAGAAATGAGTGGCCGATGCGATATAAACCAATATAATCATAATCTTATTACTCTCACTGTAAAAAAGAATTCATACAAATGATTAGAACATTCCCTTTATTAACACAACCAAACTTTTTTTCTTTTTGTCGTGTGGCGTCCTGAGAGGCCGAGTGCAGGTCTTTCTAGTCGACGCCCGTGGGCGACCTGCGTGTCGGGATGAGAGATGGAATGGATGAAGATGAATGAAACTGGGCAAGGATGTGGAAGGAAGCGGTCGTGGCCTGTCAGAAGGCACCGTCCCAGCATTTGCCTGGTGTTGAAAATTGGAAACCACAGAAAACCATTTTAAGGACGACCGACGGTGGGGCTCGAACCCACGCGTCTACCGAGTCAGCCGAGAGCTTGGCCCCATGACCTAACGCTGCGCTTTAGCGAGCATAGCCACTGCCACCAAATGAAACTATGAATTAATTTCTCCAAAAACATTGTTTAATCGGCTGTAACCACCAGATACCATACAAGAACAGTCATTTTCAAATTGATTTTAACTAATAGATTGTTTAAACGACAATATTGATATTAGGTTGATATTTTCATCGCTAGCAACTTGCAAATTTCAAAGTGCAGCACAAACATTTTGTTATAAGAAAATATATTCTATACTTATCGGTAAATTGGAAATTTTTCGTATTAATCGCAAAAATTTGCAAGAACCCATAGATATCGCACTTTGTTGCACATTCACTTTCGCAAATTGTGGGTATACATTGTCATGATAGTCAACAAATAGATGAAAAATCGAGATAAAAGTAAAATTTGCATTTATTGCAGTTGCGAAATTTCAGCTTACTCAATACATAAGTTAATACAGCCCTTAACATGCTTGGTACAGAACGTTTTGGATGCATTTACACCACCAAAGTAGGCAAGAATTCAAAACAACAGCATTAGGAAGTCAGGAGTTCCCACCAGGTAATGATTATGCATGATTTGTATTATTTAATCATAAAAATGTATATGCATATAATTTCTTAATCAGAGAAATTATTTCTGTGTTCTGTTATTAATAGACAGTGGGATACGAGTGTCATCTAATTAACAATATGCAGAAGGAGAGTGAAATATTTCACAAAGCTATGTCATAGCAAAAGACTTTCTGGCTCACAAGAAATGCACAAAAATGAAATATCTCAAGAAATAGGATTTTCACAACCACCAAGAAACATCTAAAAATAAGGTCCTCTAGGTTGCAGATAGATAATAAAATGGCAAAATAAATGCGTATTCTAATAAACCCCACTGATCGGAGAGAGGTTCAGTTTGGAGGTTACAATTTTTAAAAATTACAGTGTAACCCCCATTTGACATTTGCCCTGGGACCTGCAGATTTGAGCATTAAATCGAGGTGAACTTTAAATAGCGGTTTTGTGAAAATAAAAAAATGTAATGCCCTTTTATGGCGAGTTGAACATATATATACACTACTATATTGACTACTCATAATCATCATCATCATCTAGAGTTCCTACTGGCTATATGCATTACTATATGCACAAATTATTCTTCCATATGAGTTTAATACAAAGTATTTATATATCATGGTTAAATAAAAAGTTCTCGAAAAATCATCGCAATATTCTACTGTGGTGCTTATATTTTTTTTATTAAAAAAAAAACCAGCTGCCACTGCCTCAAAATACAACTTGTAGGCTATTAAATAATAAACGATAATCTATTAAAAATTAGTATTGTACGTTAACAAGAAAACATGTCCATAATACAGACTAAATCACAAAGAGAAGTCAGTCAGTTGCCACAAACTCTGGACAGTAAGGACCACATAAATCTGTAAGGATGTAAGGAGGATTTAATTAGACATTGATGCAATCTTTTATTCTATTAGTTGAAATTGAAACCCCATGAAAATACAGAGTTTTTTGTCTTGCTTCTCACTAATTGTGAGCTTTATCCTTTTTGCTGACATTTCTAGAACATTCACCAGTAGTCTAATGAAAATCCCAAACTATTACACCACGCAAATAATACATACGTCCTACTCAGCACAAATCTCATCGTAATAAAATAGCTTGGCTTCAGTTCAGCACTGATGCCATCGGATCTGAATGAATTCCCGTCATCAATACAGGAAAAAAACGCCAACTTTAACTAAATATAACCTCCACCTTTTGTATGAACATTAAAAAATTGAAATATGATACATAGGTTCTTTATAAGAAGAGTTCAGGATCGTTGGTATAACGGGATGGCAGGCTTGAAGTATTTTATTTTTTATCAAGACCAGTGGGAGTCTCACAATAACATTTACCCTATCTCCCGAATCCAGCTTGTACTGCGAGGAAAGCAGTAAAAATAAGACCTTGCTCCATCCTATTCTGCAAACCACTTTCGACGAGGCTCGAGTGATTTCAACGTTAGACCTCATTTTGAACCCTAAGAGAGCGAGTATTATTTATTTGTGCCCACTCCACTGTAGTTAGTTTTCAAACAGAGATATTGTCAATAATTGACAATTATTGTTGACGTCCTATCCAACGTTGCCACATATCTGACGTCACAACAGAGGTGTAGATAAAAATAACTAATAATCTTAGCCATTTCAAAATTCAAATCAACTCGTAAATTATTTGAGACCGGAGAAACATTAAAATCGACATACTGTATTTTTATTTCACGAATGTTACGTCAACGAAGATTTTATTTCCGCGGCCCAAAAATCAAGCCTAAATTGGAGCCTGGCGCAGTGATAACAAACACGTTCTTATTCAAATAAAGGAAGTGAGGTTAAGTTGTCTGACATTTGAGTATAGGCCTGCAAAAGGCTAATATTAAATTTCAAAGGAGTACCGTACGTAGTATCTATTGCGAAGGAATCAACTGATAGTCTGTGTAAACTTCATAACGCATACAACAAAGTTTAGCTAGCTGTATCCGCGGGATGATGTACGGCCAAATGTACGAGACGCCTTGCCGTCAAAAAATCGTATTGCCATTTTGTCATTTCGTGACATTAACTCACAATTGGACAAATGGGGTGGATTTACTAATCAATAAAGCTTTTAAAAATCAGCGAAAGGAATTGATATATTTTTTATTAACTAGTTCTCTGTTTCTTTAACTTGACTCACGATTAAACAAATGTGACTCAGCTCGTCTGCGGTACGCCTGCAGTGATTCGTCAGTTCTCAAGGTCATGGCCAATAACGTGTTCTGACAGACACCAATTCAAGGCAGCGGGAAAACACGCACATATTCATGCATTTTCTCAGCCAGTCAAGACTTCCCGCTGGACGCTCGCGGTTAACCACAATCTTGCCGTTGCACGGCAGTAACGTTATTTTTTTTTACAAAACTTGTTCCATTCGCAACAAATTAAGGTACGGCTTAGTGATTTTTAAATCTTTTGTCATCGCAGAGGGAGTGACGTCATACTCTTCACGTAGTAAGGGAGAAAATATTAACTTGCAAATTGTGTGGGACCGTACCAACGTTAAATTGACACAGATTTTATTCCAGCAGTCCAAAAATTTGAGCCTTAAATGGAGGTTAAACGTACAATCGGCAAACGTTAAAATGAAGCCCGATATACATTGCTTCTAATTGCATAATAGCCGGGACCATCGGAAAAGAACGTTAATTGCGGGTTAACGTTAATTCGAGAAACGTCAAATCAGGAGTTCACTGTACAAGTTTGTTTCTGGTACCAAATATGTTTCCTTGGTAATGGTGAATATTTGTTACACAATATTTACAACAGGCAGAGTCATAAAGTTAATATTGTTACTTTAAGCTGTATCTGTAAAGTGAAAATTTCACTACTAAGAAGTATGGACAGTATATCTATTCCCACTAGTTAAAAGTGTTGGTGTCTGCTGGTAGTCTAATCCGAAGAGATATATTTTCAGTCAAAATAGGGAAAAATAGCTTTAATTTAAAAATTTGTTTTGGGTATTTAAAAAAATCAATCCTTTTAAGCATGAAAGTGCATAAAACATTCGTATACTAAATAGTTTTTAAGTCCATTCACAGGAACACAATAATTTTTTACCTAAAACAGATGTTGCTTAGAAGTGAACTTATATGAACTTATGAATTGATTAATTGATTTCACAGAAACTTGATAGTAAGTCTGTCATACATTGTATCAGATACAGACAGCATATCAATACCTTAATTGCTCCTGTAGCACGATACTGCACGATCCTGATGATGCCAAAGTGAATACACGCACCATCTCCGTAGAAATCAGGATACGCAACCCATCAGGGCCACTAAGTAAGCAATCATACAAAATTAACCTGAAACAAAATAATACAAGCTATATTATTTCCATTCCATATTATTATAATTGTTCTCTTTCTTCATTAAAGACCAATACAAAAAATTGATTAAAACACAGATTTAATGGTTCTTCAATATTTATCAAACATTCAAATTGCTAATACATTGTTTCAACAATTTTCAACAGTTCTAAAGCGCATTCTTATTTTAAAAATCCACAAGATAATTATAACCCTTCTGGACTGCACATATAAAATTTTCTCTCGCATAATTTACAACAGGATCAAAAACATTCTGGAACCACAACTTGGAGAATATCAAGGAGGATTTCGCCCTTACAGAAGTTGTCCAGACCAAATCCTTAGCCTGAAATTAATAATGGAATATTACAAAAACAGAAATAAGCAACTCTTTATCTCTTTTATAGATTTCAAGAAAGCCTATGATAGTATTCATAGACTGACACTGCTAAAAATCCTCAGATCATACGGTCTCCATCCTAAATTGATAAAAATCATTAAATTAACATTAACAAACACAAATTCGAAAGTTAAATTTAGGGGAGAAATATCAACAGCTTTCACAGTAAAAACTGGTCTCAGACAAGGTGCTGGATTATCCGCTCTGCTTTTCAATGTGGCTCTTGATTATATCATGAAGGTTTGGCAAAAGGAAAACCCTCCTAAGATCAAAATTGGAACAAAACCATCAATAAAAATAAACTGCTTAGGATTTGCAGATGACTTGGCTCTTTTAGCACTAGACATGGAAGAGGTTTGTACTCAGATCACTAGTCTCCAAGAAATTGCTCAAGGGATAGGATTACAGATATCCTTTGAAAAATCTGAGATCATGCCTATGAAACCCTTAGATATAAATGAAGTCTATATAAATGATCATAAAATTAACCTAGTTCCTCAATTTAAGTATCTTGGAGAAATTATAACACATAACTTAAACGAAAAAGTAACTTGGATAAATAGAACAAATAAAATGAAAAAGGCACAATCTCTAACCTGGTCAACATATAATAAAAAATGCCTATCAATAGCTACTAAGATCCAACATTATAAAACTGTAACTCTCCCAGAAGCCACTTATGCTTGTGAAACACTGTTCCAAATTAAAAATGAACAAAGAACTGATCAGCTCCTCGAAACGGAAAGAAGAATCATTAGAACGTGCATAAATAAAAAGTATTAGGTTGAGGGAGTCTGGAGGATTCTCCCAAATGAAACTGTCTATCGTGAGATTAATCCAATCACCAGCACAATGAAGAAGAAAAGAATTTCATTTTTTTTTTCACATCTTACGGCTTCCAGAAAACAGAATTGTACGCCAACTGGTGATGAGAAATCTAGGAAAGAAAACTGGAGGAAAATGGATCCAAGAAATCCAACAAGATCTCAAAGCAGTTGGACTCAAGATAACAGATGCCGAGGAGAAAAATAAAATTAACACCATTCTTAAAACTCACAAATTTTCTGCAGAAATTAAACATAGAAAGCCTATGGAGATTTCAGATGAGTTGAGAAAATCCCGATCTGAAAGAATGAAAAGGTACTGGAAAGAGCACAAAAACCAAGCAGTACTACCTTCAAAGAAGAAGTGATTGTGGAACGACTCAAGTGGTCCAATGTGACCAATCAAGATTAATAATAATAATAAGCCAAAACCTCCCTGGTCATGCGACGTTCCATTGCTATACCTGTGGTGCTCCCTGTAAAATGATAAACATGCCAAAATTACCCTGGTGATGTTCCTTTGTTTATATCTCTAGTGCTCCCCTGAGAAACAGAATGCAGTCAAAATAACAACCTGAGAGGGAGTAAGGAGAAGAAAGGGACTGAGAACCAGGAACGACGTATAAGGATATGGAAACTGAAAGAAGGGAATAGAAGGGTCGAGTACCTCAAATGGTAAAGGAAGGAATTCCAACAGATGAAGAAAGAGGGGTGGAAGAGGAATGGGCTAGATTTAAGAAGACACTAGTAGGTGCAGCAGAAGCAGAATGTGGGAGGACAAGTAGTAAGAAGAGGTGGAAGGAAACACCATGGTGGAATGAGAAGACAAAAGATATAGTAAGGGAAAAGAATAGAGCCTTTAAGAGGTGGTATCAAAATAGGACGGTAGAGACAAGGGAAGAGTACCAGGAAAGAAAGATGATGATGATGATGATAATTGTTGTTTTAAGGGGCCTAACATCGAGGTTATCGGCCCCTAAAGAAATGAAATGGCGTGAAATGAAAGGATGTAGATAAAAACAACTCACTGCCATGGATGAAACGAAAATGGGGTTTATAAAACAGACAGTGAGCCCCAAAAAATATGCCTTATTTGAAGAAAAAGAATAAAAGGCAGATGGTAAAAAAGGATAAAACAAATAAGGCATAGTGAACAATAAAATAGATGAACACAATAAAAAACATAAAACAGATTTAACCTGAATTAAAAGTCGTAACTACACATTAAAACTTAAAAAAGTAACCACTCTCCCTCATGAACCAGATGACGAGGTCAGCTGACGGCCCGTCATCACGGAGAATAAGGGAGAGGGTATTAGGCAGTTTAAGAGTCCTGCGCAGATCGGCCAGATCCACACACTCCAAGAGAAGGTGTGCCACGGTTAGGTGGGCGCCGCAAGTACACACAGGGGGATCTTCTCTCCTCAGCAAGTGGGAGTGCGTAGCAATCCCATGGCCGATTCGGAGTCGACAGAGTACCACAGCTTCCTTCCGGAGAGATCGGAAGGAAGATTTCCACACCTTCGTTGTCTCCTTGATGCCTCTCAGTTTGTTGGGTGGAGGCGTGGCACGCCATGCTTCCTCCCAATGCGACAGGATCGAATGCCGCAACTGAGAGTGCACATCACTAGCAGGCACCTTATACGGTAGCGAGGGCAGTGCGACTGCCTCTCTTGCCGCCTGATCAGCAAGCTCGTTTCCCGCAATACCCATGTGGCTAGGAAGCCACACAAAGGACACCCCGTTACGCGAACTGACAGGCAGGTCGTGCACATGCCGGACCAACGGGTGCTTCGGGAAACACACATCGATCGCTGGCAGCGCACTCAGAGAGTCAGTACACACAAGAAAGTGCTGGTGATCGTCTGATAACGTGTACCGCAGAGCCTCTAAGATAGCATAGACCTCCGCTGTGTACACGCCACAGGCATCGGGAAGTGAAAAGAGAAACCGACGATCCTCAACCACAAATGCACAGCCTACTTTCTCGTTTACCCTCGAACTGTCCGTGAATAGAAGCCCTGATCCCGGATACCGGCTCACCACGGACTGGAACAGCCTCCGATGGACGGAGGAGTCAGTGTCCGACTTGGGGCCGGTGTGCAGATCTAGCATGATATCAGGGCGAGAGACCATCCACGGAGGGGCCTTGCTAGGTACTCGGACGATACAGGAGACAGAAGGATATTGGAACTGACGGTATAAGTGATCCAAGCGAATCCCCGCCGGCCGAGTGGCTCGGGCGAGCGCATTATACAGCCGGCGATTCGGATTGGAAAACAAACATGGATAGCTTGGATGAAGGGGCATCTGTCGAATAGTTGCAGCATAGGTCAGCAGTACTTGTTGGCGCCTCAGGTGTAAAGGAGGTACGCCAGCCTCGGCAAGCAAGCTGAAGACTGGGCACGTCCGAAAGGCACCCGTCGCCAGCCTCACACCGCCGTGGTGGACACTGTCCAGTTTAACAAGCACTGACTTACGGGCCGAACAATATGCTCCACTGCCATAATCTAATCTAGATAAAACCAGTGCCTAATAAAAGCGTAGGAGCACCGCGCGGTCCGCCCCCCATGATGTGCCGCTAAGATACCACAACATGTTGAGTTTCTTAGCACAGGCAGTTTTCAAACACCGCACGTGTGGCTCCCACGTAAATTTCTGATCAAAAAGGAGCCCAAGGAACCTGTACGCAGCAACAACAGGCAAAGCTACATTGCCCAGATAAAGCTCAGGATCAGGATGGAGAGTGCGCTATCGGCAGAAATGGACAACCGAGGACTTAGCGGTTGAGAATCGAAAGCCATGCTCTAGTGTCCAGCGTTCCACTCTCCGAATAGCTTGTTGTAGCTGTCGTTCAGCGACCGGCATATTTTGCGCACTATAATGTAGAGCGAAGTCGTCTACATATAGCGACGGTACCACTGCTGGACCAGCAGTAGCGACTATACCGTTTATGGCAATCGCAAATAATGTTACACTAAGCACCGATCCCTGTGGGACTTCGTTTTCCTGTATATGATATTGCGAATATGTCCCCCCTATTCGGACACGGAACAGGCGAAGGGACAGAAAATTCGCAATAAAAACCGGCAAGTTACCTCGGAATTTCCATTGATGCAGGGTAGAGAGGATGCCGTAACGCCAAGTGGTGTCATAGGCCTTCTCGAGGTCAAAGAAAACACGACTAGGTGCTGTCTCCGGAGAAAAGCGTCCTGTATGGCGGTCTCCAGGCGTACCAGATGGTCGTTGGTACACCGAGACGCCCTGAAACCACACTGGTATTCAGACAGGAGTCCCCGTTTCTCCAGGACCCACACCAGGCGCCGATTGACCATCCTCTCAAAGAGCTTGCACAGACCGTTAGTGAGACAAATAGGTCTGTAACTCCCTGTCAAATTGGGATCCTTATCGGGCTTCAGGATAGGTATAATGATACCTTCCTGCCATTGCGCTGGAAACACACCTTCCAATCAGATTCGGTTGAACACCCTGAGCAAATAACGAATGCTCTCATCGTTAAGGAGTTTAAGCATCTGGTTGTGAATATTATCCGGGCCGGGAGACGTGTCCTTGCAGAGCGCCAGCGCTCCGCGGAGTTCCCACTCAGTAAAGGGCACGTTGTACTCCTCCGAAGCGCGGGAAGCAAAACTAAGCTGGAAACGTTCCGCTTCGCGCTTCAGGGCCACGAAGGCAGGGTCCTAGTTATCGGAACCAGATATATCCGCAAAATACGAGGCGAGATGGTTTGCAACGCGATAAGGATCTGTAACCAATTCATTATCAATGGAAATTCCCGGTACAGTAGAAGATGTCTGAATTCCCGAAATGCGTCGTAGTTTAGTCCACACTTGAGAGGAGGGGGTATGTGCCGTAATAGAAGACACATACCGTTCCCAGGATTGTTTCTTAATCTGGCGAATAAGAATCCGTGCCTTGGCACGAAATTTCTTAAACGCCACCAAATTGGCCATGGTTGGACGCCGACGGTAGTGCTTATGAGCTCGACGACGGTCTCTTATTGCCGCTGCAATATCCTCTGTCCACCAAGGGACGAGTTTGCGACGAGGAGTCCCAGAAAAGGACGGAATGGACTCTTCGGCGGCAGCAAGAAGCACATCGGTAATGTGCTGTACCTCGTCATCGACGCTCCCGCAACCAAGATCAACGAACACAGCTCGTTCTTGAAACGAGGGCCAATTTGCCCGCTTAAGCACCCAACGACTGGGGAACTCCACGGGCGTCTGGTTCAGAAGTGTAAGAACGATCGGGAAATGGTCACTGTCACAGAGGTCGTCATGTACATACCAACCAAATAGGGGGACCAGCGCACGGCTACACACACTCATGTCAATATGTGAGTACGTGCCGTGCGCTAAGCTAAAATGTGTAGCTTCCCCTGTATTTAATAGAGATAAATCCAACCCTTGAATTAAGCCCTCCACGTCCCTTCCTCTGGGGCAGGAAGATGGTGATCCCCATTGGGGGTGATGAGAGTTGAAATCACCCACGAATAGGAAAGGGACTGGAAGTTGAGCAACAAGATCAAAGACGTCATTAATATCAAGGGGCTGGTTCGGTGGAAGGTACACGTTACGAACAGTTGTCATAGCAGGCAAGGACACGCGAACTGCAATAGCTTCCAGAGGAGTGGCGAGTGGAAACTCCTCACTATAGCAGTCAGAGCGAACGAAGGTACAAACGCCCCCGGAAGCCCGGGCGGCGTCTTGTCGCTCTTTAGAGTATAGGCGGAAACCTCTCAGAACAGTCCTGTGATCAGGTCTGAGGTTTGTTTCCTGTAGGCAGACTATACTCGCTGCGTATTGTGCAATAAGCTGACGGAGCTCTGTCAAATGCCTGTCATAACTGTTACAATTCCACTGTAACAGTGCCATTGTGTGAACTTATAAACTAGGGATAAGTTGGAGCAGCAAGCTACAAATTATCCTCTGGAGGATCATCAGCCACTACGTCGACTATAATCTCCATGTCCTCAGGCGAGGGCATGGAGTGAATCGACTCGGTGGAAGATTTCCTAGACACAGCTCGGCGGCGGGGGGATCTCCGTGGGGAGCGCGCAGATCTGGGGACCGAAACGTCCCCAGGCGCAGAAGCATCCACAGGTGGTGGGGTGGATGCCTTCCCCTTTTTTGGAGAAAGGGAATGCGTAGTTCGGGGTCCCTTCTTCCCCGCCTCTTTAAGATATATAGACGGGTCAGGAGCCGAATTCCTGACCCTGGTCGACGATACCGCCTCCGCCGGCTTCGGCGCGGCTTTCGCCGACCGTTTGGGTGGAGAGGAAGTCGAACCCGAGTGGGAGCAGCCTTCGCTCGCACAGCCTTCTTTGGGGCCGAAGGTGGGGTTGAAGTTACCTTCGGGCTCTCTTTCCGATTCTGGGGTGTAGATACAGATGTAGATGGCGTTGGTACATTAGAAGGTTTCACAGCTGAGACGAAAGATGAGGTAGCCGGAACCAAATTGGGTTTTATAGCTCTATAATCAATCTTTGGAGAAGGCGAAATCGTGGTATGGTACTTCTTGCGGGCCTCCTGGTAGGTGAGACCATCCAGGGTTTTGATCTCCTGGATTTTCTTCTCACTCAGGAAGACAGGGCAGTTCCTGTCCCGAGGAGAATGAAATCCAGGGCAATTAGTGCACTGATATGGTGTGGTGCACTCGTCCGCTTCGTGGGGTACCTTACCGCATGTGCCGCAGATTTGAGGGCTTGAGCATCGGGATAACATATGCCCGAACTTCTGGCACTTATAACACCTCATTGGTGGAGGGATATAAGGCCTTACGTCACAACGGTAACTTGTAACCTTGACTTTCTCCGGGAGCACCGAAAGCTCAAAGGAAATAATGAAAGCACCAGTATCCACGATTTGACCATTGACCTTGCGCGTAATGCGCCGGACATCAGTTACGTGACGGTGCTGCATATCCTCCTTGAGATCCTCGTCGGTGTTCAGAATCAGGTTCCGGTGGAAAATAACTCCTCGGACCAGATTCAGAGACGTGTGCTTTTCCACTTTGACAGGGATCTCGCCAAAGTGGTCACATTTCAGAAGTTGTTCAACCTGCTCACCAGTCCTAGTCTTGAGCAAGAAGCTACCGTTTCTCATCTTTTGTACCTTCTCAAGCTCACCATAGACCCCTTCTATGTGGCGAGAAAACAAAATAGACTTTACCATCTTGAAATCACCCCCATCCGTTCTGGTTGCAACCAGAAACTTGGGAGTGTTAGCACCCAGATTCTCACGAACAGACTGTTCCCAGGGGGTTGATCCCCGTAGGGAATCAAAAGTTAAAGACTTGGGTAGCGGACCACCCTGGTGGGAGATATTCCTTTTCTGTCCCATGGCCATTTCATCCTCCCTGAATGCCACCGACTCCAATCACGGGCTGTCTCTGTAGGCGCTACCCAGCCAAGGCAAGGCCCGCCTAGCTTGGAAGGCATTGCCCGGGGGTCCGATGTGTGACATGCCATACAGGCATGTACCCCTTGGCATATACTAGAGAGTTTTCCAGCACAGGCATGCAGCTGTGCGGGGACCTGGGTTGTCAGGCGGATACTACTGCAGGGTACATGGCGCACCCACCTGTCGGTGTGGCCAGACCGAACAGGCTCTCGAGCATAGTCGCACACTTAGGTGGCCCTTCCCCTGACAGCACGCACATATAATTTTGAGTGCCAGACCTCAAAAACATGAACGGAAAAAGGCGTGCGATATAACCTAATGAGAGTTATATCGCACAAAGTGGGGCGTTTAGAGCTGACTGTCAAACCCGTAAAGGGGACCTGGGCCAAGAAACCCTTTTCGTCGCCTTCTACGACTGGCAGGGTATACCTGTGAGTGTATTCCATCCCTCCCACCCACGGGAGGTCCAATTCGCAAGACATGCCGGAAACCTAAAATAATAGCCAAGGTCGCCCCTTTTAGTCGCCTCGTACGACAGGCAGGGGATACCGTGGGTGTATTCTAAACCCCCCACCCACAGGGGGAGGGGAAAGAAACAAGGAGGCGGAGAGTAGTGGCTGAGGAGAGAAGAAAGTTGATGGAAGAGTGGACAAAGATGATGAAGGAGGATAGGGAAGGTACAAAAAAGGTCCTGTATGGGATGGTAAAAAATAAGAGGCGGAAGGATCCTACGGATTACGGTATGTTAGAATGGTGAACAAAAGGGAACAAGAGATAGAAAGTAGGGAAGAACTGAAGAAAATGTGGAAAGAATATTTTGAAGAACTTCTGAACCCAAAAGGAAACCACGGCGAGGAGGAAGAAATCGGAGAAGAGGAAGATGAACTGCAAACAGAAAAGGACTTAACATGGAAAGAAGTGGAAGATGCAGTGAGGAAGATGAAAGGAGGGAAGGCACTGGGTGTGGATGAGTTGAGTGTGGAGATGGTGAGAGCAGCAGGAGAGGTGGGGATACAATGGTTGTACCGAGTGATGAGGACAGCATGGAAGGAAAGGAAGACCCCAGAGGACTGTAAAAAAGGAATAATTGTCCCGATCTTCAAGAAAGGTTGTAGAACAGAATGCAGAAACACTGATGAGTCATTGTGCAAAGATCTTTGAGAAAGTTTTGGAAAGGAGGATTAGGACAAGGATAGAAGGAGGGATGAGGGAAGAGCAACATGGCTTCAGAGAAGGAAGGTCCCCAGTGGATTTGATTTTTGCTGTAAGGCAGTTACAAGAACAGCACTATGAGTATGGAACAGATCTACTGATGACCTTCCTGGACATTGAGAAAGCATATGACAGTGTATGCAGAAACAAAGTATGGAAGTCCCTGGATGATAGAGGAGTAGAGAAATGGACTATAAAGAGGATAAAGGAGATGTACAAGGGAAGTGTGAGCTGTGTGAGAGTGGGAGGAGAGAGATCGGACTAGTTGGAACAGAGAAACGGCCTGAAACAAGGAAGTGCACTGTCACCGTTACTTTTCATTGTGGTGATGGATGACAAGGTCCCGAGTGGTACAAGTAATTGGGGAAGGAAAGATGAAAGCGATGGTGTTTGCAGATGATTTGATGATTTGGGGAAACCAGGAGGAGGAGGTACAGGAACAGTTGGACGTGTGGGAAGGAATAATACAAGGATATGGGATGAAATTTAGCATAAATAAGAGTGTGATGGTGGTCACAACAAGGAAGAAGGAAAGAACCACAACGGGAATAACAATTGGTGGGGAACAGCTGAAGAAAGTGGAGAGTTTCAAGTATCTGGGAAGCCTGATACTAGATAATGGAAGAAACGATAGAGAAATAAATGAGTGGGGGAGACAGGCAGAAGCATTTCGGAGGAGTGTGAGAAGCATGTTATGGAGCAAGGATGTCCCTCAGAACAGCAAAAAGATCATATATTGGACGTACTATGTCCCTATCCTGACGTATGCCTCAGAGACCTGGGGTATGAAAGGAAGGGAGAAGAGCAAAATACAGGCCAGTGAGATGAGGTTCTTGAGAAGCAGTATTGGAGCTACAAAGATGGACAGAATAAGAAATGAGAGCACCAGAGAATTAATGAAGGAGGAACCATTACAGGATGATATAGAGAAATCTAGACTTAGATGGTATGGACATGTAAAACGAATGGAGGAGAAGAGGATACCCAGGAGGGTACACGAGACGAAGTGGGAAGGAAAGAGACCGAGAGGAAGACCGAGAGACAGATGGCTGAAGGGGGTGGAAGAAAGCGTGAAGAAGAGAGGAGAAGACTGGACAAGGGTGGAGGCTGAGAGATGGTGGGAAGACAGAAGACGTTGGAGAGGCTTGTGTTCCTAACAGACCCGGCCAGTGGCTGGAAACTGTGCAAGATGATGATGATCTAAAGATAAAATACATGGATGTGTCCACACATAAACAATAATGAAAACTGAATTAGAATGACAACAGGCTTTCTCCAAATTTAATGAGGAACAGAACAACAGAAATAGAGATTTTATTACCTTTACTGACAAAGCAGAGCAACACATGGAACATTCTTTGACAGGAAGCAGGTACGATGTAGACACACAACACTTCCTTCATCAATCTATATTAAGCATGCAAACAATACTGTTACATTACTAAATCCAAAACTGTAGGCAATCAGCAATCCTATACTCAATAAGACTTAGATTCCATTTTCACTCCTAATGAGATGGGAGCATTCTCCGATATGCTGGTAGCGTGCAGTAATCAAGCTTCTAGTAGCCAAATCACTAACTACGACTTGTCGACAACAGTGTAAACTTTTCTATCGACATTCCCTGAACTGGATCTATCAATTCTCTGCCTTCCACTAGGAAGCAGCAGACATCGGACAAAACTTTTAGTTCCACTGCTAGCCATTAAATACTCGCACAAACACAACTGGAACCAGAATGACTTGTTTCTGGACTCTCGAAAAGAAAAATGCCTGCCTTGGGTATCACTCCCTAGGGGGTGCTATTATGCGTTTCCCTTCAGGGAATGCCAACCATACATATGCTCAAGATATGGACTAATATGAAGAGAGGGAATTGATTTATTGAAATATTTATCAACCGAGGGATGTCCGTGATTGTGAGATAAATAATTCCACCTTTTCTCTTTTTTTTTAAGTTTTAATGGTGGTCACCTCGTGGTCGGAATTAGTGAAAGTGGGAAGCCATTACGGCAGAAAATCAGTTCAGTGAATTAAGTAGGGTGTTAATTCTAATTGTGAAAAAGAGTGTACGCTTTCAATTTTCCAGTTCTCAGGCATGTGTTAATTATTCAATCCTTTTTTTTTATTGGTGTTGAATTTTATGTAGTGTATACTTATCCAAGGTCAGTAATGAGGTCATGTGGGAAAATGTGTAGGAAAAAAAAATCCACAGCCTGCTTCCAGTCTCCGACCGGGTCAGGAATGGAATGAATGAAGCAGTATCTAGCGGCGAGGATATGAACTGTGCCGGCTGCCGAGGCCTGACGCACTCCTCTGGGGTAATGATTAAATGAATGACAGATGAAATGAAATGATAGTGGAGAGTGTTGCTGGAATGAAATTTTGACAGGGAAAACCAGAGTACCCGGAGAAAAACTTGTCTGCCTCCGTTTTGTCCAGCACAGATCTCACATGTGTAGGCAAGGATTCAAATGTAACTGTGTAAATTAATGTTATTGTCGTGTTGGAAGCCATTTTTCAGCATTGCCTTAGTATTCAAAATGTAATGCTTTTCAGTCCGTCAACAGATTGTACCCAATTCTAATGTTATCTTATGTGAACTTGGCCCAATGTTTCTTGTGTGTTATTTTATTTTAGGCTTGGGTGTGTTTGACTCATGCACGTACCTTGTGCTGGGACAAGATAGCGTAACTCATTAATTTAATTTTGTTAATTCATTCGAGGGGCTTATCACATCATGGTCATCAGCTCCGTATAATTGGGTGCTTCCGTGGTTATTTTGGAGAATCGACATCCATTTCAGTTGTCTTCTGCATTGTCTCATTCCCGATTTTTTGAAAATTCTTTCTTTGTTACTGAATTGTATTTGAAAGCATGGAAATCATTTTAGTTGCCATTACACAATGAAGGACCTTTCCTTGCAGATCAGTATTTACAGCATCGATATGTGCAAATAGTTTAACCAAAATAAATAATGTGAAAAAGAAATAGAAGGATTTCATCTGGTTCAAGACTCCATTTGTTTTATAACCTGTATCCTTACAACCCGTATGAAAAACCTCTTGTAGTGTGGTGTAGTTGGCTAAACTAGAAGTCAACACAAGGTATCTTACTGTCCATCTAGCAAGACAGAACGGTTTAAGGTTTGCAGAATCATCAGTTTTTAAATGAGTGAAAACCCTGGCACTATCCAGCCCATGACGGGCTAAGGCCGACCAAGCGACCGCTACCCAGCCATTTGGCCTGCAGATATTGGGGTGACGCGTGATCAGCGCGTCGGGTCCCCTCGGCCGTTATTCTTGGTATTCGTGATCGGGGCGCTGTCTCACTGTCAGACAGCTACTCAATTGTTCTCACGAGGCTGAGTGCATCCCATTCCAACCCTCACGTCAGTTTTAAAATCCATGACGGAGCCGGGGAACGAACCCGGGGCCTCCGGGTGAGAGGCAGGCGCGCTACCCCAACACCACGGGGCCGGCTAAGGGACAATCTTTTGGGACAATCCCTGACAAAATTGATTAAATCCTTCATTACTCCTATTACATTCCGGAATTTCTTTCAGCGTATCCAGTAATACAAGAATTAGAGAATGTGCCAAGCAGTGCACAGAGTTCTATTCTCAACTGCTTGAAATTTAGCCTGGACACCATTGTAGGCACCGGCTATGTTAGATGCCACATCAAAACACTGTCCTCAACAATCAGACACAGGAAAGTTGAAGTGCCAAAAGCAAAATCCTGATAAGCATAAAAACAAAATGGTGGCCATGCAAAGTTCAAATATTCAAAATTTCTTTTATCAGGGAGAGGGGAACTCGAGCAAAGTAACAATAACAATGACTCAAACTATTAATTGAAGCGTAAGCACAAACAAATGTCTATGTTACATTTTGTGTAATTTGAGACAGTCACAGAACAAACATCTATGTCTGAATATGTATTTGCAAGTACTGCGAGCATATCTCAACAAATGGCTTCAGTAATCCGGAAATTGTAAAGCGAAATGCACTTTAAAAATCACGGAACAAAAGTCTATGTTACATCGCTTACCGCTTATACATGGCAACAATGTTAAGAAATGAATGCATATAATGAAAACAGCTTAATCAGAGTAGAGAAATCTGAATTCAAGTTATTATTTAAATAACATTAGTTTGGCATTACAATCTGCAAGCGAGTTGGAAAATGAAACTTGAAATGTTGCTGTTATATTCTGTATTCATCAAAATTATATTTATTTGTGTGCATTTTCAAATTTTGCCTTTCTCATGCGACCAGATAATGTAATATTTGAAAGAGGGAAGAAAGATGTGCTAATTATTGTGTTGAAATATCAAAACGAAAAGCACCATAAGGTAAATGCACCAATGGTCGTCATGTTAAGGGAGATTTAGACAAGAAATCATATACACCGTACACATTTTGGTAAATTTAATCAACAAAAGCACTGTACCAAACCTCAAACTCTACTCAAACACTAGGAAAGACCAAATATCAAAGATATTCGTTTTAGGAAAAATGGCATATTTTTTAAAAAAGTGTGTTTTTGCGCCAGTGTTCGGCACGATGTATTTGGATTTTTCCTATATTCGTCACCCGTTTGCACCAATTGCCGTCACATTGTTAATTTTCCTTGTCTGCTGTTTATAATGCATTTCTGTCAATTGTTGCGTAATACACCGATTTATCGACTTGGAGGCTAACATTTACGAATAAAACAGTACCAGTAATTATGTTTTTTAATAAAAATGGAATATTAAAAAAAAAGACGGCAACGGGAAGCGGGATTGGTGGGTAGAAGACATACGAGCAGGAAAAACAAGTGAGACCACGGCATAACAGCCCGGAAAATGACCATTCGCCGAGGCCTAACACCGATTGTTGCCATAGAAACCCTCTGAATTTGCCACTCATGTACATTTTTCTTCCAGGCAGTCTTTATTAGCTTAAAAACCCCTACATCCGTGGGTTGAAGTACGTGTGTGACATTAGGTAGTAAAGCGACCAAAACAATTCCATGATCCTCACAAAATTTACTAGTATGTATGGTCAAGTGTGAGAAGTGCCCGTCTATGAATAATGTCAGGGAGAGGAATCTCCTTCTCAACCAACCCAGGATGAAATATGTTACCGAGAAATTCGTAAAACACTTCCCCCCGTCATTCACCTGTTTGGCGATTTGCAGCGTCAAATGACTTCCGCATCACCGTAGGTGTCCACCAGGGCTCCGCCTTATCACCACTGCTGTTCATTCTTGTGATGGACACTGTAACGTCAGACCTGCACCAGCCGCTACCATGGACACTTCTCTATGCAGATGACGTCATGTTGGCTGCTGAGACAAAGCTTGATCTCCAACGTCAAACACAAGAGTGGTACAATCGACTTGCACAATATGGTCTGCGCCTCAACAAGAAGAAGACAGAATACATGACATCCGATACACAAGAAGTGGGCACCATTACTGTTGACGGAGAAGATTTACCACGTGTAGCGAAATTTAAGTATCTTGGTTCCACTATCTCTGATGATGGGCGACTTACTGACGAGGTCAACACAAGGATACACGCAGCCTGGACGAAGTGGCAAATGACAACTGGCGTCACCTGTGACCGTAGGATGAATGACCATCTGAAATCTAAGATCTACCGGACTGTCATTCGTCCTGTCGCTCTCTACGGCACGGAGTGCTGGCCATCTACTAAGGAAGCAGAACGTCGCCTATGTGTCATGGAGACGAAGATGCTTAGATGGTCAGCAGGTTTCACTAAGCTGGATCATATTTCAAATGATGCCATCAGAAATCGGTTTGGTGTTGCTTCAATCGGGAAAAAAATGCAGGAAAACCGTCTGAGATGGTTTGGACATGTGCTGCGCGCAGAGGGCGACACAATGACAAAAGCAGCTTACACACTGGATGTGGCTGGAAAGAGGCCCAGAGGGCGACCAAGGCAACGGTGGGCCGATACACTGCACAATGATCAAAAGGCTGTCAATCTTCATCCAGACATGGCCCATGACCGAGGGAAATGGAGACTACGATCCCACATAGCGGACCCTGCCACAAGGTGGGACAAACGCTAAAGAAAAGAAGAAGATCACGCACTTGTAACATTTTAAAATGTCGGAACATAACACGCATGCACATAATTAACTCGCGCGCGTGTTTAGCACATGCGAGAAGCAAATGGCGCGTCAAGACAGCTCAGCTCACAGGAGATGTTTGACGCAGGGAATCACCTATTACATCGCATGCATGATTTCGCAAAGTTGCTCCTTATCGGCAAGGAAGGTATGACGCATCTCGTAAGACTTCGTGCGTTGGGAAAGACCCGTTGATATGCTTATTTTTTGTACTTATATACGAGAGTGACGAAGACTGGATCAGTGACGAAAACCGGTACAGTTACCTTAGTTGTATTTTGAAACTTACAAAAACACATCGACTATGGCAAAGAAACAAGTTAATTAAAGTTTTACATTTAAAAGAACATTATTTTCACAAACTAAAACATTAGAAGTAGGTTCAAGCAATAATGTTAAACTTAAAATAACACTATTCTATTCTCCAATATGTGCGAATGAGTGAGCACTGTAGTGTGTTGGTTTATGGAGCAAAAGTCTATGTTACGTCTTACCGCGTAGCCCTGTCCCACGGAAAACAGCCGCTTTTATTGCAGTTTTTCTTATGTAAGAAATGTTACATAGACGTTTGTTCACGCATTTGTTTCAATTGCAGTTGTGGATAGATGGCAAAGTTTGTGGTTCATAGATTGTAGCAGAATAACATTAATTTTTTATTTTGTGGAAACTTTAAAGACACAAATGTTGTAAAGTAAGGAATATTTCTTAAAGAAAACAAATTAAGTTTTATTTTACAAATTCAAAATGTGGTCAAACAGGTTACTAAACTTCATAGTAAGTTAAAACTTCACACATGTATACATTTGAAAAGTACAGTACATCCATAAAGAACTCACTCTATTTGATAAATGATTATGCTGCATTAAAAGTACTGAGCAAGAAAAGAGTTAATTAAAATAGTTTTAATGGGAGAGAACAGAAGATAGATTGTGCTTCAACCTGGAGAGCTCTGGGACTTGGTGTCAACTTACAGCTCAGCATAGTCATGTTCATTGATGTGGTACAGCAGCTCCTGTCCTTCGCTCTGCTTCCTATCATAAGAAGGTAGCAGTCCACTCGTCCCAGGCACACACCGTGGTGCTCGAAACCTTCGCCGTGTCACTCGGTTTGACCTAAAACATACCACATATTTGATGAGTGACACAACGCACTCTTCATCAAGAAAAAGTAAAAAGGTATGTTTCACTTACGTTCGACTGGAATCACGTACAGCACTCGCTGCCTCAGATGCCAGATCGAGAACTCCAACCACAGGCTTAGTAACAGTTCCCACTAGACCTTTGCCAAGACCAGAAATAAAACCCTGTAACACCAAAGCACGTTGGCTGTCAGATATTTCAGAATGAAAGGCAAAGAGAGGGAGAGAGACAAGAGGATCTGTCCCAAGGAAATGAGGAGGATTAAATGTTAAATGTTCAGGAGGTGAATTGGATGTGATAAATATTAAAGACAATGTTAGACAGAATTTACAGTTTCTAGTATTAAGGTAAGGAAAATATAATCTAATGTATTTAGAATTTACTGGAGAAGTTCTGAAACCAACCACACATCAGCATGATCCAAGAATTACAGAGCTCCAATGACAAACTTCGCCTCCAGAGTGCTCAGTGAACAACAACAAGTATAATGCAGCCCAGGACATGTCAGTGAGGCACGACATTTGTGAAAGAAGAGCAAGCACAGTATTCCAGTGGTACATCAAGCAAGAGTGTAGATGAGGTGGTGGGAGTTGATTCCAGGTTGTCTGCAGTGTGGGCTGTGTACATGGACAACAATAGCTATGCTGGACTTCTTCGAGCCATACCAATGCTCACATTGTCTACTTGCCAGGGAACTAGGTAGAGTGGCTGTCTGGTCCTGGATTATGGAGTACTCAATCTAGTGTTTGTCTCTCTGACTGAATGCTGCAAATGGGATGTTTCAGCAGGACAAAGCCTGTTTACACACTTCATGCATCTCCAGGGAAGCTTTCCAGGATATAGCCTGTCAGGTTCCCAAACCAAAGTCCTACTGAACATCCCGACACTCTGAACTGTGAACCAACTGATGCTCGTGATGAAGCATGGACTGCACAAAGCCATAGACTTCATGCAGTGAAAATTCTAGCAATGTATTGCAGCTCACTTTTATCTAAACTTGAGCACAGAGCAACTGGAAACTATCACATAACACACCCCCAATCCTTCATGATGTGCAATTTCCATTTTGAGTAGTACATATTTACATTAAACTTCATTTTCAATTTAAATAATATTTTGAAAATTAATTCACTTTTAGGTAAAAACTTCCCCAATAATTTGTTGCTTCATCTCCAAGCTTGACACATCGTAATCAACAGTCCCATGCACTTGGATATGTGGTGAATCTGTCTGAACACCAACATTTCCTTTGTCCAATTTTTTGGTCGGGCTGTGAATTGGTGGTCTCCAACTACACAATCTTGCATTTGAAAGCCTTCTGAAACATTTACCACTTCTCTTCCAAAAGAGTGTGACGTCAGTCAAATTCCAGGAACTGGATGGCAGCAGGTCCCCCATAGTTTGTTCATATAGAGTATCTCTTTGATCTCAATTGTTCAATTCTCTCATGTTTGACTACACTCACCATTTCCGTTATTTGGTCATGCCTAGTCTTTTCCACCTTACTTCGCAGAAATTGAATCCCTTCAGAATGGCTTTTCAGTTTATTATGACTTGTAAATAGTTTCTTGATATCTGACATTTCACCAACAAGTGTGAATGGCATATTTAAAGGTTAGTTCTGAATAGTTTGAAGTGCCATTTGTCCGAAGTTTATATAGGCTATTGGAATGCTCTCGAAAAATCATGAAACATGAGCGGTTTCTGGTAGTTCCTGGTTGACAGTTCCCTTGTTCGTTCCCACGTTGCTATGTCAATGATATACTTACTCTGTGTGACTGGCTGCATGGCTCAGTGGTAAAGTTCTCGCCAGCTGGCCCCAAGGTTGCAGGATCATATCCTGGTGCAGCCAGTTGGCATTTGAGGGTGCGTAAATTGGGGGGAGCCGTATCAGTAGATTTACTGACGCGTTAAGAATCCCCTTCAGGGCAAAATCCCAGCGTCTCTAAAAGCAGCAGCAGTCAAAAGGGACATAAAACCAATAACATTATTATTATTATTATTATTATTATTATTATTATTATTATATACTTTGTGTGATTGTCTTGATTGGCTAGCTACTGTGAGATGTTCATAAAGAATATCTCCATTTTTCTATTGAATTTTGTAGGAGTTTAATAAATTCTGATTGCTTGTCTGTGCAGTCTGGCGCAGTAATTCAATGTCCAAGAGAGCATTTCTGTCTTCAAAACGAATAACATGGTCTCTTTTCCATGCATGTTCTGCTACGGCAGATTTCTCTGTCTGCTCGAGTTTGCAGTGCCTAGAATGTTCTAGTATAAATGTTGGTGAAATGTCAGATATCAAGAAATGATTCACATGGCTAATAACCCTTACAACCAACATTTAAGATCTATATGTATTTCCACAACTGAAACAAAGAATTTGTCACATCTGCACAGTTAGCCATACACACAGTTTATAATGAACAGAATGTATTTATTTTATAGTAAAACTCTGTAAACGAATTACAAATAAAGTCAAGCTAACCTGCATTCCTTCATTGGCTGCTCCCTCATAAGTTTGCCGAAATACACTTGTCACACCTCCCAAGAGACCAAAACCAAGCCCCTTGAGTCCCGCAACAAGATGGTCCCCACTGCTGCTGGTATGAACAGCTCTGATTCGCTGGCGAGTTTCTTCATGCTGATCATCCATGATTACTCTTCCCAACCCATCTGACAGAGATTCTGTAGTAAAAAAAAAAGGATATAAAAAAGAACATTAGTTCTAGGGATAATTTTCTGCAAGGTGACATTCTTAACCTCACACACTCAAGGTAACAATCTATCGTTATCCTCAGATCCTGCAAAATCTGCTAGGATAATGTCTTCTTTTTTCTCTTTTATTGATTATTTCAATATTTTCACCTTAGGTAGCAGTAGTTTTCAGGAAATATGAACAAGTTAATTTTAACTCACCTGTATGCGCACAGGGTACAACTACAAATACAACTACCCCCTATCAACCCCCTACACAGCACACTTCACCCCTAATCTCACACCTAAAACCACAAAGAAAGCAACAGCTACAACTACCTCATTACAACATTTCCATAACAGACCTAGCAAGTTAGCTACAACCATGTAGCAATTCTTACTACATCATTGCCACACTACCAACACACAGGCAGCAAGTGCTAAGTAATCAACTATGTGTCAACTCTCTTACTCAGCAGTAACAAATCCTATAAATAGTCCTTTACCCCAAAGGAAGGGGTCTGTCTGCAAAATTACCAGCCCACGAGCAAGCCGAAGGCTATACACGTCGTCCAACTGATCCAGGTGAGTGTGTACAAGGGTATTTCCATAACTATTTCCTGCCCATAAACCATACCTTCAGAACTTTGTAATCATCTTCACCATTTATTATAAACTGCATTTCACTAAACACCACTAGTGAAGCTTGCTCACATCTTTACAATCTCACAATTAAACCTTCTACATTTCATTACAATTTGCTTCCTGACTACTTTATTAAACGCCTACCACAATTCACCACTTGTCAACCAACATTCAGATTCTGCTGAGTCAAGTTTATCGATAAGCTGCTTGCCATCATAACATTGCAGCAGAGCTGTCCTCACGTACACCAGCAAGGTCGTCTAGTCAGCACTCCGCTGTCTAAGTAGCTCTGCCGCTCTTCGCTTGTAATTTGCTAGCTACCACAGTTATTTAGAGAACTGGATTCATTAACAATTAGAGTTTAGGGATCCTTTCAACCCCAACAAGTACTAAAGTCTCCAAGCACCCAAAGATCTCAACCCCCAACAATTAATTAAGTTGTCCGGTAAACACCCAGTATCGAGGGCGGCACTCACCCCCATAATTAGCAGACAGTTAGGGAACTAAATAAATCCCAACCCCTAACAGTATATATATTCTTAAACTTCGAAATATACGGTGAGTGACGTCTGGTTTACATCAGGGTTGGTGGTAAAGTTACCGGTATTTCTCTTTGTTTTCATTGGTGATTTTTATAGTGAAATTAGACTGTATAGTGGGCACAATATTTAGTTCATTTGGGAGGAAATGATGGATTGGCCGTGTTCTGGTCAGACACACAAAGTTGTGTTTGGGCTATTGAAAAATTCCTAAAGCGACGAAGATTTCACTCCGACGTAGAGGATGTAGGAATGGATTGGTTCCAGCACCAGCGAAAAATTCTTCATGTACGGTATTTGCCGCCTACCCAAACAAGGGGATGTTTGCCTTAGCGCCATGGGCGGCTTGCTTTGAATAAATGTAAACAGTAATATGTAAAATACTGTAAAAAAATAATAATGACAATTAGCTTGTAACTTGTATAACATACAGTAAGTGTTTCGGCGATGGTGATTATGTCCATTGCTGAAGATGAGATATGAAAAATTTGCCAGTTGTGGCAACTATTCTTCCACTTCCAAATGGACAGTGATACTGTGAAGCTTGGTTGGTGTGACTCTGCCCCCTATTTCTAGATGAGGGATATAGGCAGCAATTCACAATAATGTGATATGTCACACCGCAGCTCCTGTAAAAGATGTGTATGTTGGGAAGGGGTGATGGGAGTCGTGCAAAATCCACAATATTCACCAGACTTCAGTCCTTGGAATTCTAGATTTACTTACAAACAAAGAGAGAATTTTGGTGGTGCAACAGACACTCAACTGGCAATATAGCCTGGCTGCTTGGAGAGGGTTAGTTTGTGGTAAATGAACACACTGCATTTCATAGTTTTATAGTACTGTATGTGGTTTCCTTGTTCCCCTTACATATTACTCTCCAAAGGCACATCCACACATGTCTTTAGGTGGTGCAGTTTCCTCAAGAATGAGTGTTTCTTCTATTAGTAAATCAAACTTTTCATAGATTTGGCAGGGAATAATAGTTCCATCGCTAAGAACATATACAACCATCATGCACAAAACTTGGAGAAATATAATGCATATTTTAAGAATATTATAAATTTATTAGAGCACAAAATATGCAATTGAATTAAACATGACTTATCTTTTCCTCGAACATCATCATCATTAATTACTTATCACTAGTACAAAACTGTGACAGAGACAACTTCCTCTGATCACACTGCATTACATGATATCTGTCACACGCTTTGCCGCAGAGGGCACACACGCACCAGCAATCTGGCTGATGGTACATTTTGTTTGCACACACCCTGAAGTGGAATCCATGCACCGCGAATCTGGTTATCAAGTGTCTCATCTCATAGAAACCCCTCGTCCAATCCCGCGATGTCATCGCATCCGTGATATAAAATTCCTGCCATATGCTTCCTCTCTTTAACTTCATTTCCTGCATTAGTCTCTCATAACCCGATGTAGATGGCAGGAGCAGCTGTAATCTGAGGTCTTCAACAAAAGGAGGCTCTTTCGCGAGTTCATACACCAACCGAGAAAGAGTGAATTTCGAAAGACACATTACCCTTTTCAGGTAGGTAGCTTTCACCTTCTCCAACTCTACGAGGTGCTTATACTTAAGGTGATTCCAAATACTTTCCAAACCATATGCAACTACAGGAATGATCTTCAGCGAGAAAAGTCTCATCGCTGTCTGTAATGACAGTGTTCGAAGATGTCTTATGTCACTCATGGCCTTTATAGCCGCGTTTGTTCTGTCCTTGATGTGAATAGTGAAGACGTTTCCGTGAGTCTGGAACGTCACCCCCAGATACTTGAAGTGCGTAACACATTCCAGCGGTCTATTTTCGTAGAGAATCGTCGCTCCTCTTCCCCCTTTTCTGAAAGTCATTGCAACTGTTTTCCTTTCATTCAGATAGAGTTCATTCTCTTCCGCCCACACCGCAACTCTGTCAAACGCCTGCTGTAAATCCTTTTCACTGGTTGAAACTAGAGCCATATCGCCTGCGTAAATGTATATTTTTACATTTGGGGGTAATATTTCCACCACATAGGGTCCTAACAAATCTCGCCAAGTAGTTGCCTTCACCAATCATGTTGTCTAATTTCCTTATTAGCATTTGTCTATTGATGGTATCAAAGGCCTTTGCATAGTCCAATAATACCACATGTAGTTTTTCCCCGGGTGGTTTCAGGGCTTCTTCTATGTCAGCCTGCAGACATTGTATAGCCTGAGTTGCAGATCGTCCCCTCCTAAAACCAAATTGCTCTTCCGGTATCTGAGATTCTATTGCCTTTGTCAAACGAATGCAAACTATATTGCTGAGGAGTTTCAATACTGTTGACTCTAGGGCAATTCCTCTGTACGAGTTAGGGTCCCCACAATCTCCCTTTCCTTTATACAGCATCTTTATTGTCGATTTTCTCCACCTGTGAGGGATTGTACCATATCTTAAACATGCATTAAAATGAGCGACTAAGCATCTACTCAGTTCTATTGATGCAAGCTTTAGGTGCTCGTTGTATACGAGGTCAGGCCCACACGCCTTGTTATTCTTTGATTTTCGTATAGCCATCAGACCTCCATATCAGAGAGCAGCTCTGATTCCTCTAGTAAAATAGGGAAGGGCGGTGATTGAATAATAGGACGGGTATCCCTGCCTTGTAAAACTACTGTCAGGTGGTCTTCCCAAGTCTCTATTGGAATGTTTCTGGGATATTTTGGTTGCCTAGGGATCAGCGCCTTATAAGGGTTATCTTCTGCTTCGTCAATTAGTTTCCTTTCATCCTCCTGGTGGTAGGATTCTTTGGCCGTTTGTAGTATGTCCTTGTACTTCTTCCTCTTGAGCCGATAAACCTTCAGAAGATGTTCTGATGGATCCATGCGAGCTATGTGTAGAGCTTCTAATGCTTCTTTACGGGCCATGTAGCAACTTTCATTAAACCACCTCTTTGCCTTTCTTTCCCTTGAAGCGGCAAACGTGGCTTTTGTGATAAGAGACTCTAACCTGATCGCTGCCGCGTCCAAGTTACCTAACGAAATTAGCTCCATGGACTTACTTATTTCTGACTCACTCAACAAAACTGGATTTAATTTCCGAGACGTACACTGTGGTCTTCCGTACTTCCTGGAATCGGCGGAGAACATTTCAAATATTGTCAAAACTGGCAAGTGTTTCCTTAGAGTCTCTCCAAGAGTACTCTGCAGAACGGCCTTGATATTAAACTCGTTAGTGAAAACTAGATCTATTACACTGGATCCGTTATGGCAGAAGTATGTGGGTCTATTGCTTTCGTTAATGAGGGTGAAACCAGCTTCTTCAAAAAATTCAATGACATGAGTTGTCTTGAGAGAGTATTTATCTATGCGACAATTCAAGTCGCCGGCCGCAATGACTGTCTCGTTGCAACCTGTTGTTTCCAGCGCAAGTGATAATTCCCCAATTATTTCATCTTGGGTCATTTCTGGTTGAAAGTACATGCATATGATTACACATAAACTTGTTTTTATCACAAGGACATTTTCTGAATCATATATAGTTCTAAATGGCGAAAGTATCGGATTCAGAAGGCATGTGATGCCTCCTGATGGTCTCCCTCGTTGTTCCTGTCTCGCTAATCTGTTAATCGTATATGCGTTTCCTGCAGCCCATTCTGTCGTTAGCATCGTTTCCGTTAATATCACTATGTCATAGCGTTTGAACATATCGTCTGGTAAAAGGCTAATTGCATTTCTCAGTCCCTCCACATTCCATAATAACATTCGCAACTGTGTCATTCCCTGCCTGGATCTATTCCAGATCAACCCCTCTGTTGAACTGTCTCTGTCTGGGGGCTCGAAAGGGCTGCACGAGGATTCCTTTTGGCCAAAACTCTGCTTTTTCCACTTGATTTAAGTCTTTAAAGGGAAGTCCTAATTTAAAGGCCTTATCTGTCCCTATAGTTCGCAATTCTTCGCAGCTTGTGGGTTTTTGAATTCCTTTCGTGGATAAATGATATTTAAGTGTCTCACTGCTGGTCTGTTGTGATAGTCGTCCCACGTATAGCCAAGCGGTTCTCTGTCCTGCCTGCAAAATGGAATTCGGTGATTCATCCGTTCCAATGATGATTTTGTTTCTCCTGTCCGATCTGTATCGCCGTCGGCGCACTACTTCAAAACCGGCGTCCTCTTCTCTGTCTTCCCTACTCCTCGTGCTTTCGTCCGTGCGGTCTGCATCAGCCCATATATTGTCTCCCTTCCTCTCCATCTTATCGATGGCTTTCATCACTGTATTTATTGTCTCAATGCTGGTCCCTTTTTCCGAATATTGTAAGTGTATTGTTGTTCAAAGAAAGTATAAGCAACCCCTACTGACGAGTTTTGTTTGTCCATCCACTCGCTGACAACATGCAGCTGTTTGCAAAAAAATCAAGATCTTAAACCATGACAACATGAGGACAAGGATAATGATGATCACAAATAAGGTATGTTTTTTAGAACTACAAAAAGAAATCACATTTATCAGTACATGAATCAGGAGCATCTTATACATACTACTTGGCAAATGAAATAGGATGTGATAGTATCTATATAAATTGTTACCTACCTGTGACTTTGGCTGCTGAATTAGATAGTCCATGGGTGACATTCTTGAAGAGTGCAGTTACATTACCCTCAAAAATTAGCCCAGACATTCCCTCAGACACATCATTGACTAGACCCAGAGGGTTGCCCAAGAAGTCCACTGAACCCAAGATGATAGCTGCCTGCCATTTCAATTCCTGTGGGCAAGAAATATTCAATGAGGTAGACTGATTTAGAGTTGTTTCATTTAGAGGCTCGGGACTTAATCATGTGAAGACTGGCGAGCCTGAATGACATCATGCTAGACAGATGACAATCAGCTCGTGCTGCCAAATCTCAAGTTACATTAAAAGTGCCAGTTTCAGTATCTGCAAGTGGTCTGCAAACATGGTGACTTTGAAATATACAACTCTGATACACCCCAACATGTTTGTGGTGATGTGGGAACAAGCAGCTTATTTAAGGTGATGCTCTCTCTCTCTGACCTCTCCGTGACCCCATGTACTAGACTACGCCAATTTCTCCTGTCCTGCACTGCCTCTCGAAGATTTTCCAAGCTGGAATTTAGTGCTTCTGTGATGCCATCCATCCATCTCATTCTTTGCCTCCCTCTTCTTCTTGTGCCTTCTATCTTCCCCAGCATTAAGGTCTTCTCTAATGAATTATGTCTTCTCATGATGTGTCCAAAGTAGCCCAGTTTTTGTTTCAGGATTAAGCCCTCCAAGGAACAAGCTGGTTTAATTTGCTGTAAAACTGACTTATTGGTTCTCTTCGCAGTCCATGGAACTCTAAGAACTCTTCTCCAACACCATAATTCGAAGTAAGGTGATGCAGTCTATACAAAAATCAGGAATAGGAATGCATGCACAGGAAGGTGCGTCCTTTCTACAAAGCCTGAAGTCACTCATACAATACATGTTATAGCTTTAGTTACAGAAGTTGGAGAATATTGCTGCATGAAAAGCTTGACAACGAGGATTATGTTCAATATTTACACAAAAGGAAATTCCATGTTGTTGCTCTATTTCTTCAGCATTCTCTCAAAACAAGTCCTGAGATTAATGCTACCCAATATAAGGTGTGGAGACAATAGTGGAGAGTTCATTGTGTTCATACTTACATCCTTGAAGTGCTTGATGATGGAATGTAGCAAGAACTGGCTGCTCTCAAATGGGTGCACCCTGACAAAGGGCTTGAGGTCCACTGCAGCATCCTCAAACTTGATGAGTGTCAGGCTGAGCTTTCGCTTGACAGCCTGCAGCTGTGCTGGCAACTTACTGGATGTTATCACACTTAGCCGAACCTGGAACAAAAGTTTACAAATTAGGAAAATTAACTCCATAGCCAATCAACTTCATATGTGTAAGATGCACATAATAAATTGTGTTACTGCAGTACAGTGAAACATAGCTGTGGATCTAGGAATATTTGAATTTGAGTAATTGTTTCATTTGAGGGGCTTGAATATTGTGGTCACTTAGCCCGTGTACTTGGGTGTGTTCCCTCAGGGGAACCTGTAACCTCTAGAGGCCCATCCCTAGGTGGTGGATAGGAGTGCCCTACAGCACCATTAGGGTTGGTTCAAATACCCTACAATAGAACTCGCAGACCAACAGACAGCCCATTTCCTGGGGGCTTTACAATGCTGGGACACCCGCTCTCCAGGCATCATAAATATGGAGGGCCCAGCTCTGGGGTTATGAGTGAAGACCCCAACGGCACCTGCAGTGGAGGAGTCCTTTGGTACAGTATAGTTGGTGGAAGAGGCAAACCAGTGCTCGGGTTTGATATGAGTAAAAGGTATCTGTACCCTAGTTGGGGCAGATATCAGTCGCAGCATCTGTACCTCAGAGAGGTGGCTACAAACAGCGTCTGTTCCCTATGTTAAGGGCGACTGATAAATGGCCATAAATGGCATTGAGGAAGGAAATGAGAAACCACCTCAATCAATTTTCCCCAGGATATCATCAGTATGGCTAAACAATCAAATATACAGGGCGCCCTACCTAACTCTGCGACCTCAAATATTATCGAAATGAAACAAGATGTGAAAAAGTTACTTGCGCAGGAATGTAGCCACGTCAGGGGGTCACACAATGGGAGTATATGCACGATCCAGGAAATTATAACATTATCACTTTCAACGCAAAGTTACCTTTTTTAAATGGAACATACATGTTTTTTCTAGCAAAATCAAAAGTAAACATACAATTATTCATAACAGAATTGGGTTCACTCCTCTAAACCTCATACCTTCTGAAATAACTAACGTTGTAGAGGATGGCAATGGAGACACTGTTTGTCACGTTTAACACAAGTGTAGAACTGTACACATAGTACAAAAGGGACAATTACCGATTTCCTAAACACACTTGTGGCCTATAGCTTAAAGAAACGTCATGTTTTTAAATTACATCCAGCACGGAAAAGGCATTCCCAAGTAAGCAGTAACATCTTAACTGATGAAACTGTGTCACTTCAGCAGATGTTCAATGTGACCACCGTTTGCATTAATGCATTTCTGTAAATGGTGAACAAGAGAGCGTTGCACTGATCCCAGTGTTTCCACACACGCTGCAGTAATACGCTGTTGCATATTCGCTATTGTAGTTGGGACTACCTGATAGACTCTATCTTTCAATGCGCCTCAGAGAAAGTAGTCTAATGGCGTCAAGTCGGGGGACCGTGCTGGCCAGCTCACAGGACCACCACGTCCTATCCACCGATTTAGAAACTACGCATCCATTACATCAACACGTGTGAAATGTGCGGGGCACCCATCATGCTGGAACCACATTGATACAAGAGTTTCCAATCCCACGTCCTCCATGAGAAGGGGTAACGTGTCTTGATGAAATGATGCATATCGCTGTCCGTTTAGTGTACCCTGATAAAAATAGGGACCTACAATACGGTTGCCAATGATACCTCACCAAACATTGATACTCCACTGTCGTTGGTTAGCAACCTCGCGAAGTCAGTGGGGGTTTTCCACGGACCAGTAGTGCATGTTCCTCAAATTCACATTGCCACGATTTGTGAATGGAGCTTAATCCGTCAACATAACATCCCTTAGGAATGCGTTATTATCGTGCAACTGCTGCAATGCAAAATGACAGAATCCAATGCGGGTTTCAAAGCCATTCCCGTACAGTTCCTGGTGCAGTGACATATGATATGGATGAAATGTATGCCTGTGCAAAATTCTGCTAACACTAGAGCGGCATATTCCAGAAATGCATGCAATTTGTCGTACTATCACATGCGGATTGTGAGCTACAGCAGCCAGAAGAGCGATTTTGTTACCGTTGTTAGTAGCTCTGTTTGTACGTTGACGTTTTCTGGGAGCCCAACTTCGTGTTTCTGAGAGACTTCTGCACATATTGGCAATGGTACGAGGCGACGGACACCGTCGATCGGGGTAGCGTTCAGCATAAAATGTTACAGCTGTTGTTGCATTTCTGTGACATTCGCCGTAAATTAAAATAATGTCTAGCTTTTCTTCATTACTGAAGGTCGGCATACTGGTACGTACTAGACGAAACAAGAGAACAACGAGGTAGAAACAAAATAGGGTTCCAAATATCAAAGTATCTGCGAACATAAACGTAAGATTCATAGGTACAGTAAAATGGGTATTTACCTGTTTCACACTGACAGAAGTACAGACGACCAGACCAGGGGCCACGAGTTCAATGAGAAGTGCAGCTGTAATGGTAATGTCTTGTTTCCTGAATGCTTTTAGTACAGCAATGCAAACAATCCAGCTGTGTGTAGGCCAATGGCGTGCACTACACTGTTGTTAAACGTCATGAACAGTGTCTCCTTTACCATCATCTACAACTTTAGTTATTTCAGAATGTACGAGGTTTAGAGAAGTGAAACCAATTCGGTTATCAATAATTGTATGTTTACTTTTGATTTTGCTAGAAAAAACATGTATGTTCCATTTAAAAAAAAAGGTAACTTTGCGTTGAAAGTGATATTGTTATAATTTCCTGGATTGTGCATATC
Source organism: Meconema thalassinum (assembly GCA_946902985.2). Taxonomy (NCBI): domain Eukaryota; kingdom Metazoa; phylum Arthropoda; class Insecta; order Orthoptera; family Tettigoniidae; genus Meconema; species Meconema thalassinum. The sequence continues at coordinate 275,637,724 of OX336389.2, read as the reverse complement.
ATCCCATTGTGTAACCCCCTGACTTGGCTACATTCTTGGACAAGTAGATTTTTCACATCTTGTTTCATTTCGATAATATTTGAGGTCGCAGAGTTAGGTGGGACACCCTGTATAGACCTCCAGTCCCTGGCAGGCTTTCAGTGGTCAGGGGATGCTAAGAATCTCCAGGTCATCCATAATGAGGAATGTGAGAAATATGTATGAAGGAGGAAAGATCCACAACACCATTAGAGAAATGGAAAGACTCAACATAAACCTAAAGAATAAGTGAAATGTGATGGCTTGGACCAGGAAGTTGCAGAGTCAAAGATCATGTTGTTTATCATTCAGGAAATAATGAACCAAATCATCTGGATGAAGCTGCCAATATACTGAGTCAGCAAGAAAATAATGCAGTTAAGACAGAGTTTTGTTGATCAAATTTAACTCAAAACCTTCTGGTATATAAATCATCCAAGCACATGCAGTGGAAGTGATGGAAATATCGAGAAGTCTTATGGAGATATTGATGAAGCCCTAAAAATAACAAAAAGTTATGAAATAACAAAAATAATGGGAGATTTCAATGCAAAGGTGGGAAAAGAAGTATGTGAAGATCACATTGGCAATTATGGATTGGATGAAATAAATGATTGTGGCAACAGGTTAGTTCAGTTATGTCAACAGGAGAGCTTTGTTGTAACAAACACCTTTTATAAGTTACCAACACGGAGATTATACACATGAAAATCAAATGCTGACAGTGATTTGAGGCTTGCAAGGAATCAGATAGATTATATCCTCATTAAACAGAGATTTAGGAACTACATAAAGGCAGTGAAAACTCATCCTGGTTCTGATGTCTCTTTAGATCACAATCCATTGTTCACTACAGTTGAATAAAAAATAAAAAAGATCAATAAAAGATGTACCAATCAGAAATTGGATACTACAAAACTGCAAGACACAAACATCAAGAGCAAAATACTCAAGGATATAAATAATAATACAGTAATAACATATGGCCTCGGGTGCCGGGTGAGCACTTTGTTAATTGACACCCAGAGGTCAAATTGCATGTCGAATGTCATCGCTCCTTGAAGCGCTATGAAAATCAAGGAGGTTAGATATCTAAGCTCCTTGACACTATAGCACTTTCTAGTAGAGAAATGAGGAACTTTATGTTGGCGGAAAATCCCGAGAATAATTTTGCCATTATGAACACGGCCTACTGAATTCAAATGGGCTCTTTAACATGCCAACAAGGAAATAAATGAATAGCTTTGTGAACAAAATGAGACACCCAAATACCAGTTGGAGTATATTCAAAACAACTGTAATGGATACAGGAAAACATCTGAAACCAAATAAGTAAGTCAGAAAATACACCTGGATGACTTGAGATATCCTTGATCTGATGGACCAACAGAGGCTGGTAAAGAACAAGAATTTGGAAAGATACAAAGAACTGCAAACTAAAATCCACAAGATGGTTAGAAGTGCGAAAACTGAATGGCTAGGTAGCAAGTGTAAGGAAATAGAAAATTTCAACCCCAAGCATGACACTTTTAACATGCACAGAAAGGATAAAGAAGCTGTAGGATTCTATACTAGAAGGACAAATGGACTCTTATACAAGGGATAATTATCAATGAACTTCAAGAAAAACTGAGCAGCTGGAAAGACTATGAGTCGGATCTATTCCACGATTATAGAGGACCCTGTCCCTATGCATGCGAAACAGCTGATATACTTTTAATAACCCGTTGAGAAGTGGAATATGCGCTGCAAAATTGGAAAAGCACTAGGACCTGATGGTATAGCTGTAGAAATATCAAAAATACTTAAAGAAGACCAATCACTAGATACCCTAATAAAGCTATTCAATCAAGTGTATACAAGTGGAAATATCCCTAATGACTGGTTGACATCAACTTTAATTCCTATTCCAAAGAGAGCAGCAGCAAAAACTCATCGGGATTAGGTAGAATCAGGGCTAGATTTGTGACGGTACGCTCCGGTATGCCGTACCGAAACCTCTGATCGGGGGAAAAGTCGAATATATAACATTATTTTTAAAACTGTGGAACGTTAGTTGTAAGTCAAAGTCGACTTGGTCTTTGGCTGGATAATTATTTCAGAAAACTGTTAAGACAAAATTATAGAACAAGAAATAGAGATTTTTGGTTAACATGTGTGTATTTTCAGACCGAATTTTTTTTATTACGTAAAGAATTAAACTGAAATAATGTACATTGTTTAAATGGTAGTCTAGTTGGCCTACATTAAAATTTTTATGGTAAGAAAAATGTTGCTACAGCAGTCTCAATTTAATTTAAAATTGCAATCAAAATTAGATTGCTATTTTGTCCGCCGATTAATTTTTAAAGGTGATCAGAAAGCGTAAAAATATCATTTTTAGATCTCTATATTTCAATATTCCGAAAATACCCCACACACCCCACTTCCCACCACCAACCGGTAGCCCACAGTACCGGAACCTCCTTTTTTACAAGTCAAGCACTGGGTAGAATCATAAACTTAATGAGACTTAATACGACGACCATACTGAAAGTCGTGAGCAACATTTTTTTCTTTAATCACAATACTTTAATATAGAATAACCATGCGCATCAACGCAACCTTCCGACTTTCTGGAACACATGCTAGTACTCTGAAGTCATTAGCTTTCTTTACGTGACTACAGCAAGGAGTTATAAAATGGCCGATATTGAAGTTTCATGCCGGCAACGTGCTGTGACGTGTCATTTCTACATTGGCCATTTCTGATTTCAACTACCGGTATTTCTTAGAGTGATTGTGCAATGTAGCTGCAGTATTTAAAGTTAACCTGAGATACATGCAATGCTCTATGAAAAATAATCCCCATTAGCTAACATTAGCTAACAGAGCCAACTCAAATATATTCAATGCATTCGGCTGTATCAAAATGCCACATCTTTGCTTGCTGTGAAAGAAGGATGGAAATTTATCCCGAGTTTCACATTGTTTCGAGTGCTTCAAAGTACTTGTTGATGACTGTGCGAGAAAAGATTTGCTTTGGTTGTCTGCATGTTTTTAACTTGAGAACTGCTGGGAAGTTTGGAGTGAAATTTGGTTTGTGTATCCATCCCAACTGTGATTCAAATTACTAGGATCAGATTTTTTTTCTCTTCAAAGTATCAAACGCTTAGAGGAGCTTATGAAAGGCTCCATTTGAAAATAACAATATTTTGTTGTAAAAGGACAAGATGAAACTCTCTTTAAGTATTTGGAAACAAGAAGGAAAACCCAGACATCCAGAGGAACTTGAAAACCACACTTTGAGGGCAGATGAGGCACAGTATTTATATATATATACGCTGTCATCGCCCTCTAAAGAAGCTAAATAAATATCTGACTGCAACTGAGCCAATTGAAAATCTGCTCACGTCATTCGGCCCCACCCCAGGTCCCCTTCGTCGCCCCAAAGCCCAGCTCCAAACCCCCTCGTCGCCCCAAAGCCCAGCTCAAAACCCCCTTTGTCGCCCTGGAGCCAGCTCCGAGTCCTGTGGACATCTTGGAGTCCCGGCTCACAACCCTGTGGTCGCCATTGGTGTCTTGACAAAAAGGATTGATGGACATAATAAATAAAATAAACCTTATTGAGAATTCCCTATGATGACCCAGTTCAGATACCCCAGGTATCTCTCTCTGTGAGAGGCAACAATGGACATTATGTAATACGACATTGTCGGGAAAAACTCATATTTCTCCTGTACAGTACTGTACTATGAAGTACGAGCAAATTTGAACTATATCAAATAATTTAAAAGATCTATTACGGCGCAGGGTTAACATACGAGATTCCTTGCCAACTCATTCCTCGATTGAACATGGTATTCGTACAAACACTCATGGTTCCGTATTGATTAAAAGTCAAATATAAAGGGACAGGAATTCCGCCTGATCAATACAAAACTTTTCAGTCAAGGGGCTATATTATACCCATTTGGTTGGTACATGTTTCGAAGCCTTCCATGGCCCCTTCATCAGCCATACACATAAACATATTGTCAGTACAATCTTGGAATAACATTGAAAAGGTTAAAACTAACATGAGAAAACTTGATGAAAATGAGACATAAAAAACCATGAGGACAGTTGTGGTACAAATACATTGAGTAAAACTTATCCTAAGAAAACCTTACGAATATTACAAACAAATGAAAAAGCACATCAAAAATAGTATATGTTAAAATGCAAACTTAAAATGCAATTTATATGACTCTTGTAATAATCTTCGAGTTTTGATAAAATATAATAGCAAGATTCCGTGTCCGAAAATCTAGGGAATTCGACCCATAGAAAGAGTTAAAAGTATGTTAAAAACTGATAGTCATATAAAGACTTAGTTGACTTCATACGAAGGATCGTTGGTAGAAAGAACAATACATCGCCATGCATGAAAGTCAAATCGGCCAAGCTTGATGAAAGCCTCTTGAAATGGAGACAAAAGGAAAGTTGAGCATCTTGTGTTTAGGAAATCCAAAATTTCTTCTAGTAGACATATGGGCTTTAAGAGAAACCTAAATGGGAGATAAATCTAGTATTAAGAAAAATAAAAGCAATTAAATAAACGGCAAATGAAATTGGGACAAACGAAAAACATAGAACGGAAAAGAGCTGTTTAACAGAAAAAATAACGAACTTACGTCATAGCAGAGGGAACGTGACTTCGACGCAGGAAAACGTAGAGAATCTGGCCAGCTTAAACGAGTGAAAGTGAACAGCTGAGCACGTAAAACAAAGCAGAGTGTTGGACGGGGGAGGGGAGGTGAATGAGCGCTGCCGTGGAGTGGCGGAGGTGGGGACATAAGGGAGGGAAGAAAGGGAGATGAGGGAGGGAAGCCAGCTGCGTAAAGAGAGCTTAGGGCGGTTTATTATAACCTATGTTTGCAGTTATGATAAAATCTGACAAGGTGTCAAATAAAACATTAGGGTCAAAACATATTTCATTTAAGTTGGGGGGATTGAAAATTCTCTGTGCGGAGTTAATTTCAATGGACTCTAGGATATTCATTAGAGAGCCCTTATTAACATGATGCAGAATTTCGAGGTCATTGTCAATGTTGGTAAATTTATGGTTCATCTCACTCATGTGAGAAGCCATGGCCGAAAATCTCCTGTATTTGGTAGCGTTGACATGCTCAGAAAATCTGGTAGTGAAACTTCTCCCCGTTTGACCTATGTAGTTGGTTTTGCAGTCATTACAACTTAATTTATAAATACCAGAAGCACTGTATTTATCTTTGCGGTTCAAAGTGTGTGAATTGAAAAACAAGTTACTATTAGTATGACAGGTTTTATAGGCTATTTTCATATTGCATTTTTTGAAGATGTTAGTGATACTGTAAACGGAATTGTTAGGATAGGTGAAAACTGTAAACAAAGGTTTTACGGGTTTGTCTGGAATTAGGTGGGTGGCTGGTTTATTTTTAATTTTCCTGATGATGTCGTTTACATAATTCCGATTGAAACCATTAATTTCGGCTATTTGATAAATAATTTTAATTTCTGTATTATGGTCCTGTTTAGAAAGGGGTAACTTGAGGGCCCTGTTAACAAAACTGAAAAAGGTTGCTTTTTTATGGGAACCTGGGTGGGTAGAATCGTGCCTGATGGTGGTGTGCGTTTGCATAGGCTTTCTGAAAATTTTATAATGAAGCCTGTTGTTTACTTTGGCAACAGAGGTGTCTAGAAAATTAATCTTATTGTCGATAGCTGACTCCAAAGTGAATTTAATGTTGGGGTCTATACTATTCAAATCATTGAAAATTCGGTCAATACCCTGGATGTTGTCATTGACAATAAAGAAAACATCATCAACATACCTGCCCCAAAATTCTATTCCCTTAATATTGTTAATTATTTTAGTGTGCTCCAGATGGTCTAGGTAAATATTGGCGATGATGCCCGAAAGCGGGTAGCCCATGGCTAATCCTTCTTTCTGCTTGTAGATGACATTATTAAAAGTGAAAAAGTTATTGCTTAAGGTGAGATCAAGGATTGTCATAAACTCTTCAATTTCAACCTTTGACAATTTGTCATTTTCAATTAAATTATTCCTAATGATGTTTGAAACAGACTGTACTGGGATGCTGGTGTACATATCTATTATATCCACACTGTGGAGAGAGTGCTCATTATTTAGGTATAAACTTTAAGTCTTGGTGCAAAAATCTAAGGTGTTGGTAAAAAAAAATTTGGCTTTGAAAGTGTAATGATTTTTTAAGAATTTTTGAATAAACTGCGTAGTTTTGTAAAGGGGACTGTTTCTGAAGTTTACTATGGGTCTTATGGGAATATTAATTTTGTGAATTTTGGGTAAAGCTCGCAAGGTTGGAAGTCCTGGATTCATGGCAACAAGGCGGCTAGCTTGTTTTTCGTCTAACAGAAAAACAGTATTTTTGATGATATTTTTTAATTTTCTCTGAATGGCAGCTGTAGGATCTTTTTTAGTTATTTCGAATTTAGAATTTTTGAAAAATTCCAGGGTTTTGTTTACGTAGTCCTGTTTATCCATTAAAACTATTTTATTGCCTTTGTCGGCTTTCGTAACAATGTCATTATCATTGATCTTCTTTTTCAAGCCAGAATGGTTAGGGTCGACAGCAGGGGAGATGTTTTTACTGTTCGCTATGATCTTTTTGATTTGCTTGTTTGCCTCATGCCTAGCTGCACTTTGTTCATCTATGGGAAGTAGGCGGACTGCTGCTTCGGTTTCAGCTACTAAAGTAGTAAGGGAACTACTGTTGATGTTAGTGTTCCAATTGTGTTTAGGGCCTCCCCCGTCCAACACTCTGCTTTGTTTTACGTGCTCAGCTGTTCACTTTCACTCGTTTAAGCTGGCCAGATTCTCTACGTATTCCTGCGTCGAAGTCACGTTCCCTCTGCTATGACGTAAGTTCGTTATTTTTTCTGTTAAACAACTCTTTTCCGTTCTATGTTTTTCGTTTGTCCCAATTTCATTTGCCGTTTATTTAATTGCTTTTATTTTTCTTAATACTAGATTTATCTCCCATTTAGGTTTCTCCTAAAGCTCATATGTCTACTAGAAGAAATTTTGGATTTCCTAAACACAAGATGCTCAACTTTCCTTTCGTCTCCATTTCAAGAGGCTTTCATTAAGCTTGGCCGATTTGACTTTCATGCATGGCGATGTATTGTTCTTTCTACCAACGATCCTTCGTATGAAGTCAACTAAGTCTTTATATGACTATCAGTTTTTAACATACTTTTAACTCTTTCTATGTGAAAGAGTTGATTTGAGGTGAGGAGATATATACAAGGTTTGGCTAAGGATAGTACGAGGATAGAAATGGACTGTATGTATAGAACACGAGGTAGGTAGCTGATTCATATCACTGGATCTCTGAGGAATTATTTCCACAACTTAAATAAACACGTCATACACGATAAGAAAACACTCCCTTCACATATTTACACACACAAGAAACACTGAATGTAGCCTAGGTATTCGTTATATCGACTACGCCATTGCCGTACATCATGCAACCGACTGTTACCGTTCTTACTCATAGACACACTGTCCGCTCTCTTCCCGGCAGGGAAGAAGTTAGCAGGTATGCTGCCCCCTACAGCGGGCAGTGGAGTTACGATGAGCACTGTCCTAATCTGACATCTGGTGAGGGCTTGCTGAACTTGAAGTAAGCAAGATACAATGTTCAAACATGCCGCCCACCAAAAAAGGGTTAAACACTTTTTTCCAAACACAATGTAAAATAAACAAACAAACAAACATGAAGATAAATACAAAACAAGACACACTACTTTCAGATATCATCGCCTTCAGAAGTGGGGAGAGGACAAAGTTTTGTAATTGGCCTTTTGAATACTCCAGTAGAAGTACGGATTGTGGCGACGCGTACTAGTCCATCAGCGGCAGGGTGGACCTGATCGATCACTGCGAGCTTCCAGCACAGTGGGGGGACGTTGTCTTCCTTGACGATCACTAATGTGCCTGGCTGCACATTATTGCTTGGTAGTGTCCATTTACTCCTCTGCTGCAGGTGGGAGAGGTAGTCTGCTGACCACGCCTTACAGAATCCTTGGAGCTGCCGTTGCAGTTGCTGCCATCTACAGAGTACATTGAGGCGTACATTACTCAGATCTGGTTCGGGAAGGGTAGTGATAGGTCTTCCAATCAGAAAGTGACCTGGGGTGATAGCCATTATGTCGTCGGGATCATCGGCTAGGGGGATTAGAGGCCTAGAGTTTAGACATGCTTCGATTTGTGTTGTGAGTGTTGCCAGTTCTTCAAAGGTAATGTATGCCGTGCCCATCACTCGTCGAAGATGATGTTTGAATGACTTGACACCAGCCTCCCAAATACCTCCAAAGTGCGGAGCCTGTGGCGGAATGAAGTGCCACTGAATGTCTTCAGTGCTAGCGAAATTTGAGATCTCACGTAGGTGATGTTCTTCGTCGAACAATCTCTGCAGTTCCCGAAGTTCCTTGTCTGCGCCTACGAAGTTTCTGCCGTTGTCCGAATATATGTGCGCAGGTCTTCCTCGTCGTGAGATAAAGCGTTTGAGAGCAGCAAGAAAGGCTTGGGTAGTCATGCTGCTAACAATTTCCAGGTGAATAGCCCTAGTAGCCATACATACAAAAATTGATACGTAACATTTAACTCTTGCGCTGTTTTTACGAGATCCTGATTTTATGTACAGTGGGCCAGCGTAATCAATCCCACAGTGAACAAATGGATTGGCAGGTGATGCTCTGTAGTTCGGCAACTGACCCATTAGTTGCTGGGCATTTTTTGCCTTGAGCTTGTGGCAGATGAGACAATGGTGTATTATCTTCCGAATGGTATTCCTTCCATTTGGTATCCAGTATTGCTGGCGAAGAGAGGAGAGTAGCAGTTGGCACCCAGCATGTAACATTCGTCGATGTTCGTTCTTGATGATCAATTTAGTTAGATGGTGACTTGGGGGCAAGATTATTTGATGTTGTTGGTTGAAAGGGAGCTCCGATTGTTGTAATCTGCCACCAACTCGAAGAAGTCCTTGATCACAGAGGAATGGATTAAGGGATATAAGCTTGCTCTTCTTACTAATTGCCCTTGTACTACGAATAGCATGAATCTCTGCACCATATGCTGATGCTTGGACGTTCCTGATACATGCATATAGTCCTGAACGTAAATCTTGAAGGTCTAATTCACCAGTCTTCCTTTCCGTATGACGAAATTTGGCGCTAGCTGCAAATCTGAGGCAGTAAGCTGTCACTCTCTGCAGACGTGCAAGTTTAGAGAATCGCTGCATGAGCTCATCTTCAGGTTGAAACGCCACGAGACTGACCACAGGTTTCCGCTGTTCTGGGATGTCCTGGGTATCCGCAGAAGGGGTTGAATTAGGCCATGATAGAGTGTCTTCCGCAAGCCACGGTGGTCCATTCCACCAAAGTGACTTAGCAATAAGGGCGTCTGGAGTGAGTCCCCGTGAAATCAGGTCCGCAGGATTGTCTCCTGAAGGAACGTGCTTCCAATCTGCAATCGATGTGCTGTCTCGAATCTCCGAAACTCTGTTGGCAATAAACGTTTTCCACCGTATGGGTGATGCTGCAATCCATGAAAGAACGATCGTCGAATCTGTCCACAAATGGATCCTGCTAATGGTCAAATTTAAGACCGATGTTACCTTCTTGAGAAGACGAGCTAGCAGTAGTGCTCCACACAACTCGAGGCGAGGAATGGAGACCCTTTTTAGTGGGGCGACCTTTGATTTAGCGCACAGTAGCCTTGTGACGCGCTCACCCTGTTGGTTTTCCGATCTAATGTAAATGCAACATCCGTATCCTTTCTCAGACGCATCTGAAAAACCGTGCAGTTCAATGTTAGTGACAATGCCCTTCATAGCACTAGTCTGTCGATTCGAATTCGGCTGACAAGAGGCAGCTGATTGTGTAGATGCTCCCAGTGCTGAAGCAGTTCCTTAGGTAGGTTCTCATCCCATCCTAAGCGAAGTTGCCAGAGTTGCTGCAGGAAATACTTGCAGGAGATAATGAATGGACCCATCAGTCCCAATGGATCGAATATTGACGCTATGACTGCAAGTACTTTTCTTTTTGCAACCGGTCCGTTGAGGTTAGTAATCCCGGTACCATTCACAATCAGCAGCTGATCGTTGGCAGGATGCCACAAGAGTCCTAACGTCTTAACGTTATTGCCGCTATCGAGTTGAAGGGGCAGTTGGGCTTCTCTGTAATCTGGAGGAACAGCTTCGAGTAGTTGTGGATGATTGGAGCACCATTTTCGAAGTTGGAAACCTCCCCTTTGAAGGAGATCGATGAGTTGTTCTTGAGTTCGCAGAGCTTCCTCGAGGGTTTCCGTCCCAGACATGCAGTCGTCCACATAGAAATCTCTCTGGAGAACTTCTGCTGCCTTGGGTAAGTTGCGCGACTCCTCAATGGCGAGCTGCTGAAGGCACCTAGTAGCGAGGAAGGGTGCTGAAGCTGTTCCGTACGTGACAGTTTTTAGCCGGTAGTGTCTTATGTGTTCCTCCGGCGATCGGCGCCATACGATTCTCTGAAGGTTGCAGTCACGACTATCAACATTTACTTGTCGATACATCTGGCGAATGTCTGCTGTGAAGCACACTTGGTGAGTACGGAATCTTGTAATGATAGACCAGATATCTTGCTGGATGGTCGGCCCAATTCGGAGTATGTTGTCGAGTGATTTCCCGCTCGTAGTGGCGGCAGAAGCATCAAACACCACCCTCGTCTTCGTGGTAGAGCTTGCCTCTTTAATAACTGGGTGATGGGGCATGTAATAGCTATGCTCATTAGGGTGCGACGTGTCGATAGCCTCCATGTGTCCCAGTGCTTCGTATTCCTCCAAAAAGTTCACGTAGTCATTCTTGAGTTGAGTGTTTCTACTTAATCGTCTCTCGAGATGATGAAGCCGCGACATGGCCAATGGGAGCGAGTCACCAAGCTCTGTAGAGTCCTCACGCAGTGGAAGCTGTACCGTGAATCTTCCGTCAGCATCTCTCCTGGTGTTGGCAGTTAAATGCTTCTCACACTCCAGGTCGTCCTTCGATCTGATTGGCTTATTAATATCTTCTAATTCCCAGAAGCGTTGAACTAGATGGTCAAGGGAATTGTCACTCTTGGTGAAGAAGGACTGTACGGTCTGCGAAGGTGCTTCGGCCGTTCTGTCTAACTGAAAACGCCCTGCGAGAATCCACCCGAATTCTGTGTTCTGGAGGACAGGGTAGTCACCTCGTCTCACTTGTCTTTCCGGTCGAAGAAGCTGAAAGAATACCTCTGCACCAATCAGCATGTCAATTCGCCCAGGTTGGTTGAACGTCGAGTCGGCTAGAGGTAGCTCTTCAGGAATACCCCAGTCAGCGAAATTAATGTACGATCCTGGGAGATCAGCGGAAATTCTTAGCAACACAGCACAGTTAATTTCTACTTGGTATTCGCTGTGCATGGAGTGAACATTAACGGTAGCACTGTGACGAGATTCTGTAGTAGCGTTGCTTATACCTTGTATTGGTATTCGGTTTCGAACCTTCCGTAAGCTGAGCCGTTCTGCACAGGCATTTGTGACGAAGTGTGCCTGGCTACATGAGTCTAGGAGCGCTCGACAAGTTTGCAGCTTTCCATAGCCATCACGTACCTTAACCAGAGCAGTGGAGAGTAGTATCTGGGTCTTAGGTTTTACCTTTATCGAACAATACGTGGCTGAAAACGTTTGTTGCTGGTTGACATCAGCGCTGCTGTGTCTTGCATGTGTGGCTTCCTGCTGCCTCCGCATGACAGGTTTATTGGGTCGATGAAATAGGGTGTGATGTTTCAGGCCGCATGAATAACAGGAGCCCGAAGAACAGTTGCCAACAATGTGTCCAGGCCTTAGACAATTTGAACACAATTTATGTTGTTTGACAAAGTCCATACGTTGTTGGATACTGCTGCTAGAAAAACCTAAACATTTGCAGAGAGGATGAACACCATCACAAAATAAACAATTATTGCCAGTAGAGACATAAACCTGTCTTACTGGTTTAGTGTGTTTGATGTCAGTAACATGTCGTGGGTGGGAAGACACCACTGGTTTGGAGGTCTGATTTGAGTTGGTTAGTTCAAGGGCATGGCATCTGTCTTCTAAAAATCGACATAATTCATCTAGTCTTGCAAATTTCAATTTTGATGACGTCAGCTCCCATTGTTTTCTGCTGACCTCATCAACTTGTTGAAGAATCAACTGTGATACGAGCATTTCATGTAAAGGAATGTCAAGTTCAAGTGCCTCAATTGCATTCAGATTACTTGAAACTTGATTTAACAGTGATCGTATATCTGTGGATGACTCTTTGCTTACAGACGGAAGGTTTAAAAGTTTCTTAATGTGAGACGTTGCAATGAGCTTAGGGTTGTTGTACCTTTGACAGACTGTCTGCCATGCAATCTTGAAATTTGTGGTTGTTATGGGAAGATTCTTAATTTGTTCATGAGCTTCACCTGTAAGTGAAGATAACAAATAATGATACCTTTGGATATCTTCAAGTGAGTCATTGTTTATGACCAGACTGGTAAACGTATCAGAAAAGTGTCGAAAATCAGTAATGTTACCCCCAAAAGATGGCAATTTAATAGTTTGCAGTGCGAGTTCTCTCTTGAATGGACCAGAGTAGGAATGAGTGGTACCACTGGAAAGGTTGCCTTGTCTCAACCTTGATTCTACACTCTCTTCTATCAGTGTTGTTATTTTATCTACTAAGTCATAGTACAATGATTCAAAACTGTCACGATCTTCACTATGATCCTCAGTTTCATCCTCCAGTTCTAACTTGTCTTGCGCATTGTCATACTTTTCTCTTATTCTGGGTAGATCGTCTAGTCTGGCCTTAATTGCATTTATACTTGATCCTGATTTGAAGTTAACCACAAAGTTATGCACGCGTGTGATGCTGGCTTTCGCTAGGCCTCTAGTCTTAACAAGGAGTTGTTTTTCTTTGGAATCCATGGTGGGAAATAATAGGAATCAGAAACTGAGTATGTACTTACTGAAGCTGCGGTGTAGAATATCGAAGTTGGTCTGCGTGGCTGTCGTATAAACTCCGGCGCTGACAGGAGATTACTGGTTGCTGTAGACTGGAACCAAGATGACTACATACAAAGTGGCTGGGGCAAACACGGCTGCCATCAGAAGCTGTAGTATTCCTTGCCGAGATGGTTGCTACCGGAAGCCGTTTAATCCTTGCCACGATGGCTGCTATCGGAAACAGCAGTATTCTTTGCCAACATGGCTGCTATGATGCTTCAGTCCCGCCAAAATACACGTGCTAATATCACATTAATGAAGATTCCACAGACATCCGGCCCGTCGAGGACCATGAAAAGGGTTGTTTTGAGGTGAGGAGATATATACAAGGTTTGGCTAAGGATAGTACGAGGATAGAAATGGACTGTATGTATAGAACACGAGGTAGGTAGCTGATTCATATCACTGGATCTCTGTGGAATTATTACTACAGTATATTTACACAACTTAAATATACACGTCATACACGATAAGAAAACACTCCCTTCACATATTTACACACACAAGAAACACTGAATGTAACCTAGGTATTCGTTATATCGACTACGCCATTGCCGTACATCACGCAACCGACCGTTACCGTTCTTACTCATAGACACACTGTCCGCTCTCTTCCCAGCAGGGAAGAAGTTAGCAGGTATGCTGCCCCCTACAGCGGGCAGTGGAGTTACGATGAGCACTGTCCTAATCTGACATCTGGTGAGGGCTTGCTAAACTTGAAGTAAGCAAGATACAATGTTCAAACACTATGGGTCGAATTCCCTAGATTTTCGGACACCGAATCCTGCTATTATATTTTATCAAAACTCTAAGATTATTACAAGAGTCATACAAATTGCATTTTAAGTTTGCATTTTAACATATACTATTTTTAATGTGTTTTTTCATTTGTTTGTAATATTCGTAAGGTTTTCTTAGGATAAGTTTTACTCAATGTATTTGTACCACAACTGTCCTCACGGTTTTTTATGTCTCATTTTCATCAAGTTTTCTCATGTTAGTTTTAACCTTTTCAATGTTATTCCAAGATTGTACTGACAATATGTTTATGTGTATGGCTGATGAAGGGGCCATGGAAGGCTTCGAAACATGTACCAACCAAATGGGTATAATATAGCCCCTTGACTGAAAAGTTTTGTATTGATCAGGCGGAATTCCTGTCGCTTTATATTTGAACATGGCATGTGTGATTAGAAGTGGACAGGTTGTGGTGTTCTAAGGTTGGCAGTACGATCGTATGTATTTTGTTTATGTGTCGCAAAGTAGCAAGTGCGCATGAGCGCAGTGCGTTCTGACCAGGTAAGTGTAGTCTGGCATACCCAAGCATACCATTCCGAACCGAGATGAGGGACTAAGCAGTTGTGTGTGAGGGCGCTGGAAGCCTTGGCCAGTGCCAGGCACAAAGTGCAGGTATGTGTTGGACAAATATAATCCAGGAACGCAATTCGAACCATTTTATAAATACCGAATTACTAACTCAGACTTTAATTAATTATTTCAATCATTTAGTTAGTTTTGATACTCCTAGTGTCGTCTGGAGTTTCATGAAGGAGTACTTTTCACTTATCATCTATATTTGTTTATAATCCAAAGTATGATGTATCCGAGAGACATTTCCACCGACAGCCTGCTACGATTGCCAGTACAGTAAAATCTCATTAATCTGGACTCAATTAGTCTGGACTTTGCTTAGTCCGGACAGCTGTTTAATAATATACTATAAAAGCTTTTAAATGAAATTTTGGAAGTCTAGGAACCAGCTGCAGGAGAAGAAGATAGAAGGGGACAAAATACAGTACTGTTTGTAGAAAGTGAAACACCCAGAAGCCATGGTCGGAGACACTCCCAGAACAGGGGTCGTGTAGGCCTGCGGTACCATACTAAGTGATTGATATCGCAGAGAGATGGCGTGCACATTGGCCCACCAGTGCCCTCTGTCGTGGGACCGGACAGGTCAGTGTTCCGCACAGCTCTGTCGGCCTGGGACCGCCATACCAAGTGGAAACGTGTAAGCAAGTGCAACGATGCCTCGCCGACATCACAGGGTGGACTATCAGCATGTGAGTGCGGTTGAACGGAGCAGAATGCTTGGGCTCCGGGAGGCGGGTCTGTCGTTCCGGGACATTGCGGCTCGTACAGGGCACGCTGTGTCAACAGTAAGGCGTATGCGAATTCAGTGGAGAGAGGAGGGCCGTACACAGTGACGACAAGGTACAGAACGATGCAATGTGACCACAGCGTGAGACGACCGCCATCTTATCCACAGGGCCGTATCGGACAGAACAGCGTCGTCCCCGGTGTTGGCTCGACGTTGGAGCACTGCAATGGTGGTGGACATGTCTGCGTCGACGGTACAGCGCCGTCGTTTGAGGGCTGGACTGGTAGCACGCATGCCACTGCGTCAGCTTCCATTGACTGGAAACCACCGACGCCTCCGACTACAATGGGCACATGCACGCCGACACTGGCAGGCTGAGTGGCAAAATGTAGTGTTTTCGGACGAGTCACGCTTCAACCCGTACTACAGCGATGACCGCATACGCGTTCAACGCCGCCGTGGGGAACGCAATCAGGCAGACTGTGTTGTTGAGCGGCATAGCGGACAATCACCAGGTTTGGGAAAATTTTCCATCTTTTGGTCCATATTGACAATTGTAATTCGTGTTTATTCAAATTAACAGGTTCCGCCAATTAATACATTAATGTTGCGTTATATATATCAGGTGATTGCGCCTCGTACATCTTGTGGGCAATCTGAACAGTGACCGCTACATCAGGGAAGTTTTACAGCCTGCGGCACTGCCCCTCTTGCAGGCCATTCCAAAGGCCATATTTCAGCAGGACAATGCCCGCCCACATGTGGCGAGGAATGTGCAAGCCTTCTTTGCAGAACGATGGATACCTCTGTTTCCCTGGCCTGCCCGATCGCCTGACATGTCGCCCATCGAACATGTCTGGGATTTGGTCGGTCTGCAACTTGTTCGTTCAGGTCCACCTGCGGCCACTGTTGATGCTTTGTGGATGCGCCTACAAACCGAGAGGGACGGTATTTCCCAGCAGTGTATTCAAGCGCTGTATGATTCCATGCCACGACGTCTCTGAATGCTGCACGTGGTGGGGCGACGCCGTACTGAAGATCGACCGTCAACGTGCATGTACCGGACTGTCCTTCTAATCAGTAATGTATTGTCATATCCCTAATCTGTGGTATAAAGTGCAATGTGGTCACATCTCTTGTTCTTGGTGTCTCATTTTCTACAAACAGTAGTGTATGTATCAGAATCGCGAAGATTATAATATCAGATCCATGATTTCCAATTTCGCATCTGCTGTCAATGATATAAAACCATCAACTTAAATTAACTCGTGGAAGAAACTTTTAGTAAATGGAGAGATTGAACCACCAAGGTGGTGAAAATTCGCTGCCGCACTCAGTGCGGCAAAAAAGTATATTTTCACCTTGCTGATGAATGCAGTTATTTTCCGCCTTGGGAACCAAGGTATGCTATGTTCATTACATCACCACTAGGTTTCAACATAATTGATCGCTTATCTGCCCCTTGTCAGTCGGCTATGGGCTGTGCAAGTTGACAGGTACCGGATGCCGCAATGAGTGAAGCGCGCGCTCGGTCCCGTAACAGTTTCTTTCACGCTTGGTGTAGGACGTGTTCGCTCTGTGTGTGCTTGTTTTACAGTTCATGCAGCTCGTCCGTTGTGATGTAAGTATTATTTTGTATAACTCTTTTCGCTCTGAATGTTCCAATAATAATTTTCATATCAGCAAATATGTTTCAGATGGATTTCATTACCATAAATATAAGGGTTTCCTTTTGTTTTTTTCCGCGAATTGTTTCTTGCTCTGAAGTCTTGTAGGTTTGGGTTCCAGTAAAACATGACGCTTTTGTCCGTGATGACAAAACCTACACGGGGTGTGTTATTTTTGTAGACTATGCAAGACTCGGATGAAATTGACAAGGACACCAATAAGGCAGTTGTGAACCTTGACTACAATGCGACGAAGGGAGGAGTCGACACAGTAGATCAAATGTCAGCATCTTACTCGACTTTTCAAATCACAAGAAGATGGCCATTGACTGTAATTTTTTGCTACCTGGATATAGCAGGAATAAATTCAATGATCATTTTCTTCAGCAAATAATCCCGAGAAATTGCGCAGAAGAAGGTTCTTACTAAATGACCAGGCTTTTCAGTTGATGGAAAGCCACCTTCGACTGAGAGCAGCCATGAAAAGTCTGCCAAAGGATGTCAGCTTGTTTTTGGTGAAGTATCCCACGTATATACAGGAAAGGAGAACCGGACCATGACATCTTTGTGGTCGTCACAAGTGAAATAATTCAACCATCAAGTGCAAAGAGTGTGCCTTACACGTCTGCAAGAATCACTGTATATGGGAGGTACTTTGTTTCACGTGTAAAAATCAAGATACTGCCGAACTTGATGACGATTATTGATCATGACATATCTAAGTGAAGACTAACACTTTGTTAAATTTGAGGTTTATTGCACCTTCGCTATGTTTTTCTGGTAAATATCTCCTTTATTTCAATATTGCTTCCCTTTACCTTCTAGTTACGGTCATTTCTGCATTCCATTTTTCACAGAATAAAATTAATTTGTCAAACTGTGTGTCTTAATTCATTTTGAAACTTAGTAATTTCTGTAGATCCCTTGATTACTACCGAAAATGTGTATTTAAATGATATTTAGTGGGAGCCGCACTCCATGCGGCGCGCGCCCATCCGTGTAACTTTGTAAGGCGTGCGCTCCTCAGGGTTAATAGAGGAAGAGATCATTGAAAGTGTGATTGCTTCAGAAATCTCTGAATCAGATGAATATGACCAGGATGGAGCAGGTGATATTATTAACCCTAAGCCAAAACTTAGTGAAATTAAAGGCCATCTAAACATTATCATTAAATACGTTGATGATAACAACGATAAAAACATACCTGCATATTACAAACATTTGAGGCATATACGTGAGTTAATTATTAAAGAAGTTAATCTCAAAGGGAGATAACAAAAGATCAGATGTCCCTTCAAACCAGTGAGCGTGTCAGGTGTGGTCAATGAAGATGTGCATTGATTGCCATGATCTAATTCTGTGCTGCACTAGTTATTCAGTATTTTGTATGGCCTTATACTGTATTGCTTTATATCTTGTATAATAAATAACCTTTGTATTTCTTAAATTTGAAAATACTGCACTCTACACATTCTTTTTACTGAAAATAGAGTTTAAATATGTACCTTGGCTCATTTTATAGATTATTTTATTTAATTTGGACTCTCATTAATTCAACCTAGAGCCCCAATTAGTCTGGATAAGTAACGTTCTACTGTATTTACATAAAAATTGCCAGCAATACAGAGATTTATAGCCAAGATATTTCATAGTACAATACAGACTACTCTAAACACTGAAATGTATAACAGTTTATAATGAAATAAATGAATTACAAGAAATCAGATGACGCATTACACCTGCAGAAATGTACAGAGATCAGTAATAAAATATTTATATAGCATACCTGGCTAGGCTCCAAACGTAAATTTCCAAAATAATACCGCTTGGCATGAACTGAGGCCACCTCAGTCACAATGCGTTGCATCTCAACATCACTTTCTTCCACAGCTTCACAGTCTACACTTCTGTGGGCATAGCCCATAAAAGCAAATAGTTTCAACAGCAAGCGCTCCTCTATGATCGCAGACAGATTCTTCACTTTAATGATGAGATGCTATGGGAGAAGGAAACAAACACAGCAGAGAATGAACAGTAGTAAAAACCTCGATATATTGTATACAACCTCGACTCAACCTTGGTTGTGATATCTGTGCTGTACAAAGTGGAGGTGGGAAAGGTATTCCTATTACTGTCTTCACTGTAATCCACCATACTAATTGTTACATACCGGTATCTTATAGCTTTGAAACCATGTTCTGGCAACCCATCCAGTTCATGCTTTAGTCCTGGTTTCTCTTCTGTAAGTTTATCAGTAACCTATCATTGTTAGGAAATGCAATGCTAGCCTGATTTTCCCAACTTGGTAATACAAGATATCCCTAACTCTTTTCCCAGCCTTACATAGGATTCTTAAGATATTTCAAGGACTGGAATGGATATAAACTCAGTCCAAACCTTACTCTACACTACTCGTAAATTAAACTTTGATTTGAGATTAAGGAGTTCGATGGTAAAATTGAAATCAACACTAAAGCACTCAAACAATTCCAAAGAGAAATATAGAGTAACTGTCTCTGTAAAAATGAGAGCAGTGCAACCAGTTTTAAGCAAAGGGGATCTTAAACATGCTAGTTAATCTACTAACATAGATCTCTCTTCTAGATGAGAACAAAAAGGATATATTTCATGGCAAATAAAATTCATTGACAAACTGAAATTAACCCTCTGAAGTTAAAAAGATCAGAGACAGACGGTCACACGAGCGCGCACACAAGATGGTGTATGTTTTTTTTTTTGTACTATTCCCTTTGTCGAGTTTTCTTAGAACTCATTTTCTAATGTCTTTATGAAAATATTGGCTGTTACTTAGCTTAGTGTTGACCCCATTGCTAAGCTCTCTGTCTGTGCGTATATTTAATTTTATTATCGAATTGAAACAAGTTTTGGTGATTTCAGCAATTTCGTGATCTCTTCCAATTCTTTTAACGAGTTATTTGTTTTCAGTTTGTTTTCTATTATATTGATGGCTTCATTCATTGGTACATTAGCGTGCATGTTCGTTATGTAGAACGATAGTATCCTCACGCTAGGTTTCATTTGTAGAATGTTTAGTGTGGTTAATAACTCTGGTGTGTTCTTTACCGAGTTGTTTCTATTGCTGATCAGGTGATGTTTTAACATTTTGAGTAGTTCCTTACTGATTTTATAGTTTGGTGCATTCCTGCAGTTAACAATTGCTCTAATTGAGCATTCCTCTTTATGTATTTTTGGTAGTGCTCTTAAAGACGGTAATATTTGAATAGGATGTTCTATGTATCATATCTTCAATACAACCAAGGCCGATACTATGGCAGTATTAAAGAGTTCAAGACATTCCCAGTAGACCGCTTATGCATAAAGAGGCAGGCTTAACTTATGCCTGGTGGGAATGGAGAATGGTCTTTAATATTTCAAAATTTCCAGGATACATTAACATACACTTTGTCAGGACGTTTCTAGACCTAGTCCGCACAGAAATATGTTACATGCAAGACAAATATAGACAGGTAGGAATGTGAGGCCAGACAATGGAGGGGAGAGATATAAAATGGGGCCATCCCTACAAGGAAAATTCCTTCAGTTCATTTCAGTTCAGACATTGAATTGTGACAGAAGCTGTACATGAATGAACACCACATCGCCCAAACAACCAGCTAAGTTCTTTAATCTATCTCCAAGTTAGGAAAAGGAAGCTTGTAGTTTAACGTGACCGTTAATCTTGAGATCATGAGCCACGGGACCTCCTTTTTACGTGGAATCCGAACCACAGGACATGGCATATCTCCAAGTTACAAACACCAACTAAACCATTTACTAACCACTACATACTATCACACTAAACAAATAAACTTGAACGTTAATAGCCATTAACATCACCATAACAAGAAATCACACAAAACTAACAAATCCTGACAAGTTATGCAAGTTTACAATAAACTCTGTAACCGAAATATTATATAAAATTGTAAATATCTTCACCCACATATCCATAGACATCGAATTAATAGCCTGAGTGTAAAGGATCTGATGATGATTGCTCGACGATCGATAATAACATTAATGAAATAATAAATCACAAAACAAAACTAAATAAATATATTTTAATGTTATCCAAATTACCGGCCGAGAGCGCTAACGCGCTACCTCGTGCCTCGCTGGCATCGGGAGAGCGTGGGTTCGAATCCCACCTCCGCCGTCCTGAAAATGGTTTTCGTGGTTTCCCATTTTCACCACCAGGCAAATGCCGGGGCGGTTCCTTTCAATAGGTCCTCGGCCGATTTCCTTCCTGAAAAGAAAAGTGCATGGCCATTGGCTGCATTAATAAAATAAAAATATTATCCAAATTAGTTAACTAATCTCATGTAATTTTTTTCTGGTTTAGGGAATATAACTCACCATAGTTTGGGTACAATTGTGTTGATCAACTGAAAAGCATTCAAATTTCGTTTACTACGGCAATACTGAAAAATGGCTACCAACATGATAATGAGATGGTAGATCTAACTACTAAATAACATAGCCAAAAGGGGTGAAGTAGGAATCTTAGTTATGAATATACAGTATTCAATAAAATAAAATAACCATCAGACCAGAGGAACAAATATACACTAAGAAAGAGGAGGAAATAGGACTGAAATTCATGTATTTACGGAAATTGCATTTGGAAAAACAAAAGATTACAGGGAGCTGACACATGGTTATGAGGAAACATAACGTTGGCAAAGTAATCGCCAATCGAATGAAAGAAGACTCCCAAAGATGAGAACAGGAGAATTATATAAAATCAGTAGGTACCGTATTTACTCGAATGTGATGTGTACTTTCCTCGGGTAAACTATGTCTCGAAAATCAGAGCGCGCATTAGAAGTAATGATGCACTAGATTCAAGCACAAACTTGGAAGTATCAATGATCACAGTACAGTGCCTACTCTCTTCTCGCTTACCCTTGTCACATCTGTGTCTTTCATTCGGCTTATAAATGCTACTTTACTGCGCAAACATGCTTCGGAACGAAGTCCGGTCATAATCTGGTTATGACTTTATTTAACCATGGTAAATCGTTACAAGTGGGCAGAACTTTAGATAAAGCCTAAACAAGGATTCTGAAATTCACGACTTGCCATAAAGAGCATATATTGTAACCATGTCATCGCCAAAACAATTCAGTCGAGCTTCTTTTAATGGTAAGAGTGAAGCCAATGGACGACTTTACTTGTGGGGTGGCTTTGAGGTTCCTGAAGTGTCTCACAGAGTGCGCAGGTGGTCTTGTGGGCGAGAGGTGAATGAAGGCACGTTGTCTTGTGCCAGAATGTTATTTACCGAGTTGAAGTGTAAACGATTTGCGATTGGTAATACGTATATATTATCGTAATTCGTTTTAAATATACTTCCAATATAGGCGTAATGATAAGAGTTGTAAAATGTAGTGCATGAAATTACCGGAACCGGTTTATGTTCTTATAGTTATGGCACCGTGTTCGTAGATATGACAGTTTCATTGTGCGAATTAAAACTTTATTTCTAAAGCAGCTGACATGGACCAAGTCGTTAGAGAACCTCATAACATTTAGTTTGAACTGTGCTACAAAATACGTAGGAGAGGATGGTTCTCAAAGAAGGCATCTGTGCATACATGAATTATTGAAGATGTTTGGTGTGCCTGTGAAGGTTATCTAATGCTTTAAGGCTGTCTGTTTTGCTAGACAGAGGGAAATCTCCTCCAAGAATACTTTATTGGTGGTGTGACGGCTAGCTTTGTTAGCTGTCACCCCGGAGGTCTAGGTTCGATTCCCATCTCTGTCAAGACATTTAATTCTGGTCGGAGGGCTGGAATGGAGTAGGCTACACTAAGCCTCGTGAGGCAAAACTGAGAAGCGGTGGGTTCGATTTCCACCTCAGTCATCCTGGAAGTGGATTTCCGTGGTTTCCCACTTATACTCCAGTCAAATACCGGGATGGTTCCTAACTAAAAGGCAACGGCCCTTTCCTTCCCATATCTCACCTGAATTATAAATACACACACTACTACAAATACCACAATAACAAAGGTTATCAAACAATCATCCCACACTCGTTCAAGTACATGGGGCCAAATGGTCACAATGTCCAAGGCCCTCAAATGAAACAACAACAACAAAGGCCACTTTATTTTCAAGGGTATGAAGAGAATAACGATTTCAATGTTCTTAGGTCGGACTGTTCGTGCAAAGCTGGGTGATTTTTTCGTGAATATTTCCAATTTAATAGGAATTCGCTGTCTGGGAAGACATTAACCCACAATTTTTTCAGCTAAGGTGCATTCATCTAAATGGGACTGTTTTACCTCATCTTTGCTGTAGGCTACTGGAGCCACTGAAATTCCTGCTAAAATATCCTGCACATCTGTTGAGTAGCAATGGTATAGGCTAAACCTAGGGGAAAGTGCATGGATCCAGATCTGGTGATGAAACCTAACTGAAAGAGGAAAATTCGTAATTCTGTCAATTTTCCAAATTCCACAGACATACAAGTAGGCTTCTTAAAATACAGCTGTAAATTTTAATTTATGCCTGAATTTACTGCTGCTAGTTAGTTATTGTTGTTTTAAGTGGCAGAACAGCAAGGTTATCTGCCCCAATTTACTGCAGTAGAGGATAATAGCAACCTAGGCCTAATTCCATGTGATGTCTTTTTACAAGCAAATAAGAGTGTAGAACTGTACAGAAACTTTTTGTAAGCTGCTTTATAAATCATACTGGTATTTACAGTAGGCCTAGGTCTACATATAGATATATTTCATCCTCAGTTTTTGACTGACGACCTGGATTTAAGGCCACATAGCTCATAGTCTTATACCCCATCTTCCTCTTTTCATTATTTTAAGCCTGTTAATTGCCAAGCTCATAAAACTTTTGTAGGCTACTACCATTACCGGTGTCTAATTTAAAAACTGATATTTAACAAGTCAACTGGTATATCTCTTTTAAATAAAAACTACTTGTATCGGAAATCTGAAATTTTGAAAGAAAGGTTACCTTAAGCCAATTAATTTCAAAAATATCAACTAAAGATAACACCCAAGCTAATCCTCCAGAACTGCCGTAGGCCTACCGGTATGTGAAAGTAACTAAGCTCATAATCCTCATCTAAAATATCGGTATTTTTCCTTAGAGTTTTCAATCATCATCATCATCATTTCCCCTTATCCAGCTCCTGCCGGGTCGGGGTATTTATGGCACTTCTCCACTTTCCTTCCACCATTCTTCTTCCACGATCTTGTCTTAGTCCAGATTTATTTTTCTTATGCTGTTCTTCACTGAATCAATCCACCTTGTTCTAGGTCTTCCTCTTGGTCTCTTACCCTTGCACTTTGCCTCCAGCATCTGTCTTGGTATTCTATTTTCCTCCATCCTCTTTACATGTCCAAACCACCTTAGTTTATTCTTCTCAATTCTCTCATTTAGTTTTCCCATCCCAACTTCCTTCCTAACATCTTCATTCCTCACTCTGTCTTTCCTTGTCTTTCCTATCATACTTCTTAGGAATTTCATTTCACTGGCTTGGATTCTACTCTCTTGCCTGCTTGTCAGGGTCCAAGTCTCAGCTGCATAAGTTAATATGGGAACATAGTACACTTTATACATTACCTCCTTGCTTTTCCTTGGTACTTCCTTATCCCAAACAAGTTTTCTTACACTTTGATAGAATGCATTGCTCTGCTGTACTCTCCTGCCAATCTCCATGTCCAACCTACCAGTTTGCATCAATTCACTTCCTAGGTATTTGAACGTGTCCACAATTTCCAAACTCTGACTTCCAATTTTCACAGTGCCCTTTCCTTGTCTTTCCCCTCTTGTCATCATGGTCTTGCTTTTCTCTATACTGATTTTCAGGCCGTACTTCTGAATATTTTCGTTCAGTGCATCTAGTTGTTTTTGCACTTCTTCGGTGTTCCTTCCCCAGACCACAATATCATCTGCAAATAACAGTAACTTCATATCTTTATGTCCATATGCTTCCTTTGTTTCCTTTACAATTTCATCCATCACCATTATGAACAAGAGAGGTGACAGCACACTCCCCTGTCTTAGTCCAGTCTTGTTCCTAAACCAATCTGTCTTTCCAACTGGGGTCAGTACCCCAGGGTACATTGCCATCCATGCAAAAAACAAATGTCATTATTGTAAATATTCCGCAGAGACACGATTTAATTCCCAAGTCATGTGTAAATGTAGAAATAGAGGCTACAAATGGAAAAATTCATAAAATTTGTAAGAGTTTTCCAAATGTCCAAATTGTAGATGTAAGTAAATTAGACAGGAAGTTCCACACTCGGCATGGCCTACACTTAAATAGATTAGGAAAAGAGTATCTTAGTGATGAAATCTGCAAAATTGTAAATTCAAATGGTAAGAATAATTCAACAGTAATATCATTAGAGTGGAAGCAGGGAAACTGGTAGAAGAAGCCAAACGTGAGGTTTGGCATTCACATCTTTTGAAGTCAAATTTAACGGAGTGCAACAATGGTATTTCGGATTTGTCTAGCAACAATAATAATAACAATTATGATAATAATAATGTAAATAAATCACCAACACAAGCTTGCAAAAGTAACAAATTTAAAATTTACCACCAGAATGTCCAGTCTCTTTATAATAAAATTGATTACATAAATCTAATGCTTAAAAATGAACTTAAAGACATCTCAGCACTATGTATTTCAGAACATTGGCTGAAAGAGGAACAACTCGAATTAATTCAATTCCCAGGGTTTATACAAGCTAGTAAATACTCTAGATCTAATATTAGCCATGGTGGTACTTGCATCTTCTTAAGAAATAATTTAGATCATGAACAGATAACAGCTTATGATTATCTAATTATGGAACAGGATTTTGAATTCTCTGCCGTAAAAATTCAGCAGTTTAAGTTAATAATTGTATGCGTATACCGTTCTCCGTCAGGAAAGTTTCCTCTATTTATAGATAAACTAGAATTGTTACTCAATAACATGAGCAAAGTAAATTTCGATATAATAATTTGTGGGGATGTAAATGTGGATTTCTTAAAACTTGATAGAAATTGTGAATTATTAAACCAGTTACTAATTTCCTATGGACTGAAACCTACAGTAAATACACCAACAAGAATAACAAAATTTAGTAAAACCACTCCTGATCAAATTTTTATAAATACAGATAAATATCACCATTCAATAGAAGTCTATTGTCCGGGTTTTAGTGACCACCATGGACAAATACTGAGTTTTGAAGTATCCGAAGTAATCAATAATAATGATAATGGAGTAAAATCAAAGTGCAGGTCATTCACTGAATCAAATGTTACATATTTCAATGACTTATTAAATAAGGAAACATGGTCAGAAATTTATGAACTAGAAAATGTAAATGATAAATTTAATGCATTTAACAGTACCCTAAAACACTATTTTGAAATAGCATTCCCCTTTAAACGAAGAACTGTTCAAAATAACAAAACTAGCAATTGGATAACAACAGGGATTATAAATTCATGTCAAAGAAAGAAATTTCTACACAAATTATATAAACAATACCACACAACACCTGAATTCAATTTATACTACAAAAAATACACTAGCATATTAAATAAGGTAATAAGACTAGCAAAGAAAATGCATAATGATAATTTTATTTCCCAATCATCTAATAAAAACAGGGCTATGTGGTCTGTAATAAAGAAAGAAACTGGAAAATCTGCTAAAATACAAAGGAACATTACACTGACCAGAAATAATAAAGTGATTAATAATCCAGAGGAAATAGCAAACACTTTTAATGACTATTTTCTGGAAATTCCGCAAAAATTATTAAATAAATCACAGGTAAATACACTAAATTCTAATAATAAAATAAATATATGCAGTGATTCTTTATTTATAAATCATGTCACAAGTGAAGAGGTAAGAATAGTTATAAAAGAGCTAAAAAATAAATTCTGTGCTGGCATTGATGGCATCCCTGATGCAATTTTAAAGAAATGTGCAGAAAATATAATAAATCCACTTACGCACTTAATAAACAGTTCAATTCTCTCAGGAACTTACCCGGATATTTTGAAGTTATCAAAAGTAATTCCAGTGCACAAAAATGGTTCAAAAGATGAATTAGATAACTATCGTCCTATTACCTTACCAACTGGTATTGCAAAAATTGTGGAAAAAATTATGTATAAGAGACTGATAAGTTTCATAGAAAAAAATAAAATATTGTCAAACTCACAACATGGATTTAGAACGGAAAAATCTACACAGACAGCAATTTACGAATGTAGTAATAGTATACTGAAATTAATTGACAATAAGGAACATGTAACTGGCCTATTCTTGGATTTATCGAAAGCATTTGATGTAGTTGACCATAAAATCCTCCTTACCAAACTAAATCAATATGGTGTTAGAGGTCTAGCTAATAAATGGATAGAGTCTTACTTAACAAGGCGTAAACAAATAGTAAGCTTGAGACACAAGGATGATGGAACCAAATTACTTAATGAAACATTGTCCAATGAGGGAATTATTGAATTTGGAGTACCCCAGGGATCGGTTTTGGGCCCACTACTCTTTCTTCTATATATCAATGATATAACACAGAACGTTCATTCACATAAGGAAATTTTGTTTGCGGACGATACAACACTCGTAATAAAAGGTGAAACTAAACAGGTCATACAGCAGTCTGCTGACTCCGTTACAGGAGAGTTAACCAAATGGTCACAAGATAATCGCCTCATAATAAACTATAAAAAGACAGTATGTCTAAATTTCCACACTATACAGAATAGGAATCCTGCGATGCCCAATATAACATTAAATGGTCATCAAATAGAAAATAAATCAGAAACAAAGTTTTTAGGACTATGGATACAACAAGACTTGAAATGGAATAAACATATACAATATCTGAATACTAAACTGAACTCGATGTGCTTTGCGTTACGTATTTTGAAAACCTGCACTAGCATGCACACATTAAGAAATACTTATTTTGCTTATTTCCATTCATACTTAAGATATGGGATCATATTTTGGGGTATGTCGCCAGATGTACTAAGCACGTTTAGGATACAAAAGAGAGCGATTAGAATTATGGCAAATGTACACTCTAGAGAATCATGTAGACCTCTGTTTAAAGATTTAAACATTCTCCCACTGCCCTGCATATATATCTTTGAAAGTATTATGTTTTTTAAAAAGAATTTAATGAATAAAGATGTTTTTCTTAAAACAAACAATGATGTTCATAGGCATAACACAAGACAAAATCAAAACATTCATATTTCACACACACACACAAGCATATATCAAAAAGGAACTTTTCACACTGGAGTTAAATTATACAATAAACTACCCCAGTATATAAAACTGGCCCCAAAAATAAAAACCTTTGATAGAATGTTGAAAGCTTATCTGCAGTGCCATTGTTTTTACTCAGTAGTTGAATATTTTAGCGTATAGGAGTGATGGAATCTATAACTATATTTTACTTTTTTAATTTAATTTTAATACCTAGCTGTATGTTGTTGTATTTATAGAATTAAGTTTTCATATTATGATAATAGAGTGAGGTGTAAATAGTTGTGCAATAAGATTGTATCTATTAAGATTTGCTATTATAATAAGTTATAAATAGTTTTAATCTTAGTAATATATACCTGTTAGTTCTTTTATTTTATGCATGTAAATTCTGACGTGTCCTATATCAAAAATGTATTGAATGCATGTATTTGATCAAATGGAATTAATAAAAATCTATCTATCTATCTAACACAGTTGTTGTACATTGCTTGCACCATTTCCAACATTTCTCTTCCCAGTCTCTTCTTAACCATGGTTTCCCATACCTTCTCTCTGGGGACACTATCATATGCCTTTTCTAGATCTATGAAAGTCATGATCAAATCCTCTCCATATTCCCAGTTCTTTTCCATCACCTGCCTCAAGCTAAAGATTGGGTCCACTGTGGATCTTCCACTCCTGAAGCCACACTGTTCCTCTTGCAACTCTCCTTCCACCTTTCTTCTCATTCTTCTTTCTAATATCCTTTCCAGTATTTTTACTATCTGTGATATGAGGGTGATCCCTCTATAGTTATCACACACCTTCTTGTCCCCCTTCTTAAACACTGGTATTATTAGCCCTTTCTCCCAGTCTTCTGGTACACATTTCCGTTTCCACACACACTTTAGCAGTCGATACAACCATTGCATACCAACAGGTCCAGCAGCCTTTATCATTTCTACACTGATTTCATCCACCCCTGTTGCTTTTCCCATCTTCATTTTCTGTACTGCTAATTCCACCTCCAGCATTGTTATATCATCTTCTGTTATAGAGTTGCAGGTTGTGTCACTTCCATCTCACCAGTACAATTGCTCACATTCAATAGCATATCGAAATACTCCTTCCATCGTCCCTTTATCTCTTCTGGGTGTGTTAACAACTCTCCATCTTCCTTTTTCACTAGCTTTGTACTCTTTCTTTCCTCTTACTTCTTAGAAGCCCATACAGCATCCTTTTACTGCCACTTACATCTGTTTCCATTCTTCGTGTAAATTCTTCCCAACTTTTCTTCTTTTCTTCTCCTACCACTTTCTTACACCTCCGTTTGCTGTCGTAATACTTCCTTTTGCTTTCTTCTGTTTGATCTCGGTTCCATTCTTTCCATGCAGACTTCTTTTCTTTCACTGCTTTCCTCACTTCCTCATTCCACCACGGTGTCTCCTTCTCTTTCACTCTTGTTGACGTCCTACCACAAGCACTCTCTGCTGCACCAACAAATGCCTTTTTAAAGTGGGACCATTCCTCTTCTATGTTTTCCACTTCAGTAATTGGGATTTGTTGCTTCAATCTCTCCTGATAATCTTCCTGTACAGTTTTGTCTTTCAATTTCCATACTTTTTTTTTCTTTCTCTGATCTCCTTTAGATTTTCCAATTTTTCCCATCTAAATTTTGCCACCACAGCTCTATGGTCCCCATCAAATGCTTCTCCTGGTAAAGCTGTCACATCTATCAGCTTTCTGCGATAGGAAGATAATTAGTTAAAAATCATAAATTAATCTCTTTAGATTATTTCTATCTACTAGCCTATTATTTTAACATATCATACCAAGCGTTTAACAAAGACAAAGTGAATAATACTGTCTTACATCTAGGCATACGGTAGGCCTAATTTATATGCCAGCTTAGGACGTGGGAACTTCAATTTTATTGGAGACAAAAGTGGGAAATACACTTGGCACAGCATCATCACTTAAAAATTTCCTTCCAGGCAATACTGGCTTGTAATCTAAAGGTATGAAATGGGCTAAACATACTCTCATGTGGGCTGATATGTGTGATTTCCTTTCAGCACGACGAATTTTGAAAAGCCACTATTTCCTCAAAATACGACCAATGGCAAGGGAGTAAACATAACTTTGTAGCTGCCACATCTGTTCTTGCACTGGGGAACAGCACAATATTGAACCATTATTCTATAATGTATAAAACAACGAATACCGTATTTCCTCGCATAATCGTCGCACTTTTTTTGCCAAAAATTCGTGGAAAATAGCAGGGCGCGACGATTATGCGAAGAATATTTAAGTTCGAAGAATATACTGTATCATTATTTGCTGCACGGGCCAGTCATTCGCGTAGCGTGAGTCTGGCGTGAGTCATAGCCTGCAGTCAGAGACAGGCTTCTTTCTTCTAACAAGGTCACGACAGGTTAACGCTCGCGGAATGTGCTGACGAAGCTGGCCATTTGCGTCGTGGTTCATAGCCCGCAGGCATAAAGACGAATTACTTTCTGCTGTCAAGATCACGCCAGATTAGGCCTATAAGCTCGCAGAATGTGTGGTGGCCGTTCGCGTCACAGTTCATAGCCGGCAGGCACAAAGACGAATTACTTTCTGCTGTCAAGATCACGCCAGATTAGGCCTATAAGCACGCGGAATGTGCACTGGCCGTTCGCGTCGCGGTTCATAGCCGGCAGGCATAAAGACGATATTACTTTCTGCTGTCAAGGTCATGCCAGATTAGGCCTATAAGCTCGCGGAATGTGCGTTGGCAGTTTGCGTCACAGTTCATAGGCCGCAGGCATAAAGACGAGAGTACTTTCTGCTGACAATATCACACCAGATTAGGCCTATACGCTCGCGGAATGTGCGCTGACCGCTCGCGTCACAGTTCACAGCCCGCAGGCATAAAGACGAGATTACTTTCTGCTAACAAGATCACGCCAGATTAGGCCTATAAGCTCGCGGAATGTGTGCTGGCCGTTCGCGTCACAGTTCATAGCCGCTAGGCACAAAGAAGAATTACTTTCTGCTGTCAAGATCACGCCAGATTAGGCCTATAAGCACGCGGAATGTGCGCTGGCCGTTCGCGTCGCGGTTCATAGCCGGCAGGCATAAAGACGATATTACTTTCTGCTGTCAAGATCACGCCAGATTAGGCCTATAAGCTCGCGGAATGTGCGCTGACCATTCGTGTCGCGATTCATAGCCCGAAGGCATAAATACGATATTACTTTCTCCTGACAAGATCACACCAGTTTAGACCTATACGCTCGCGGAATGTGCGCTGACCGCTCGCGTCACAGTTCATAGGCCGCAGGCCTAAAGAAGAGATTACTTTTTGCTGTCATGATCACGCCAGATTAGGCCTATACGCTCGCGGAATGTGCGTTGGCCGTTCGCGTCGCGGTTCATAGCCGGCAGGGGGCAGGCATAAAGATGAGATTACTTTCTCCTGACAAGACCATGCCAGATTAGGCCTATAAGCTCGCGGAATGTGCGCTGACCGCTCGCGTCACAGTTCATAGCCGGCAGGCACAAAGACGAGATTACTTTTTGCTGACAAGATCACGCCAGATTAGGTCTATAAGCTCGCGGAATGTGCACTGGCCGTTCGCGACGCGGTTCATAGCCGGCAGGCATAAAGACAAGATTACTTTCTCGTGACAAGACCACGCCAGATTATATGCTCGCGGAATGTGTTAAGTGACGAAGCTTGCCGCTCGTGTCACAGTTTATTGCTCGCAAGCATAAAGACGAGATATTTTTCGTCTGACAAAGTCGCGCCAGGTTATAAAGTCGCGGCAGCATGTGCAACTGACAGGCGCACAAATACGAACATGCTATGCGACGATTAAGCGATGAAATTTTATAAACCTATTTTAGTGTTTGAAAAGTGGGATGCGACGATTACGCGGTGGCGACGATTATGCGACGAAATACGGTATTTAAGCGTAATTCGTAACTACAACTCACACAAGCTTACCATGGCAGCCCACAACATCGGTTTGTAAACAAAGTCACGTGATAGCGTGACGTCAGAGGGCGGTACTGGTCTAGTCGTCCATTCTATGGAAAAGAGCCAAATTTAACAATGGGAGCCGGTCGGCGCAGCCAGGCCTCGCGATCAACGTTTGATAAGAATTCAATACATATCGATGCGGTAATTTAAATATACAAACTCTCTGCATATATCTTAATTGAAAATAAATATTGAGTACAAACAAGTCTTCTTTAGAAAGCAGGATATCAAACACCGTATTTATCAATTTTAGGTTATGTTATTGGTGATCTTCAAACACGGATTTCGTAAAAGACACGTGAACTTACATTCAATTCATCTGTAATGGAAATAATACGAAAAAGTTAGAAACACACACATTGGTCATAAAATATCGCAATTAAGGGCAATAATGCTGGTCGAGAAATGCACGTGTTTCTCTTAGGAATTCGCATTGAGACCGATTGTTACAAAGTTGCGATATACAGTATCATTTATAGAGCAAGGATACAGACAATTTAAGTTTTTTCATGAAATGTGAACCTCTGGAAATACTTACTACACAAATCAAATTGCCTTTTCTCATAAAATATTATGCTGTTAGCCATGCGTCTGTAATCGACCTTTGTCTGGTGCAAAGTCAAGTGAATACAAAGCCTATCTTGCGGTGCAAGTCTCAGTGAGAGATTTTTAAAATTAAAATGTTCCCGTTCATCAATATACAGCGATCACGTTTGAACTTATTTTGTTAAAATGCATTGAATGTGGCATCTTTTTTATTTTTATTATTATTATTTTTGTGTACATTAATAAGCGGTGATGAAGTTAACATTTATTTTGTTGAAATGACTTCACAGCAAGAGGACCAACACCAAGGATTACAGAGATGAGGTGTTCTTCATTAAGACCGACAACAATGCGGAATAAATTTGACACGGATGACTAAGAGTTTCAGATATTCTAGATTCCATCATGGTCTGTATTGACATTAAAGTTACATACACAAGTGTAATAAAATTCCTGTCTATCAATACTCCATTAAGACTCAATGCAGTTCAATTGAGTATTGATAGACAGGAATTTTATTACACTTGTGTATGTAACTTTAATGTCAATACAGACCATGATGGAATCTAGACTATCTGAAACTATTGAGGCACGTCAAGCAAAAAAACACAGATTCCAGTATAAAGACCTAAGAATCAAACAGTCAAGCATGATCAAAGATATTGTTTTTATTAAAGAGTGTAAATTTCATAAGCTAGTACCTAACCATATTAAGAAATTTCCAGAGAAGGTTTTACTCAATAGATATGAGCATAAGACACAAGAAATCGTTAACAGCAGAATACTGCAACGGGAAATTAAATTTTTGTACATGAAGAAAACTAAAATCAACAACAGATTATATCAGGCACATTTGTTAGCGTCCAATGGTTCTAAAAGGGATGAATGGGACAATTTTCTGCTCCAAGTAAAGGAATTCGTTAATCTGCATTGTAATATTAAAAGACAGACCTTAGACAGGAAACTCAACCAGCTCAAAGAACAGAGGTTAGATGAACAGCAAGTCGAACCAGTAATAGACACAAACAAGTTCTACAAACCAGTTGAGAACCTAACAAATGTAGGATTTAACAGTAAAGAATTGGGTATCTTAGAGAAAAGGCCTATGATAGTGTGTGTAGGGAGAAGGTTTGGAAAGCAATGGAAAACATGGGAGTGAAGGAGATGTATTGTGGAAGTGTGAGTTGTGTGAAAGTTCGAGGGGAAAGAACAGACTGGTTCAGACAAATGAGTGGCCTGAAACAGGGTAGTGCACTGTCACCCCTTCTCTTTATTGTGGTTATGGACGAGGTAATGACACGGGTAGCAGGACAGATAGGAGAAGATAAGATGAAAGCAATGGTGTTTGCAGATGATCTCATGGTCTGGGGAAACAAGGAGGAGAAGTTCAGGAGCAACATGAGTAAATGTGAGATCCCGTTAATGACCAGGAAAAGGGACAGACCAATGAGTGGGATAACACTTGGAGGTGGACAGCTGAAGAAGGTGGAAAGTCTCAAGTACTTGGGAAGTATAGTGGAGGAAAATGGGAGAAATGACGAAGAGATTACGGAACGTGGCAGACAGGCAGAAGTATTTCTGAGAAGCATTAGGAGCTTAGTGTGGAATAAAGATGTCCCACAAAAAAGCAAGGAAGTGTTATACAGAAGCTACTATATCCCGATACTGACCTATGCATCAGAAACGTGGATAATGAAGAAAAGAGACATAAGCAGAATACAGGCAAGTGAAATGAAGTTCCTACGAAGTAGGATCGGAGTAACAAGAAGAGACAGGGTGAGGAATGAAAGGGTCAGGGAAATAGTGAAAGAGGAGCCCTTGCAGGGTAGGATTGAGACATCAAGACTGAGGTGGTATGGACAATTAAAGAGAATGGAAGAGAAGAAGATTCCCGAGAGGATACATGAGATGCAGAAGTAACGACCAAGGGGAAGACCAAGAGATAGATGGCTGAAAGTAGTGGAGGAATGTGTCAAGAAGAGAGGCGAGGACTGGACTAGAGTGACAGCGGAGAGGTGGTGGGAAGAAAGGACTAAGTGGCGAGGCTTATGTTCCAAACAGACCCAGCCTGGGGCTGGAAACTGTACAAGTTGATGATGATGATGATGATGATCAGAGAAAAGTTTCAAGCACAACTGGGATTCCTCTCCCATAATGAGGCAAACTTAACCAAACTAATAGCGGAAACGGATGTAGCTATTAAAAAACTTCCACATGACAAACAGGACAAAGTTAGGCATGAAGTCAAAAAGAAAATTGTCAAAATTTTAAAACAAGAAAAGAAAAAAAGAAAAACAATATCATAATCCGGATATGGTAGAACTTTAAAAAAAAACTGAAGCATAACAATCTCATTGTTACAAAGGCTGACAAAGGCAACACCACGGTTATAATAAGTAAGGATAATTACATACGATAAACTGAAAATTTCCTTAACAGCCACAACTTCGAACTATTAAACAAAGACCCCACAGCATCCACGCAGAAGAAACTAAAACAAATCTTAAAAGACAGTATTTTTATTTGATCTGATGTTCAATCTAATAGGTTCATCAACATGAACCCCAGCATGCCCACATTAAGAGCTTTACCCAAAACCCACAAAGTGGAGATCCCAATTAGACTTATCGTGAACTTTACAAGCAGCCCCATATACAAATTATCCCAATGGGCACAGAATTTTCTTAACACGCATTACAAATTTTAAGCAAATGTTTCACTTAGGAATGCAGTTCAATTTTGCGAAGTAACCAGGAATTTAACATTAAAAGATAGTTTCACATTACACACAGTGGACGTAAAAGATATGTACACTAACATTCCAGTTTCCCCCATTATCAAAATAATAGAAAACAATGTGAAAAACCATAGTGAATTATCGAATGTGGAAATTAAGGAGTTCATGGAAATATTGAAATTCGTATTACACAACAATCAGTTCAAATTTAATCAACGTTTTACACACAAAAAGAAGGTTTGGCCATGGGATCCCCCATATCTGGGTTACTAGCCAACATTTACATGGACAATTTGGAAGCTAAGAAGATCATAGGCAAAATAGAAGGAATCGTCTATTGGGGTGGATACGTCGACGATGTATTAGTCATCTTAGACACCTCCAAACAAGACATGCAGCAAATAATTAATAAACTTAACATAGATAGTAACATTAAATTCACAACCGAAGATGAATGCAACAATACCATGAACTATTTGGATTTAACCAGAGCCAGGATTAACAACAAATTGCAATATAATATATACAGGAAACCAACTCAAACTGTTACCGTAATACGCAAAGATTCTAATCATCCAGAAGACCACAAACGAGCATCCTTCATCAGCTTCGTTAATAAGAACCTAAA
The DNA here is from genome assembly GCA_946902985.2 of Meconema thalassinum. NCBI lineage: Eukaryota > Metazoa > Arthropoda > Insecta > Orthoptera > Tettigoniidae > Meconema > Meconema thalassinum. The sequence continues at coordinate 275,601,647 of OX336389.2, read as the reverse complement.
AATACCACTATCGGAACAAGGGTACAAAAAAGAATTGAACACCGTTTATCAAATCGCAGCGGCCAATGCTTACAACAAAACATACTATGATAAAAATATAATCAATAAATTCCAGAGCAAACCGAAAAACAAATTACAACCACAGATAAAAGAGAGCAAGACTTACACGATTTTCACGTACACTAATGAATTAACGCATAACGCCACCAATGTATTAAAGAAACAAGACAAGAAAATTGCATACAAAACGACCAACACAAACCAAAATCTTCTATTGAATTCCAAACAAATTAATAAGAATGATAAACACAATAGATCGGGAATATACAATCATCATCATCATCATCATCATTTCCCCTTATCCAGCTCCTGCCGGGTCGGGGTATTTATGGCACTTCTCCACTTTCCTCTTTCCTTCCACCATTCTTCTTCCACGATCTTGTCCCAGTCCAGATTTCTTTTTCTTACGCCGTTCTTCACTGAATCCATCCACCTTGTTCTAGGTCTCCCTCTTGGTCTCTTACCCTTGCACTTCGCCTCCAGCATCTGTCTTGGTATTCTATTTTCCTCCATCCTCTTTACATGTCCAAACCACCTTAGTTTATTCTTCTCAATTCTCTCATTTAGTTTTCCCATCCCCACTTCCTTCCTAACATCTTCATTCCTCACTCTGTCTTTCCTTGTCTTTCCTATCATACTTCTTAGGAATTTCATTTCACTGGCTTGGATTCTACTCTCTTGCCTGCTTGTCAGGGTCCAAGTCTCAGCTGCATAAGTTAATATGGGAACATAGTACACTTTATACATTACCTCCTTGCTTTTCCTTGGTACTTCGTTATCCCAAACAAGTTTTCTTACACTTTGATAGAATGCATTGCTCTGCTGTACCCTCCTGCCAATCTCCATGTCCAACCTACCAGTTTGCATCAATTCACTTCCTAGGTATTTGAACGTGTCCACAATTTCCAAACTCTGACTTCCAATTTTCACAGTGCCCTTTCCTTGTCTTTCCCCTCTTGTCATCACCATGGTCTTGCTTTTCTCTATACTGATTTTCAGGCCATACTTCTGAATATTTTCGTTCAGTGCATCTAGTTGTTTTTGCACTTCTTCGGTGTTCCTTCCCCAGACCACAATATCATCTGCAAATAACAGTAACTTCATTTCTTTATGTTCATATGCTTCCTTTGTTTCCTTTACTATTTCATCCATCACCATTATGAACAAGAGAGGTGACAGCACACTCCCCTGTCTTAGTCCAGTCTTGTTCGTAAACCAATCTGTCTTTCCAACTGGGGTCAGTACCCTGCTAACACAGTTGTTGTACATTGCTTGCACCATTTCCAACATTTCTCTTCCCAGTCTCTTCTTAACCATGGTTTCCCATACCTTCTCTCTGGGGACACTATCATATGCCTTTTCTAGATCTATGAAAGTCATGATCAAATCCTCTCCATATTCCCAGTTCTTTTCCATCACCTGCCTCAAGCTAAAGATTGGGTCCACTGTGGATCTTCCACTCCTGAAGCCATACTGTTCCTCTTGCAACTCTCCTTCCACCTTTCTTCTCATTCTTCTTTCTAATATCCTTTCCAGTATTTTTACTATCTGTGATATGAGGGTGATCCCTCTATAGTTATCACACACCTTCTTGTCCCCCTTCTTAAACACTGGTATTATTAGCCCTTTCTTCCAGTCTTCTGGTACACATTTCCATTTCCACACACACTTTAGCAGTCGATACAGCCATTGCATACCAACAGGTCCAGCAGCCTTTATCATTTCTACACTGACTTCATCCACCCCTGTTGCTTTTCCCATCTTCATTTTCTGTACTGCTAATTCCACCTCCAGCATTGTTATATCATCTTCTGTTATAGAGTCGTCAGGTTGTGTCACTTCCATCTCACCAGTACCATTGCTCACATTCAAAAGCTTATCGAAATACTCCTTCCATCGTCCCTTTATCTCTTCTGGGTGTGTTAACAACTCTCCATCTTCCTTTTTCACTAGCTTTGTAGTAACTCTTTCTTTCCTCTTACTTCTTAGAAGCCCATACAGCATCCTTTTACTGCCACTTACATCTGTTTCCATTCTTCGTGTAAATTCTTCCCAACTTTTCTTCTTTTCTTCTCCTACCACTTTCTTACACCTCCGTTTGCTGTCGTGATACTTCCTTTTGCTTTCTTCTGTTTGATCTCGGTTCCATTCTTTCCATGCAGACTTCTTTTCTTTCACTCCTTTCCTCACTTCCTCATTCCACCATGGTGTCTCCTTCTCTTTCACTCTTGTTGACGTCCTACCACAAGCACTCTCTGCTGCACCAACAAATGCCTTTTTAAAGTGAGACCATTCCTCTTCTATGTTTTCCACTTCAGTAACTGGGATTTGTTGCTTCAATCTCTCCTGAAAATCTTCCTGTACAGTTTTGTCTTTCAATTTCCATACTTTTATTTTACTTTCTCTGATCTCCTTTAGGTTTTCCAATTTTTCCCATCTAAATTTTGCCACCACAGCTCTATGGTCCCCATCAAATGCTTCTCCTGGTAAAGCTGTCACATCTATCAGCTTTCTGCGATTAGTCCTTTCCACCAGAAAGTAGTCAATTACTGATTTTGTTCTTCTATCGCCCCAACCATATCTCGTAATTTTCCTGCTGTTTTTCTTCCGAAACCATGAATTACCCACTATCAGTCCATTCCTTTCACAAAAGTTTACAAGTTCCTCTCCTTCCCGGTTCTTTTTCCCATATCCATATGGTCCAACGACTTCTTCCTTTCCTTGTCTCTCGTTTCCGACTTGTGCATTCATATCTCCCATGATCACCACTTCTACATCTGAAATTACTCTTTCTACATCCTCCAGGAATACTTCAATATCTTCTTCTCTGTTTCCAGTCTGTGGTGCATACACTTGTATGAAGTCCATCACGTCATTTTTCATCTTCATTCTAATTTTCATTATTCTGTCACTCACACACTCGACCACTTCAACATACTCCTCCAGTTGTTTCGAGGTTATCAGTCCCACGCCATTTTTGGCCTCTTGGCCACCACTCCAGTATAATGTATATCCTTTCCTCAATTTCTTCCTTCCTTTACCTTTCCATTTCACTTCACTCAGCCCCATCAATCCAACATTCTCCCTCTCCATGAAGTCTACCACCTCCTCCACCTTGCCTGTCAGGGTCATGACATTCATGATTCCCACTTTCATTTCGGTTACTGGTCGCCCATTTCTCACAGTTCCCCCAGTACCAAAAGAACTGCGCGTCGCCTGCAGGGTACGCCCTAACCTTTTCCGATTCATTCGAAGTGCCATTTCCATTTTAGGCTATTATTACGATGGGGTCGCCACTCCCAAAGGCATTTTATGAAGCTACTGCCAGCTATTATACAGGCCGCCCCTAACATGGGAAACAGACGCCCTTGCAGCCGCCCCTAACCTGGGAAACAGACGCTGCCGATTGATGCTGTACTCCTACTATTCCCTGAGTACTGGGTTGCCTCTTCCGCAATCTCCACCGTTCCGAAGTCCATCTTCCCCGCTGCAGATTCCGTTGAGGTCTTCGCACGTAACCCTGTGCACGGGGCCTATGTTATACCCCATAGGACTGGGTCCTCACCAGAACTTAGCCGGTACTGTAGTTCCATGGTATATTACAGTACCGTTGCCCACCCCCGCGACGTGGACGCGCCTGGCAAGAGTTATCCATGTAGCCAATTAAAATTGCCTCATGGACCGGGTTAAGGAGCTGTCTAAATCCACCCTCCAAGGCCGGGAATATACAATATTCAATGCAAAGATTGTAAAGTGGAATAGACAGGACAAACGGGCAGGAGTTTCAGAATAAGATATGGGGAACATGTTAATGCTGTCAAACACACATTTTGGCAGCAAGGGCCACTTAATGTATAGTTTGGAACAGATAGAAATTGAACTATCACAAAAATTGAACCCAGGACTTAATTTGACTGAGATATATTTTGATAATGACATACTATACGATATTCTGACCGATCACATAAAAAACAAGTCGTTAAGAAAACCTCCTTGAACTTTTAATCAATGATCACACATGTGTTTCGCCATAAACATTTGTAATCCTCCTAGGAGCCATCCATTACACCCCTCCCCCTACTCTTCCTTATTCCCGTCCTTAGCTACCTGTAGTTCTGCAAACCACAGCATGTCTCCTCCCCTCCCCTACCTAAGTCACACGGCCTTCAGCTAAGAACACATGACCTCTCGCTAGCATCTGTAGTTCAATTCAGGAGCTCCATTAACGATAAGAGGTAATATCTGTTGCTCATCTAACTTATACAATTTGGCATATCACATCTATGCATCTTTTTTTTTTTCACTTCTCAGATTTGGACATTCATGCTTTAGTCTCCATTTTCCACTGACCAGGTATTGGGACCGGGTTGACTTTCAGTTTGGACCAGAGTGAGTTCTTTCACACAATTAGGTATTACTAAGATTATATTTTATTTTAGTTGGAGATGGATTTGGGTTTTCTTCTTTCTTATGTTTCATGTCAGAGGTCTTCCAGTGCCGACAGTTTCATTTCAGCGATCTTATTATCCAACCATGGTCCGTACACACAAGATTATTTGTGAAACAATAGGAACCAATATCAGACACCAACACTAAAGGTGATAGGACAGAAAACTACAAGAGGTTTCAGTGAATATGGACAATGAGACATTATAGCTTAACAGACCATGATCATATATAAATATATATATAAAGTTTTAACTAGGATATTGACATATGAATGATCAGGTTTCAATAGATTAAGTTTTGTAAGACATCTTATTATGCATGCATATCTATTTTAGTATTGTTTAAAATATTTGTTTTTTAAAGTCAGTGTCAGTGTAAGAATACATTTTAATTCAACAACTATGTGATTTTGTTTGTAATGCATATTTTTTAGCACAGATGACTACATATTTCAGATGGACAAGTGGTTGATGAAGGGAGCAGTGACGTCCTGAAACATGTAAAAAAAAAGTTTGAGTATTGATAGACGGGAAATTTATTACACTTGTGTATGTGACTAAGAGTTTTCCGATGATAAGAACAGTGCTCAGTCAGTCTTCTAGTATTGCATTTCAACTAAAATACAATTCGAAGTATATGTGTCCATTAATATAGAATAAATTTATCAATGAATCACATTTCATTATAATACAAATGACGTTGTAACATGAGTTTATCAATGTACCAGATGTACATTTTGCCGATGTGCATTATATTGGCCTTTTATTTGAAGTTTTTGATTCAGTGGCGTATTAGATTCGAGAAAATACCGTAAATACCGTAAAGAAAACCATACTCATACCGAAAGCATGCAGAATCATGCTGTGCCAAAATATACACACCTAGCACACACGATTAGAAAACAATGAAGGAAACACCATTACGAGAGTTGGACCATGGAAATTAGTGCAAGTGCAATAAAAGCAAAGATAAAAGGTAGGTAGCGTTACAGACATGTATAAAAATACCACAATCTCAAACTAGGAGAAGGTAAAACGTCCAACCGAAAGACAGAAAATTCTTTAGATATACATCATGGTGGCAAAAGAAATATCGCCTTGTTCGGGCAACAGAATAGAAACAAAGGTGTGGAGCATCAGCACAAAATTCGTCCGTTGACCCGGGCGCAATACATGCCATAGCATTCAGTAAAGCCCCAGTGAGTCAATTTCACAGGTACATAAAAGACCAAGCAAACATCACATAGACATCAAGCATCAAGAATAAAATGACGAAGTAGGTGCCAGAACACACAACTCGGTCACATACAAGACCTCCAATCCAGCAGCCACAGTGCCCACACATACTGACAATCTCAAGAAAAGTGAAAGGAAATGCCCTCAAACGTAGGAGTGAAAGGAAAACATGAAAGGTGAAAACCGTACTCTCACATTAGCACCCAGTTGCCAACACACAAACATGTTGGTTAAGATAAGCAAAATTTCAATGACTCGCCTTCATATACTGTAGTGTACCGTAAATAAATCACACATGCAAAATACTAGGTAAGAAATGAATGAAACTGAATACTAGGCAGGCCGAGGTATGTGATGCTTTTGTAAATGGAAATATACAAGAACTGCGAGAAGACAAAGGACTTCTCACCAGAGGAAGGTAATTGCGACAAAAACACGTCAAATTCACATCGTCTCTCACTGTCAGAAGGTGCTAAGAGGGAGACAAGGAGCCAATCAAAATACTTTAGAAATTTTCTACTCATCCTTGCCACCATTTAGTTCAGAGATCTTTCGGGCAGTGGGCCTACCTGTTTGAAGGCAAGTGGGGGGACGTCAAGACGCAAGACAACCAATCCGACTAGGCTGAATAGGGTCCTCCCAGTGCAGCAACCCAAGTCTGTTGAGAATGGATTTGAATCTCATGGAAGGAGAGCATCGAGAAGACTGGACTAGAAAAGACTCGTCGCTGCTAGAGGGAGGGAGAAACACCAAGAACTTTTGAAGGATTGGACTGGCCGTATATATACCAACAGAGGTGCGGCGGCTGAAAGTTCAGTGCAGTACAGTGTCATGCTAGCAGAAGTGACGGTGGAGACAAGGCGTGCTTGCGGTGTAAAGATAAATGTGAAAGATAAATACCGAGGACTGTAAGACATTTTCTTGCAGAGTACAGTGTAAATAAATCCAATGATAAATATTTGTTTGAAGCGTCACTCAATTAACGTGTGTGTGCACGAGTGTGTATACGTACATAATTAATTTTAATGTTTATTAGTGTAACTTCTTATACTATAAAATGCAATGTTTTGGAAAGGGCTCATCCCTTTTGTTTCTGGACTTCGACAGATAAACACGTACTTGAGGACTACCTAAGAAACATTTTGGTAGCTGGGCCTTCGGGCCTAGTATTTTGTGTCACATGCTGCTTCCTCTCCCAGGCGGCAGACTTCTTCGACACAGGAACACAAAAGTTGATCCCACCATATGATAGGTGTCTCAATTCTGGTGGTGATTATGTCGAAAAATAGCTCAAACATTGCTGTATCTGGTGCCAATAAAAATTTTCATGTCACTATGTTTTCTTTTTAGTTAAAAAAATAGGGAATCTTAATTTCTGGATGGTCCTTATATGATGTTGCAATATACTGAAATTGATAATTATGTCAGCCCTAATAATCATATACACAATGACTCATGTATGTAACATTTTAATCTCACCTTATAAATTTCCACATTCTCATTAGGACTTGTCAATTTTTCAGCATCTAGTACCAAAGCAGGTCCTAGACCATAGTCGTCTTCCTCTCGCCTGGCTGGTGGACATACACTAATAATGACTGGACATTGGGATTCATATAATTGGTTGTCCACTTGAATGTCCTTGACTTGAATCATCAGAACCCGTTGGCTGTTGGATTGGGATCCTCCCACAGTGATATCTGACAGATGTGCGTAAAGCAGTTCTTCTGGAGGGCTTCGTGATACCAAGCTGATGCCTAGACCTGCAGGTAGAGTCAGTCGCACCTAAAAAAGATAGAATATTTATCAAATAACATCAAAAGTTTCTAACAATCACATTGTTTAAAAACTTACCAATAATGTCACTACAAAATTCAAACAGGTTATAATTACCGTATATCATAGGATGCAGAAGTAATATCAATAACAGCCAAATACAAGGTGTTAACAATAGCCAATAGGGTACAAATATTGTACACACACAATATACCGGTACTTTAAATATAACAAAAACCTCTTACAAGTGCCTTATATATCCTTTCCCATAATAGTATGTCGACAGTGTCCTGTATCAGGAAAAGGTTTATTTCCCTGAAGTCTCATCTTTGCAAGTAAACTATCTGCTGGAAGCTGCATTACCATATTTGTCCTTCAATGCTAAACTGTATGTGTTTTGTGAAGTTGATATTTCTGACCCCACTGTGATGGCAGAACTTTGGTTTGGAAATGCAGAAGCAGATGGGAGGAAATCATGTGATAGTAATGGGGAATTTAATTGCGCATGTTGGAAGAAAAAGACTAGAAAGTGTGCTTGGACCAGAGGGTTAGGGCAGTCAAAATGAGGAAGGTGAAAGGTTGTTCGATTTCTGTCAAAGGAATAGCATATTGGTTGGGAACTCTTTGTTCAAGAAAAGAGAGAACCACAAGATTACCTGATAGTTTAAAGACTGGACTAAAAAGTTGGTAGCTGACTATATCCTCCACCATAGTGAAATGAACAGGAACATCACAGACATTAAGGTAATATCATCAGAGGCCTTGGATAGCGACCATCAACTGCTGACTGAGCCTGAGAGGGACTAAGAATAAGAAAGGGATGGAAAACCAGGATAGAATACCTTAGAATAGTGAAGGAAAGCATTCGAATAGATGAACCAAAAAAGGCAGAAGAGGAATGGGCTAGATTCCAGAGGACATTAGTAGGTGCAGCGGTAGTAGTATGTGGGAGGAAAAGCAATAAAGATAGATGTAAAGAACCACCATGGTGGAATGATGAAACAAAAGAGTATCACCTCAGAAAGAAGGAGGCAAAAAGAATGGAAGCAGAGGAGAGAAGAAAGTGGATGGAAGAGTAGACTAGGATGGAGGAAGATAGAGAAGGCACAAAAACTGTCCTATATGGGATGGTTGAAAGTAAAAGGAGGAATGAAATGACGGACTATATTCAAATGGTGAACAAAAGTGGCTAAGATGAAGAAGATAAGGATGAACTCAAGATCATGTGGGAGGAGTACTCTGAAGAACTCTGGAACCCAAATATAGACCCTGACGAGGAGGAAGAAATAGGGGAAGAAGAGGAAACGCAAACAGAGAAGGACTTAACGTGAAGGGAAGTGGAGGACGCAGTGAAGAAGACGAAAGGCGGGAAGGCACCACCACCTTTGAATGAGATATGAGTGTAGAGATGGTGGACATTGAAAAAGCATATGATAGTGTATGCAGAGGTAAGGTATAGAAGGCCTTGGAGAACAAAGGAGTAGTAAAGCAGACTATATGGAACACAAGGGAAATATACAATGGAAGTGTGAGCTGTGTGAAAGTGGGAGGAGAGAGATCAGATTGGCTGGAACAGAAGAATGGCTTGAGGCAAGGAAGTGCACTTTCACCATTACTCTTCATTGTAGTGATGGATGATATAATGACCAGAGTAGCGCAAGTAATTGGTGAAAGGAAGATGAAAGTAATGGTGTTTGCAGACAATTTGATGATTTGGGGAAACAAGGAGGAGGAAGTACACGAGTAGTGGAATGTATGGGATGAAAGAGTACATGGATATGGCATAAAATTTAGCATAAGTAAGAGTGAGATGATGACAACCAGGAAGAAGGAGAGAGTCACAGTGGGAATAACAATTAGGTGGGGAAAGACTCAGGAAAGTAGAGAGTTTCATGTATCTGGGAAGCATGATACAGGAAAATGGATGAAACGACAGAGAAATAAATGAACGGGGGAGACAAGCAGAATTATTCAGAAAGAGTTAGAAGCCTGATATGGAGCAAGACATATGCCTCGGAAACCTAGTTTATGGAAGGGAGAGAGAGAATCAAAATACAGGCTAGTGAAATGGAAATCTTGAGAAACAGTATTGGGCGACAAAGATAGACAGGCTAAGAAATGAAAAGATCAGAGAATTGGCAAAGGAGTAAGCATTACAGAATAGGATAGAGGAATCAAGGCTTAGAAGGTATGGATGGACATGCTAAGCGAATGGAGGACAGGAGGATATCCGAGAAGATACACGAGATGAAATTAAAGGGAGAATGACCAAAAGGATGATCAAGGGACAAGTGGATGAAAGATGTGGTGCGAATGAAAGGCGGAAGAAGACTGGACCACGGTGGAGACGGAGAGATAGTGAGAAGACAGAAGACGATGGAGAGGCTTAAGTTCCAAACAGACACGGCCAGTGGCTGGAAACAGTGCAAGGTGATGATGATGATGATGATGAAGATGATGAGTTTGGTATTGACTTACAATATTTGCGTAAATTATTTCTTAAAGAAGTATGGTGTAATGATTTGCCTTGTAATGTATTTGTAATGACAAGGCAGACCATTAAATCATATTTTTTTAAATTAACACCTGTAATTAGCACAATTAGCTTTGCTACACTTTTTACTATATTGCAATTCTGGAAGAACACACACAGCCCAAGTACCCAAAATGGTCCACCTGATCGCACTTAAATTATAGTTCACCACATATGAGTCGTCTAGTATCAAAACCGGTCAAGTCACAAAATTTACGAAAATGAGTTATGGTTATCAATTTGAAGTAGAAGTACAGCACTATCAGGCGAAACAAGAATATGCTTCAAAATCGTCCATGTCTTCATGTTACACAGCACTGAATTCTTGGTCGTGCAACAGAATGGGCCAAGTCATGCAGGCAGTGCTTTCAAAACCGGCCATGTCAAAGAACGAGTAGCAATCTTCATGTCGCAGCATTATTGTCTGGAATCTAGCGTTGTTAGATTACGTATGAATGTGATATCAGTAGGCAACATTGTTCCTTATTTTGTTTACTCTTCGAAGTCATAATAATTTGTATTTTGTTCGTTTGCAACACTGACTTCCGTATTCGCGGGTTTCTTACTGCATTGGTGCGAAAGCAATCGTATTTCCTGTGTGCTCGTATTTTGTCATTATTGTGTAGTGTAACTTGTATATTGTTCCTATTTTAATAATGATTCTATTAACATAAGTGACTCATTTTCTTTTACTGTGTTCAAGATCTAGTGAACTACTAACTTTTAATGATATAATACCTATTTTGTATTCTCCTCAGCTTTCTGATGTTCATCTTCATATATTAGGCTACTATCCAATTTAAGCAGAATGCTTTCGTTTTTATTGCATAAAAACAGGTAATTTAAATGTCAATTTATTTTAATTTAATTGCCTTTTTTCACTGGAATTTGGAATTTAAAAAGAAAAGTTTTACAAAAAAGGACTAAAATTATACCAAATTGCAACAAAAACAGCCAAGTCAAAATTAATATTAGCAAAAAAGAAGGGTTCATTATGAATCAGATTTCTCAAAATAGCAGAACTTAAATATTAAACCATTATGGATATAACTATGCAATAAAATCTTTTGTGACCACCATTGCTTTGTCTCTAGAGGTTTTTCATCCAGACTGAAAAATATGCCTTCAGTGACTTGGCCGGTTTTGATACTAGACGACTCATATGTTCTCCCTATCCTAGATTTCTCTTCCCCAATTTGGTCTACTTCGGCTATAACCAATATTTCTAAATTGAACAGTGTCTTTAATTTCTTCATATCAATAGCCAAAGCTCGCAATCCTTCGCTAAGGCAGTTTGCCAAATCCGACATTCTAAATCAGCTCAATATACTCGACCTGAGAAGCCGCTTACAATTTACTGACCTGTGTTTCCTACATAAAGTTATGAATGGTTACACAAAATGTAACATGCTCTTAAGCTACTTCCCACTCCATGTTCCCTCCCGTTCAACACGTCAGAACCATTTACACCATATACCCCGCCCACGACTTGAGGTACAGAAGCGCTCTATTTTCCACCGTCGACCTACCCTTAGTAACTCCCTTCCAAATATTGACATATTCTCTCCCTATAGAACATTCAAACATAACATTAGAAGATCCCTTTCATCCTCGATTCCTACCCCCTCACCCTCCTAATCACCCACTACCCCAATCACTCCCTGCATTTTTCCCGAGACTTGTCCCTTGCTGCCATCACTGCCAATTGTTATTGTTGTTATTTTTGTTAATACTATTTGAAATTGTTAAAATATTAGTGTAAAATGACCTATCATGGTTGTATCTAATAATTATTAAATAAATAAATAAATAAATAAATTAAAAAAAGTATCTTCTTATCTGGCTTTATATATTCTTATGTTTAGTCCCTACTAACATTACCTTTGCTTTTGAAATGCTGATATTCACACCACATTTCTGTTCAAGTTCTAATTGATTGGAAGCTTTTGACAGTCTGCCATTAGAATTAAAGTAACACATTTCATCACTTTGCCAACATTATCTTTAGCTTTCTTTCTAGAACTTTCACAAGTTATTTTAGTTTACAAAGAGCACATTCTCTTTAAACATGTTATGTTCAGCCTGGTTATATGAGCTTCACTTCTAATTTGTGCCGTATTATTTTCACCAGTTAACAAATAGGAGGCAATTAAATTGTTCTACTTAGGAATTTTACATATTATCATCAAGCATATGGAAATAATTACTCTGTGAAATTTTCAACTTCTTAAAGGATGATATAAGAAATATGAATACTAGTAGTGGGGCATCTTATCATGTTATATTTTGCCAAGCAGTTACATGAAACAGAATTTTTCCAATACTTCTTGTTACAAACATACAATACAATATTATAAGCAAATACAATCCACAGCCTGCATTTTAGTGATAATAAACCATTTCTAAGCTCTCCTTGTGTTTCCTTGGCCCTCTGGTCTGCCCACATAGCTGTGTCACAAATGCAAGGAAAAAATGTATTGTTAAACTGCACTTTTTTCTTCTTTTTTTTTAAATAAAATTTGTCCCATGACAGAATTATGAAAGAATACAAAACATTACTCTTTAAACTGAAGATATAGGGTCTTTTGAGTCCAGCATCTTACTAGTAACGCATCTGGCATCTTCAGAAGCAACAACAATGGGTGTCCAATTACTTTTGTCTAAGTATTTCCATAACAAAGAAACAAACTCGGCGATGTTAAACGTAAGTCACGAACGGTTATCTCTTGAAAATTGATCCCAATCGGGTGATGCAAGTGTTCAATGTGATAACAATTCTTTATCTATTGAAGAGGTGTGTCTTAATTGTGAAGACAAAGCACGTAGTGGCGAAAAAATTGTGAGATGTGAAGGAAATCAACTAGGAAAAAAGTGAGAGTTGCCGCGAGCGGCGAATGAAGTTGATCTCCTCAAATTAGAATTGGCCTCCAAAGAGGAAACAATCAAAATGCTGGTGGTTGATTTAAAAAACGCACAGTATCAAATAAGACTCCTTAAAGAAAGACTACAAGCAGAAGAAGATAGGCCTACTCAGGCAGACTATTTAGAGGTTAGGTCTAAAACGAATGCACGCTTTTCAAGACGTAGGCCTAACTTGGTGAAATATGGGAATGTTCCTAACAACGTTAGCTCCCAGAATCTGTTTGAAATCCTCAGCCGTTTTGATTCCCAAGTAGAAGAAAGACAAGATACCGGTATTGAAAACGAGACATCCAGATATAAGAAACCTACCCATAACCCTACTAAGAAAAGGAGACGTCCCCGTGTACTTGTCATGGGTGACTCAATTCTGCGAAAGGTAGGCCCAGTAGTTGATGATGCCGCAGTCTATTGCTATCCAGGAATAAGAACTGAGCAATTAACTAGAAAGATATGGGCAAACGAGGTTCGAGAAGACCCTGAGGTGGTTATGATTCATGTAGGGACCAATTGCTTGAAAAGTTCTCCAACACCAACTCACATTATGAATGACATGGACAAGCTCGTGGACGAAGTGAAAAGTGCCTTTCCGAGTTCAAAAGTGTGTATTAGTGGTGTATTGCAAAGACGTGACATAGACCCACGATACATTAATGCCGTGAATTCAACACTGGATTGGTTGTGTGGTGAAAAAAACCATTATTTTTTTTAGAAGGGAACTCTTGGTTACAAGACAGGGACCTTGCTTATGATGGTTTCCACCTCAATACAAGAGGAACAATGAAATTTGGAAAACTTTTAAACAGAGTTGCCAAGTTTTTACTCTCGGAAAACTAATTGCTAGAACGAGTGATGATATTTCATTGTTTAGAGAGAAGAAAGCGCTGACAACAAGTGGACACCTAGGTGAAGTACAGTGCAGTGAACATAAGTACAACTGTTTAGATGATTTCATGCAACAGGACTCTAATATAAGTGCATGCATAAACTCATTAGAATTAGGTGGAGAGGTTAGGTGTTGGTACATTAATAGCAGAAGTATTCGGAATAAGCTTGATGACATTGAAATTCTCTTGCAGATGATAGGTCAGATAGATGTATTGGTAGTTACAGAAACCTGGTTGAAAAGTAATGAGGCAGATTTTTATAACTTCAACAATTTCACAAGCGTGTTTGCTCATAGAGATGACAAAGTTGGTGGGGGTCTGGGTATTTATGTATCACACAAATGGAAAGTGAATGTTGAAAGAAAGTGTGAAATGAATCATAGTTTGATGTGGATTGAGGTACTCAGAATGATGTTTAAAGTAATAGGCCAACATATAAAAGCATTGATATTATTGCAGCATATAACCCCAATAGAAGCAATGCCATACCCTTCTTAAATTCATTTGAAAGATTTCTTAGCCAGATAAACAATAAATTATGCATCTTCCTCGGAGATACCAACATTGATATCCTAGCTGATGATCAATTAAGAAGGAAATATCTAAATCTAATAGCATGCTATGGTTTTAAACAGTGCAACACTAAATATGCTACACGACTTTGTGACACTGCAGCTACCTTAATAGATCACGTGTCACTAAACAATTCAGAATTAAGTTATAAAATATCAAATGTCAGCAATGATATTAGTGATCACAGTATATTAATTCTTGATATTTCCAAAACCAATTATAGCACGTACACTCTGTCACATAACTCGACAAAATCAACAACACACGAGGATTCTTGGGATAGGCAACACACTCCTGAAACTAATATATCTATAAACGCAGATTCCCATAATGATGCAGACAGTACTGTTAACTCTCTATATAACTCTTTCATCAAACAATTGAATCTAAGGAACAGGCATAGCCAAAGAAAAATAAACAATACTAACAATAAAAGACATACTAACTTACCATGGGTCACAGCTGAACTCCTTACACTTAGAACACAACGAGACACTCTGCATGCAAAGCTCAAAAATCCCCTTCACAAAAATAATAATGATGTAACTGTTTCGTTGGCTATGTGGTTTAATTTCCCCTCGTTGAAATGACAAATGTAATGTTTACTCCTGACTAAGATAAGTTGTATTAATGGGCGCCAAGACCTCAACGCTAAGTTGAAATCTAAATTTATATTTAACACCACCTAGCTCGGGCAGAACACCTTTAAGAATCTTTACACTCAGACCGTGGCATGATTTGATCATTAACCCAACTAACAATTGTATCAGGAGAAGGAATTTGGTCTATATCTAATGCTACCTACTGAAAGCAAAGATTGCATAGTATAAGAAATGAATTTATTATATAAAAAACAAGTAGTGGCAATTTTAATAATAATATTAATAATTTAAAATGGAGCGTAACGATTTGAATTTTACCACTAGAAAATTACGTGAAAACGGAGTCGGATGAATTACTGAATTTACTATTATTCCCAAGCTAAAAGTTACTCAAATTCTGATTATGAAACAACGAAGAGAGAGAGATTACGTAGTTCTGCGTCATTCGCGCTTACCATTGGAAATTGCAGTAGCATTTCCCTCGTACATGATGAATTACGAGAGCTTCCATCAGCCTTCTGGACGTCGCCATCTTCTTCGTCACTTGCGGAGATCGTTGTTAAAAAATGTTAAAGTTAAGTGCTTGATAATGGCGGATCCAAAATCCGTTAGCCACCTACGCTGACTCCCTGTTCACAAGAGCTCGCGTATTTCTCATGACTAATGTGTCAGTTGAGAATAGCAGTACTGAAAAGTTCGCCATCGAACACAAATACGAAGTCCATAGACTATGCCAAAACAATGTTCAAGTTACGGTCCGATCACAACGGAACCATCCAAAAGAGCGTCCACCTCGGACAAGTTTCACAATGTTAATAGCCCTTTCTTCACGGCGCGCGAACACTATAATGACTCGCCGGTACCCCCACCAAAGTTCCACTCCTCAGCTACTCGCCTCGCCTGTAGACCAATCACCCTGTGTCACGTCTCCCTTCCTTGGCTTGAGACCGGCACGCGGGACCCCCCCCCCCCCCCCCCCCCCGCCACAAACTCCATCGCATTCGGTAAATTTACCGTTCCAGTCCAATTCGCCTTTTCTTGAAACAGCCAGTTGTAAATGTTCCTCGATTTCGTCATCGCTTCACGACAAGCTTATTCCTGTATCCGAAATTTCCGATGACTCAACTCTCTCGCAATAAACCCTTAACTGAATAAAATCCGTAAATCTCCGCAATCATATAATTTACTGCGATGATGTTGTTCGTAATAAATCGCTTGATAGTGTTTTCTATAAAATCGAAAACCTATCTGTATAGTTATAATCTTTAAAGTAAAAGCTCCAAAAAAAAAGACATTAATAATAATAATAAGTTTGAATGAAAATTATCTTGGCTGAACAAGTTGCCGCGTAAACAAACATTAAATGGCTTCCATCTGAACTATTTCAGTTGCATAAAATAACCTCGAAAAACACGTTACAATGATATGAACCAAGAACACTGTAGATGCAGGAATAGTGTAACAAACTTAAAAAGAACACTAAAGTCAAATTACTACTCAGAAAAATTCAGAACATATGGAAACAATTCCAATAAAACTTGGGAGACTATCAAAGAAATCATACACAACAAAAAACCAACAGTTGAGACATGCACTTCACTTGAAATAGACAACAAAATTATCACAAACAATCAAGAGCTATGTGAATCATTTAACTTCTTGTTCTTCACAAACATTGCTGGAAGTCTAGCAAAAGCTATTCCTGAACAGAAGGAAATCCTCAGTAAGGACCACAAGCAGTCAAATTCCCTCTACTTATATCCAACAGATGAAGCAGAGGTCAAGTCCATCATCACAAATTTAAAGAATAAAAAAAGAGCTGTGGTTTAGATAGGATCAAGACAAATTTCATTAAAAACAATATGCAATCATTTATTAAAATCTTGGTTGAAATGATTAATGAGTCCTTAGTTACTGGCATGATACCAGATGACTTAAAAGTGGCCAAAGTAGTTCCTATATTTAAGGGTGGTGACAAAAGAAATCCAAATAATTATAGACCTGTTTCTATTTTATCGGTAGTTTCGAAAATTCTGGAAGAAGTGGTAAAAACAAGATTGCTTTCATTTCTGAACAAGAATACATTTTTTCATAATATGCAATATGGATTCAGGGAAAATTCTAGTACTGAGGCAGCAACTATTGACCTAATAACAATGGTACAAGAAACTATTGACAAAAATAATATGACAGTTGGGTTATTTATTGATCTCACAAAAGCCTTTGATACAGTAGATCATAAAATACTGTTATCAAAATTAGAAAATGCTGGTGTCCGAGGTATAGCTCTAAAATGGTTCCAAAGCCACCTTACAAATAATATTGAAATAAAAGAGGTTAATCAAGCAAAGTATTTAGGTCTAATCATACACAAACACCTGACCTGGATTGAACACGTTGAACGATTTGCTAAGAAACTCTCACCTATAGTAGGGATCCTAAGGAAACTTCGGTATCTTATTCCCCTAAACCTTATAAAACAAATCTACTATTCACTTGTACATAGCAAGCTCCAATATTTAAATGTTATTTGGGCTCACTGCAGGAAATCCACACTAAATGATTTAATGACTATTCAGAATAGGGCTATTAGAAACATATTTAACCTTCCTTACTGCACTCCAGTAAAAGATCTGTACATCAGAAGTAAAATTCTACCCCTCAGCATAAGTGCAGATATCCGAGCAGCTATGATAATATACAAGATTAAACACAACACAATACTCTATAGCTCTCCCTACATCTTGAACTCAGACAATCATTCTTATGGAACTAGTGTGCGAAGGACGTCGCCTTATACAGGGTGTATCTTAATTATACCCACAAAAAAATCAAGGACGCTCTGCGTGTTATGTAAAAGACGATGCCGCAATCGGATTGGCGGAGAAAATTTTTCCCTCCGAGAAAATGAGGCTACTTTGTTACTTCCGGGCGCGCGATTCAAATCTACGAACTCGCCGTATTTGCTGAGCTAGACAGCAAGCCGCTGGCCAACGCTGTGCTTCAAGCAAGGGAAGGGAGTGTGATTAAGGTGACAGAGATATGCTGGCGGGCATGCGCAATTTTCCTCGATCGCCTCGGCTTGCCGCATGCCCGCCAGCATATCTCTGTCTCCCTCTATCACACTCCCTTCCCTTGCCTGAAGCACAGCAGTGGCCCGCGGCTTGCTGCCTGGCACAGCAAATACGGCGAGTTCGTAGATTTGAATCGCGCGCCCGGAAGTAACAAAGTAACCTCATTTTCTCGGAGGGAAAAATTTTCTCCGCCAATCCGATTGCGGCATCGTCTTTTACATAACACGCAGAGCGTCCCTGATTTTTTTGTCTGTATAATTAAGATACACCCTGTATATCATTCACTCTTCTAAATACGGTAGAAATAGTTTCAAGTTCTCTGCATCACAGTCATATAATAAACTTCCTGATGAAGTAAAAAGTGCACCAACTTTGTCAGTATTTAAGAGGAAAACTATGAAAGTATTGTGGGAAAAATTCGATGCATCTTAATACATCAAATAAGTTATGTATAAGCTTAAAAATCCTAAGTGCTTATCATTTTAAGAGACCTTGGTCTAAACAATCTTAGATATAGTATCAACTTTACTAATAGGCCTATGGCCTTATTCATCAATTTGTGTTACCTTCAGAATTTTCTTCCTTGGTGTGTAAACACACATATTACTGTACAATTCATCTGTACGAGCCTATGGCTCTTTGGAATTAATTGAATAAAATATCTATCTATCTGGAAAAAAAACTCTGAAATAATAATCATTACTAGTTTTGATTCACCCTACTGACCATAAAATGATCATAACATTTCAAGATTTACAAATGAAGAAAGGAGAACAAGAAAAGCTCATTCTAGTTAGTTGTTAATAAATACTTTTGTTACTCCAACAATACTATTCCTAATGATAGTATGTTGTCTTCTCCTTTCCTGGTAGAAAATATAAATGGAGAAATAATTCTTCAGGGTAGAGATCCCCAAGATTTCCTGCAATCTGGGAACTCTTGTCTGATTATCATTAGTTGTTCACTATTTAGTTCTATAATGTATGGCAGATTGGGAATGCTAATATATATCAATTAAGATTAATTTTCTAAACTACAGCACACCCAATTTTGAGCAGTGGATTTTTAAAGTAACGAAAACTATTCAATGACTGGGTTATTCAAATTGCAGGCATCCACCCTCAAAGAGATCTTCCTTGATTGCAGTAAGTTATTTGTTTTCCAGCAACATAAACAAAGTACACAAATATTCACACCAGTTCAAAATTTCCAGAAATGTAGTTCTGAAACAATATCTCACCTTAACTTCTCTTGGATCTGTTGGTGGTATTTGCAGTGTAATTGTCCTTGGAGACATAGGTACAGGCCACTCTTGCTCCTCTGCCAGGCTTTGAGGCCACTGAAATAATTTTATTATCACACATTTACACAATTACAGTGAGGACACAAAATGCATTTAAATGTGGATCAAAATGTAGCTGCAAGTGAGTATAATATGTTACCACAAATGATGAGGCTAAATAAAGAAAACTTAAAATGTTAAAACTTAAGTAGTTGGATACTTAAGAAAAGAATATAGATTTAAGAAAAGATATGATATAGTAAATACTTAGATTATGTACAAGGGAAGAAGATTAGATAACACAGTGTTGTCCGGAAGTAGGGAGGCCTACCTCAAACCTGAGGGACGAAAAGAAATTAAATCTTGAGAGAGCCCCCACTTGAAAGTATGCTGCATCCAGCATGCAGTACATCATAGTCAAATATTTGTGATAGTGCTGATTGTTGTTTTAAGGGGCATAACATCTAGATCATCACCCCTCAATTATGTTTTGAGGATATGAACAACAGAATGATTCCGATTATGCTGGTACCCTAAAACATTTGTATATTGGTACTGTGTCACATATGATTCCCTCAGCCCAATTCAAAAATATTACTTCTCAAATCATTCATGATCATCTATTTCTGTTTTCCAGCCTAAGTCGGGTCGGAGCAAATATGACATCCCTCCACTTTACTCTGTCTGTCCACCATCCTTCCTCAACCACTGAACTATCTGAACCGAATGTGAAAAGGGCAGATTCTTCACAGGTGAGATCTATAACATAAAAACATTGCAGAAGCTTTTTAAAATTCTGTCTAGCTATCAATTTATTTAAGATTCAAAGTGAGAACAATTTGAAATATCATGTAGGCTAGTGTGTGTTCAGGGTGAATTTCTGGCTCAAGAGGTTCACGGCACTTCAGTCCTTGGCACTATGTCTAAGATCTGTACTTCCTATTCATTTTGGCAAAAGATTCTTTTAATTTCCATAACTTGAAGACCAAACATGTTTTGTAAGAAACTCAATTGTTATTTAGAAGCACATAGGCACAGATATCTTACATGCAAAAAAATGTCTGGACAATGAGCTTAAATATTCCACTGTAACTAAATTGTTATCTTTATAAAAAGTGTGTTTAATGTAGTTGGAATTTACTAATATTTTGTATTAGGGACATCTTTGCTCATCATATGAGTTGAATTCGTCTGTTTACTGAAGATAACACCAGTGAAAAAAGAGAGTGAGTGTGTGTGACAAATTACGAGAGTTTGAAGATTAGGTATGGTATAAGCTTTTTAGAAAATCATCACAATAACCATGGTGTTGGGAGTAGCACACCTGATTTTCACCCGGAGGCCCCTTGTTCGATTCTCTGCTCCGTCAGGGATTTTAGAAACTGACATGAAGACTGGAACAGGGTGCACTCAGCCTTGTGAGGACAATTGAGTAGGTGCCTGACTGTGAGGCAGCGGCCCGGTCAGGAAAACCAAGATTAACAGCCGAGGGGACGTGATGCACTGACCACGCGTCATCCTTCAATCTGTAGGCCAAATGGCTGGGCAGGTCCCGTCGTAGGCCAAGGCACTTCATCGGCTGTGGTGCCATGGGGTTTGTTTTTATCACACAATAACTCGATAGCAGGAACCATAATGAATTGACTATTATTTTAGAATAAATAATGAAGTAGCACATGACTTTTAATTACTGTATATAGAAAAGGTTTACTTTACATTCAACAGTAATTCTGAGGCATGGGGAACAGGAGGAATAAAAAGCAAACCATGTATATGGTGTACAAGCACTTCCACCAGACATTGTTCAGGCTAGATTGTAGGTTAAAAACCTCTATTCACTATGTTGGGGTGAAATTATATGAGTTGTCGAATGTACCGTATAACATGCATTACTTTACGTATCATATCCTTAGATTAATTTTCACTCGTCCAGTTTCGTGGTTGATTCCTTTGAACTGAAGTGCACCAGTCGTAGGTTTTAACTTCATACTACCATTTCACCTGACTCAGGAACTGAATGTTTGTCATCTTCATTGTTCATTTCATCCCCATCATGACACTCAGGGTGCCCACAGGCGAAAGACTTACACCAGGCCTCTCCGAAGTCCACACTTTGTCATTATCATTTAATGAGGTTACTTTTCTGAACATAATTGTCTCATGCTTCCTTTCACAATGATTTTAACCAGCAGTGGATGGAAATAACAAAAAATAGGAATGCTCTAACAGAAAAGAGATCAAAACAGGCTGAGGTACAAAGCAGTTTGTAGTGCACACCAGGACAATACTAATGCTTTTCATACCAGAAATGTCGATTAAAGCTTAGTGAAATGAGCAGTATGAAGCAGTCTGATAGAACGCATAAACACATCTGATTGTATTGTTGAAAATGAGACAACTGCAGGCTTCCTCTGCGGCAGCATCGAATATATGGAGTAATGTGTATTTCTACAGAAGTGTGACTGTGATGATTTGGTATTGTATAAAGAGGGCTGTGGCCAAAGGCAAGGACTGACGACTATGGTGCGAAAATTATTATAACATCTTTGGCAGACATAATTATATTGTTGTCCCAGGGATGTGATCTTCATCACCTTGGAAAGGTCATTAAGAGTTGTCATAACACTGTAATTTCAACAGTGTCTTATATCCTGTTCATGATCATTCTTATGACTGAAGTATAAATCTCCATATATTCCTAATATCCTAATATATTTGGGGATAAAATCTGGCCCATCCTGGTCATGAGATATTGATAAGTCTCTCCTGAAATTTTAATTCAGATCGGTGGGGCCAATTAGGAGCAATTCCCAGACAAACTAATAAACATACAGACAGGAACTTTATTTTATATAATAGAGAGAGTATGGTTCTGTAGAATCTTCAGATTATTCTTAATTCCATTTTATAAAGTTGGAATGGAAATACATCTGACACACAAGCAATTGGAACCATTCATGATGATGATGATAATTGTTGTTTTAAGGGGCCTAACATCGAGGTTATCGGCCCCTAATGAAATGAAATGGCGCGAAATGAAAGGATGTAGATAAAAACAACTCACTGCCATGGTTGAAACGAAAATGGTGTTTATAAAACAGACAGTGAGCCCCAAAAATTATGCCTTATTTGAATAAAAAGAAAAAAGGTGGATGGTAAAAAAGGATAAAACAAATAAGGCATAGTGAACAATAAAATAGATGAACACAATAAAAAACATAAAACAGATTTAACCTGAATTAAAAGTCGTAACTACAGATTAAAACTTAAAAAAGTAACCACTCTCCCTCATGAACTGGATGACGAGGTCAGCTGACGGCCCGTCATCATGGAGAATAAGGGAGAGGGTATTAGGCAGTTTAAGAGTCCCCCCAGATCGGCCAGATCCACACACTCCAAGAGAAGGTGTGCAACGGTTAGGTGGGCGCCGCAAGTACACACAAGAGGATCTTCTCTCTTTAGCAAGTGGGAGTGAGTAGCAATCCCATGGCCGATCCGGAGTCGACAGAGTACCACAGCTTCCTTCCAGAGAGATCGGAAGGAAGATTTCCACACCTTGGTTGTCTCCTTGTTGCCTCTCAGTTTGTTGGGTGGAGGCGTGGCACGCCATGCTTCCTCCCAATGCGACAGGATTGAATGCCGCAACTGAGAGTGCACATCACTAGCAGGCACCATATACGGTAGCGAGGGCAGTGCGACTGCCTCTCTCGCCGCCTGATCAGCAAGCTCGTTTCCCGCAATACCCATGTGGCTAGGAAGCCACACAAAGGTCACCCCGGTTCCAGCATTACGCGAACTGACGAGCAGGTCGTGCACACGCTGGACCGACGGGTGCTTCGGGAAACACACATCGATCGCCTGCAGCGCACTCAGAGAGTCAGTACACACAAGTAAGTGCTGGTGATCGTCTGATAACGTGTACCACAGAGCCTCTAAGATGGCATAGAGCTCCGCAGTGTACACGCCACAGGCCTCGGGAAGTGAAAAGAGAAACCGACGATCCTCAACCACAAATGCACAGCCTACTTTCTCGTTTACCCTCGAACCGTCCGTGAATAGAAGCCCTGATCCCGATACCGGCTCACCACGGACTGGAACAGCCTCCGATGGACAGAGGAGTCCGTGTCCGACTTGGGGCCGGTGTGCAGATCCAGGATGATATCTGGGCAAGAGACCATCCACGGAGGAGCCTTTCTAGGTACTCGGACGATACAGGAGACAGAAGGAAATCGGAACTGACGGTATAAGTCATCCAAGCGAATCCCCGCCGGCCGAGTGGCTCGGGCGAGCGCATCATACAGCCGGCGATTCGGATTGGAAAACAAACATGGATAGCTTGGATGAAGTGGTATCTGTCGAATAGTTGCAGCATAGGTCAGCAGTACTTGTTGGCGCCTCAGGTATAAAGGAGGTACGCCAGCCTCGGCGAGCAAGCTGACGACTGGGCTCGTCCGAAAGGCACCCGTCGCCAGCCTCACACCGCCGTGGTGGACACTGTCCAGTTTAACAAGCACTGACTTACGGGCCGAACCATATGCTACACTGCCATAATCTAATCTAGATAAAATCAGTGCCTTATAAAAACGTAGGAGCACCGCGCGGTCCGCCCCCTGGATAGGATCTGTCAATGCGAGACCTCCTCTTTCGGGAAGGACTAGAAGTGAAGCTTCTAGTCTAATAAGCAAATGAACTTTACTAAGTAGGAACAGATTGAACATTGATGAGTAAATAGCAATGGAAACAGTTTGCCAATAACAGTGGTATTTTATTCAAAAAACATCTTTCAAAAGATTAACAATAAATAAATATATAAACATGTAATGGAAATGTGACCATTGACAGGCCGACAACAAGCGAACAAGATTTCATAAGCTTTCAAAAGATTAACAATAAATAAATATATAAACATGTAATGGAAATGTGACCTCTGACAGGCCGACAACAAGCGAGCAAGATTTCATAAGCTATGAATGCCAACAAACCTGAGAATAAGTAACCACTTTGTGGCCAGTTAGTGTAAAGTAGAACTATGCAGGGTAAATAGTGAGTAACTATAGTGCTCAATAATGGCTTAAAATCTAGCCTAGGACTGCACACTGAGAGTAGGCTAGTTTATTTACAGAAAAATCAACATTAACATGCCAGTAGGGATAACATCCCGCTAGTCGCCTGATAGTTACAAGGCGAGGTTGTTTACAATTGAAATGGGAGCATTCCCAAAAACACCTTGATAGATTAAATAGAGAACAAGCCATTCACTTCGTCAGAGAGGTGAACTGGTGTTAAGCCCAATAGTTTATACAAAAACTAGAGAAAAGGATGATTTGTTTTGAAGGATAGTTAACAAGCGA
The DNA here is from genome assembly GCA_946902985.2 of Meconema thalassinum. Lineage (NCBI taxonomy): Eukaryota > Metazoa > Arthropoda > Insecta > Orthoptera > Tettigoniidae > Meconema > Meconema thalassinum. Next base: position 275,576,906 of record OX336389.2, on the reverse strand, counting down.
AAGAGAGAGAACAGTTGTTTACTCATAGCCCACAATTTAAAGGCATAATACATGCTTAAACCACTTAATAGAAGGAAATAAGTTTAGTTTAGCATGGTTTGACAAGTTATTTAAGCCATGTAACATAACCCTAAAAAAGAAAGATACATTTTTAAGTTTAGAAATGTTTTAGGTTATGATAAACACTTAGCTTGTTGGCGTTGGTGCAGAGGAATTTCCACATAATAGAAATGGAGGAAGAACGTGTTGATCACTTTTTTTCCTTCTTAGAAATGTTGAAGACTTCGTGCCCAGCACAAAACTGACGTAGGCCAAGTATCGATGTAAACTTATATAGATTTCGTAGAACTCGGTTTTGATCACTTTTTTCCGTCTTGGAAATGTTGAAGACTTCGTGCCCAGCACAGAAGAAAATTTGTTTATCGTTTTTGCTCACGACAAACTGACGTAGGCCAAGTATCGATGTTAACTTATATAGATTTCGTAGATTTTAGAATGCACTGCTGGTTTGACTAGAAGCATTTTGCGATGCATTAGCACACAGCGTTGAGACACTTTCAAGAGTTGTGCAAACAGCGTGAAGACGGCTGAAGATGAGTGACTGGCATTGTGACTTGCTGGAGACAGACAGTTGATGTAGGCCAGGGCAGGCTATATACCGGCCAACGTGCTGGATGCGTGATGTGGACAGATGACGTCGGCCAATACGAGAGCGTGGAGCTTTCTCGAAGCCGCTGAAGGCCAATCAGAGAAAGGGGCCAACTGAAAATGAACCTCGTGACCAGTATTACTTCCGGAAAAGTTCAGTATCGCGGAACACGTGCAAGCTGGTACAAATTGAGAAAAAAAGGAGAGAATGACACTGACAGGTAAGAGGTTATGTTATAATAAAAATAAGTGAACTTTGTAAATTTCACTGAAAAGTGAACACCCCCCATGATGTGCCGCTAAGAAACCGCAACATGTTGAGTTTCTTAGAACAGGCAGTTTTCAAACACCGCACGTGTGGTTCCCACGTCAATTTCTGATCGAAAAGGAGCCCAAGGAACCGGTACGCAGCAACAACAGGCAAAGCTACATTGCCCAGATAAAGCACAGGATCTGGATGGAGGGTGCGCTTTCGGCAGAAATGGACAACCGAGGACTTAGCGGTTGAGAATAGAAAGCCATGCTCCAGTGTCCAGCGTTCCACTCTCCGAATAGCTTGTTGTAGCTGTCGTTCAGCGACTGCCATATTTTGCGCACTATAATGTACAGCGAAGTCGTCTACATATAGCGACGGTACCACTGCTGGACCAGCAGCAGCGACTATACTGTTTATGGCATTCGCAAATAATGTTACACTAAGCACCGATCCCTGTGGGACTCCGTTTTCCTGTATATGATATTGCGAATATGTCCCCCCCTATTCGGACACGGAACAGGCGAAGGGACAGAAAATTCGCAATAAAAACCGGCAAGTTACCTCGGAATTTCCATTGATGCAGGGTAGAGAGGATGCCGTAACGCCAAGTGGTGTCATAGGCCTTCTCGAGGTCAAAGAAAACAGCGACTAGGTGCTGTCTCTGGAGAAAAGCGTCCTGTATGGCGGTCTCCAGGCGTACCAGATGGTCGTTGGTACACCGCGACGCCCTGAAACCACACTGGTATTCAGACAGGAGTCCCCGTTTCTCCAGGACCCACACCAGGTGCCGATTGACCACCCTCTCAAAGAGCTTGCACAGACCGTTAGTGAGACAAATAGGTCTGTAACTCACTGTCAAATTGGGATCCTTATCGGGCTTCAGGATAGGTATAATGATACCTTCCTGCCATTGCGTTGGAAACACAACTTCCAACCAGATACGATTAAACACCCTGAGCAAATAACGAATGCTCTCATCCTTAAGGTGTTTAAGCATCTGGTTGTGAATATTATCCGGGCCGGGAGACGTGTCCCTGCAGAGCGCCAGCGCTCCGCGGAGTTCCCACTCCGTAAAGGGCACGTTGTACTCCTCCGAAGCGCGGGAAGCAAAACTGAGCTGGAAACGTCCTGTCTCGCGCTTCATGGCCACGAAGGCAGGATCATAGGTGTCGGAACCGGATATATCCGCAAAACGGTAACTTGTAACCTTCACTTTCTCCGGGAGCACCGATAGCTCAAAGGAAATAATGAAAGCACCAGTATCCACGATTTGACCATTGACCTTGCGCGTAATGCGCCGGACATCAGTCACGTGACGGTGCTGCATATCCTCCTTGAGCTCCTCGTCAGTGTTCAGAATCAGGTCCCGGTGGAAAATAACTCCTCGGACCAGATTCAGGGACGTGTGCTTTTCCACTTTGACGGGTATTTCGCCAAAGTGGTCACATTGCAAAAGTTGTTCAACTTGCTCACCAGTCCTAGTCTTGAGCAACAAGCTACAGTTCCTCATCTTTTGTACTTTCTCAAGCTCACCATAGACACCTTCTATGTGGCGAGAAAACAAAATACTCTTTACCAGCTTGAAATCACCCCCATCTGTTCTGGAAGCTACCAGAAACTTGGGGGTGTTAGCACCCAGATTTTCACGCACAGATTGTTCCCAGGGGGTTGATCCCCGTAGGGAATCAAATGTTAAAGACTTGGGTGTAGGACCACCCTGTTTGGGGATTTTTCTTTTTGAACCCATGGCCAGATCATCCTCCCCGAATGCCACCGACATCCGATCTCGGGCCGTCACAGTAGGCGCTACCCAGCCAGGGCAAGGCCCGCCTAGCTTGGAAGGCATTGACCGGGGGTCCGATGTTTTACAATGCCGTATCAGCATGTACCCCTTGGCATATACTGGATTTTACAGCTCTGACATTCGGCTGTGCGGGGACCTGCATAGTCAGGCGGATACTACTGCACGGGTGCATGGCACACCCACCTTTCGGCGCGGCCGAGACCGGAACAGGCTTTCGAGTGTAGTCGCAAGCGTAAGTGGCCCATCCCCTAACAGCACGCACATTCAGAAATTTTGGTTGCCAGACCCTGAAAGCAGTAACGGAAAGAAGTGCGATATAACCTAATGAGAGTTATACCGCATGGGTGTATGTCTTTTAGAGCTGACTGTCAAACCCTCGAACGGGGACCGATCCGAGAAACCCTTTTTGTCGCCTTTTACGACTGGCAGGGATTACCGTGGATGTATTCGCTTCCTCCCACCCACTGGGGGTCCAATTCACAAACCAACGCGGAGTCCTTAAAGTATAGCCAAGGTCGCCCCTTTTAGTCGCCTCGTACGACAGGCAGGGGATACCGTGGGTGTATTCTAAACCCCCCACCACAGGGGGGTGGAACCATTCAGGTAGATGGCGAAGATATACCGCGAGTAACAAGATTCAAGTATCTTGGCTCACCAATCGCTGCTGATAAGAGATCAATGCAAGGATATCCGCAGCTTGGATGAAATGGCGAACAACAACTGGCGTCACTTGCGACAGGAGGATGAAAGATCACTTCAAATCTAAAATCTATCGTACTGTCATCCGACCTGTCGCACTGTATGGTTGGGAATGTTGGCCAACTACGACTGAGATCAGGATGCTGCGGTGGACAGGTGGTGTTACTAAACTGGATCGCATCCCCAATGAATGCATCAGGAAGAGATTTGGCATTGCACCCATTCCTGAAAAAATTGTGCGAGAGTAGTTTAAGTTGGTTTGGACATGTGCTGAGGACAGGGGCTGACACTATAGCAAAGACGGGTTACATGTTGGAAGTCGCCGGTAATAGACCAAAAGGACGACCAAAACAGCGATGGGCCGATACCCTTCACAAAGATCTGAAGAGCGTCAATCTCCACCCTAACATGACACAGGACAGAACTAAATGGAGACATCGAATCCATGTAGTGGACCCTGCCACCAGGCGGGACAAACGCTGAAGAAAAGAAGAAGAATGGAAATACATACAAATAAAATAGTACTCACCTTGACAAAAATGGGTGCAATTGCTAATTAATAGTGTGTATAAAGTGTGCACTGCAAGAATTTACCCTGTAACACGCATTGGATGTCTCACGCATTGGATGTCCCATTTTTTGTATTATCATTATTATTACTCGTATTTTCTGATTATTATTTGGTACCAGTAATATATTCTTGAATGAAGCACACTTCTATTACGGTAGCATGTGTTTCCCCAAAATGGCCTATTAATTTTGAATAAAATTCATGATTGAATACTAAGAATTGGGCATCTCAATCATTTTCTAAGCTAAAATAAGCAGCAAGCACATAATGATTGAATTTCTCAGCTGTATGAAAGTTGAATATGTTACAGAAGAAAAGTTCTAGTTACCACTAATGGTGCTGAAGGTAGCACAGTTTCCTTGAGGTCCGTAATTTGCAGGACTGCAGTCGGGCCATCCGTCATCACTCGCACAGCAAGGAAGCCCGAGCCAGGTCTCAATCGCTGTCTGTTTACAGCTTGTTCTAATGGTATGCTGGTGGTATTTGTATGTTGATATACTGGCTGCGGTGGTCCAAGAACGGCTTCACTCCCTGAATGGTCAAGGAAAGGCATTTATGAACATAACTGATATATCAGTTAGGAAAGACAAATGAAAGCAGCAACTTATCGGGTAAAAGCAGTTTAGTGCCATATCACTTGGTCCGTAATTTTCAGGCCATGGGCTTCATAATATCATACTTTCAAGTTTTCTCAGTTTCTTTTTTTATGTGGTAATTAACTGCTTTTCATCTGTCTTTTTTTTTTATTGTATCATACTGCTCTTTGTTAGTTTATCCATATGAATAATTGTACCAGCATATTAGGAAGGTGAGTTTATTCAGCTGAAACTGTTTTGTACTCAACACGGTATAACATGCTTGCAGTTGTTTCAGGAAATACACAGCTATGTTCTGATTTACACTTAACTAGTTTTCTGACTGTATGGCTGAAGTGCTAAGGCACTTTGCCTTCCCTGTCCAATATTGAGGGATCAAATCCCACCATCCCAGCTGAGCATCTTTTCTTAAAAGATTTAAAGCTTTTACAATGGTGGATAGCTTTTATTAACCCAACACCCGAACAACACGTCATGATGATGTTCGCTTGACGAACGAAACTAGTCATCCAATTTAAGTGAGAAGTGCATAAATAATTCATAGAATTTATTTCAGGCACTTAGAAATTAATTGTAACTGCCTGCTCAATCTGACTGGGTACACTCAAGTTGACCGACTGAAGAACTTCTGATAGGAACCGTCCGTACCTTACATAATATATTCATGTTATCAATTTCATTGTTGTTTCATTTGAGGGGCTTGGATATCGTAGTCATTCAGTGCCATGTGCTTGGGTGTGTTTGGAATTTATGTCTGATAACCTGTGTTATTGCGATGGCTGTATTAGTGCATATATTTGTTATTTAGGTGAGGATTGGGAAGGAGGCGGCCATGGCCTTAAGTTAAGAACCATCCCGACATTTGCCTGGAGTAGAAGTGAGAAACCATGGGAAACCACTTCCAAGATGGCTGAGGTGGGAATCGAACCCACCTCTTCTCAGTTTCGCCTCACAGGGCTGAGTGTACCTCATTCCAGCACTCGGACCAGAATTAAATTTCTTGAGAGAGTCGGGAATTTCACCTGGACCACTGGGGTGACAGCTAAGAGTGCTAGTCGCTACACCACAAGGTAGTCCATACATATATTTCTTTAGCGATTCCATAACCCCTTGCACTACAGCCCATGAAGGGCCTAGGACTACCAAGCGACCGCTGCCCAGCCATTTGGCGTGCAGATATTGGGGAGACGCGTAGTCAGCGCATCGGGTCCCCTCGGCCGTTAATCTTGGTTTTCGTGACCGGGGCGCTGCCTCACTGTCAGACAGCTACTCAATTGTCCTCACGAGGCTGAGTGCACCCCGTTCCAGCCCTAACGTCAGTTTCTAAAATCCCTGACGGAGCTGTGAATCGAACCCGGGGCCTCTGGGTGAGAGGTAGGCGCGCACCCCAACACCACGGGGCCGGCTTAGCGATACCATAGCATACGGAAAAAGAAGGGTTAGATCTCTTATGAGTTATCGTGGACCGCCGCACAGATCGCACTAGTAACGCCTGTGTCGCTAAAACTCTTGCTGTCAAGTCCCACAATCAGCAAAGGCATGTAGCTACTACTGGTTCTATCTGCCTAAGAAACTGAAACATGCAACTCAAGTTGAAAGATGATTACAGAAACTGGACACTTTGAAGTATTTTATTGACGATTTTGCTGACTTAGAAGTTGTTTGTGCAGATGGGTCATCAATATTTCAAGTACCAGTAGTGGAATACAAAATTCGGTAATATAGACAACACAATCATGATCTTAATAATAATAATAATGATGTTATTGGTTTTACGTCCCTTTTAACTGCTGTGGATTTTAGAGACGCCGGGGTGCCGGAATTTTGCTCAGAAGGGGATCTTTCACATTCCAGTAAATCTAATAATCTATTATATAATACACTAAGTTCATCCGATAAAAAAACTCAAGCTCCTGAACCAAAAGGAGTTAGAAAGTGCGTTTTGTGAGAAGCTTGCTGGCCAGCCACCACTTGTAACAAAGGCTCTGTATTATTGTTATAAAATATTCAACTTCATTCCAATAATAGCTTTATCCATCCAAATACCATTTCTAATAACTTTTTCACTATTTTTATTATTATTAAATATTTCAACTTCATCAAACAGCTGATTCTCAGTCACCAAAACATCTCGATCGGGTATGCCACCTCAACTGCTGTTCGAAATAATTATTAATATATAGATGCTAATACAGTACTGCTCAAAACAACCCGACTTCAAATAAAATATGCATCGTGTGAATATTAATCGTACCAGAATTCTAAATACAAGAAATAATAATTACGAAAATCTTTAATGACAAAAATCTATGCTGCATGAATAACGTTCTATACATGAGCAATGTCAATGTACTGTATGACAAAAATCACAACATGCTAGAAATAAAATAATGGCCAAAAATTCACTGAATCAAACTACAAATGATATATGAGGTTGGTTCCAGGATTACCTTCATGAAGTTCTGCGATGTTCTTGCAACACTGTCTGGTTACCTGGAGTGTGGTGGTTTGATTCTCGACTGCGGCAGAGTCCCTCCTTAGAACTCTCCTCTCTCAGAATGATTTCGAACTACTGCCATGCTGCCATCACCATTCCGGACTGCTACAAGACTCCCATCACCATTTCAGCTCCTTCCCTCATGTTCCTTGGATCTCAGTTCCGACACCTCGTGGTCGATTGTTGGAAGTTCTCTTCTCGCTTGAGCATGATCGCCGTGTATCTCTACTTTCTTTAACATCTTGTAGAATATTGTTATTATTATAATTATTATCATAGCTGATCAGATCTCTAATTTTGTCCGCTCACTTGTTTCATGAAGTTCATTGTCTGTCTTGAAACCCCTCCTGTATTTAAGCCATCATGTCGTTATTTATATTCCCGACTTAATAAGTTTCCATAACAGCTTGTTGAATCATCATTGCAAAATATGTCTATCAAATGCAAATTATTTATAGTCACTTTTTCTTAGAAAATAATGAAGTTCAACTTTGTTGTAATGACGCTCAATCTTCAATGAATATAGTTCAGCGACGCGTGGAAAATATTTCAAGTCCTTACGACTTCCCTGTAGAAATGTCTAAGTCTTTCAGCTATCTCAAATATGTTTATAATAATTGTCCAAGTACACCAGAGCTTTACTTAAATTTGTAGCTGCATTACTACTAGTACCACTCTTGCTGAGATAACCTATCTCCCTTCCCTGAGCATAGCAGTGAAATGTTTCAGCCCAAAAACTGCTATTTGATGTTGGCGAGCCTCTTCCAATGAGCTTGCTGCAACGTCGCTATCACCTGCGGTGTCAATATTTCAGTGCCCTGCACTAGACTGCCTGAAAGTAAGCATGTAATGTGGTCTCTTAAACCATTTTATAGTAATTACCGTAATGTTTACTTCTGATGAAGAAAGTAGTTAAAAAGATAACATTGGTATATCATGTCTGACTTAGAATAATATAACACTTTCAATACTGCTTTTCTTTCACAAGTAAAATTGTTGTCATATGAGCAAGTTAACACTTCTTCTTGTTCACAAATTACTCTGTTACTTGCACTTTCAAAGCCTAATTAGTTTTCTTGAGCTCAACTGACGTAGTCCGGCTCCATTCATGCCGAATGATGCTTGTGTTTTTCCATTTTGCTTCAAATCCCCTCTTAGCATTGCTGGTAGCCTTCTGTGCTAAAATTTTGCCGCAAGTTTGAATTTTCCAAATGTTTCCATGTATACTTGTCCCATAATGTACTCAAAATAATCATTGTCTACAGAAAAATTCACTCTAATTTTCAGGATGATCAGATCTTCTTCCTAACTTCGGTTTTGTTGCGCCAAAATTGGAGGGTACATCGCCCAAAGGCTCCAGTTCCATAGATCAACACTAGGTAGCTTAGGCCATGATAATGATTATTATTATTTCTGGTTAATATTTCTCATTTTAGCGTTGGGGATGAGGTGAGATGAGTTTCTACGTGGCAGCAATTTTCACGGCTGGATGCCCTTCCTGACACCAGCCTTGTCACAGTAAAACAAAATAACATTAGATCAAGGGGTTGGAAGAAAGCGGCCAAAGCCTATAACGAGATACCGTCCAGAAAAACTATTTCAAGAAAGTTTGTCGATTCATTTAGGGGCTTTGCGACATCATGGCCATGTAGCCCCATGTACTTGGGTGTGTGTTGAATCTGTATGATAAGCTGTGTTATTGTGATGGCTGTAGTAGTGTGTGTATTTGTAATTAGGGTATGATTTGGATAGGAGGTGGCCGTGGCCTTAATGTACTGTAGGTACCATCCTGATATCTGCCTGGCTTAGAAGTGGGGAACCACGGAAAACCACTTCCAGGACGGCCAAGGTACAAGTCAAACCCATGGATTGTAAAGATACTTTGCGAACAGAGGTAATGGCTCTATTTGGTGTATTGTTTCAGATTTCCATAAAAATAGGAAGACACGCGAATGTTTTAGAATTGTGGGCATGAACTGGAACTGGAATGATAATTCTTAGAGCAGTATTTAGTTACAAGCTCTTTCTTTTCTTACTACGGTCATTGAGATTTAACTATGTAAACGCCAGGAAAGAACGAGAAGTAAGCGATTAACTTGCTGCCATCCGCGACTTCCACAGCGCTTTCATCAAGAACTGTCAAGATAACTACAGTCTTGGCGAGTTTACCACAATTGATGAAATGCTTATTCCCTTCCGAGGTCAATGTGGTTTTGTCCAGTACCTTTCAAATAAACCTGCTAAGTATGGCTTGAAATTGTATACTCTGTGCAACAGCAAAACATTCTATACTTGGAACTTTGAAGAGACAAGCAAAGGAGTGGACTTCAAATAAACCAATGGATATATACGGTGAGTTCAAAAAGTAACGAGCCGGAGGCATAATTACAGAAACCAATACCTGTATTTTAGAAGTATTGGCCCTGGCTGTTGAGACACTTGTCCCACTGTGACACGAGGCGGTGAATGGCTGTCTCATAAAATTCCCTGGGCTGCGATGTGAACCAGTTCCGCACGTACAGCTGGACGTGGACGTCCGAGGTGAATCGTTGGCCCCGCGGAGCCCTTTTCAGGGGACCAAACATGGTGTAATCACAGGGACAGAGGTCTGGACTGTTTGGAGGGTGGCCGAGAACCTCCCATTTGAATTTCTGCAGGAGTGCCGAGACTGTGTTGGCCGTATGAGGTCGTGCATTGTCGTGGAGCAGAATGACCCCACGGGTGAGATTGCCTGGTCGTTTTGTTTTGATCGCTTGGCGAAGGGTGGTCAAGGTTTGCGAGTAACGCTGGGCATTCACTGTTGTCCCATGCGGAATGAAGTGTATCAGAAGGGGGCCATCTTGGTCAAAGAAGAACGTCAAAATTACCTTTCCTGCACTCGTGTGGATGGCCTTGCCTTTTTTGGGTGGTGGTGACCCTGGATGCTTCCACTGGAGGCTTCGTCGTTTGGATTCTGGTTCGAAGAAATGACACCATGACTCATCTCCAGCCACCACTCGTGCCAGGAACCCATTCCCTTCCCTCTCATAGCGCTGCAGATGACCAAGACATGGCCATTCGACATGCTTCCTGGTGTGGTTGAAGACTGTGGGGCACCCATTGGGCACACACTTTGCGCAAGTGCAGTTGTTCCTTCATGATGGTGTGAACACTTCCGACGCTCAATCCGACCATGGCGGCTATGGCGTTCACTGCCACTCGGCGATCCTGGGTAATGAGTGCATCAACCAGCTGGACGTTGTCATTGGTAATGCAGGGGGGTGCCCCAGACCAGGCATCATCGGCTAACGACACCCGTCCTTCCCTGAAGCTCTTGTGCCACGCCTTGACCCTTGCAAGGGACATGCAGTGTTTGCCTTACACTTGTGACATTCGGCGATGAATGTCCGTTCCCCCCTACTCCTTCCTCTGTCAGAAACCGAACAACACCTCTTTGCTCTTCGTTTGATGCCTCCATGTCACTGTTTGCAATGAGACTGGCAGCATTGGACGATTGATGCATGCTGCTGCTCGCTTTGTATCGTCACGTGACGTGCACGCGTGTCCTCTAGCGACGGGCTGTGACCTTCCACGCTCTGGTCGGAACCACACCTCATTACACATGCCACGATTAGCCGATGTCGTCACCGGTTTGCACATTCCAGCCTCCGGCTCGTTACTTTTTGAATGCACCTTATAGTAAAGAGACTGGTTGAACCCATCCATAACAATCACAGGTTTGTCACTACAGTTAACTATACCCTCTGTCTGAAAAGTTCGGTGAATGGGCTATATTACCAACGGATTGTTGGCTTACCTGAAACAGCCGTTACTATCCTTCGAAGTAATCCCCGTGGATGGTTATGCACTTCTGAGAACAACTGAACAAGTCCTGGAAACTCCTGGCATAGTCTTCTTTAGGAATAGCCTTCAGTTTGGGTCGTCAAAACTCTAAATTGAAAGCAAGAGAGAAGCGTGAATTTATTCAACCTGCCTTGCACACCTGTTCAACGGGTGGCAGTGAGAAGAGTGAATGTTCCGTGGAATGGAATGTCCTGAAACCCATCATCACGGGTGACGAGACCTAGTGCCTGAGGTACGACCTCGAAGGCAAGCATCAAAGTATAGAGTATCAGGGTCCAGGGTCGCCGAAAAGCCCCAAAGGGCCAGAGGTTTTCGGACATTTCGGACATCCAAAGTAATGTAATGGATTTCAAGATGATTTTGCTCTCGTATCCAGTGTAACAAAGAGGAATAAGGCCGTGATTATCAACAAAGCACGACAATGATGAAGTTGACAGTTAGACCAACAAGTCGCTCACAAATCTAGACTATAATGCAACAAAAGGAGGGGTTGATACTGTTGACCAAGTGTGCGCCTCCTACTCCACACAGAGAAAGTCAAGAAGATGGCCTCTTGCCTTACTTTTTCGACATCTCAACTTGGCTGGAATAAATTCACAAGTGTTATTTTTTGCTAACGATGTAGAAAAAGTTTGTAGAAGAAGCATATTTCTCAACAGTTTGGCCTTTGCTCTAATGGAGGACCATTCGAAAGAGAGATCAAACATTCGTACACTTCCGAAAGACCTTCAGCATTTCCTCTCCAAATATCGCTCAGACCCAGAGAGAATGGAACACCCATCAGGTCGTCTGGAAGATGCCATATATGTGGAGTTCATAAAAATATAAAAACAACTGTGACCTGTATCTCCTGCAAAAGACATGTTTGCAAAAAGCACAGTGTAAATGTTGTGACATGTAATACGTGTCAAGGCAGTGGTGATGAAAGTTGCTAAAGTTAGACGACTGACAATTGCATTCTCAATTGTGACCTTGAGTTCTATATTTTCTTTGCATTGTGTGTTTAAAAAATGTTTTGTTAGCTTTACATCTGGAACTTGCTGTTCTCAAAACAAATATACTCTTCAGTATAAAAAGGATATTGATAGTGTATAGCCTACTTACAATTTCCTTTATTCTACTGAAGCGATGTAGATTTCTTATGTAAAGTTTGATTGATCTATTCTGAAATTGTTCAAAATACAGTTCACTTATCATGCTATATAAATTATATATGTATGTTTTACTCAAATTCCTAGCGGGGATGTTTGTTAACTACCGTATTTATTACATCTAAGGTACAGAGTGCCGCACGCGCCTGCTAATACAAAAACGTATTGTGCGTCTGGCACAGGGTTAAAGATACACATAAACACTATAGATGATAAAAGTAAAGGTACAGCCATGTGGGCATGATGTTGGCAAAGCACGATAATTATTAAAAAGATATTACAGCAGTAGCTGATATCTTGTAGGGGGAAATGTTGCAAAGTGAATGATTTGTGTAGTTTATAATAGGAGTGGCAGACCAACATGAAGTTTGTTATTGTGGAACTGATATAGTTCAGTGATGGTTTATGATAAATAATGAGAATTGATTTTCTCAATATTGGATCGGGATTGTTTGAATGAAGGAGCATGTGACAGATATGATTCTGAATCTCATGAATGGAGTATAAATTTAAATTGGTGATAATGAAATATTTCAATTTCATCACAGATTCCTAATAATAATAATAATAATGAAATGAAAATCCACAGCCTGCTTCCAGTCTCCGACCGGGTCAGGAATGGAATGAATGAAGCCCCCAACTAGCGGCGAGGATATGAACTGTGCCGGCTGCCGAAGCCTGACGCACTCCTCTGGGGCAATGGTTAAATGAATGACCGATGAAATGAAATGATAGTGGAGAGTGTTGCTGGAATGAAATTTTGACAGGGAAAACCGGAGTACCCGGAGAAAAACCTGCCTGCCTCCGTTTTGTCCAGCACAGATCTCACATGGAGTGACCGGGATTTGAACCACGGACCCAGCGGTGAGAGGCCGGCGTGCTGCCGCCTAAGCCACGGAGGCTCTAATAATAATAATAATAATAATAATAATAATAATAATAATAATAATAATAATAATGATAATGTGATTTCAGAAAATACCGTATTCGACAGTTCACATTTTACCAGAAGTGAAAATGAGAAAATAGTATTTATTCTGGATTGAACAATTAACCAAGAGAAATAATGATAAGAAATGTTTTGAGATATCCTAACGGAATGTTAGACTTGGCTGGATTACCTTTTTTTGTAACAGAAAGACTGGACTTCCGTTAGAGACATGACATATGGGAGAAATTGTGTTATAACTAAGTATTGCTTCAAATGGATGTAATAGTATGTTCAGAAATGTAGTCATTAACCAGGGGACAATCTAGTATAACATGAATTGAAATTTTGTACGATATGTTAATAAGTGAAGATACAGGTCACCAGAATACAGTGCAGAGCAGAGCAGAGCAGTGCAGTTTAACATTTTATTATATGGGTGACAAGAATTTTAGAAATCTTATTTCAACATAATTTTTTTGTCTCCTGAAGTTATTTAAATTAGGACTTGGTGGTAGAAGAGGCCTAGATACTGTCTTTGATTTTGTTTTCAGGTACAAGGAAGTATTTCCCATCGTAACTTAGCAAGAGCCTAGCACAATGTGGATTATAGTGGATGTTTTAACAAAATTTGGATTTTGGTTTTCTTCGAGATTATCCTGATTATCGGTTGTGGCCTAATTTGTGCGATTTTTTGAAATTTTGGTTTGATGGACACCCACCTACACATCCTTTTAATCACCTGAGATATTTTGATCTACCGAGCTAACTTTTGTCTTGTCTAGACCAAACGAAATTTCAGGCACATAAAAAAACATTCTGGTAATAGTGTGTTCTTTTCTGGGAAGGTTGTGATGTTTTTAGCCAGGTCATCGCTTCTCACCTGGAAATAGGCATATTACATAAAATGGTTCTCAGTGTTCTTCAAATTTTCAAAGCCACAGCTGCTTTCTTCCAACATGTTGTCAAGTTCTATTAATTTCTTCTTTTTATAATTCATCTTACGAGGCTGGCCGCAAAACCACCCGGCAAATAAAAATTCATGGCACCTCATCCCCGACCCGGTTGAAACAGGAATAATACCGGATAGACATACATTTAATAATCCATTGTATTGTATTACCGTAAGTAAAGTAAATATGCGAATTATATTCATTCATTTTTAAATGTATGTCCATGACCTTGGCCATGATCTACTTATTTTTCCTGTATTGATTTCAAGATCTATAAAGATAATGTCCACTTTACAATACAAATTTCTTTTTACTATCACCCCACTTTTTACTCCTATAAATGATACATGTTTCGGCTATTATTAGCCTTCATCAGTCAATTAGCAGCACACTTACACTCCGTCATATTTGGTCTTAAAATATGCTAACACTTGTTTGTTTAAAAAAAAAATTACATGTAAACTGGCGTCAACGCCATCTCACGATGGTTGGACTACAAATATTCAACAGTGGTATGTGAATTTCTGCCTTTCTATTACACACAAATTTTAATTACACAAGTCAGGATAACTAATAATTTCTTCGTACACACTTTTCCTTTATTTTAACAGGATGACAATATAAAAAATTGGAGGAACAGTCGTATAAAGGAATCCACATAATCTAGGCAAGCGACACTGTGGGGTCGACCACAACTGGTGCTAGAGTGAACACGAAACTGCTCGAAGTTCCAGCCAGGAAGACAACCGGATAAGTATCAGCCTGTATTATTATAGTATAACCATAGTTGATTTTTTACAACCATATAATCACCCCCAAACAGACAAACTCCGGATTTCTATCACCATTTTAGCATTTCACCTAACATTAGATATACTACATTTAGCATACACCACAGTTGCATTACCAATACAGCAACTAAATAATTGTACATATTGTAAATATTTTTCACCTGTATTCTCAAACATAGATGTTATAGCCTAAGTGTAATGGATCTGATGATGATCGCTTGACGATCAAAACTGGTCATCCAAGTGATTAATCTCATGTAATTTATTTCAGGATTAGGGCATAACCCAGCTCATTTTGGGTACATTCATGTTGACCGACTGAAAAGCACCAAACTTCTGTTTTGTCTAGGCAAGCAATTCAGTTGGGATAATCAGGCGGCTTTTTCCAATGGGTTAAGTTGTTATTTAAAATAAAAAGTTTTTGCGGTTAATTTATATGGTTCCAGTATCAGATTATAATTGGGTTTTACTTCAAATTTACAGATACGTCACGGAAGATTGGAAAGAAAATTAAAATCTCTTATCAACTTCATTGTAAATATAGTATCGACAAAGGATTCATGATTATAATTAAGTACAAGTTTTTTGGGCTTGTAGGCCGTGGTCCAGACAGGATATCTCCCGGCGTTTCACCGGAAACTGCGTCCGGCATTATCAAGGGTTCCGCTCCTTTCCTTGGTCCGGGAGATATCCTGTCTGGACCACGGCCTACAAGCCCGAAAAACTTGTACTTAATTATAAATGCCGGCCGTGAAAGCCCAAGCTGTGATTCAAGATTATCTTTAAGAATTATTTCTGTTTTTATGGCGTTGACACCAGTTGACATGTACAATTTTTTTTAAACAAATAAGTGTTAGCATATTTTAAGATCGAATATGATGGAGTGTAAGTGTGCTGCTAATTGACTGATGAAGGCTAATAATAGCCGAAACATGTATAATTTATAGGAGTAAAAAGTGGGGTGATAATAAAAAGAAATTTGTATTGTAAAGTGGACATTATCTCTATTAGATCATTTTTAAATACTTATGCCATTTATCAGAAACATCCATGTATTCAATCCTGAGCATGTTTCAACTAGTTGCCATACTTTTTAATTTTGAACCTGTTCAATTTTTATCGTACCTAGTGACTAACCTTTAAGTACAAAATGCTAAGTTTTTAAAACTCAATATGCTATAAAATGCTATTTTTCAAAGTTAAAGTGCTACAAAATCAATGTCAAAATGTAATATATTCTCAAAAAGGGTCACCAAGTGCCTGCTGAAGAGTCTGACTTGGTGCACCTTGACGAAACCCTGCAACGGACATGGCAGGAACCTAAAAGGATTGCTGGATATGCTATTTTCTCGAATCTCTAACTAAGTGGTACTGTTTGGTGGCCATTGGCAGCATTTTCTGGGCTTCCACTAGTATGGGAATTTCAGAATGAATAATACACTCTGTCATCCGACTTTGTTGTTCAGAATGGTTCAAGAGGTATTGTGGGTAGTGAGACCAATACATTCGCACAACATGAACCCAACTGAGCCTTATGGCATGTGGTGGAGAGTTTCATTCAAACCATAGATCTTGCACTTAAAAATGACAGAGAGCTGTCAGTGGCTAATCAGAAGACATGGCTCAACATTTCTTTCTAAATAATTTATACTGTAAGACTTGAGTGAAAAGTATATATAGTAAATCGTTGGAAATTTTGTTTAAAACTATTAAACTTAGGAAGAAAGGGAAACCCATTACAAAATGTTCTTCAAATTTGCTGACCCATCTCCAGATTACTACGCAGGAAGGCAGAATTAAGCAATTATAAGCACTAACAATCTAAGAAAAGAAACTCAAAGACATGCAGAGATAAGCATTCGAAGTGCTTCATACATACACGTCTGCCAAGATGATCCAAGGCCAGCCACCCCTGGAAAAAATCAAGTGGGCATACAGATATGTATAAGAACATGCACAGGCTATTAGTGACAGTTTCCTGGACACTTAATATAACAATATTATTAGTATACAACATTCTGTACTGTGTGGCAATGAAAATGTATGTAAAGGTGGAGTTTTAGTTGCCTCCTTCGAAAAGCACCATATCTAACAAGCTTATTAAGTGCCAAACCCATTTTTTTGGGCATAAATGCTGCTTTAGTCTACCTGAAAGAGATACTAAGAATGTGAACCAGAACATCTTAATAAAATTTACGAAGTCTACCCAATTTTATCCAGATAAATTACGGAGTTCTTTTATATTATATTAACAGCCAAGGTAGAATGTTGATAACTTAATTCTCTATATACAAGGTGTTTGAAAGAAGGGTTGTACAGTACACTTCTATAGCATATAATGTTTAAAACAAATGCTAAAATGTTCACTCTAGAAGGTGGTGGTGGTTCTTTCATTTGAAGGGCTTGGACATCTAAAAGGAGCACTGTGTGAAGAGTACCCATTTATTCTGATACATACTTCAACTTTTATTACACTGTTAAATGTTTAAACCAGGGCAAGTCAACCAGCGACATGTGCGACAAAAGTAGTATACCGTATGGATTGTTTCTGAACAGCAAGAGTCAAAGTGACAATAAACTGAGCATAATTTCAATAATCTTTTAAACAGTTTTACTGAAACAAAACTTTCCTCAAACTTGCTGCAATTATTGTAATTTCTTTTAACTTAATACAATAAACAGCTGTTAGAAATAAAAGTGGCCACACTCTTGAATCAAAAAATTTAAAACACTAAGGTGATTTTTGTTACAGCGAGATTGAGAAAACGGCTGAACCGCTTGACTTTGTAAAGCACTCTGACCAAAGCTCTTGGCCTGTAGATTTGCAGAGTGTCTTTAAAAGGAAAACATATGTTACGGAGTATTTTTAAATTGTTAAATAAGAATGTCAAATATTTGTGGCTCTCGCGCATGCGCACAATGGCTTTCTTCCACGAGAGACATGGCGGACTAATGATCCACCATGTCTTACTGTGATCTTAGCTTATGAGAATTAAAAAGGGGGGAAATATTGTTTATGATGTTTCCACGATATAAACTGGAATAAAATAATGGAAATATTGAAGTATTTGAACTGGCAGTTGAGTGTGTATGCTGTTTAAATAACTTAATATTGCGCTCCCTTTCCATTGTCTGGGTGGCTCAGGGGCTAATATTGCAGGCTTTGAATTCTATTATGCAGCGTCAAAGGAGTTCGAATCCCACCTCGGATATGGTTTTTTTTATTTCCGTATTCTTTCTTGCTAGTGGTATTCAATTGTCAAAACATGTTTTACTTTTATCATTCCCAAAAAGTAACCAATTCTCCGCGATTTACGTTGCCATATACTTTTAAATTATTAAAGAAAAACGTAGGCTCGCATGTTCGCACAATCGCTTTCGCCATGAGACACAATTGGTGAACATAATTCATTTGAGGGGCTTTGACATCGTGGTCATTCAGCCCCATGTACTTTGGTGTGTGTGTAATATTCTGTCTTATAAACTGCATTATTGTGATGGCTGTATTAAAGTGTGGATCTGTAAGTAAGGTGGGAATTGGGAAAGAGACAGTCGAGGCCTTAAGTAAGGAACCATCCCGGTATTTGCCTGGAGTGGAAGTGGGAAACCACAAAAATACACATCCAAGATGGTTGAGGTTGGAATCAATCCCACCTTCCCTCAGTTTTATCTCTGGAGGCTGAGTGCACCTCGTTCCAGCCATCAGGCCAGGATTACATTTCTTGGCAGAGCACGGAACCGAACCCAGATCTCCAGGGCGATAGCCAAGAATCTAGCCTTAAGAGTGGGCTTCCCTGTGTTAATACGATTTTTGACATGCACGGGACATAGAATTCTAAAATTGCCTCTATGGTGACTGGTGAAGCGAGTCTATGCTCCTTCCAGTAGTTGACGAAGTGATTCTATGCTCCCCTGCATAATTTACTGTCATGGAAACCCAAAGGATTGTACCTACAACAGGTGATGGAAATTGATTAATTTGAGCAGTTTCATACTGTTTATATCAAAATGAAGAATGTCATCATGAGCTGTGTTTGCAAACTATTGCAAAAATTGTTGCTGGCAGGGATAATTCATCATCATCATCATCATCTTGTTCAGTTTCCAGCCCCAGGCTGGGTCTGTTTGGAACATAAGCCTCGCCACTTAGTCCTTTCTTCCCACCACCTCTCCGCTGTCACTCTGGTCCAGTCCTCGCCTCTCTTCTTGACACATTCCTCCACTCCTTTCAGCCATCTATCTCTTGGTCTTCCCCTTGGTTGTTTCTTCTGCATCTGCATCTCATGTATCCTCTTGGGAATCTTCTTCTCATCCATTATAAGGATTTTATTATTGGCGATCAGTCTCATCGCATTCTCCTCAGCAACCAACTTGAGTATGAAAGTCTCTGGACAGTGAATACACTGGTCATGTTGAACTTCTTTGTATAAGTCAAATGATTATTTGTTTAGAGTACATAACAATGAATCTAACCACGCTATTGATTTTGGCAATGGAAGTATTAATTTTCATTTAATATTTAGCGGCTCCGTTGATGCAGGAAACTAGAGTTATTGAATATGACGTTAATTTGGCGAGATATGCTACTATAAAAAACCAGTTCGACGAAAAAGAACATTGGCAGGTCATATGTAAACTACAAATACACGCTAAAACATGAGAAATCAGAGAAAATACGAAGCCACTTTTAGAATCCAATACAAATATACCATTTCAGAAACAATTCCAGATATTATGCCATACAGTGTAGAGTCCTTGACGAACAAATGTAAATATTATTCTGCATTATATTTCTCTTGCGAGAAATCAACACTTAGTTACTTAGGCCTTTGCTGTTGTAATGCTATTGATCTTCCGGAATATAAAATACCTGACAGGCTGAAACAATTTTCACTGGAGATAATATCTCAAGAAATTTCAGAGTGAATATTTGGCAGTACAACAACACAATGTTCTTTGTTTCCTTTGGTGCCAATGTTGCCGTGCCACATGAATACAGTCCATATTATTTTAAAGTTTCTGGAATATCACATCAACGCATTTCTTCCTTATATTTAAAAAATATAAGCAACGGTTCGTACGGCCAGTTGTATATATTAAAACTCCTCAGAAGCGGTAACACAACCGGCCGTAGAATGTCATCAACATACCGCTGTGCGGTCAGTGTGCCAGGAATTACTACCAGATGGATCTGGCTATCAAAGGAGATGGCACCCCAGACCATCACCCCCTGTTGTGGGGCTGTGCTGGACTCGTCACTAAAGACTATACGTCCCCAGTCATCACAGTTCCACATTGTTCGAGCACGGCACCACTGTATTTTGACTTGAAGGTGAACAGGCGTGAGTGGTAAGCGGCGTAACGGGCAGTGCGAGCGCAAATTCCTGTAGCTCAGGCATCTGTTGATGGTCATGGTGGCCACGTGTGCGGGCCACACCCTGGATCGTTGATAACGACGACTCCGGTGCTGTGACAGCTGTTCTGACAATCACTCTGTCTGCACATGCTGTTGTGGCCCTCGGTCGACCACTGCCATGCTGATGCTGATGCCTGCCGTTGCTGACCCACGCTTGCCAGCATCATCTGATCGCCGCATCACTTAGACCCAAATGTCCAGTGACAGTTCGATTCGACCAACCAGCCTCTTTCAAACTCTGACATCTGCTCGTAATAAGCACGAATCCTTCGGAGTGGCATTCTTACATCCGACGTTCAGATATCACAGTCAAATGCAACAGATACTTTGAGCATACGCTTCAGAATCGCGCCTTATATACACCTGATGCATGCGCAGTTCGGATGTGCGGGAGCTCCCGCTATTCATTCATTGGACACAAAGCTTTAATCAGTTGCATGTTCGGTCCGAATGTCTTTGCATACGTAATTTCCTTACAATTGGACAACGCCTTACCGGTGCGTCGTATTTTTGTTATACAGTGTATATCAAAAGTTTGCATTCATATACCCAAAAAATTAACACTGCAACGAAATTAATTTTAAAGTAATATTCGTTCTGCAGATACAGCACACCACACACCAATTTTCTGGTCATGTAAAAGAACTTCATGAATTAATCGCAGATCCAGTAGTTCAAAAATATACACCAGCGTTAACAGATTAAATACTGAAGATGAAAGCCAGCTACTTCAGTTTCCTACAGAATTCTTGAATTCCTTGGAATTAAGTGATTTGCCTCCACATATTCTTACTCTAAAAGTTTGGGCCATAGTTAGGCCTATGCTCCCTAGAAATCTGAAAGTTTCCCGAGAGCTCCTAAATGGAACCAGATAAATTGTAAGAAAGGAAAGAAGGAAGATTGTAGTTTTACGTGACCGTGAATCTTGTGATTATTAGCCACGAGACCTCCTTTTTACGTGGAATCCGAACTACAGGACATGGCATTTCACTTCGAAAATCTCACATGCATTGACCGGGAATCGAACCCGGACCGCCTTGGTGAGAGGCATACAGCTGGATTTGGAAATAATAAGGTCAGATAATATTGGGCAGAGAGCTCTAATCCTTCGACTTGATTTAACACCATCTGAAAAAACACTTCCATTTTCTTTTAAGAGGAACCAATTTCCAATTCGCTTGGCATACATTATCACAATTAATAAAGCTCAAGGGGAACTCTGGAACGTGTAGGTCTTTATTTGCCTCATTAAGTTTTCAGTCATGAGCAGTTGTATGTTGCAAAAACGATCTTTCGACACCCTTAATGTTGCAACAGTGTCAAAAAGTAATCATAAAAAGAATGCATATAAGAAAATCCTTCAGTAAATATTTTCCCAATTACCGTCATGATTTGATGGGTTTCAGCTAGTAATGAATTAAGTTCCACATCCACAGTGCTGTTACACAATGCATGTGCTTGTAGATGCACAGTTGAAGCCATTTCTGAAGTATGTTGCTTAAGAAGGAGTCTATACGACATCTGCTTCTTGTTGTACAGCAGTCAAGCGTTCAATCAATGATTCAAAGATAGCGAGTTTGAACCTACTTCAAGTTACAATTTTTACTTTGTTACCATTCTGCAGCAATATATATAAGATGTTTGTTTTAGAACAATACAGTTGCATTATACTAGTGTTATCTTCTTAAATTCTTAAACATTATACTATCGAATAACGAAATAAAATTAAAAGGAGTGACGAGGATTTGAACCAGACACATTGATATTGTATATACATGCCGATGTTCTTCCCACTGGGCACACGATTTACAGTACTTCTAACTGATGCAATTCAATGCATTTACAGAAACACTACAACTATTAGCCATTCAAGATTTGATTACCGCTGAATGTGGCTGCGCCAGCGTCTGTTCTTTATTGCAGCAGAACCCTTGCGGGACAAAGCGGGGGACACTGCAATGACGGACTGTAGACGGCACATAAGTCAAGCAGCATTGTGCGGTACAATCCTCGTAATAGCACAGCTAAGCGTCACAGGAGCTCATGTCACCACGGATAGTTAAAAATGACTGAGGCTACTGGAGCTGTGTCATATCCTACTAGTGCAACTGTACCTGTCAACCAAGCAGACTGACAGTGTGACATGTGTAAACAAAGAATAGTTCCCATCTCGACCGCGAGCAATCAAATCTTGAAAAGCTAATAAACATGTAATAAGAATACATTTTTTGATTACTTATTAATGCTCTACATACAGTACATTATCAATTGAGACTGTTTTGCCTTTTGGCGTCCAGTCTAGTCTGCAAGCTCCTGTTTGCGAACACGTCGCCTCCAGGATCCCCTATTAGCAGTTAGCACTGTGGCCTCTTCTGCTTCTACACCTCTCACTTTGAAATCGTTCAACACTCAAACCATCACCTCCTAGGTCTACCTCTACTTTCCTTACCTTCTACAGCCGAACTCATGAACCTCTTAGGTGATCTCTCCTCCCCCCATTCTCTTCACATGACCCCACTATCTGTGTCAGCTCATACGAACAGCTTCATCTAGCATGTTCATTCCCAACTTAGCTTTTATCTCTTCACTACGAGTACCTTCCTGCAATTGCTGCCATCTATTTGTCCCAGAAATCATTCAAACTACCCTCATATCAGTTACCTCTGGCTTATGTATCATATATCCTGCATCTAGCCAGCTCTCACTTCCATACAGCCAGGTCGGCCAAATACTGAGCAAAATAGGGAGAGTTTCTTCAAATTCTTTCTTGCAGAATACTGTAGATTGTAACTGAAAACTCACTGCATTGGCTTTTCCACACCTCGACTAGATTTCCTTCCCCATACTACAGTGTGTCCAACTCCCAGCGGAGCCGGCGGCGGACGGCATGTTCCATGCGGTATACTGATAACCTCCCGCATATTCTCTTCTTCTTCCTGGCGTTGTTCCCAATTATTTTTTGGGGTCCGCCACTCTGCACCTCGCTCTCCATTTGTTGCGGTTTGCTGCATCTATAGGACGAAGACCTACGATGCGCATATCGTCGGGTAGGATATCCATCCAACGCCTTTTTGGTCGTCATGGAGGTCTTTGTCCATCAGGCTCGAGAGCAAGTGACTTGCTTACAATGGACTCTGTATTTGCTCGGGTTACTTTCCCGTACCAACGCAACCGAGTCTCCCTCATTTTGGCTGGAATAGGGGCAATTCCAAGAGTATTGCGGACATCTTCGTTTTTAATATGATCCAGCCGTGTAATTCCCAAGGACTATCATAGCATCCGCATCTCCATTGAGTGTAAGGCTTGTTCATGTTTCTTTGTATTAGGCCAGCATTCAGCTCCATACAAAGCAACAGGGCGGACGACTGATTGATAGATCTTAGTTTTGAGGCGCAACGGGATTTTGCGGTCACAAAGAACGCCTGTGACCTGGCGCCACTTCATCCATGCAGCATTCACTCTTGCACGGGCATCCAAGACTGTGTCACCATCAGGTCTCACAACGGAGCCAAGGTATCGGAGATGTGAAGCCTTTGGTAGTGGATGATAGTCCCATCTGTCTGGGAACCACATTCAAGGTACTCAGTCTTAGTGAGGTTGAGCCGTAGTCCAAATTCACAGAGCCTCGCATTCCAGAAGTTGACCAAGTGCTCTAGATCATTACGGGTCTCGCTTGAAAGCAGGACATCATCGGCGTACAGTAATGTCCAGGGTGGTTGCCTCTGCAAATCGGCAGTCACTGTATCCATGCATAGGATAAACAAGAGTGGAGATAGTGCAGATCCCTGGTGAACCCCAACTCGAATATCGAACTGTTTGGTGAGGCCAGCAGCACTGCGTACAGAGCTAGTTGTATTATTGTAGAGGAGTTGGACCCAACGCACATAAGCTTCTGGTACGCCATGAGATCGAAGAGAATACCATATAAGCTGATGGGGCACCCGGTCGAATGCTTTCGCCAGATCCCTAAAAGCCATGTGAATTGTCATTCTTTTCTCCATATACTTTTCTATCAGAAGCCGCATTGCATGGATAGCATCAGTTGTTCCGCGACCTTTCATGAATATACACTGGTTAGGCGAGATGGTAACAATGCTACGTAAGCGAGTGTCAATCACACGTTCTAGAATCTTCATTATGTGGCATAGGAGACGAATAGGACGATAATTGGCACAGATAGTTACATCGCCCTTGCCTTTCCATATTGGTACTGTGACGCTAGTTTGCCAAGCTGACGGGGTCTGGTGGCTCGCAAGGCATTTGTTAAAGGCATGACCCAACTACTTCCATAGCTCTGCAGGAATATCATCAGGGCCTGTTGCCTTGCCATTCTTCATGGCGTGGATCGCAGTATTGACCTCGGCAGGTGTGATAGGTGGAACTGCACCTTGTACAGGTTCGGCTAATGGAATCGGTGGGTGTGGGAACTCCTCATTACAGATAGTATTGAAGTGTTCATGCTGTTACGGCTGTGAGTTAGTTTCGTCGCCTCGCCGCGCGAATCACCGCCGCCCCCGGGCTATGCTCTGCCTCTGTGTATTACCTGCGCCATTCGCAACAGGGCTACTAGGACAAAGGGATAGTCCAGAATATTCGTGACCCAGCCAGGGATGGATATCTCGAGAAGCCGGAAATCCTAGACGGGTCTGGAAGCATTCATCGAGTCACCAGCCTGCTATATAAGAGCGACCTGGCCGACGAGGTGGACAGTGTTTTCGAGCTAGTGCGCGCCTTTACCTGAGCGACAGTTGTTGGTGACGTGACTTGCGAAACCCTAGTGAAGCTGATTCTCTTGACAGCGAAGGAGTGTGAAGCCTACGGAGGAACTGTGTCTTGAGCGAGTGTGTTTTCCAGTGCAACAGAGGTTAGTGTGGTGAATTGCGAAAACACCGGGGGCTGTTTCCCTAGCCAGCGGACAGCGAAGCAGAGTGTAGTGGTGAGTGACCGGCTATCGTAAATAACTGTAGCGTGTGTTTTCAACGAAGTGTTGCAGGTAGTTCTACCGAGGCCACCGGTCCCATTAGGAGGGATTAACTTCTGTGGCTTATTGACAAGTGAAAGGCAAGTGTTCCCTACAAGAGGAAACTAGAGCGAGATACTAATTGCTTGTATTTGCTATTTGTGTGGTGTATCTTTCTGGCCTGCAATAAAGCTAATACGTTTCTTTAAAGGAACAATTCGTGTTGTGCTTCTACCCACCATAATCCAGTTAACGGAAGTGCCACTAGGGGGTGGCACGTAACAACTGGTGTCAGAAGCCGGATTACGAACTCAAGCACAAGCACAACACCTGAAGGTCCTGGTTTCAAAACCCGAGCAGGTCATTTTACCACAGTTCTCTATTTTTCCTGTGAGTGCATGCCCTTTACAAGACAACTAAAATGGAAGCACAATTGGCAGCAGTGTTAGAAAAGTTAAGTGGCATGGAAACCAAGATGGAAGCCAGCCAGAAGAAGATGGAAGACGGTTAAAATAAGCTAGCGGAGGACCTGAAGAAGATGGAAGACGGTCAGAAGAATTTAACCAAGGACCTAACTGCCAAACTAGAAGACGGCCAGAAGAAGATGGAAGACAGCCAGAAAAGTTTAGCCGAGGACCTAACTTCCAAATTAGAAGACGGTCAGAATAAGTTAGCGGAGGACCTGAAGAAGATGGAAGACGGCCAGAAGAACTTAGCGGAGGACCTGAAGAAGATGGAAGACGGCCAGAAGAATTTAGCCAAGGACCTGACTACCAAATTTCTGGATGGACAGAAAAATTTAGAAGAGTGTCTGCTGACGAAATTAGAGGAAAGCCAAAGGAAATTGGAACAGGGCCTACGTGAGGAAGTCACGGCAGTGGAAAAGAAGTTCGACGCCTTACAAGAGGGAGTTGCCGAACTGCGCCAACGCCCACTGACGGGGGTGGAAGAGAAATTCAACGCTTTACAAAAGGAAATTGCTGAGCTGAGCCAACGCCCGCCGACGGGGATGGAAGCGAGATTCAACGCTCTACAACAGGAAGTTGCCGAACTGCGCCAACGCCCGCTGACGGGGGTGAAAGAGAAATTCAACGCCTTACAAAATGAAATTGCTGAGCTGAACCAACGCCCGCTGACGGGGGTGGAAGCGAGATTTAATGCTCTTCAAGAGGAAGTTGCCGAGCTGCGCCGACGCCCGCCCACAGGTACACCGGGAATATCAGGAGCAGGACAGAACAGAGTGACGCCCCCAACCTTCGACGGAAAGGTCCCGTGGAGCACCTATTTACGTCAGTTCGAGGCAGCCTGTTCCATAAACAACTGGAACAGCACGGAAAAGGCTACAGCTTGTAACGTGTTTTTCGAGGGGATTTTACGCCACTGGCATAAGTCAGTAGGAAGCCATTCTATATTTATTTACGCGGCAAATTGTTCAGCCAAGAGAAGCTTTCATGTTAATTTATTATTATTAACTTATTATTATTATTAAGGTATTTTTTTGGAGCATTTTTATAAAATTATAAGCATACAGATAGGTTTTCTATGTCTTAGAAAACACTATCAAGCAAATTATTACGAACTACATTATCATAGAAAATTATATGATTGCGGAATTTTACGGAGTTTTGTCAGTTAGGGTATTATGAGAGAGATGACTCGCTGGGAATTCGGATACAGGCTTATTCTTGTCAAGAAGCATGTCGCAAGCCTGGGTTGCAGCGTCAAGAAAAGGCGAAATAGTCTGGAACGGCAAACGACATCATCCGCGTGCCGTGTGTATTGAGCAGAGCCTGAGGAGGGGAGTAGCGGGGTGGCACAGCCAATCAGTGGAGACCACGTAAGGTGGAAGTCGGCACCGGAGTGGGGAGCCGACGATTGTATATATCGTTTGCGCGCCGTGGAGCGGGGACTTTCTGTGTAAGACTTGACCAGTATGGTTGCACGTGTGAGTGGCTCCAATGTTCCGTGGAGTAGAGGACTATCTTTGTAAAACTTAACCAGTGTGGTTGTACGAGGGTTTAGCTCCGAGGTTCGGACCATAAAGTGATCAAATCTACAAGTATATCATCAACTAACGAAGAAGATGACGACGTCTAGGAGACTGTGGGAAGCTCTCTTCAACATCCAGTACGAGGGAAATGCTTCGGCAATTTCCAGTGGTAAGCGCGAATGACTCAGAACTACGCAATCTCTCGTTTCTCTTTGTTTCATTTTCAGTATTTCAGTAACTTCATAGCTTGGGAATAAGAGTAAAATCAGTAATTTATCCGACTCCGTTTTCACATAATTTTCTAGCGGTAATATTTAAATCGCAACGCTCAAATTTAAATTTTAAACTTATTATTATTACTAATTTTGCAATACATGTTTTATATAATAAATTCATTTCTTTTAACCATGCAATCTTTGCTTTCAGTAGGTAGCATTAGATATACACCAATTCCTTCTCCTGATACAATTGTTTGTTGGGTTAATGATCAAATCATACCACGATCTGAGTGAATAGATTCTTGAAGGTGTTCTACCAGAGCTAGGTGTTGTTAAATACAAATTTAGATTTCAACATTGCATTGAGGTCTTGGCGCCCATTAAAACAACATATCTTAGTCAGAGTAAATATTTCAAAGTGCAAGACAGAGCTAGTAAGAAACCAATACATTTGTCACGCAACAGTAAGGGCCAGTCAAACTGTTACATTTGTCGCTACCAACTTGGGGCTGAAAACCTAATAACATTTGTGGAAGGAGAAGGGTATATATTTCTGTGCCTGTATTTTGGGGGTTATTTGTCTGTATCAGTGTATATCAATATGGGGGATGAGAAAGAAAGACAGATGAGGTTACGTAGTGGTTATCAACTGGAGAGTGATGATACGAGCAGTATGTCGAGTGATGGTAGTACCGGGGTAGCGGAGGTAAATCCCGATACTGAAACAGGGAGTGGAGGCGGCCAACCAGAATTAAAAACTTTACTTCTCGAGTTTATGTATCAGAACAAAGTTAGTAGTGATGCTTTAAATGCTAAACTGGAACAAAATAATGCGAAACTCGAACAAAATAGTAGGGAAAATAAAGAGAGTAATAGGGAATTGAGCGATAGTTTAAATGCTAAACTTGAACAAAACAGTAGGGAAAATAAAGAAAGTACAGATGGCTTAAACGCCAAATTAGAACAAAATAGTAGGGAAAATAGAGAGAGTAATGAAACTTTAAATGCTAAATTAGAACAAAATAGTAGGGAAAATAGAGAGAGTACTGAAACTTTAAATGCTAAATTAGAACAAAACGGTAGGGAAATTAGTGATAAATTCAAACTGATTAGAGGTGAGATCAAGGGGGTGATGGAAGAGAAGGCTAAAGAGATTATTGCAGATGTAGACAGAAAATTAGGAAAAGTACAGGAGGAGTTAGAAATTAGAATCAGTACACAGGCTGAAAATTTAAAAGAACTAGTGCAACTGGAAACACAGCAGGTCAAAAAGCAATTGGGGGGAGAAATTGACAAAATTCAGGTAGAAACTAAAGAGGTTATAGAACAGCTGGGGGGAAGAATTGAGAAAGTCCACTCGCAAATAGTTGCAGAAGTAAATTATTTAAGAGGGAGTAATAGAGAGAGCATTAGCAAGATTGAGGAGAAACAAGCAAAGCTATATGATAAAGTAGAAGAATCAGAAGGAAACATTAAATTAACAGTAAACAGTATTGAGAGGAAGGCTGAGAAGAAAATCGCAGAATTAGAATTAAAATTAAAAGCTAGGATCAGGCAAGAAAATAGTCAGAATAGGACAGTTTTTGTGAATAGCACACACAGGGAGGTAGAACTGGGTAAGTTCAGCAATCGACAGAGGTGCCCAATGGAGTTCATGAATACTATAGAAAATAAATTCGGGGAGAGGTTGGAAAATGGTAGTATTGAGTGGTGCCAGGTAGTTGAAATTTTAGAACAAGTGTTTGTGGGGGAAACTAGGAATTGGTTTGCTGTCTACAGAGACAAGTTTACTGATATTAATGATTTTAAAATGAAATTCTGTGAAAAGTTCTGGAATGAGGTTATTCAGTCGCAGCATCGTGAGGGAGTAGTGTGTGGTAAATATAACCCTAAAGGAAGCTCCACCATGACCGAATACTTTTTAGGGCAGGTATTAGTGTGTAAATATCTGGATGGCTTGAAGGAGGAAAGTGATGTGGTGAGGTTGCTACTTAGGCACTTTCCCTATAGGATCAAGGAGGCTGCTTGTATCCAGAATGTAAAGACAATATCACAAGTAGAAAATTTGTTAAGCACATTTGATGCACTAGGGAGAGGGGGTTATGAGGACAATTTCAATAGGAACCAGGGTAATAATAATAGGCCTAATGAAGCCAGGCATCAGGAAGTTCGAGGGAACGGTGGCGAAGGGGCCAACGCTCAAAATAGAAATAATAATAATAATAATCAGCTAAATCAGAACAGAGGAAATGGCTATGGTAATCAGTATCAAGGGAGGAACAATGATTTCAGGGGAAATAAAGGGAGAAATAATGATTTCAGGGGAAATCAAGGGAGAAATTATAATGACAATAATTACAACCAGAATAGGGGTCAAGGAAGAGGACAGCCTAGTGGTAGTAATATACAGCCAAACAATGACAACACAGCCCAGAACAACCAGACCAATTCAGTAGTTAGTAGTACGACGGCCAGCTGTAGCGGTTCTTTAAGCGCGAACCAGGCTGCGAAGTAAGGTCAGAATCTCAGTCTGTAGCATGCCCTGTCCATACAATTATACAGGAACCCTATGACCTAAATGTAAGAAATGAATTATTACATGAACTAAATGATGAAGGTATTATTCAGGAAGTGGTTAGTAAGAGCCCCATAGTTAAATTTAACGTGTCCGAGGCGTACACAGATGTTTTAATTGATAGTGGTTGTATGAAGAGTTGCATAAGTAGTGCATTTTATGATAAAATGAAAGGAACTGGAGTAAATTTTGAGGAGATGCCAATTAAAAGCACTTTTGTTATCACAGCTGTTGGGAAGAGGTCTAAAGTAATTTCTAAGCAAGTTTTAGTAGACATTAAAATTAATAATCATGTAGAGAAGCAGATTTGCCTTGTAATTCCAAATTTAGTATTCAGTGTTATCTTGGGTTCAGAGTGGCTAAGTAGAGTGTCTGGTAACTTATGTTATGATGTAGGGAGTTTGAAATTTAAATGGGGAGATTCTGAAGTAGAAGTAGCGTTCAATGACCATATTCAGAGAAGTAGTATTGTAGGTGTGATTTGTACTTTAAATGAGATATCGCCAGCCGTAGAGCGGGGTTCTCCATGTTTTGTGGGCAGTGTGATTACGAACGGAAGTCTAGAGGACTCGTTACGTGAGGCTGCATTTCAGGGAAATATAGAGGATGAACAGTGTGTTCGGCTCTATGATGTGTTATGGTGTAATAGGAGAGTTTTTGAGGATCGCATTGGTATGGCCAATTGCTATACACATTCATTGAACGTTATTGATAGGTCAGTATTCACAGGACATAGATATCCTGTACCTTTCACTTATCAGAGTGCAGTTGAGGCACAAATTAACCAGATGCTTGAAGATGGGATTATTGAGCACTCAAACAGTCCTTATGTTAATTCTTTGATCACGGTACCCAAGGCCAACGGCACGGTTCGTATTTGTTTAGACGCTCGTTTGGTTAACAGTAGAATTAGTTCAGATCAGCTGAAATCTATGTCAATAGAGGAATTAATGCAAACATTTGAGGGGAAGAAGTATTTCACTTGTGTAGATTTGAGTTCCAGTTTTTGGCAAGTGCCACTTATGTACGAAGATAGACCATTTACAGCTTTTAGTCATAAATATAACCTTTATCCGTTTTGCAGGGTACCTTATGGGTTAAAGAGTAGTTCAGCAGCTTTAATTAGGGCTTTAAACATCGCATTAGGGGATGACACAGGAGAGTTTGTAACCATTTACATTGATGATATGGTAATTAGTTCACGCAGTTTTGAGGAGCATCTACGTCTTTTAGATATAGTTTTTCAGAAGTTAGATCAGGCAGGGTTCACTTTGAAGCTGTCTAAGTCGTCATTCTGTCAGTCAGAAGTGACATTTTTAGGTCATAGAGTGTCGAGTAGAGGTGTGACACCAGAGGAAAGTAGGTTTAGCATGTGTGGACAGTTAGGGAACGGGGCATCGTTACAGACACTGAGTAATATGCTGGTAGAGCAACGTGATGACGTTCATTTAAGGGAGCCACTTGCAAGGTTGGAAGCAGGTGACGCAGAAACATTTATGGTTTCCAAACGTATTGGCAAAACAGCATATGTGCTGGAGGATAGTAAGGGAAACAGGTTATACGGGACGTATAATATACATAGTCTACGAAAGTATGTGTCATAAAGTAAGTGAGTTTAGCTGGCGAGCCAGCCTATCAAATGAGTAAGTGTGGTATTTGGTGCGTGGGAGGATATGGTCTTCGAGGAAGGCGTATCAGAAGTCACACAGGGGGGTAGTACATAAGTAATTAAGAGTTTTTAAGGTACAGGGAAATATCACGGGATTGTCGGATGCTCTTGAGCACTAAAATGTCTCGATACACCAAGGCCAGAATTTGGCAGCGCTGGTGAATTCCCATTTGTCTCCAAGAGATGGGTGAGTGCTTGAACAGGGTATTTTTGCTTAAGGCGTCCACGAGACAAAAGATGGGCCATCAGAAGGCGAGACAGTCCTTCATGAAACTCATACATAACAGCACACGTGATTTCTGTTTACGGCCTCGCCATGTAAGATTTGTAAGTGTGTAATTTAAGGTAATTTGAACAATGGTATTATTTGAGTGAGGAGAACTGGTCTGAGTTGAGAACTAGTATTAAGTAGAATATGGTCTACGGGAACTTAAGAAGACAGGGCGATTACGGCACAGAAATATTTGGTGTTATATGTAATGCGCATTTACTGTTTTTTTTTTTTTTTTTTTTTCAGAAGTCAATATTAATTTCGTCTGTTATAAAGAGAGATTAAGTATTATGGTCACGATGCGCTGCCACAATAGTGTGATCGTGTGCTCAGTGATAAGTGAGATTACATTTCACCATAAGGAAGGAACCTCCAGTGAAATTAGGAAGTTCTATGGTGATATACATATATCAGAACACCTTGATGCGTGTGATGTGACATCTTATATACATAGTGCTCACACAGTAATTATTCTATTTTTCCAACATAGAGAAATTTGAGAGGCGGAAATATCCGTGGAACATTATTCTATATGAAAAACATTGGACTGGTTGCAAAGTGCAATCCATAGTGACAACAAACTTTGACGCAAAGTGCGTAAAGAAAAATTATGAGTGTATATATATGTAATTTAGGGTGATTTCATTTATGTAATGTGTATTTTGGATGGGGATTATTTACGTGTCTGGGATAATCGGATAATGGACCGTCGTCACGGTAAATCATCCGATGATCCGAGGCAAATATGTAACGTGTTTTTCGAGGGGATTTTACGCCACTGGCATAAGTCATTTATTTACGCGGCAAATTGTTCAGCCAAGAGAAGCTTTCATGTTAATTTATTATTATTATTATTATTATTATTAAGGTATTTTTTGGAGCATTTTTATAAAATTATAAGCATACAGATAGGTTTTCTATGTCTTAGAAAACACTATCAAGCAAATTATTACGAACTACAATATCATAGAAAATTATATGATTACGGAATTTTACGGAGTTTTGTCAGTTAGGGTATTATGAGAGAGATGACTCACTGGGAATTCGGATACAGGCTTATTCTTGTCAAGAAGCATGTCGCAAGCCTGGGTTGCAGCGTCAAGAAAAGGCGAAATAGTCTGGAACGGCAAACGACATCATCCGCGCGCCGTGTGTATTGAGCTTGAGGAGGAGAGTAGCGGGGTGGCACAGCCAATCAGTGGAGACCACGTAAGGTGGAAGTCGGCACCGGAGTGGGGAGCCGACGAGTGTATACATCGTTTGCGTGCCGTGGAGCGGGGACTTTCTGTGTAAGACTTGACCAGTATGGTTGCAAGTGAGAGTGGCTCCGATGTTCCGTGGAGTAGAGGACTATCTTTGTAAAACTTAACCAGTGTGGTTGTACGAGGGTTTGGCTCCGAGGTTCGGACCATAAAGTGATCAAATCTACAAGTATATCATCAACTAACGAAGAAGATGACGACGTCCAGGAGACTGTGGGAAGCTCTCTTCAACATCCAGTACGAGGGAAATGCTTCGGCAATTTCCAGTGGTAAGCGCGAATGACTCAGAACTACGCAATCTCTCGTTTCTCTTTGTTTCATTTTCAGTATTTCAGTAACTTCATAGCTTGGGAATAAGAGTAAAATCAGTAATTTATCCGACTCCGTTTTCACGTAATTTTCTAGCGGTAATATTTAAATCGCAACGCTCAAATTTAAATTTTAAACTTATTATTATTATTAATTTTGCAATACATGTTTTATATAATAAATTCATTTCTTTTAACCATGCAATCTTTGCTTTCAGTAGGTAGCATTAGTTATACACCAATTCCTTCTCCTGATACAATTGTTTGTTGGGTTAATGATCAAATCATACCACAATCTGAGTGAATAGATTCTTGAAGGTGTTCTACCAGAGCTAGGTGTTATTAAATACAAATTTAGATTTCAACAATGCATTGAGGTCTTGGCGCCCATTAAAACAACATATCTTAGACAGAGTAAATATTTCAAAGTGCAAGACAGAGCTAGTAAGAAACCATTACATTTGTCACGCAACAGTAAGGGCCAGTCAAACTGTTACAAGCTCTCATTGTAGCGCTGAGAGGGTACACCCTTAACGTCCTTCAGGCCATCCCGACTGGATCCCAGGACTACGCTTCACTAATCGCCCATATGGAGTCCCGATATGGAG
Organism: Meconema thalassinum; assembly: GCA_946902985.2. Lineage (NCBI taxonomy): Eukaryota > Metazoa > Arthropoda > Insecta > Orthoptera > Tettigoniidae > Meconema > Meconema thalassinum. The sequence goes on along the minus strand of OX336389.2, from coordinate 275,542,892 downwards.
ATAGCCATCTTCAGCAGGCCTACCAAATGCAGCTCTGGACCCGGGTACAAAAGAACGCAGAAACCCTGCAGGAGTTCGAGGTGGACATCGCATGCCTCGTAAGGCTCGCCTATCCATCAGCGCCGGCAGACTTTCTGGAACAGATTGCGACGCAGACCTTCACCGACGGGCTATGGGACTCGGACACTCAACAGGCGCTGCGACTCGCGCGCAATGAGACCCTGGCAGATGCGCTGAGCGACGCACTTGAGTTCGAGACGGCAAAACAGGCATCTAGAATGCACGCGCGGGTGCGTCAAGTGGACGTCGACGAACCAGCAAAAACCAACGAGACCAAGCCCCTGGCCGACGAATTGATGGAGGCGCTAAGCCGTTTCTTCGATAGTCGCGGCACCACCAGCAACGACACAGCCGGAAGACAACCGGAGAGGCGGCCCAGAAGAGGACTACCGACCTGCTGGACCTGCGGTAAGAAAGGCCACCTGAGCAAGGACTGCGGTGATCGCCGCCGCCGAGGGTATCCGACGGGAAATCAGTCGTCTGAAAATCGCGCGGCCCAGGGAAACTAGTATTAGCCACCCTTGGGGGGCATAGGTTGGCTTGTGACAGTCGTCAAGCCCCGGCAGTCCAAGTTCGTGTGACGAAGTTGCGGAGGGACAATAGCAGCCTGATGGTCGACGGAGCGAGCTGGCCCATGCTGATCGACACGGGAGCATCGAGGACCATCGTCAATCCCACCGTGATCCCGAGGTGGAGAGTGCAACACACACAAAGGATCCTCCAACTAATAACCGCGACTGGAGAGACTGCACCGGTACATGGCGAAGCATCACTGGAGTTCGTCATTGGTCGACGGGTGGTGAAGCATCCAGTGCTTGTGGCTGACGTATCAAACGAAGTGGTCATTGGACTGGACTTTCTGGACCAAAACGACATCATCTTGGACCTGAGTACAAACACTCTGCACTTTGGAGATGATGAACTTGCTTTGCAACCAGCACACGAGGCCATCACCGCACGACGAGTAGGGCTGAGAGAGGACGTCATCGTTCCCGCCAGGACGGAGGTCAGCGCTGCCGTAATTGTCGACGGAACTGCTGAGGGAGTGGCGGCTGTTATCGAACCAAAATATGAGGACATCCAGACAAAAGAATTGCTAATTGCCAAGACCTTCATCAACACAACATCTCGGCCGTACGTCCGCCTGTCCAACCTGAACGACTATGACATTACGGTTCACCGGGACACCAACCTAGGAGTCTGCGATCCCGTTACCTGGATTGCCCGCATCACAGACACGACGGACGGACACCTGCAGACGGATAACCGAAGAAGACGAGCACTGCCAGAAGAACTACAGAAGTTGTACCAAGGATCCTAGGACCATTTAGACGAGGAACAATCACGCCTACTTCGTGACCTACTACACGAATTCCCGGATGTCTTCTCCGTGGGGAAGCAAAAACTTCGGCAGGACAAGCTTGTACCAGCACAGAATCGACGTTGGGGACAGCGCACCGATGAGGGCCCCATTCCGACGTGTTCCGCTCGCCAAGCAAGCCGAAGTCGACTGGATGGTAGAAGAGATGAAGGAGCAAGGGGTGATCGAGCCATCACATAGTCCTTAGAGTTCTCCGGTCGTGCTAGGGAAGAAGAAGGACGGTTCCACCAGGTTCCGCGTGGATTACAGGCGGGTGAATGACGTCACGAAGAAGGACAGCTACCCTCTACCCGGGATTGACGACACCCTGGACACCATATCAGGGTCAAGATGGTTCTCCACCTTGGATTTGAAGAGTGGCTACTGGCAGGTGGAGGTCCACCCTAAGGACCGCGAGAAAACTGCGTTCTCTGTGGGCAGCGGGCTCTGGCAGTTCACCGTCATGCTTTCGGTCTGTGCAACGCCCCTGTGACCTTCGAAAGGCTAATGGAGTCCATTCTGAGGGGACTACACTGGAAGACCTGCCTGGTCAACCTAGACGACGTCATCGTTCTGGGGAGAAGCTTCGAGGAGCACTACAGCAACCTGAAGGAGATCTTGATGAAGCTACGGGCTGCCCAGCTGAAGTTGAGCCCCAGGAAGAGTCAGTTCTTCCAGAAGCAGGTCCAGTACCTTGGGCATATCGTCTCCGAGGAAGGGGTGCGCACCGAACCAGAGAAGACCGCAGCGGTGAGGGAGTGGCCAGTTCCGAAGGACAAGTCCCAACTACGAAGCTTCCTGGGACTCTGCACTTATTACCGTCGCTTCGTGAGAGGATTCGCCGACATCGCCAAACCACTACATCGACTGACTGAGAAGGACCAACTCTTCACGTGGACAGCAGAATGCCACATGGCCTTCGAACAACTCAAGCAGGCTTAGTGCACCGCACCTATTCACGCCTACCCCAGACCTGGAACAAGGTTCATCGTCGATACCGATGCCAGCGACTTTGGTATAGGGGGAATCCTGTCGCAAGTAGTGGACGGCGAGGAGAGAGTAGTGGCTTACTTCAGCAAAGCCTTGTCAAAGCCAGAGAGGAACTACTGCGTCACCAGGAAGGAGCTGCTCGCCATCGTGAAGACCATTGAAAACTTCCTCAAGTACCTGTACGGGCAAGAATTTCTCATCAGGACCGACCATGCATCCCTGCGGTGGCTCCTGAACTTCAAGCAGCCCGAGGGTCAACTCGCGCGGTGGTTAGAGAGGCTTCAACCGTACAACTTTGAGATCCAGCACAGGAAAGGCCAACTGCATTCTAAGGCCGACGCCCTGTCACGAAGACCGTGCCCCGAAGACTGCACCTTCTGTACCAGAAGGGAGGAGAACACCGGGATACAGTGCCGAAGGACTACCATGGAACTTCAAGGGAACTGGAGCCGCGAATCTTTCACGCGAGCACAAGCAGAAGATGATGACCTGGGACTGATAGCCGAATGGAAGAGGGCCTGTGTCCCCAGACCCGGGTGGAACAGTGCGAGTGACTGCAGCCCAAAGTTTAAGTCCTACTGGGCGCAGTGGGACTCGCTGATTGTAAGGGAAGGCCTCATCTGCCGTACCTGGGAGAGCACTGACGGGAAGACATCTCGGGAACAAGTCGTCGTTCCAAAGGCTATGACGGAGGTAGTCCTGAAGGAAGTCCACGGAGGATCATCTGGTGGACACCTAGGGATAAAGAAGACCCTGGAGAAGCTGAGAGAGCGGTTCTACTGGATCGGATGCCGAACAGACGTGGAGAACCACTGCGCGAGGTGCCACGATTGCGCAGCCAGCAAGGACCCAGGACGAAGACGACGGGGTCCACTGAAGACCTACAACGTGGGCGGCCCCATGGAGAGAGAGGCCATCGATGTTGCTGGGCCATTCCCGTTGAGAGAGGCGGGGAACCTCTACATATTGGGCGTCAGCGACTACTTCACCAAAAGGCCGGAGGCGTATGCGCTCCCTAGCCAAGAAGCCGCAACGATCGCAGAGACCCTGGTGAAGGAATTCGTCAGCCGGTACGGAGTACCCCTGGAGCTGCACTTTAACCAAGGGAGGAATTTCGAATCGCAGGTGTTCCAGAACCTATGCCAGCTGCTGGGAATCCGGAAGACAAGGACGACGCAGTTACACCCTCAGTCCGATGGGATGGTAGAGCGATTCAATCGCTCCATCGAGAACCATCTCCGAATAGTCGTCAGTGAGCAACAGAGGGATTGGGACAAACATCTTCCACTATTTCTCCTGGCCTACCGCGCCTCCGTGCATGAAGCAACCGGGTGAATACCGGCCCGGGCCATGTTTGGGAGGGAACCCGTCTACCTGTCGATCTTGCCTTCGGCCGACCTGGGAATGATCCGGTCCCAGTAAGCCAGTATTATCAAGAACTGGTCGACCAACTGGAGGACGTGCACGCGTTCGCGAGGAGGAGACTGCGGATCGAGACCGATCAAATGAAGACCCGATACGACCAGCAGACGGATGCCGGCGGATTCCACGAGGACGACCTGGTCTGGCTCTTCAACCCATTACGGAAGAAAGGCCTGTCACCCAAACTGCAGAAGTCCTGGGAGGGCCCGTACCGAGTCGTGAAATGGATCAACGATGTCGTCGACAGGATCCAGCGGAGCCCGAGGGCGAAGATGAAGATCGTGCATTGAGATCGCATGGCAGCCTACGGAGGGACACAGACGGACCAATGATTGATCGGGACGATCAGCATTTTAGGAAGGGGATGGTGTTACGGCTGTGAGTTTGTTTCGTCGCCTCGCCGTGTGAGTCACCGCCACCCCCGGGCTATGCTCTGCCTCTGTGTATTACCTGCGCCTTTCGCAACAGGGCTACTAGGACAAAGGGATGGTCCAGAATATTCGTGACCCAGCCAGTGATGGAAATCTCGAGAAGCCGTGAATCCTGGACGGGTCTAGAAGCATTCATTGAGTCACCAGCCTGCTATAAAAGAGCGACCTGGCCGGCGAGGTGGACAGTGTTTTCGGGCTAGTGCGCGCTTTTACCTGAGCGACAGTTGTTGGTGACGTGACTTGCGAAACCCTAGTAAAGCTGATTCTCTTGACAGCGAAGGAGTGTGAAGCCTACGGAGGAACTGTGTCTTGAGCGAGTGTGTTTTCCAGTGCAACAGAGGTTAGTGTGGTGAATTGCGAAAACACCAGGGGCTGTTTCCCTAGCCAGCGGACAGCGAAGCAGAGTGTAGTGGTGAGTGACCGGCTATCGTAAATAACTGTAGCGTGTGTATTCAAGGAAGTGTTGCAGGTAGCTCTACCGAGGCCACCGGTCCCATTAGGAGGGATTAACTTCTGTGGCTTATTGACAAGTGAAAGGCAAGTGTTCCCTACAAGAGGAAACTAGAGTGAGATACTAATTGCTTGTATTTGCAATTTGTGTGGTGTATCTTTCTGGCCCGCAATAAAGCTAATACGTTTCTTTAAAGGAACAATTCGTGTTGTGCTTCTACCCACCGTAATCCAGTTAACGGGAGTGCCGCTAGGGGGTGGCACATAACAATGCCATCGTTGAAGGATCTCTGTTGGTTTTGTTAGAAGATGCCCATGCTTATCCTTGATGTGCATGATATGTCCTATGTCAACTGTGGCACGATGACGATATCTGGCTAGCTTGTAAATATTATTGACCCCAGTAGATTCCTCTAATTGTTCGTACAATGTACTTAGTTGCTTGGATTTAGCAACTGCAACAGCGTGTTTTGCATCGGATTTGAGCTGACGATATTGAGTTAGATCAGCATCGGATCTTGTTCTAAGCCACTTTTTGAAAGCAGTTTTCTTAGATTTCACAGCTCGTTGCACCACCAAGTTTGTTTATCAACAAATTGTCGTCCCGGTTTTGTCATACCCATTACTTCCTTTGCATTTGCCTGGATGCTTGAGGTGAATTCATTCCATGTTTGTTGATCAATGTTGTCAGGAAGAGGACCAATAGAATCTAGAAGTTGCAATTCATGGCCAGGTAGTTTCCACCACTTTATACGTTCAGTATTGGTGATAGGTTGTGAAGGAGTACGAAGAGTAATATGAAAGTCTAAGATCAAGGGCTTATGTTGGGGAGCAACATTTTCTGAAGGAATGACCTAGGAGTCCTTCACCAATTTCAGATCTCTTCTACGCACCTACCAGTAATCAATTTGAGTTTGATGGCCACCACTGTTGTATGTGATGAGATGTGATGTGATAACCGTTTCTTGAAGAAGGAGTTCACCACCACTAGGTCACAAGCCTCGGCACACTATGGTATGCACACCAGCTGCATTTCGCGTCCCATGACCACAACCACCCTGTACGCGTTCAAAACCATCACGTGATCTACCAACATGACAATTGAAATCACCACCAATAAGCAAAGACTCATTAGGATCAACTGAATGTATTAAAGCCTCAAGATCACCCCAGAATTTGTCTTGTTCTTCAGCTTGGCACCCAGTCTGTGGTGCATAACATGAGATGATATGGAGTGATATTGCGTCCGTAATTATCTGGATGCTCATCAGGTGATCAGAGATACGGTTTACTCTGGTGACACTATTCCGTAGTCGTTCACAGATGGCAATTGCCACACCATTTCGGTCTGATGTTTTGCCACTGTAGAAGAGCTTGTAACCATCACCAATATCGCGCGCCTTTGCGCCTTTCCACTTTGTTTCCTGGATACAGGCTACATCAATTTTGCGTTGGTGGAGAGATTCAGCCAACTCGCGACTGCGCCCAGTTAATGTCCCAACGTTGATTGTCGCAAATCTAGTAATCGAGCCTTGCTTCTTTAGCCTGCCCCGGCCTTGGGAAGGTAGCCCTCGTCCATTTCCCACCCCGATTCTGCGGGGTCGGGGCGCGTCGCCTGCGGGGGACGCCCTAGCCTGGATACTACAATTTACTTGGTGCATCATGATACGACAATTAAATTTCGGCCGACTTGTCGCCGAGTCTGACGCCTAGCATTTTAAAGCTACTGCCAGCATATAAATTCGGCCGCCCCTAACATGGGGTACAGACGCCATTCGTAGCCACCCGCTCCGGATCAGACGCTACAACTGATATCTATCCTCGGAGTGAGGATGATACCTTTTACTCTATTAATCCCGAGCACTGGGCTGCCACATCCGCCATTTAGACTGTACCGAAGATTATCCTCTCCACTGTAGCAGCCGTTGTGGACTTCACCGTAACCCTGGCAAGGGACCCTTACAGGGTACTACCAGCCAGGTCAGTTGGTTCCAGGTTTTTTTTTCTAAGAGGTGTTACTCCTCTATCACTCGCCCCTTTTCCTGACTTGTGACAGGCAGAGCCTGGCTCCCGCATGTTCTCTTACCTATATTATTACATTTATTATTTATGCACCCAATAATCTTTATCTATATTACAGGTGGTGTTGAAAGTGGTGTCATTTAGCCTTCAAACATTCCTGGCATCTTCTAATGAAATTGCTATTCACACACATAAGTTCCTGTTGCGTAATGTTCCTAGTTTCTGTTGTTATATTGTTTTTAAGTTCATCTATAGTGTGAGGATTATTTCTGTAAACTATTTTTTTAGGGTTCCCCACAAATAAAAGTTACACACAGTAACCCTTTTGATATTACTGTATCATTAAAAATCACCTCTATATCTTGCAAAAAATCATGTGCACTATGAGCTGTGGCAGATTTATGTTGGAAGAGGCATATCTTATCCCATTATCAGTCAACGTTTGAAAAAATGGTGCGAGAATATTTGTGCGGTATATCTCGGAATTTATGGTATTGTTGAAAAATATGGGGCCTAATATTCGTTCTGCAGATACAGCACACCATACACGTACTTTCTGGTCATGTAAGGGAACTTCAAGCATTAATCACGGATTTTTAGAGCTCCAATATCTATTGTTTTGTGACGAAACATGGCCACTCAAATGAAACCATGCCTCATCTGAGAAAATTATTAAATGTGGGTCAACAATGCCACCAGAAATATTTTGCAACATCCAATTACAGAAATGAACTCTGACTTCATCACAGGGTAGTAATTGGTAGACGATAAGTCACTGTGTAAGGTTTTAATTTCAATATTTTAGTAGCCCTATGTACCGAGGATTTTGAGATACCAACTTGTTGTGCAACACGTCATACAGATTTAGTCGGAGATCGTACGAATGATGTGTTGATGTCGGCGAGTTTTCCTTCGAGTTACTGACCGCCTCATGGCTATGCAGTGTGTCAGCATGCAGTTATGAATACACCGCTCGAAGCGCACACGTCGTCTGCCAGCGGGCCCCACTGGGAGTGGGACACACTGTTCCATCCCTAGAGAATACGCAGCCAAGTACTTAAAATGTTCCACCTGCTTCAATTTAGTTCCTCCTACCTGGCATTCTATTTCTTTGTGTTTCTTCCCTGCCGACATAACCTTCATCTGTGAAATGCTGATCTTTATACCCCCGTGGCTCATAATCACAAGATTCACGGTCACGTAAAACTACTATCTTCCTTTTCTTCCTTGATCTTTATACCATACTCCCTACATTTCTGTTCAAGTTCAAACATGTTGGCTTGCTAGCTTTCAACGGAGTCTGCCATTACAGCCAGGTCATCAGCTTAGGACAGACTACTTACCTGGTTTCCACCCAATTGAATTCCACCCAGCCAGTTTATGCCCTTCAGCAAATGGTCCACATATAAAATAAAAAGTAGAGGTGAGAGGATACAACCTTGAACCAAGAACTCATCCTACCATAACTTTCACTACATCCTGATTACCACCATAAATACTTTTGATTGCTTGGAGCAGCCTTCCCTCGATACCATAATCCCTCAAGATAATCAGCATCTTCTCCCTGGGTACTCTATCGTACACCTTTTCTAGATCTACAAAAAACAAACACAGATATCTATTTCTCTCATAGCATTTCTCTATAACTTGGTGCATACTAAAAATTTGATCTTGACATCCTCGTTGTGGTCTAAAGCCATCTTACTCTTGGCCAATGATCGAGCTCTCCTCTCTATAATGCCTGAGTACACTTTGCCTGGGACACTTTTCAAAGAAATGCCCTTTTGCAATCTTTTAAGTTACCTTGCTTATAAATGGGGCGATTACTGCTTTTGTCCAGTCAGAGGGCACCTTTTCTAAAACCCATGACAATTTGTTTATCCTATTGCAACCATTTCAGCCCTGCTTTTCCACTATTCTTTAACATTTCAAGCCAAAATTCATCTACCTCTGCCGCTTTGTGTAGTTTATTTATCACCCCCTCTACTTCCTCAACTGTGATCCTGTTGCTGTTCTCATTCTCCTACTGCATAATCTCAAAATTTGCCACATTGCCAGATAAGTCTCCATTAACATTTAGCAAGTTTTAGAAGTATTTTTGCCATCTTCCTAGTGCTTGCTTGGTACGAGTTTCCCTGAATTATCCAGAACACTGCTTATTTCTCCTTTTCCTCCACTTCTTAACATTCTTTACATGTATAACACTCCAGAAAAGTTTTCCAGCCACTTAACCTAACTTTTCTAATTTATCACCAAATTTGTCCCACGATTACCTTTTGGACTCTACTATTATTTGTTTGGTTCTGCCCCTTTCCACTACCATATAGCCTATCCCTAGAAAGAAGAAAATAGGTATATTTTATGACAATAATATTTAAAGTTAGAGTTGCAGCAGCAGTATTATTTGTAACTTATATCCAAAGCAATGAATAAGGAATTATTTTATGGATAAAGTTGCTCTCAATGCTGGTTATAGCAAAAAAAAATCTGGTTCTGAGGTCAAGATTATGAACTATATATATATTTTTTTTTTAAACTTTGGAATTTATGATTTCAAATAATAGGAATTATTTTATGGATAAAGTTGCTCTCAATGCTGGTTATAGCACAAAAAAAAAATCTGGTTCTGAGGTCAAGATTATGAACTATATATATATATTTTTTTAAACTTTGGAATTTATGATTTCAAATAATACGGTTATTATTAAGACTCTAAATGTATTTAGTTTGTTAATTTTTAATTCTAAAAGTGATTATTAATTATATCATCATAGTGAATAGCCATTATTTTAAGACCATGTACAAGCTAAAATTCTTGGAGAAACATCATTTCTGCCCAAAACTTTGACTGACAGAAGGTCAGGAAGAGAGTGTGTTACAAGCTGTGATTCAACTTGGTTGTTTGCCATCCAAGGCAGCTAGGTGTTTTCAGATTTCAGAGAGGACTGATAGGAGATGGAATCAAAATTATCGATGTTTGGGAATTTTCAGCAAAAAAAAAAAAAAACAACACTGGGAGAGGTAGGAGAGGTAGGAGAGGTAGGAGAGGTAAAAGGAAAATTTCACCACAATAAGAAGCCAGATTAGTGGAAGAGACTGAAACGAATCCCTTCCATACTGCTGCTACTTTGATAACAGTTGTCAACTTTCCTGACCACGGCCAGACCGTGGGAAATAATTTAAGGGCTGCCAATTTGAGGCCTTAATGTGTCAGTCCTTTTGGACTAGAGGGTTGTAAACATTATAAAAGACTGATATATTGTCTGCGCCTGCATGTCCGGAGTCACCAGTAACAAGCGCACACAGATCTAAGGCAGGAAAACAGGTAGTAGTCTTTCAAGACACGAATGACGCTGAACGTGGCTGCGCCAGCGTTTGTTGTTTATAGCAGCAGGACCCTTGCAGGACGAAGAGGGAGACACAGCGATGATGGAGCGCTGTCTGCACATAAATCAAGCAGCATTGTACGCACTACTTGTGCTAGACAGAAATTATATTGTGAACAGAAAAATAATGGGCGAATTAAGAATGGTGTGTTTCTAATGGTTTTGCAACAGCACAGCTAAGTGTAACAGGAGCACATGACAACATTGACAGACTACTGGAGCCGAGTCATTTTCTACCCACGTGACTGCACTTGTCAAACAAGCAGGCTGACAGCATAACATAAGTAAACGAAGAATAGTTCCCACCTCGACCACCGGCACTCTTCTTTCATACATTACATATTTATACGTTTCATACACTTACTCTTTTCTTCTTGGTCCCAGCAAAATCCCTATACTTTCCATGTTAATTTATTTCAGATATATGTTTTATGTTTATTAGTTTTTCACACTTACACGATCATATTTTAAGTCCCTGGCAAACAAGCTTAGTATTTCTTCTACTGGTATAAATGGTAGAAGGCGTCAACAACAAAATTGCATCCGCATTGACATCTCTGCAGTAGAAGAAACTGAAATAATAAGATTGTTTGCCAAAATCAATCAATATATATACTGTATATGGATACCAAATCAACAGGAAACATCACCTTGCGAACGCAATATGGAAAAATCTCGCAGGTCACTCACTTCAAATATTTAGGAGAAGCCATCCAACCCACAGGATTGAACACAATTTCTAATGCAGATAGAATAGTAAAATTGCAGAAGGCGTACAAGATGACATGGAATCATTATAACAAAAGAGCAGTATCTCGCAATGCAAAATTGCGCCATTATAACACAGTTGTCTTGCCTGAAGCCTAGTATGCGGCAGAAACAACCGTCATTAGAGGAATGACAAGAATTCATGATATTGAGAAACAGGAACGAAAAATTCTTAGGAAAATCCATGGCGCTGTTTTCCGTAATGGAATTTGGGTCAGGAGACCAACAAAGGAACTTTATGAAAATACAGACACCATTGTAGATAAATTTAGGAAGAGACGTCTGCAGTTCTATGGACACATATATAGGATGGATGAGAACAGACTCACTAAGAAGATTTTCAATATCGTGAATGCAAGTAAATTAAAGACCAGTTGGATTAAAGAAGTACATGAAGACATGGAATTACTTAAAATCTCTGAAGACGACATTAAGGACAGAGAACAATTTAGAAATAAAATCAGAAACACGAAAATTGTACAAGTTTCAAGGAAAGATACATCAGGGAAAAAATGGACAGAGGAAAGGAAGAAAAAGCACAGTGAACTAATGAAGAGGTTTTGGGAAGAAAAGAAGAGAGGAAAAGGAAGTGAAGCTGTGATTGGCTCAAGTTCTCACGCTCTCCTGAAGGGGAATAATCGGAAATAATAATAATATATACACATATATATACACACACAACTAAAATAGGCTGTCTGACAATACCCTAGGCTAAATTAGATATTTTTAACAAAGAAGAAAATGATGATAAAATGACACAACTTAGTAAACAATTCAAGCTCCCTACTAATTATATTGGACATGCTGGAAAACCATAAGAATAATATTTGAATAAGTAGTTCTAGTGTTCTTTAATATTTAAGACCTCAAGGACTTAAGAATGTGTTGAGAAGATTAAGTGACTTTTAGAATTTCTAAAATTTACATCAGAAGGCCTTAGGATTTTATATAAAGAATTTTAATGTTTAAATTGTTTAATTGCTGAAGATGAGCTAAAAAATAAAGGAAGCTCAAAACATGTCCAAATAAACTGCAGTAAGGATAAATAAATTGCATTGACTAGGCAGACAGAACCTAACAAATTGTTTTATTGCATCAGCATGATCTTTCGTTCAAAAAGAATTTATGGGATCGATCCACTATACTAGCGGCGCTCAGACACACCTTGCCACACTCTCCATTAACCGCCTCTGCCACCAAGACAACATTCGTTTTACTCGCTATAAGTGTCGCCACAAAGACTTCCAGCTCGAATGATAGTATCTGTGCCGAAGTCTTCAATCATGGTTTATCGAGTTCATTTAGCTTTCTACTATTACAGATCACGTGGCATAACTAGGGATTGGAATTTTTCGGTGATTTCAGAGTGAAGAAAGCGGTATTTTAAAGTGGCAAATTCGGTGGTTTCAAGTGCACTTTTCGGTACTTCCTAAATCATAAATTTTAGGCGGGATTTTTTAAATATCATGGATAACATGCATAACATAACACATTTCAGTCATCCTTCAAAGTATACTTCAGTGAAGAGATCCAAATTCTCTTGTGACAAACGGTGATGCATATCACTTAACGTGCTACTGTAAGCTGAAAAACAAACGTTCACAGCGTTTCAACAGGGGATCCAAATGGTTTTCAACACAGATTCTGAGAACTTTGGAAATACAAATGTCATTTCTTGCAAAATTCCAACAATGTCTGTCTTGGTCCTGTCATGCGTCTGCTTCTTGATTAAAGTTTGCAGTTCTTTGTATCCTCTTAACACCTCACTTTCTTCCAGTGTTCCACAGAATGGCAACGTCTTAATTTTCTTTGCAATGTCCTCATTGAAGTTCATTGGAACTATTTCTGCTGGATCAAACGCACACATTTGTAAATCCTGTTCCCAGGGTCAACAGATCTCAAGCTGATTAATTTTCCAATAGCATAGGACCCAGCATTTACTAAAACTGAATGTATTTTCCCTCTTTTTAACACATTTCCACAACCCTCCAACTGCTCCTTAATGTTGGTACCGTACTTTTAGAAACAGCAAGTTTAAGGGCTTGCTGAATTCTCCGTAGATGTCCATCAAGAAGGTGAACAGTTGGATGTGGCCTTCTAATAAGGGGATGAGTTCAGTGATGTCTGTGCCAAATTCTTTGAATCTCAAGTATTTCGTCATGTGAAACATTGTTGAGAAAATCAACACCAGAGTTATCAGTCCCTACTACTTCAATATATATTTCAAGTACTCTGACAGGCACACTACAGAATGAAACCAAGAAGACCACCTGGTTAATACTGGTTCAAGAAACAGTGGCACATTTTGATCTGGATACTTGCCATCTAGATATTCAAGTCTGAAAGACGCACTATATGACGCCACGCATCGAGTAGGTACTAGGATGAAGGGGCAGATGACCTTGCTGTTCCGGTCCTTAAAACCTCAATAACTAAGTACTGTAACTTACTAGGATGACTTCCCAGATTGATCGAGATCGCTGTATGCAGAAAGTGAGGCCCGCTATCTATAGTTAAGTTTCCAATCTTTCCGTGTTTGTTGGATGCTCTCCATGCAGTCAAGTCATGGGAGAAGATTACCGCTACTACACTCGCACAAAAACAAGCGTTTGTCGGCTTCTGTGACAACGATATTTTAAACGGGCAAGGTGGTCTCACTACGATGACATTAGGGCAAAACCTGGATGAATGTCAAGATGCAGAAGAAAGTGAGATCCAGTAGTTAGACTTCGATAAAGACAATCATGTTTTCAGACATGAGGATATTGTATGGAATTTGACTGTCGGTGCGGTAAACTGAGATCCAGTACATATAGAGTGCAGGAGTGATGCAACGGAAATCCCGAAAGTTCCCACAGTCAACTAGTGTGTCTATAGTCACACTTATCTCTTATATAGAAAATCAAGATGAATTTTCATTCTCATATATTGTTTTCTTCAGAATTATACAATCTAAAATTAGAAAAAATAAACCATCAAAGAAACAATAAGTGAAGACAGTCATTTTTCTTAGTTTTTAATATTGGTAAAATCCACATAGTGTGTCTTACAATACTGTGTTATAAAGTATTATATTTATTTTTTTGCATGTTCATAAAATACATTTCAATATTTTTAACCAATAGTTTTCTCTTTGCTAGGCTTAAAAACATTACTGTGAATAATTTGCAGTTTTCAATAATTCGCGGAAATTCGTGCATTAATTGCCGCGAATTATCGGAAGTGCACTGTAAAGAAAACGAAAAAAGCTAAAATTCACGTTTTCATGCGAAATTCATGCATATTTCACGAAATTCACGTCTTCACGCGAAATTCGCGAAATTTTGCGACTTCAAAAACCATTTTTTTCGCCATTTTTAGGGTTATTAAAATACATTACCATCTGTGTATTACTTCATTGAATAATTCGCAAATTTTTCCTATCCCTAGGCATACCGGTAACCTATTAATTCGACCAAATTATGTGTATGTGTGTTGTTTCAAGGAGCAAGAAATCACATGTTTGTTCAATGGTCCATAGTATTGAGCAGGGTTGTGTGCACGCCACAGTGCAATATCGACTATCGGGAGAAATGTAATGTTAGTTGGGTTTCATAAAACTAAGTAAGGAGGGGCTGGTGAACCACTCGGTATACAGTATATACAAAATTACAAGATATCCTGCCAAATATGATTGGGCATAAATTCGTGTTGACCGACTGAAAGTTATTACGGTAATCATTTCCTTGGATGGATACTGCAGAATGTTGAAATTCAGTTCCTTCCTGGGGCTAGCTGTGTGACACAGGGGTTTGCGACATTGTGATGAGGATTCGAATGCAGGACCTTTGAGATCAGAGTCTCAATACATACATCAAGACAGTAAGGTTCTCGCAGGCTGTGTCCAAGGTGCAGTCAGTTGGCATTTGATGATGCTTAAATGTGAAAGACCCATGTCAGTAGATTTACTGGCTTATTAAAAATTCACGTAAGGGCAAAATTCCAGTATTCCAGCATCCCTGTAAATGGTTTCCATAGAGTGAAACTTAAATGTTCTTCCTATTCTGTCTGTGACATTTTTGATGTATGGCAGAAACATCTACTCTTCTTCTTCTTCTTCAATTCCCTTATGCCTTCAAGCATCGAGGTAGCCTGGTTTGAGCCATTTCAGCCATTCCGCACTATTTCTGCACATTCTCTTCATTTCCACAACAGTTTCGCCCCTTTTTTGTTCCAATCTCTCAATCCTATTCTCCCATATAATGCTGTCTTAATATTCCATGTTCCGAATCTCGTGTTCCGTTTCCACTCCGGTCGTCGTCATTTATATCCATCCGTCCAATCCGAGGCTACTTGTAGTTCTCTGAATCACTTCACCTCCACATGGGTGATTTGCCCAACGTAGAGTGGTTTGTTGGGTTACCTTCCCATCATCCATATTTATCCCCTGGAGACAGGGTGCCCCAGATGGTCAGGGTTTGGGCAGGCAATTCCTCCTTACCCATTTAGGTATGGTTTTCCCGCCAATACTCGGGTGGCTGATTGAAATGGTTTCCCACTGGGCGATGGGGCCACCACATCCCTATGCCGTAAACATCTACTATTAAGAAGTATAAAACATTGCGTAACAACTCATAAAGCCATGCAGAAAATTCTTACTCGGGACATGAAAGCCTTCACTAGTATACAATTTTAAAAAAACTTAGTTTCAAAAAGGAATCTAGAATTTTTACGCCCCTCTATTGGCCAACGCGGGAAGTCAACAACCCACCAAGAGTATCCTGGTAATAGCGGACATGTATAAGGGTTTGTTGGCCAAAGCATTAGATAAAGATGTAATGATAAAAAGGGTTGACTTTATAAAAGGTCGCATAACAATTTAGCAAACATGTGGAGGACCAGACAATATCATTGTCACCAAGTAAGGAGGTCCAGGAAGGCATAAAGGACACAACACAAACAATTACTAATAATAAGATATATTATCAAATAGGTGGCACATAAAATAAATATTCAAAGGTGGCACACAAATATATGAGAAACACTGGCACAAATTACACAATTGAAGAAACACTCGTATGGAATTAACACACGTAAGGCTTGAGCCTAAAACACATAAATTGTCTTGAACGTAGCTGCAGATCAATACATCAAGGAACGGCATGCTATACAAGGCGGTTCCAAAGAATGGTATAGTTTAAACATGCAACGCAAGTGGAGTTGCAACAAATAATGAAAACAGGTCGCATGGAACGAGAATGTGTCGTCGAACCAGGACTGACTTACAGTGATGCGCCGATACCGTAAGCCCAAAAATGAATTGTTAATAAAACAAATTATGTGTGAAACGCAGGAAGTCAAAGTAGTTGCTGTCATACAAATACCGGGATATGCCAATCGCACGGTATTGTCACAATAGTAAAGTAGTGGCCAGTACATTAATGTTGCTCAGCATGGATTCGTGCAGAAGCGCTCGACTGTTTCGAACCTGGCAGTGTACGTCAACTTCATATCAAATGCCTTGGACAGGAGTCAACAAATAGATGCCATATACACAGATTTTTCCAAAGCCTTTGATTCCGTACAACATGAGGCATTATTAATCAAATTGTCGGCGTATGGAATAGGCGGCAGCGTTTTTAGAGTGGATTAGAAGCTATCTCACTGAAAGAATTTGCTTTGTTAAATCCGATGGTCAAACTTCAAATCCATACTTTCCAACTTCTGGTGTTCCTCAGGGTTCCATCTTGGGGCCACTTTTATTTGTAATCTTTATTAATGATTTAACTGGGGTCTTCAAGAATAGTAACTGCCTTCTATACGCTGATGATATGAAACTGTTTCCCCGTGGCTCATAATCACAAGATTCACGGTCACGTAAAACTACAATCTTCCTTCTTTGAAACTGTTTCGAGTAATAGACCACGAGTCAGACTGTGACTTGCTTCAATTAGACCTACATCTACTAACAGATTGGTGTACTAAGTGGTTACTTGACCTTAATACACACATCAAAAAAAGTTTTGCATCACCTCGGTTCCAAGAGTTCCGGAACCGTTAAATACAAAGGGAATAGAGATCAACACAAACAACATTTCAGCTCGTTTTATTGCTCATGAGACCCACACATTGCATGTTGTACCATCATACAGCTAGACTTTCAGCATTTGTGGTCCAGATTGCAGTACACACCACTACCTCTAATACCCAGTAGCACGTCCTCTTGCATTGATGCATGCCTGTATTCGCCGTGGCATACTATCCACAAGTTCATCAAGACACTGTTGGTCCAAATTGTCCCACTCCTCAACGACAATTCGGCGTAAATCTCTCAGAGTGGTTGGTGGGTCAAGACGTCCATAAACAGCCCTTTTCAACATATCCCAGGCATGTTCGATAGGGTTCATGTCTGGCGAACATGCTGGCCACTGTAGTCGAGCGATGTCGTTATCTTGAAGGAACGCATTCACAAGATGTGCACGATGAGGTCGAGAATTGTCGTCCATGAAGACAAATGCCTCTCCAATATTCTGCCGATATGGTTGCACTATGGGTCGGAGGATGTCATTCAGGTATCGTAAAGCCGTTTCGGAGCCTTCCATGACCACCAGTGGCGTACGTCGGCCCCACATAATGCCACCCCAAAACATCAGGGAACCACCACCTTGCTGCACTCGCTGGACAGTGTGTCTAAGACGTTCAGCCTGACCAGGGTGCCTCCAAACACGTCTCCGACGATTGTCTGGTTGAAGACATATGCGACACTCATCGGTGAAGAGAACGTGATGCCAATTCCGTGGGGTCCATTCAGCATGTTGTTGGGCCCATCTGTACCGCGCTGCATGGTGTCGGGGTTGCAAAGCTGGACCTCGCCATGGACGTCGGGAGTGAAGTTGCGCATCATGCAGCCTATTGCGCACAGTTTGAGTTGAAACACGACGTCCTGTGGCTGAACGAAACGCATTATTCAACATGGTGGCATTGCTGTCAGGGTTCCTCCGAGCGGCAATCCGTAAGTAGCAGTCATCCACTACAGTAGTAGCCCTTGGGCGGCCTGAGCGAGGCCTGTCATCGACAGTTCCTGTATCTCTGTACCTCCTCCATGTCCGAACAACATCGCTTTGGTTCACTCTGAGACGCCTGGAAACTTCCCTTGTTGAGAGTCCTCCTTGACACAAAGTAACAATGCGGACGCGATCGAACTGCGGTATTGACCTTCTAGGCATGGTAGAACTACAGACAACATGAGCAGCGTACCTTCGTCCTGGTGGAATGACTGGAACTGATCGGCTGTCGTACCCCCTCCGTCTAATAGGCCCTGCTCATGCATGGTTGTTTACATCTTTGAGCAGTTTTAGTGACATCTATGAACAGTCAAAGGGACTGTATCTTGGATACAATATACACAGTCAACGTCTATATGCCGGAGATCTGGGAACCGAGGTGATGCAAAACTTTTTTTGATGTGTGTATATCAAAATGCAATGTGATAACATTTTCTAGGAAGTTGGCGCCTGTCATGAGGAATTATTGTATAAGTAACTCTGTATTAGTGCGTGTGAATGAAGTAAACGACCTAGGTATAACAATTACCAACGATGACGGGCTGTCATTTCTAAAACATGTAGATAAGGTGACAAGTAAGGGGTTCAGATTACTAGGTTTTCTGAAGAGAAATTGTAGTGAATTCGCCAATATAGGTTCTCTCAAAATTTTATTTTTAGCATATGTAAGGTCGACTGTTGAATACTGTTGTGAGGTATGGCTGCCTTCTCAGCAAAATGCTATTCAGCGGTTAGAGAGAGTGCAGGTGAGATTCATGAAGTGGATCAGCTGTAGGTATATGGGCATTCGACTCTCTACATTGGATTATGAGACCTTCTGTGGAACCATGGGTATGCGGTCTTTGAGGTCTCGCCGCATTTGTGCCAACGCCATGTTTCTATATAAGTGTCTGACCAATAGAATCGACTGTGCGCCCCTTTTGTGTTTGATTCCGCTTCATGTTCCAGGCCGCAATACAAGGCAAAGACTCACTTTCCGGATCCAGAAGTGTAGAACTGTAGCCCATGCCAATTCCTGGTTATTGATGGCGTTGCGCTCTCTAAACCATCTTGATAGCGCTATAGATATATTTTACTCGAAGCCTATGGAAATTCGTAGATCATTGTTGAACTCAAGATCGTAGGTGTTTGTTGTATATATAGTGTGTAATAATTGTTATTTTAATTTAAGTGTATAGAGAACTTAGTTTATAAGCTTGAATCAATGTTTGTTTCTAGGTTAGTTAAATAGTTGCTTTTAAGTAAATTTAATGTTTATTATGTTTTATTATATCATCTGTAATTGGGTGCCTATCCTGTTGATGGTAAATAAATCTATCTATCTACCCAGTGTCAACCTCCATTTCAGTGATGGTGCAGGAAGATAGTGCATGGCCTTGTAGCACATGCCTCAAGACAAACGATGAATTACTTATCACACGAAACAAAATCATATTCATACGCGTGATGACAAATTGTTAGGCAATAGGTGAAGATCAGAATTAAACATGTTACAACAAACTATCCGACGCCGCGGATTGAAGGATTCATCAACGTGGCGCGTAGCGATAACAACAATCATGGTCTGATGAGACCGAAAATCACCAAAATGTCACTACCCTAACAAAAATATGAATCATGTGCAGGATATGATCACTAAGCACGGTTACTATGAAGATAGCACCAATTACAGAAGTGATTAACTGGATATTCGTCGATAGATCACAACCAGTATCAAAGCACAACATTCTGTCATGGCTACAAGCTTAAAGACGAAGAAGAAACACGTGATTGGTCGCTACAAACAGCAAGGAGGCCTCTGATAGGCTGAAAGCAGCCAATCACAGCAGAAAGTTCAAAGACAAGTCAAAGAGAATACAAAGAGAAAGAAGAAGAAGAATCAAAGTGGCCAACTTAGAATACCAAAATATCTTCTAAGCAAAAATATCCCACTGGAAACACCGGCAGTGGGAATACAACATGTAATCAAAACAAATGAATCATGACAACTAACCAACATAAACAAAACAAACTTGACAATGAATAAATACAATGAAGACAAATAATAAAGATATGTACAACCACACAGAGTGGAAACAAATATGGAAACACAAAACTGGTTTGCCGAGACAGTGGCCGAACCAGCCCCAATGAGAGTATTACGGTAATATTAATTTAAAGATTTTAGCCTTCAACTACCAAACATGCAATTTTTGAAAGTAGATATTTTTTCTAATACTTGGACAACTACTCGTGGATTATAAATGCCCTGTGGTGTCTGAATTCTTTTAATTAATATTAATATTCTCAATCAGGAAGTCATTTTAGTAATTTCATGCACAACAACAAATACAACCTGTTGCGATTAATTATTCGAGGGAAAATTGATGGTATCAGGAGTCCAGGACGTATAAGACTATCCTGGCAAAAGCACTTAAGCCATTGGTTTGGACTGAATACAATGTCACTGTTTAGAAAAGCTATAGACAAACAGCAGATCATGCTACTGATCGGCAATGCTCTTGGAGGATGAGGTACTTGAAAAAGAAGAATCAAGAAGTAGACTTTTCACTTTGGAACTGCCAGACAAGCAATTTTTATCTCCCATAGTAGAGTAAATTGGCACTGCTCATGGTTTATAAATGTCTTACAGTGGCTTTTTCAGCCTTTACTACCCAGCATCTTAGCGAGTTGTACCATACCAACTGATGAACCCAACAGTACATTGGGGAAAAACACTGGCAACTACACACCCCAACAAAAGTTTGGAATATTGTCAACACGTAGTCAAAGATATTCAGTACCCTACAGTCCTAAGCACTGCATGCATTATACTCACAGAACCTGTATAGAAGATGTTTATTTTGTCACATATTATTTTTCCCACACATGTTATCAACAAAAGTTGGTGTTGTGTCTTATAATCTTATCTTGCAAATCATAGATTTCTAACAACGAGCATTGAAGTGCAGGTGTTTCACCTGTTAGTGAAACAAATTCAATTATCTTATTGTTGATGGCACTATTGGGGAGACACAATTCTCTCTAACACAGGAAACAGCTTTTTAGATGGAAGCGTCAATACTCAACGCAACACCGGAGTAAGATTTTAAATAATTTCTCACCTCTTCCAGAGACAATGGCACTAAGAAAGTGCACAAAATCGCTTCACTCTTAGTATGCATGGTAGAACATTAGTTACGGTAATGTCAAATTCCTTATTAATTTAGATGTCCAGTCACTGGAATGGAAACTGTGTCCATATTACCTAGGTACATGGCATGATGGACAACAAATCTTCGTCAGCAACAATCTTGTCTTGCGCTTTCACAAAAAGTGACGTTATACTGGTAGAGCAAAATTTCCTGCTTTGGGGCAGCACTGAGGAACTGACTCCACATGCTTTACATAAAATGTAAGATTTGTCTCTTCAGTTCAAATCAAGGTAAGAAATTTAAACTCCTTCTGCAGATCTTCATTCAAACTACTGACAGATTTTTTGTCAGCCAACTGTTATCACAGCCACCACTGTCACACTGGACATATTAGACTAATGCTGTTAGATAAATGTAGATTCAAACAGAATTTAAGAACTAATTTGACAATGGTAATAAAACCCAAACCACTGTCGGCAAGGCATAGACGAAATAATATGCTATTTTCCTGCACTGAAAAAATATGCTACAATGAAAATTCCTATAAACACATTTCAGGCATTAAAGGTATACAAAACTATGAAATCTTATAAGATTTATGTATATGGCATATGGTCACCCTAAACAGTGCCATTTGGTAAACCCTTGAGAATTGGTGTGATAAATTATAACACGAAAATTGGCACCAGGTCCTTTTGACCTATATTGTAAAACCCCTTTTTTAATTTGTGCGAAATTGAAGTAATTTACTCTTGGTGTCTTCCAATACACTATTACAAAATATATGAGGTTTATTAATTATTTATGGATTCAACATGCAGAAAAATGACAATTTTTGCAACAGTAAAATTGGCCTCGATAGTGGCGGCATAGCAATAATTTTAACCATAAGTCACCTAATATCAAAATTTCAAAAACAAACATCTACGCCATTGAATAACACAAATCACAATTAGCATTTGAAGTAATTTTGAAATTGCTGTCAGAAATGTTCTCTTTTATTCACACACAAGCTCTGGCTGCGTGGCTCAGAGGTAACATTCTCTCCAGCTGTGTCCAAGATTGCAGGATCGAACCCTGGCACAATCAGCTGGCATTTGAGGGTGCACAAATGCGAGGGAGCCGGGTCAGTAGATTTACTGGCATGTTAAAGATCCCTTTCAGAGCAAAATTACGGCACCCCGGCATCTCTACAAGCCAGAGTAGTTAAAAGGGATGTAAAACCAATAACATTATTTTATTCACATTGTTTGATAGTGATGCACTCACACTGAAGGCACTATAATTCTTTAGTCCACAATTGTGACAGTCCACTTTAGATTTCCTGTCAGCACTGGAAAGGATTAGCTGGAGGTCGTGTCATGAGTGTTTCTATGACAATGTATCAACTAGTTTTTTAAGTGTTCGTGGAGCGTTTCTTGTGACAGCTGTTTCTTTGAAAAATTCTTGACTGATTACTTTATAGGCCTTCTTGGTCTGACAGATAACAAGAGCATAAATGTATTGAAAAATGTGTTTATTTGGGTTTCTGTTTGTCACCAGTTTCTATATAAGTGGCTATATGGTGTATTTTTAATAGGAAGAGTAATTATTTTAAAATTCCTTTCCTCGGGACATGCGATTATAAGAGTCTGGGGCTGAAGACAGATGTCCCTAACCCCAAAAATTTAGCAACAATGTGGATAATATGGTAGGTTCTTATGCTAGTTCTTATTGCCAGTTATTTTTACATATCATTCCAACTGACGTAAGCCAATTATTGTCAAGTGAGGATAGGTGAATTTGACCCAAACCTAAATAACACAGAAATAACTTGTGGGCTAACAAAGTTATGGGCATGCTAACTTTTGCAGGATGCAGTTCAAGGCCAGAAAGGAAGGTACTGTATGTAGGTGACAGGAATTGAGGGGCTGACCAAATCGGAAATGTAGAGCAATATTTAAGCCTTGGGTCAATACATCCCTATGCCAGTCTTCACAGTGTAACCTTTCAGGTTACAATCGAGCTCAAACCCCAACCCCTCCTCATATATACATGTATAATTTATTTAGAGTGTTTTTCAGTTTCATTCATTTCATATGTGTCTTCCATCATTTCATTCTGTCTTTCAAAACCACCAGTTAAGAGTGTGGTTATTTCATTGTGTATTTGCAATGTTGGATTTGTGCCTAGCCATTGTATATTATTTCATCAGTCTATGAGCAAGCACTTTGTGTACCATCATGGGAAAATTTATGTCACAAGAGCACTATCTTTAGAATTCATGTTAGTAGAATGCTCACTTGTAGGAACAGAGAGGACCGTGACCTGGATTTCTCCAAAGCATGAGGCGACTTCTGTTCACGAAGTTTTGAATTAAGCGTGGGCATGCTTTTGCTGTGATAGGCCAAATAAGAGTAGTGGGGAGATGGCCACGTGAGTAGACCGATCTGTTTTTTGGGACCAATTGACTTGATTATTTTTGGGATACCTTTGAGGTAGCTTGATGTCACCTCACTTCTGTGTCGGGACTCTAGCAAGTGTTAGATTTGTTGTACATTCGAAGTCAGTCCATGGGACTTAGTAATTTTAAACAAGCTACTTGGTTGCATTGCAGCCATGAATACCATCAGCAATACTCTGAAAATCATTGCCATGGGCAAACAGCTTTGATTCAAGTTTATGCCAAATTACAAATATTCTGAGTGTAACTGGAAACTAGATCCATTCTGTCATTTTCAAGTTACTTTAAACGAAGGAGATTACGGTCTTCAGATAAGAGGCATGGTCTCAGTTAGTCTTAACGAGAGCAAGAATGTTTGTCAACTTACCAAATTCTTACGCTCTAGCAGGAAACACCCGGAAGCAATTATAGGGCTCGAAGGTGGGAATTCAGATTCCGAGGCACGCACATGTCTGAGTAGCGAGAAGGTGTACATTTTCAATTAGGACGGTATCATCAAATCTACGGAAGGAGCATCCAGCATTGACATAAGTGTTTCAATTTCTACTAGATCATCTTGTGTATTAAGTATTTTTGTCATAACAGCCTTTGTCAGTTAAGTAGGGAATTTAATCTTGTACCAGGCACAAATCGCGGATCATGTTTTCATTCAATTCAAGAATATAGATATTTTACTAGATATCATGAGTTTACATTTTAGTAAAGTTGAACCAACCTGTAGTTAGAGACCTCATCAATACTTAGTGTGGAGCATAGTGAGCTGAACACCTCACCTACTCTGAACTTTCTATGTCATTCAGAGAGAGAGATATTGTGGAGAGAGTAAGGTTAATTGCCCATACTGTGTGTTTGAGGAGTTGAATTCAAGAGTAGGTTACTTGGAAAGTTACAAATTCATCGCCCAATCGTGGGAATATCAGAAACGAGTAACAGGGGAGTTACAACAGGTTAAAGGAGCTGTATTTCCTCGCAAATTCGATGCCATCACATAATCGCCGCATCTTACTTCTCAAATACAAAAAAATTGGTTTGTAAAATGCCATGGCATAATCGTCGCATAGCACATTTGTATTTAACCACTGGTTGGTTGCACATGCTGCCACAAGCTTATAACCTGGCGTGACCTTGTCAGAAGAAAGGAGTCTCATCTCTGTGCCAGCAGTTTATGACTCGTGCAATGCGAGCGGCCGGCACATGGCATGCTATACAGCGATCGCACTCGGTGCCAGTCCAGGGGAATGAAACTTGTATGGACCCATCGCTTCCGTGAGATGGCTTCGGAAATATGAGCTTCAATAAGCCGCAGTACGAAGTGCCGCTAGGCCCAGTTCGCCCACATGCAAACAGCGACTGCTATTGGCAGAAACTTACGCAGAGGAAAACTCGGATAAATTAAAAAATTTTACATGCTGCACCAATCTAGCATCAGCCACTTTTGTGGAAACATCACAACACAGGCCTATGCTTGATTACCCACATGGTATTCACAATGAGAAAATACAACAATTATGCAGTGATCTTGATAAAAGTGAAATACGCGGGATTACAAATTAAGCAAATAATAGTACAGTGTACTAAAAAAAATGCATTTCTTCTTTTTCTTTGAACTTTAAGATCCTTTCCATTATCGTCACATCCTGCTTTTCTTCCACACATTTTGGGCTAAAAATATGCGACGATTATGCAAGGAAATATGATAAAGTTTTCATTTTTTTAAGTAAAATTGTTGTCATGAGCATGCATCAAACATTTTTGTTCCACTTAATATGGTGAAAGTCCTCACTATGCTCGTGCCCTACATGAAGCAGAGTACATATATCTTCTTCAGAAGATTCACTGCGCTTGCCCTTATTACAAGCCTTTTCAAAATAAGAGAATTAAAATATTACTAGTAAACTATAAACTTCCTACTACAGTATACTAAACTAAACAAAATATAGAATTCCTAATATACTAAATATTTAAAATAAATAGTCATATTAATAAGACAAAACTTAATGCCAAACTAGCAAACGAATGAAATATAAATTAATTAAAATAAAATACCGTATTTGCTCACGTATATCTGGCCCCCGCGTATATCTCGCACCCCATTTTTTTTAGTTGAAATTTCAGGGGAAAAAAAGTACTCGCATATATCTCGCATTCATTTTTGACGCCGTCATATAAATGGCCGTAACAACCTTGAGGTATAAACACGTTCGATTTAGCGTGCCACAATAGACGTCATTGTCCAGGAACTTACCCGAAGCGATACTAACAGGACGAGCGAGCAACGACGAGTTGATCCAAACTTGTCCGATGCGAGCCGATTAGGGATCGAGACACTGCGCTGCCATGTACACGTTTGAATTAGCGATTAGCGCGCCACAACAGTCATCCGTAGGTTCATGAAAAGAAAGGGTTTGTGTCTGCGAAGGCGAACATCTCTCTGTCAGAGAATGCCGAGTGATTTCAATGACAAAATTATCGAGTTTCATCGTCATGTGATAGCAATGCGGAAGAGGAACAATTACCTGCTATCTCAAATCGGCAACGCAGATCAGACTCCGATAAACTTCGACATGCCATCCAACACTACCATAAACAAGAAGGGAGAATCTAGTGTCCTTATGCGTACAACTGGGTGTGAGAAACAACGCTGCACAGTCATGCTAGCAGTAACCGCGGACGGAAGAAAATTGCCACCATATGTTATTTTTAAAAGAAAAACAATGCCTAAAGCGAAGTTTCCCAAAGGCATTCATGTTCGCGTGCAAGAGAAAGGATGGATGGATACAGCTCTTATCCAGGACTGGGTCCGTACAGTGTGGGGAGCATGGCCAGGTGCATTGCTTCGACGCCCGGCAATGCTAGTGCGGGACAGTTTCCGCGGACACTTGGTGGAAGACACGAAGAAACGTCTTCAAGAAATGAAAACGGATCTTCTTGTAATTCCTGGTGGACTCACACATTGTCTTCAGCCCTTAGATGTTTCCATCAATAAACCCTTCAAGGACAAAATGCGTAAATTGTACGCCGAATGGATGGCGGGAGGGGACCACGACCTGACGCCAGCAGGCAAAATAAAGAGGCCGTCAGTTGAACTTGTGTTTGATTGGGTTATACGGGCGTGGGTTATGGTGTCGCCGGACATTGTTGTGAAGAGCTTCTTGAAGACAGGCATCGCAAATGCATTGGACGGAAGTCAGGATGAAGCCGTGTGGGATGATGACCAGAATGATGCACGCGAGAGTACCTCGGAGATCGGTAGCAGTGACGGCAGTGATAATGAATAGGGCGAGTTCCGTATACCAGTTGCCTTGTTTCAATAATGAAAATTTTGTGTTTTTTCGGGAATACGGAAATTCCGCGCGTATATCTCGCACCGACAAATTTCACTCGTATTTTCGGCTCGCGTATATCTCGCACCCCATTTTTTTAGTTGAAATTTCAGGGAAAAAAGTGCGAGATATACGCGAGCAAATACGGTATATATAACAATAACCTTATTCGCTCACTTGCATCAAAGAATACGGCTTGCATTAATATCAGCTCTGCGAAATATCGCACTCCCTTTCAACCCCAGGTAGCTTGACACACAACTCACTTGTTCGTCACGAGGCAGCTTTCGTTGACTTAGCCGCACCCCAGCTCTATTATCTTGTTGTAGAAATAGGATTGGCTCGATCACTATTTAACTAATCATGCTGTGTAGGCCCTACACACTACTCTCTCCAATCGCGATCAGAGTCTGTAGTGTGTACATAGTAATAGAACTGTTTCCTTGCGACAGGGTGCCAAAAAGATGGACTTAATGGCCAGATAATTTAACTCCAGCAAATCTTCTAGGTTATTGCTCTCTACATTATCCTAGAGGGGTCCAGACATGGTGTACCAATTGTCTGCTGATAAGCCCAAAGGTACAAAAGGGCAAAACTTTACTTTACTGCAACTAACAACAACAAAAAAGAAAGAGGAAAGTATATCATATAATGACCTACCTTTGCGCAAGCCAAAAAAGCCATCTTTTGCTTGAACACACATATTGTTATGAGCGCAGCACAGTCGTCCATCCTCTGTAAATCGCCAGGTCTGTGTAGACTTTCGCCTTCGATCTGGTCTTCGAAGCTCCAGGCCGACATAGTGCAAGGGCTGCAGGGCAGGAGCAGCAATATCCAAAACCTAAACATTGATTTGCATTGCTGCACTCATTATGAATACTGACACTAGACAACACTAATAAAATCGTTGTCCACCAACTGAGCATTATAACATTGCATCAAAACATGGGAAACAGTTTATTTCAATTTGATCACCCAGGCAGGCTAATTTTTAAGTTAAGGGGACACAGCTCCCATAGTACAGTACATAGGCACAGCTCGTGGGATCATAGTAGCCTTGCAGTGGCCTTCTCGGTATGTACCAGCAATACATGCAGGTACAGGCACCATAGTCCAACAGGTTCTCACACAGAGCAGATGTCTACTTTGTCCCTAACCATCTCAGTGGGGTAATTGTCATAAGACAATCACAGTACAGATCAACTGGTCAGCAGCAAATATAGCTGCTAAGCCAACCACTAAACCCTCACTCTACAGCAAACCATCAAGTATAACAAAATGAAATTGACAACTTCAAAATAAGCTAATAAATATTACTTCTTCCATTCTGTGAATTTTACCTAAAACTGACAGAAATTGGTGAAGGGGACCTGCACTGTTCATGTGCACCTACTAATCTGACCAAGGATATACACACTGGCTCAAGATTTGGCTGGATATGATGATTCACAATATTGATATTATCTCACTTTAGTCTGAGTCCTGTTGGACTGGTTCATTGTAGAGCCAGTATGCTACATGGTGTATTAGCTGCTTTCTTAGCATTGATGAACATCACCACAGCAAATGCTAGCTTGTTAGCTCCACAAGCTGGTATTGAAAGTTTTTCAAGTCTTAGCCCACAGCGGTAATTAATTTGAGAAAAATATCACTATTTTACTGTACATGCTGTTATAATTTCTAAACAACTCATCTGATCTTGTTCAAATTAAGGAAATATGAAGTGTATACCACATGTATATGCAGCATGTTGGTACAAAGAAATGGTACATGGAATGTAAAATGATAGAATTTAATAGACTGACTCACCTTCTTAAAAATCCTATTGGGTGTGGAATGTTTTGAAGCTTCAGCTCAAATCTAACCTGTATTATGCTCTGGGGAAAAATTAAGGTTTCAAGAAAGGGATCCCTACTAAAATAGGACTTGAGTGATGGCTTCTGAACTATGTCCATGAGTATAAACAAGCCAAGTACTATGTAGATTTCTTCCCTGGTTATGTCTTTCCAGTGCTTCATTCAGCACCTGCTATCCAATGGACTACATGCCTGAATTTTATTTTCTGCATATCTATTGGTCTCTCTAACAATAACTTCCAAGAATGTCTTAAAAAAGAAAACACTATGTTGTGAGTGATGTGGAGCAAGATGTTCACTCCAGGTGGTGAAGGGTGACGCTGTCAGTAACAAAAATACTATACTTGCCCAAGTTGGACCATCACATTTCGAAAGCAATTGCTGGTATGTATAATTTTCATCAGTCACATAATTCAAAATGGCAAAACCTAAAATAGACATCCATAATTGAGTACTATCCACGGGTTTTGCCTTCCCGTTACAGCCATTTATTCATATTGTATCATATTGGGTTAAAATCTCCGTGGTTGTGTGTTAAAAGTATTACGGTACAATATTTTAAGGTCTCATTCTCGAATGAATCACGCCAGCAGATTCAATGTATTATTGGTATTGATATTTTATAATATACCGTAGTTATGGACGATATTTTGATTATTATGCCTTATTGAACATGACCCGGTCGGAGACTGGAAGCAGGCTGTGGATTTTTCATTGAACATGGCGATAATCACTGTAGAGTCACCATTTCATTTTGAGAGGGCTAGAATTAGTTATTTTTACATAGGTAATTTTAAAGTTTTCTAAGTCAGGTTGTAGTAATACCGTATTTCCTCGCATAATCGTCGCCACCGCATAATCGTCGCACCCCACTTTTCAAACACTAAAATAGGTTTATAAAATTTATAAAATTTCACCGCATAATCGTCGCATAGCTTATTCGTATTTTTGCGCCAGTCAGTTGCACATGCTGCCGCGACTTTGTCAGAAGAAAAATATCTCGTCTTTATGCTTGCGGGCTATGAACTGTGACAAGAGCGGCAAGGTTCGTCACTTAGCACATTCCGCGAGCGTATAATCTGGGGTGATCTAGTCACGAGAAAGTAATCTCGTCTTTATGCCTGCGGGCAATGAACTGTGACGCGAGCGGCCAGCTTCATCACTTAGCACATTCCATGAGCTTATAGGCCTAATCTGGTGTGATCTTGTCAGGAGAAAGTAATCTCGTCTTTATGCCTGCGGGCTATGAACTGTGACGCGTGCGGCCAGCGCAATTCCGCGAGCTTATAGGCCTAATCTGGCATGATCTTGTCAAGAGAAAGTAATCTCATCTTTATGCCTGCGGGCTATGAACTGTGATGCGAGCGGCCAGCGCACATTCCGCGAACTTATAGGCCTAATCTGGCATGATCTTGTCAGGAGAAAGTAATCTAGTCTTCATGCCGGCGGGCTATGAACCGTGACGCAAGAGGCCAGCTTAGTCAGCACATTCCGCGATCTTGAACCTGTCGTGACCTTGTCAGAAGAAAGAAGCCTGTCTCCCTGACTGCAGGCTATGACTCACGCTACGCGAATGACTGGCCCGTGCAGCAAATAATGATACAGTGTATTCTTTAAACTTAAATATTCTTTGCATAATTGCCACACCCTGCTTTTTTCCATGAATTTTAGGCTAAAAATGTGCGATAATTATGCGAGGAAATACTGTATGTTCATAGGTTCGGATTTTGGAGGCCTGGAATATTGCACAGCCGGAAACGTTTAAGTGTTAATTCAACATGCTTGCATAAGTCCATAGTTTTTCCGGTTATCTTGGTTGTCATATACAGGGTCCATGACCATTTGGCTCGACTCATCAGATTTTGAAGACAAACTCGCTCTCTGTAATGCTCCTGTTTTTGCTATCCCCCACTTTACTAAACTGTTCGTTGTCCAAACTGATGCTTCATAGTCTGGAATTGCTGGCGTCCTACTCCAAGAAGGAGAATCGGGTAAGCAACCTATTTCTCATGCTTCTCGCATTCTTTCTTCCGCTGAAGCCAAGTACTCTGTCTATGAGCTCGAGGGTCTTGCCGTCATGTTCGCCTTGGAACGTTTCCGAAATTACATCGAGCATATACCGTTTGAGCTGGAGATAACCAACAAAGACATTCACAGACTGCGAAACTTGACAACATTTACGAAAAACTTTACTTCTGTTAATATCTTTTTGAAAAGTTAACTTTATTTTGTACAGGAAAGAAAAAGAATCAGGAGGAGATGGTATGAATAAACTCCAAAGGCAGTTCTCGGCTCTTCAGGAAAATGGCTTATCTAGTGTTGTAAGTAAAGAAGTTGCATGTGATTCTAAATGGGCTCACTGTCAGTTGTCAAATATTCATTAAGCTGATAGACATAATAAATAAGATAAGATCTCCACATTCCCATTGGCTCCAAGGAGTTCCAAGAATGTGAAACATAAATCTGCAACATCATCAGCATACTGCAGTTCAGTTATCTTAGCAACATCAGTTAACCTATGGGAGTAAAAGGAATTCAAATAGAAGAGTCCTCCATCAAACTATGCCTAATTTTCACACCATGGTTTCATAAAGCATGGAAGCCAAGTAGAGAGCCTTCCCTCAGTCCATAAGTGATTGGAAATGCATCAGAGGTGTTATTTTGATACAAAACCTGGCCACAAATGCCATTGTGAAGTGCTTGGACCAAATCCACAAAATGCTCGGGGCAACCCAATTATTTCAACACAGCCCACATACTGGGTCACAGGACAGAATAAAAAGTCTTTTCCCGGAGATAGAACACTAAAAAGAGAGGGTTATATTTCTTGGCTGTCACAGTAAAACACCCTTAAATGTCATTAGACTGAGCCAAAATCAAACTCACAATCTTGGGTTATGAAGGGCAACACTTAACCAACTATGCCACTCAGCTTTTCAAAATTAAAATAATTTACAGCAATCGGAATACTCACCATAGTGTTTTCTGACAGAAAAGCTGATTTAGCACGAAGGTCCCTGGGAGGGCTGCTACCTTCATGTTGCAGATGACCATCACCAGTCATCCTCCACAATTGAGATCTCTTGCCTTGCTCTTTCCGAGCCAATACAACCTTTGTGAGACCTTGAGGTACATCTAGCACCAACTGCTGACACTGAACATCCAGGGGATAATCTACAGGACCCACTCTGACAAAGAACAAAAGAACATTAAACTCTATTCACAGAATCTTTAATTTATTTCAGCAGCAGCAATATCACACATCTGAACGATATTGTTAGAAAAGGGAGTGTAAGTAAAAAAAAGCTTCTAGTTTACATGGCTCCTAATCTTGCTATTGTAAGCCACAAATGCAAATTGCTATTGTAAGCCAGGAGTTACAAAGTGTAAATGTTAATGCACAATGACCAAGGCAATTGGAGCTAAATTTGAAACGATCCATATAATGCTTAAAAGAATTCAAATCTGTTGTCCTCAAAACACTCATAGTACTAATTGAAGTAACATACACCAAGTGTATCTTGAAATATACTTTTAGTTCTTATAACATCCTGTATTAATGCACCCCATGGAGTAGCCATGCACATTTAATCAAGCACGACTGTGATGGAGGGCTGCTGGAAGCCCGGATATAGGCATTTCAAATTTCGGGGCAGACAGCGGCCATCCTGAGTGTAGTTTGTCATCAATTTTTCCCACCCTCCCTCCAGGCAAATGCTGGAATGGAACCTTATTTCAAATCCTGGGGCACTTACTCCATCCCTGACTATAATAATTAGAGCTACACACTACTACTACTACTACAACTACTACAACTACTACTACAATAGCAGATTATGAGACAAATCCAACACAAATGTACACGAGACTGATGATCAAGCAGTCGCAAGCATTAAAAATTAATTTACAATAAATGTATTTTTATGCAGATATGTTATCCTTTTTTCAGAAACTGGGCTAGTTCAAAGTCAATTCATACTCAAATGCATGTATCATCCAAAGTGAGGTTAAGCTATGCAAAGATTGTTCTTCAGTTGGTCAATTTGTAGGCAACACAGGAGCCTAATTCTCTTGGGTGTTAATGAATGTGTTTGATAGAGGGTAGGTGATGGTGTGAAGTTAAACTGTGAAATGAAGTGGTCCTTGTATTCTTTAGAAATTGTCTGTCTCGTTGCGTAGTGGCTAGCATTCTTGGCTGTCGCCGTGCTGTCACCGCGGAGGCCCGGGTTGGAATCCCGGCTCTGCCAAGAAATGTAATTCTGGAACGGGGTGTACTCAACTTCATGAGATAAAACTGACAAGAGGCGGGTTCGATTCCTACCTCAGCCATCCTCAAAATGGTTTCCGTGGTTTGCCTTTGCTCATCCCGGAAATGAACAAGGGTTCGTTAATGGTGCAGAGTTAATGTTTCTGTGCCAAAAGAACACGGCAGACACCCACGACGAAATGGCAGTTGAAGTGTATGAAAAGTGGTTCGCCGAGCAATTGTTGCCCAATGTTCCCGAAGGATCTATCCTAGTAATAGACAATGTAGGCTATCACAGTCGGAAAAGCGGACTTTTACCTACAACTTAACAGAGAAAAGACCGCATTATCGATTGGTCACTCAAAAGGGGTCGCTTTTGGAAATGATATGTTAAAACGGGAGCTTCTTTTTATTGCGACTCAAAACAGAGACAGATATGATAAATACATCATTTAGCCCAGTCATTTGGTGCTCAGAAGTGCCTGTTTCAAAAAAAAATTAGGGTAGAAGGTTTCTCGACGGATTCTTATGTTTTTCGGTGTGCTGAATCCGAAGCTGAAGTTTGCCAACAAAAAAAATGACGGCTTCACTGTGAAAATCGCAAAAAAATCCTACAAATTTCGGACTTTTTTCACAAAATCGCTTATAAGATGAAAAATATGCAACCTAGTAAATTTCTCATTATTTACCAAATTAAAGTAGACAAAATTTCTTTCAAAATGCACTGGGCACTTTTAGTTTTTGAGTGCAGGGTATCGCCGCTAGAGCGCGCTGAAAAAGAGCGGCGTTTTGGCACTTAGGCAAAAACGAGAGAAACTCAGCCCTAACTAGCCCCAGACACTTTCTATTCGTGTTTCCTCCATTAATACATGTTTTATTCATGTTCTATGCTGGTAACATGATTGAAAGTTCGTTGGAAAAAAATTTGATAAATTAATATATTCATGTTAAGTCCATCTGAACTTATCCACCTAATGGTAAAGTGTGAAAGTGATGACGTGAGTAATGTAAAACAGTTTTTGTGATTTTTCACTCAACATCTCACCATGTCACACATATCTCACACATTCCTAATAGCCCAGTCAAATGGTAGTCTTGACCAAAAAAAATTAGGGTAGAAGGTTTCTCGACGGATTCTTATGTTTATCGGTGAGCTGAATCTGAATCTGAAGTTTGCCAACAACAAAAATGACGGCTTCAAGTGAAAATAGCAGAAAAAACTAAAAATTTCGGACTATTTTCACAAAATTGCTTATAAGTTGAAAAGTATGCTTCCTAGTGAATTTCTCATTAGTTACAAAATTAAAGTAGCCAACATTTCCTTCAAAATTCACTGGTCACTTTTAATTTTTGAGTGCAGGGCACCGCCGCTAGAGCGCGCTGAAAAAGAGCAACTTTTTGGCACTTAGGCAAAAACGAGAGAAACTCAGCCCAACTAGCCCCAGACACTTTCTTATCCTGTTTCCTCCATTCACTAGGTTGCATATTTTTTAACTTATAAGCGATTTTGTGAAAAATTTTAGGATTTTTTGCGATTTTCACTGTGAAGCCGTCACTTTTTTTGTTGGCAAACTTCAGATTCGGATTCAGCACACCGAAAAACATAAGAATCCGTCGAGAAACCTTCTACCCTAATTTTTTTTGGTCAAAACTACCATATGACAAGATGGCTAAATCAGCAGAAAAAAATATGTTCTTTGCTTGCCACCATACCACAGTGAACTTGATCCCATCGAAATGGTATGGGCGCAAATGAAGAACTATACATAATTAAACGTAAGCCTCCGTGGCTTAGGCGGCAGCACGTCGGCCTCTCACCGCTGGGTCCGTGGTTCAAATCCCGGTCACTCCATGTGAGATCTGTGCTGGACAAAACGGAGGCAGACAGGTTTTTCTCCGGGTACTCCGGTTTTCCCTGTCAAAATTTCATTCCAGCAACACTCTCCACTATCATTTCATTTCATCTGTCATTCATTTAATCATTGCCCCAGAGGAGTGCGTCAGGCCTCGGCAGCCGGCACAGTTCATATCCCTCGCCGCTAGATGGGGGCTTCATTCATTCCATTCCTGACCCGGTCGTAGACTGGAAGCAGGCTGTGGATTTTCATTTTTCACAGAATTGAACAACGTCTCATTCGAGAAACGAGAAATTAAGAATTTAATTTCGGCTGCATACCACCACATGACCACACAAAATTGGGCAAACTACGTGAACCACACCAAACAAATCGAAAGTGAACTGTGGAAAGCAGACGAGATTGAAGATGACGAGGAACAACTTTTGATACACTTGTCATCTTCTTCATGATCATCATCTTCATCTTCTTCCACTTTCGATGGCTCGCCTACTGGATCCGATTCGGCTGAAACTGGATCATTCAGGGACACGGAGGAATTTATGGAAGGGTTAACACCACTACCAGAGGATAGTGGGCAGGCCTGAAGGTATGTGATGTATTTTAACTTTCGATTTTCTGATATTATTATATTCGTGGAAAATGTCATAATTTATTATAACCTGTGATATTCGAGAAAATTTAATGTTATGACATATTATAATAATATCATATTCGTGAATAATAGAGTATTATGTATTACAAATTATTAGTCTATAATGTGTGCATTAAAATTGCGGTCTGAGCTTTGGTGCATCATATCTAAATTTTGTACAGTCGTTCACTGCAAGGCATGAGGTACAGTTATATACAACAAACAAATATTTCGGAAATTTCCAGAGTTTTGCGTAAAACCACGCGTATATACGAGTTATATTACATCAAGTGTCTGGCCTTGCAGAACTTTGCATATGCAGTAGCTCTGGCATCAGCGCGCCCCATTTAACGCGTACTGTCGTTTAAGGTCGAGACGCACTATACATTTGTTTTATATTGCATAGAAGATTAAAAACGACTGATTTCCTTATGAGATTTAAATCAAAATACTGTAAATGTTTGTTGCCCTTTGTCAATAATTTTCTATTTGTGGATTAGATCTTTATTCGGGATAACCATTCAATTATACACTGCGCTACTTATAAGAATATTCCCCATAGCACAGCAATGAATATTCATATTCATATTTGTATTCATAACATGCATTATTCTTTTAATAACAATATGGCATAAAAACTATTTGTGTTACAACATCACACCTTCTAAACCCAAAAGACTCCAAAATATTGTCGAAATGTGAAGAACTAATATATGACCTTGCTGTTCCACACCTTAAAACAACAATAACTAACCAACTAACTCATTCATGGTTAATTTTAAGTGTGAGCTGAACAAAAGGGATCACAAAGTTCAAATAACAGGGCGAAGAACTGTGCATCGCTCCAGATAATGCTACAATAATTAATAGAGTTATTAAAATATTGCATATCAATGAAGTATTCTTCTAAAGAGGTTTCTTTAAACCTCTAAACAATGTCTGTAAACCGTCTGCATTGCAGCCTTTACATGCAGGAAATCACGAACATCAGAGAGAGTTGCAAGTCTTGGATAGCATATTGCTCAATGCTCAAAAAATGAGCAAGGTAATCTTTTTAAAATTTAGAAAATAGTGTGTGCAGTTCTGTAATGTCTCCAAGCAAACAAGCACTTGACAGTAGTGACCATCCCCATGTCATTCAACATCCATGCCTGCCAACTGTCGAAATAACCTATCAGTAAAACCCCCCCGAGCGACAGAATACGCAGGGAACAGCATGCACAAAAATGCAGTGAAACATGACAAAATACCTGTTATTTTCTTCATTTCAGATAAGTAGAGTTCTTTAGCATTAATATAAAATGTATCTGTATCTGTTGACATTCTAAGGGGGACAAAACATTTCACCTGAATAAAACTAACATAAATATCTGTAAAATGAAATCCACTCACACAACTTAATTGGCATGTGCAAACGACCTCAGTTTCACAACTGTCGCAACTGGTGAAGGACAAACGAACGAAAACAGCTATCTAACAAATCAATCTTTCATAAAAAGAAAACAGTACCGCAATATTATGTGACTAGGATTCAGAAGCAATTATCAGGAAGAGGCATAATTATGATCAAAGACTGTTTGGTTAAAAACAATTCAGAGCAATGCATCGAATATTAGCAGCGGCCTGCGGAAGCTCGTCCTGGTGCGAATTTGGAAGAGAAGATCTCATTACGTAAAATCATAAAATATTGTATTTCATCCGTAAAACCATAAAACAAACTGCAATACCATAAACCACACAGAAAAACCATAACAGTTGGTGGGTATGAACATGGTGTTTGATTATATAAATAAAGAGGATACATTTCAATGAAGTCAAGCCTTTACCTTCACCCATGCCCTTCATATCGTAGAAAGATACATTTTACTTACCTGCTAAAGGTACCAGTGAAAGCAATATAGATGAAGTTCTCGTAAGTCAAGCCACGACCTTCACCCATGCTGTTCATATCGTAAGAGGCAGTTGCTCCTCCAGGTGCTTGCACACTAATGACAGTAGGCTGAGTGGGCTCATCCAATGCGTAAGGAACAGACGTGTTGGGGCGGACTGTAACTTGAAGACTCTCGTTTGTAACACAGCTCTAGAACAAAATCAATATTGAACTCTTGCCTTTAATATGTGGTACAGATAACTAGTTAGTTATTGTTGTTTTAAGGGATGTAACAGCGAATGGATGTTGCAGCTCTTTTAATTGGGATTCGGGCCCAGGCCATCCAGGTTGGCCACTATGCCAACATGCTTCATATAGGCTAAATTACAATTAAACAAAAACCTATAAACCATGATTGCTAGTGATTGTGATCTAGTGCCTATAATTCTATTCTGACCAAACAAACAACTCATAGGAAACATACACTTCAGGCCGCACTCCAAGGAGTAGTTTTCCCTTTACCAAAGAAATAAAGTTTCCAGAGCTGGTATTCAGAAAGGTGTAAAGAAAGGCTGCAACTTATCACCCATACTTTTCAATCTTTACATTGAACAAGCAATGAAAGAAATTGGAGAAAAATGTAAAGTGGGAGTGAAGATTTAAGGAGAAATAATTTCAACTCTGAGATTTGCCGATGACGTAGTCATCTTGGCTGACACGCCTGAGGATTTGAATGAGTTTTTGAATGGTATGGACTCCGTCTTGAGGAAACAATTCATGATGAGAATTAATAAATGTAAAACAAAAATATTGGAATGCAGCCGGAAAAAATCAGAAACCTCTATGGACATCAAATTGGCAGGTGAAAAGCTGAAGGAAGTAGGAGAATTCTGTTACTTAGGAAGCAAAATAACCAGTGATGGACGAAGCAAAGAGGATATAAAAAGTAGGTTAGCTCAGGCAAGGAAAGCATTTCTACAGAAAAGGAATCTGTTGACATCGAATATAGAATTAGGTATTAGGAAGTCATTTTTGAAGGCCTTTGTCTGGAGTGTGGCACTCTATGGAAGTGAAAATTGGACTATTGGTGCAGCAGAAAAGAGGAGAATTGAAGCATTTGAAATGTGGTGTTACAGGAGAATGATGAAGATCAGATGGGTACATAGAGTTACAAACGAAGAGGTATTGAGACTAGTGGGAGAGGAGAGATGTTTCTGGCGACTGCTAATGAAGAGAAGAGATAGGTTGGTAGGACACATACTAAGACACCCAGGATCAGCAAGCTTAGTTATGGAAGGAAGGGTTGAGGACAAGAACTGTAGGGGTAGACCAAGGTTAGAATATGTTAAACAGATTGCCTCGGATGTAGGGTGTGGTATCTATGTAGAGATGAAACGATTAGCTCAGGACAGGGAGGCATGGAGAGCTGCATCAAACCAGTCAAAAGACTGAGGACTCAAACAACAAAGAGCACAGTTACCAAAGATGGGAGAGCAGACTGCAATCGTCTCTGTGATGCCAACAACATGCTCTCAATGGAATGTCTGGGGACTGGAATATATGGTATTTCTTCTCATTTTTTGCTCTCGAATGCTACGGTGTGCGCATTGTTTGGATAAAAGTTTATACCCTGTTCCTAACATGCCCAAATCACATTATATCTAAATAAACAATACTGGTGGTAGAAGCAGCAAGTGTAGAGTGCATCAGTGAACAGTAGCATGTGATTACAGCTGCACATTGAGTTAGTGCACTCGCAAGCACGTGGGATGCAATTGAGCTGGCAGTTGTTTGTGAATCCTGTCCAATGTTAACAATGGTTTCAACAAGTTCATATTATCAGTCATTCGCTGCAAGAGAAATAATTTAAAATTATAGAAGATGCTTAGCAAATTGGTTATCAATCAAACAGTGGGCAGAAGTACGACATAAGTGAAAGTTGCATTCATGACTGGAGAAAAAAGAAACGAACCATATTCACCAGGCATGCTATGGAAGAAAAGCCAACTTCTCCATAACCAAACAAAGACTGTCATATTAATGAAAAAATACTGCAGATTTCGGGTGACCAGTGAAATGAGCCAATTGTTAGTGAATTGCATTAGCTAAAGAGCTTGATGTTACACGGTTCAAGCCAATACAGGGTTTGCTCACACGAAGTTTAAATCAAAATGGTTCGAGCTTTCATAGGAAAACCAGCCTAGCGCAACAGCTTCCAAGTGAATGTGAGGAAAAGGTAATGAATTTTCAGCACTACATGATAAATTGAAACATTCATATATATTTCACGTTGCATATAGGTAATGCTGATCAGACACCAGTATATTTTGAAATGCCACTTGATAATATATTATCAATTAAAGAATGGTAATTTGTTTTTACTTTTAGTATTCTCAAGTATTGTCTCAAGGGCCTTCAAATGGCATAAGAAAGAATTAAGTTAGCCTTCTCTTTAAGCCAGAAACCACTGCTCCATGTACTGCGATCGGAGGAGAAAAGCATTAAGTCAAATGACTTGCTACCTTTCAGCGCCACATTCCGTACTTAATGTTAGCTGCACTGCAAGATTCCCGCATGTTACAGCGGTATCGTAAATTACATTTGTACAGGATTTAGGTGGTTCTTATGTTACAAATCCATTTTACAATAAAATATCAAGTGAAATATTCATTGTGGGTGGCTTTAAGCTGTACTAAACTGACCATGGAGCTGAAAGATATTAAGTCTTATTCCCAAAATTGATTTGAAAAATTGTTTATTAAATTAAAATTGATATTCAGCTAACATAAATATAAACTGAATACCGTATTTGCTCGCGTATATCTCGCCCCCGCGTATATCTTGCACCCCATTTTTTTAGTTGAAATTTCTGGGGAAAAAAAGTACTCGCATATATCTCGCATTCATTTTTGACGCCGTCATATAAATGACCGTAATAACCTTGAGGTATAAACACGTTCGATTTAGCGCGCCACAACAGACGTCATTGTCCAGGAACTTACCCGAAGCGATACTAACAGGATGAGCGAGCAACGGCGAGTTGATCCGGATCCGAACTTGTCCGATGCGAGCCGATTAGGGATCGAGACGCTTCGCTGCCATGTACACGTTTGAATTAGCGATTAGCGCGCCACAACAGTCATCCGTAGGTTCATGAAAAGAAAGGGCTTGTGTCTGCGAAGGCGAACATCTCTCTGTCAGAGAATGCCGAGTGATTTCAATGACAAAATTATAGAGTTTCATCGTCATGTGATAGCAATGCGGAAGAGGAACAATTACCTGCTATCTCAAATCGGCAACACAGATCAGACTCCGATAAACTTCGACATGCCATCCAACACTACCATAAACAAGAAGGGAGAATCTAGTGTCCTTATGCGTACAACTGGGTGTGAGAAACAACGCTGCACAGTCATGCTAGCAGTAACCGCGGACGGAAGAAAATTGCCACCATATGTTATTTTTAAAAGAAAAACAATGCCTAAAGCGAAGTTTCCCAAAGGCATTCATGTTCGCGTGCAAGAGAACGGATGGATGGATACAGCTCTTATCCAGGACTGGGTCCGTACAGTGAAGGGAGCACGACCAGGTGCATTGCTTCAACGCCCGGCAATGCTAGTGCGGGACAGTTTCCACGGACACTTGGTGGAAGACACGAAGAAACATCTTCAAGAAATGAAAACGGATCTTGTTGTAATTCCTGGTGGACTCACACATTGTCTTCAGCCCTTAGATGTTTCCGTCAATAAACCTTTCAAGGACAAAATGCGTAAATTGTACGCCGAATGGATGGCGGGAGGGGACCACGACCTGACGCCAGCAGGCAAAATAAAGAGGCCATCAGTTGAACTCGTGTGTGATTGGGTTATACGGGCGTGGGTTATGGTGTCCCCGGACATTGTTGTGAAGATCTTCTTGAAGATAGGCATCGCAAATGCATTGGACGGAAGTCAGGATGAAGCCGTGTGGGATGATGACCAGAATAATGCACGTGAGAGCACCTCGGAGATCGGTAGCAGTGATGGCAGTGATAATGAGTAGGGTGAGTACCGTATACCAGTTGCCTTGTTTCAATAATGAAAATTTTGTGTTTTTTCGGGAATACGGAAATTCCGCACGTATATCTCGCACCGACAAATTTCACTCGTATTTTCAGCTCGCATATATCTCGCCCCCGCGTATATCTCGCACCCCATTTTTTTAGTTGAAATTTCAGGAAAAAAAGTGCGAGATATACGCGAGCAAATACGGTAGTTGCTTCACAATATAGATTGCTAATGTAGTGTGTATGCTAAGCTCTGTTCTGCCAATGAGGTATTTTCCTCACCTGAAAAGTAGTGAAAACTGACTTAATGCTTTTCAGCTCTGGCCAATTCAATTAATAAGAAGCGAGAGAGAAGACACTGGCGGCAGCAAGAAACAAAGCTGTATAGTAATGTTCTGTGTAACACCAGATGGAAGAATTGCAGTCATAGGTGATATTTCACCGACCCTACAAGTGGTAGTAAAAGGTGTTTGAGTGAGAGCCCAACCTAAAGGATGGAGCTGCCAGGTTTGACAATGCCACCAGGGTGTGTTCCTGACTCTATGCAACACGTTGGGTTTAGACACATTTCGTGAACATACAACGCAAGATGTATGTAACATTTTGAATAAAGGCAAAACAGATTTGGTAATTATCCATGGAGGCATTACATCTTTTCTGTAGCCCTTGAATCATCATCATCATCAATTTCAGTTTTCCAGCCTAAGCCGGATCGGAGCAAATATGACACCCCTCCACTTTACTCTGTCTGTCCACCATCCTTCCTCAACCACTGAACACCACTCCAGGTTTCGTTCCCTCACACTGTCCTTCACCTAATCCATCCACCGTACTCCAGGTCTTCCTCGTCCTCTCTTTCCAGTCATCCATCTCTCCATCACTTGTTTCGGCATTCTTTCATTATTCATCCTTTCCACATGTCCATACTATCTATTCTGCTCCAGCTTATCATACAGCTTTTATACATTCACTTCCTTTCGAATGTCTTCATTTCTCACTCTCTCTCTCTCCTAGTTTTCTGTACGATACCCCTTAGGAATTTAATTTCGGCTGCCTGTATTCTACTTTCATCTCTCCTCGTCATCGGTAAAGTTTCTGCTCCATATGTGATTATTGGTAAGTAATAGGTCTTGTACATCACTCCTTTAGCCTTCAGTGGTATGTCTTTATCCAAAATTGAACTCCGAACCTGATGATAGAAAGCACTTCCACATTGTATTCTCTTGTTGATCTTGCATTTTCCATTAATTCACTTCCTAAATATTTGAAGTGCTCTACTACTTCCAGATCTGCATTTCGAATTTTAACAATCCCTTTTCCTTCCTTCTTTCCTCTTGTCATTACCACTGTCTTACTTTTTCTCTACACTGATTTTAATTTCCCATTTCTCAATATTTTCCTTCAGTACATCCAGCTGTTCTTAGACCACATTCTTATTCTCTCCCGAAATCAGAACATCATCTGCAAATAGGATTATGTTCATTCTTGTACCTGTGTACACTTCCTTTTATGCCTTTAGCATAATATCATCCATCACCAGTAAAAACAGCAATGATGAGAATACACTCCCTTGTTTCAATCTATGTTCAATTTCAAACCCT
This sequence comes from Meconema thalassinum, assembly GCA_946902985.2. Classification (NCBI taxonomy): domain Eukaryota; kingdom Metazoa; phylum Arthropoda; class Insecta; order Orthoptera; family Tettigoniidae; genus Meconema; species Meconema thalassinum. Next base: position 275,499,952 of record OX336389.2, on the reverse strand, counting down.
CCTGTTTTACACACTTGAGTCCTGACACAGCTGCAACAATTACCATAGCCCTTGGATATTTGTACAAATTGACCCTTCAAAGCTGCATTGAAGCAAAGGTACACACAGTGGATGGCCAAAGTTGATCAACAATTTATGCCAACTGGGAAAATCAAGCGGACGGAAATTATTCTGATTTGCAAGTGAATCAAAAGTACATAGGACACTATTGAACTGCCACAGATGGAAAAAAGTTTGAAGAATTGTGGAATTTCAAACTCGCTGGGCAAAAACCTAGGATGATGTGCTGTGGGAAGATGGCAACTGTAATGACCCTTTGGCCTCTTCCACCAGTGAACACTTGACTATGACTAGGTCTACCAAATTGTATAAAATAGCATGTTAAATACAAAAAGTCATGATCTATTAGTATTTAAATTGTATTTAGGGACCGATAACCTAGGCCCCTTAATACAATGATAATCATCACCATCATGTTTCAAAATATTTAAAATTTCAAGAACAGTTTCAATGGCAAGTTTTATTTTTTATAGTTTTTTATTTTTCCTTTTCAAATTTCTTCTCATAAATTAAGGGTGCATGGATTATTGGAGTATATGTGGTACATCAATACTTCATCAGGCTCTGTTGGGTGCTATGCTTGAAGGCTGTCAGCAATTTTCTTATGAAATTACTGAATGTATTCTGAAAATGTTTAAACACCTACACATTTATAGGTATCACAATGACAAAAATCACAGACATGGCTTAAATACGAAGCAACATCATCATCATCTTGAACCGGTTCCAGTTTCCCGGGTGCGGTGAAAGAGCGTTCTCCATATATTTCTCTCCAAGAATGTTTCCTCCTCCATAATTTTCTGTAAATCCAGACCTCTCCCTGCAAGATCATTTCTAACCTGGTTGATCTCTTGGTCGAAGCATATGGGGAAAAAATAGTTCATGGCCTTATCTTCCCTACAAGGTTGAACAAAAATTATTAACTGAGATGATGAGGCAGTCATAATGTAAAAAATGTCACATGCACGATTTTATTTATCTACAATACACCAGGATGCAATTGAAGCAACAAATCCCAGTTACTGAAGTGGAAAACATAGAAGAGGAATGGTCCCACTTTAAAAAGGCATTTGTTGGTGCAGCAGAGAGTGCTTGTGGTAGGACGTCAACAAGAGTGAAAGAGAAGGAGACACCGTGGTGGAATGAGGAAGTGAGGAAAGCAGTGAAAGAAAAGAAGTCTGCATGGAAAGAATGGAACCGAGATCAAACAGAAGAAAGCAAAAGGAAGTATCACGACAGCAAACGGAGGTGTAAGAAAGTGGTAGGAGAAGAAAAGAAGAAAAGTTGGGAAGAATTTACACGAAGAATGGAAACAGATGTAAGTGGCAGTAAAAGGATGCTGTATAGGCTTCTAAGAAGTAAGAGGAAAGAAGGAGTTACTACAAAGCTAGTGAAAAAGGAAGATGGAGAGTTGTTAACACACCCAGAAGAGATAAAGGGACGATGGAAGGAGTATTTCGATAAGCTATTGAATGTGAGCAATTGTACTGGTGAGATGGAAGTGACACAACCTGACGACTCTATAACAGAAGATGGTATAACAATGCTGGAGGTGGAATTAGCAGTACAGAAAATGAAGATGGGAAAAGCAACAGGGGTGGATGAAATCAGTGTAGAAATGATAAAGGCTGCTGGACCTGTTGGTATGCAATGGTTGTATCGACTGCTAAAGTGTGTGTGGAAACGGAAATGTGTACCAGAAGACTGGGAGAAAGGGCTAATAATACCAGTGTTTAAGAAGGGGGACAAGAAGGTGTGTGATAACTATAGAGGGATCACCCTCATATCACAGATAGTAAAAATACTGGAAAGGATATTAGAAAGAAGAATGAGAAGAAAGGTGGAAGGAGAGTTGCAATAGGAACAGTATGGCTTCAGGAGTGGAAGATCCACAGTGGACCCAATCTTTTGCTCGAGGCAGGTGATGGAAAAGAACTGGGAATATGGAGAGGATTTGATCATGACTTTCATAGATCTAGAAAAGGCATATGATAGTGTCCCCAGAGAGAAGGTATGGGAAACCATGGTTAAGAAGAGACTGGGAAGAGAAATGTTGGAAATGGTGCAAGCAATGTACAACAACTGTGTAAGCAGGGTACTGACCCCAGTTGGAAAGACAGATTGGTTTAGGAACAAGACTGGACTAAGACAGGGGAGTGTGCTGTCACCTCTCTTGTTCATAATGGTGATGGATGAAATTGTAAAGGAAACAAAGGAAGCATATGGACATAAAGAAATGAAGTTACTGTTATTTGCAGATGATATTGTGGTCTGGGGAAGGAACACTGAAGAAGTGCAAAAACAACTAGATGCACTGAACGAAAATATTCAGAAGTACGGCCTGAAAATCAGTATAGAGAAAAGCAAGACCATGGTGATGACAAGAGGGGAAAGACAAGGAAAGGGCACTGTGAAAATTGGAAGTCAGAGTTTGGAAATTGTGGACACGTTCAAATATCTAGGAAGTGAATTGATGCAAACTGGTAGGTTGGACATGGAGATTGGCAGGAGGGTACAGCAGAGCAATGCATTCTATCAAAGTGTAAGAAAACTTGTTTGGGATAAGGAAGTACCAAGGAAAAGCAAGGAGGTAATGTATAAAGTGTACTATGTTCCCATATTAACTTATGCAGCTGAGACTTGGACCCTGACAAGCAGGCAAGAGAGTAGAATCCAAGCCAGTGAAATGAAATTCCTAAGAAGTATGATAGGAAAGACAAGGAAATACAGGGTGAGGAATGAAGATGTTAGGAAGGAAGTTGGGATGGAAAAACTAAATGAGAGAATTGAGAAGAATAAACTAAGGTGGTTTGGACATGTAAAGAGGATGGAGGAAAATAGAATACCAAGACAGATGCTGGAGGCGAAGTGCAAGGGTAAGAGAGCAAGAGGAAGACCTAGAACAAGGTGGACTGATTCAGTGAAGAACAGCGTAAGAAAAAGAAATCTGGACTGGGACAAGATCGTGGAAGAAGAATGGTGGAAGGAAAGAGGAAAGTGGAGAAGTGCCATAAATACCCCGACCCGGCAGGAGCTGGATAAGGGGAAATGATGATGATGATGATGATGATACCAGGATGCAGTTAATATAAACCAAAACTAACACAGAAAATGCTTCAAAAGACACTTATACTAATGACGTACCGACTATTCTCTACCAATACCAATAACAGCACGAAAAATGGCCATTATTATCACAACTCAATCTCAGCTACCCTCATGTTCAGGAACATAAACTTCATTTTCACAGCAAACAAGAAAGAAAGAAAGAAATGAAGATCGAAATCCAGCCAGCTTAGTTTCGCATGCTTTTGTCATCTAATGAGGAAGTTTTCAGAGATAGACCAGACGAGGTAATACTATACCATTACCCTGACAGTTTCAGCACCAGGCTTGGATGACGATCTCAAGAGTAAGAGGGTTAAATTAGGATGATGACTGTTCGTGTTCAACAGTAGTAAAGAGTGAACATTTTATTGATTTATTCTTATTGCACACATACCTGGTAAAACTGGAGTGGAACTGCAGACAAGTTGTCAACACGCAAGGGTGGTGGCATGGTGTCTGCATCAGTGAATACAATGAAATATGTGGCACCCTGAAGCACAACTTCAACTCGCAGGAAAAACATCCTTCCTCCAGTATCTCTGAAAGATAAGAAAGGATAACAGCTATAGGCAACCTACATATTGAAGTTTAATCCACCAACACATAATTTGATTAGATGAAAAAATGAGAGATATGTGCAAGGAGTATGATACACACCAGATATCTGCGAAGAGTATGAAAAATCAGGAAAGTCTACTTTCTGCAAAAAAATATTTTAAAAAAATGTTTATAACACAGAGCGATTCTCCATGCTGAATTACTCATGGTAGTAAAGTTGGGAAGGCTAATGCAAAGAAACTTGCGAGCTATAGTATTGTGAAATAGCGTGCAGACTATAATTTAGAAGGTCTCCAGAATTTGTTTTCTTTCACCTGTGAAGTTCACCGCAGCATACTTTTTTTTTGACACTCTTTGTTGCAGGACATACAGTGAATTGAAATTAATTATCAGCGTAAGTCAAGAACGTCATTGGTTAATCAACACTTTTTAACATATTTTCATGAAACTATTATCATTATATGTATTTTCATTAAGATTAAATTGAAGTTTGCTGATTTGGTGTACAAATATATTAATATTTTGATAGTTGATAGTTTTCTACCACATTTGAATGGATATTTCAATACTGTAACTACCGAGGAATCACCATCATCTCGCATGTTGCCAAAGTAATGGAAAGAATCCTAGAAAAAAGAATTAGAGTAAAGGTAGAAAGTCCAATAGAGGAGGAGCAGTTTGAATTTAGAGGGGGCAGGTCAACAGTGGAACCCATTTTCATTCTGAGACAGAACATTGAAAAGAGTTGGGAATATGGGAAGGATATGGTAATGACTTTTATTGACATAGAAAAGGCCTATGATAGCATCCCTAGAACAAAAGTTTGGAAAAGCTTAACAAATAGGGGGATAGGCAAGGAACTGAGAGACATGATAAAAGGAATGTGCATGGAGTGCTACAGTAGTGTGAAGACTCGAGTCGGGACATCGGAATGGTTTAAAATTGACACTGGACTAAAGCAAGGAAGTGTGTTGTCACCATTTTTGTTCGTAATGGTGATGGATGACATCATGAAGGCAGCAATGAAAGAATATAGTAGGGCAAAGATGAAGGTAATGTTGTTTGCAGATGACGTTGTGATCTGGGGCGAAGATGAGATGGAGGTACAAGAACAGTTAGACGTAATAAATGAAAAGATTGAGCAATGGGGATTGAAGATAAATGTGGAGAAGAGTAAAACAGTGGTGATGAGTAGAGATAAGAAAGAAGGAAAAGGAGTAATCAAAGTAGGAGATAAGAAATTGGAAGTAGTGAAACACTTCAAATACTTGGGAAGTGAACTGACTGAAGATGCAAGACTAGATTTGGAAATAAGCAGAAGAATACAACTCGGGAGTGCTTTCTACCAACAGGTATGGGGACTAGTATGAAACAAGGATATACCAATTAAGGCTAAAGAAGTTTCGTACAAAGCATATTATGTTCCTATAATGACATATGCAGCAGAAACTTGGACAATGACTAAGAGGGATGAGAGTTGAGTACAAGCAGCTGAGATGAGATTCTTGAGAAGTATGGTCCAGAAAACGAGGAGGGACAGAGTGAGAAATGAAGATATACGGAAAGAACTGGGAGTACAGAAACTAAATGACAAACTGGAGCAAAACAGATTGAGATGGTCTGGACATGTCAAATGGATGAATGAAGTAAGGCTACCAAGACGAGCACTGGAACGACAGATGACAGGGAAGAGAGGACGAGGAAGACCAAGAATGCGTTGGATGGACTCGGTGGAGAATGGTATTAGAAAACGGAACCTGGATTGGTACACTGTGTCGGAAGAGGAATGGTGGAACGACAGAACAAAGTGGAGAGGAACCATATTTTCCCCCACCCAGTGTCAACTAGAAAAGGAGAAATGAAGATGATGATTTCAAAACCGTAAGTTTAGTGCATACTTTGCTGCTTTAAAGGGAATATTGGTATGCATAGTTTGAAGTTTATGTGGACCCTATATATATTTCTTATCACAAATATAGGTTAAAAACAGAATTTTTCTAAAAGTTAATGCAATTTTCAAATGTGGCAAAAAAATTAAATCCTGATGTATGCTGCAACAATCTCGGAAGAAAATGAGAAATGGCTTGACTTTTGTATTGCTAACTCAATCATATGGAAAGTTACCGATATCGCTGCAAAAATTTCCCGGTTCCTATTATAAGTACAGATTTATGAGTATTCTATATATTTCCATCGCTCAGGGGGTTCAATACTCCCAAAATCCCTATTTAAACAAACTAAGATTCTACAACATATTTTGAAGTCACTACTTCCAACAACAACAAAATTACTAAACTGGCAAGATGGCTCGGTTCAAAATGAGAACGAAACCAAAATAGGAATGGAAAGGATATGTCATCACGTCAGTTGTCATATATGTTGGAGGTAAACAGAGTCCTGTTTAATTATATGAATTATATTTATTTAATTAATTAATTAATTAATTACTTGTAAATTAAATGTAAATATACAGTAGTTAAATGTAAATTAACTCATCCTTATTACTCCGATGCTCCTCAGCTTTGGAGGAGATTATCTGTTTTTAATATAGCAACCTGACAATATGTCAATGCAGTTGCTACCAGTGCACAGTGGGCCAGATACCGAATTTGACGGGACAAAAATATTTTTTGTCTAGATTACATTTCTTTCATGATAATTTTGTTAAAAATTATAAATTTAATTATTTACAGCCCTTATGAGATGAAAATAGAGGGGAAAAGACCAAGAGGAAGGCCAAGAGATAAGTGGCTGAAGGGTGTGGAGGACTGCGTGCGAAAGAAAGGAGAAGACTGGACCAAGGTGGTGACGAAGAGATGGTGGGAAGACAGAAGACGATGGAGAGGTTTATGTTCCAAACAGACCCAGCCAGTGGCTGGAAACTGTTCAAGATGATGATGATGATGATGATGATGATGATGACAGCCCTTTGGAAAGGATATTTTAAAATCAAATTGGAATGAACTCAGGACCATCTGAATAGCCCGATACACTTTGTTTGAACATCCTTCTAGGTCAAGTTCTTTCCTGCACATAAGTTATCGGTGAGGTAACCGTCCCTCTTTTCCTTTTCAGCCCCTCGTAGAAATCCCTACGTGTCCTGCAAGTGCGAGTTCCCTGCTGGTGCATCTCTGGAATCAATCATTTTCTACTGTAAGAGCAATAAACCGCAATATCTGTTACTTGTCACATAAAGTCAAATATTATACCTAAATAATGGCTTAAGAATCATGGAGCGATATTGAACATACGTAGTTTTTTATAAACCATGGTGAAACTGAAAACATCACACAAAATAAATGAATGTTTCACGTCACGTCTTCAACTGAATAAAGACATTCTATGTCCTATCAATTAAAATATAATTTTGCCAGCAATAAAGAGCATACCTGAAGGATTACATTCCATATTCTTTTACAGGAAAAAATTAATCGGAACACTCACCAAACTATGATCACACTTGACAGTGGAACCACGACTGATACTCTATAAGAACAGCCCTCTCATAAACACACAGATAAGACATCCGCTACGGGCCGCTTAGTCTATTGAAGATGAAGTATTGAAAAGTGGACCGTTTCTATGTTCAAGTGTTTCTAACACACATACCAGCCCTTGAAGAAAACAAAAAGGACAAAAAAGGAATATTGGAAATAAAGGACAGGGAAAAGAAATGCTCTCAACCCATTAAGAATGAGGATTGAGGGACTTGGAAGGAAGTAGAGACATGAAAAGTAGAAAGAAAAGAGAAAGAGGAGAAAGTCTGCCCAAACGTTAGTGGACCCAGCTCAGGAATCCCTTAGGATTAAAACTTAGCAATTCTTCTAGGTTTGTGCCGTGTCTTGTGTGGGGTTTCGCCTAGGACACCAAGCTGGATCATCGGCCCGGCGAAACCACACACTAGACACGGCACAAACCTAGAAGAATTGCTGAGTTTTAATTCAATGGCCGTGAAAGCCAATATGCCATCCCTCAGGATGCCTACATTCCGAACCTTTGAGGTGTAGTGCTATCCAGGGTGCACAATGGGGCTACACACACCCTACCACTTTTATGTATAAGTTATGTGAAATAAAATTAAGGAGTGTGATCATATACTGTAGGATTACCTATACTTATACATTAAAACCTATAAATGCTTATGGAGTACAATTTGGCTCCACATCAGATTTAGAGACAAATGTAATGGAGGGTTAAAAAAATTGAAGTTGGTAAGATACACAAGACAGGGAGGATAAGAGGGGGGAAGGTGCAAGGCAGGAGTCAAGAGAGAGAGAAAGGAAGAAAGCTAGTAGTTTTATGTGACCGCTACTCTTGCAATCATAAGCTGCGAGACCTGACATGACATTTCACCCTGAAAGTCCCACGTGCACTAACCGAGAATTGAACCCAGGCCTTGGTGGGAGGCAAACAGCTTGACTGCTACACCACCTCGCCCTTCAAGATCTGTATCAGAATATTATGGCTGATAACTGCTTACCGCACATTAATGTACATGGAGTTGATGGCATTTATGAGGAAGCCACCAGACCACATACTATCGCGCACATCCAAAATTCTGACACACAGAAGTTGATCTTTATCCAAGCGCGGCCAGTGAAATGGTAAACAACAGTCCGGTACAGCAGTCAGATACGTAGCTCTTGCACCAGGATCATTCTGTATGTAAGAAACAAAACAAAAGTAATCATTAACGGCATAACAAGGGTTCCGCTGGTACAGTCCCTTTTTCACATGCTAAAGTACTGTAGATACTGTGTAGTATTATTACAAATTACTGAAATAATTACCCAAAAAAATTAGGAGAAAGGACTGCAGCATTATAGAGTCACACCATTAAAGCTAAAGCTCCCCTTCCCTCTGGCTGGAAAAGATTGCCTGAAACTTTATCACCTGACTATGACAAGGGATGTCTAATGCGGAAGTCTCTCAACAGGTTGAGATCACGAGTAGGCAGATGCAGGGTTAATCTAGCAAGATGGGGATACACTAAGGAAGATAGCACCAATTGTGATTGTGGAGAAGAACAGTTAGTTATTGAAGTTTTAGGAGCAGAACTACGAGGTCATCTGCCCCTAAAGAACAGACCATAAAACACATGCTCCCAATGTCGACTGTGTCCTACCAAATATTTCCGAGTTGGCTAACAATAAATAAACATACCGTATTTACTCACCCATAACACAGTAACCCCTTTAATTTTCGAATATTATTGGGAAAAAATAAAGAATTGTAAAAAACAATTAAAAATGGGCGGGAGAAATAATCGGCAAAAAACAATCAAGTGACCAGACAGCATGTAGGCCTGCAACATTCTACAGTAGTTAACGATAAAACCCATGCTTCTGCCTGCACCACCTGTGCATTGATCTTGGCCTTGGCTACTCACTCCCCCTACCCTAGGTTTATCAATGCCCTCCAGCTTACGAGTTCCGTGTCACGCACGGCAATGTGTAGTGTGTAATTAGGAAGCGTTCAGTACACAAGCAGGACTGAAAATGAGCAAGAGAACAAGTTTGACGGCATTCTTCAAGTTGAAAGTGCTAGAATTTGCTGCAGAAAATAGAGTTAGGACGGCGAGTCGTAAATAGGAAAAGCAGCCGTGCATGATTTGTTATTGGCATAACCAGAAGGAAAAATTATTGGGAACAAAGAAAACGTTTAAATCCTTCCACGGTATGGAAAAAGGAAAATACGAAAATGTGAACATAAAACTTCTGGAGCGGGTTCGAAAGACAAGAGACAATGACAACGCTGTAAATAACGAAATGATGCAGTTTAAAGCGCGTGAAATTGCAAGAAGTTTCAGTATTGCAGGGAATGATTTTAAAGCAAGTAAATGTTGGGCAGAACGCATTATGTGCCGGAATGGGCTAAGTTTGCGGAAAAGAATGGCATTGTGCCAGTGGCTTCCATCGGATTATACCGACAAAGTGATCGAATTTCACCGCTTTGGCATAAGACTTCGGAAATACCAATAGTTTCCTTTATCTCAAATTGGTAACGCCGATCAGACGCCACTGTTCTTCGATATGCCGTCAAATACCACTATCAATGCAGCCGGTGCATCAAGCGTTCTAGTTAAAACTACTGGATATTGCATATTTAAAAGGAAAACGCACTGCCAAAAGAAGATTTTCCCAGGGGCATACATGTCTGAGTACAAGAGAAAGGTTGGATGCAGGCTGAATTGATGAAGGACTGGTTGAAGACAGTGTGGGAACGTCGACCGGAAGCCCAGCTGAATAAAAAGTCTATGCTGATGTTGTGACAGCTTCCGCGGCCACTTAGTGGATGTAAACTATGTTTTTACACAAATGTCTGTCAAATCAATACTTTTAATTTGTGTAATAACATATTTTACATTTGATAACGTCAATATGGACCAATAAAATGGAGACAATTACTCCAGACACTTAGTGGATGCTGTGAAAAAGCAGATGAACATGACTCAGACCTATCCAGTCATCGTCCCAGGAGACCTTACTTCAATTTTACAGCAGTTGGACGTCTCCATAAACAAGCCATTCAAAGATCATGTTAGAAGGTTCTACGCACGAGATGACAAAAATCTGCAAAATCAAACGACCGTCTTTTCATGTAATCTGCAAGTGGATTGTAAGAACGTGGGAACAAATCACTCCCGATATCGTCAAAAAAGATTCAAAAGAACAGGAATTTTTCCGCTCTGGATGGAGCTGAAGCCTATCTACTTTGGGAAGGGGAGAGTAAAACTAGGATCCGAACCAGCCACGTGACTTCGAACACTAATACGATAGAGCCAATCCCACTAACGAGGGAAGTATTCCAGCTCGAACGACGAAAACCAACTGAAAGTGGGTTTAAAGTATACAGTTGTACGTATGTCAAAAGCTATCAATGCCATTCATCTGTAAAAACACGTGTTCGGTCGCCAGTGCCATATGAGTATGTTACCGTGGCATATGAGTTTGGACTATTGCAATGCGGGAACATTGTAAATAATGGAGTATGTCTACATGTTGCCCTTGTTACGTGTGCGTACTGTTCCATTCCACTGTTTTTTAATCACTTCATTGCAACTCCACATTTACACTTCGACGTCGAATGATGGACAACACAGTATCTTCTGTTGTGGGAAAGATGACTATGTCAACACGGTACTGCATGTGTTAAGATTTCTTGTTGCAAGCAAGTGTTCAACCTTTTGCCAGATGATACTGCACCACATCTGTTTCTTGTTAAGATAATGGTCCGAATTTCCTGTTGCAGGGTAGTTTCTGCTGCGAATTGTGTTTCTGCAATCTTTTTGTAATGTTACCACATACAGTATATGCTAAAGGTCAAACCAATTGCTAGGAATGGATTTTCCCTATTATAATGGTGCGAATTGCCTGTTGCACGGTAGGTTCTGCTGAGAATTGTGTTTCTGCAATCTTTGGACGCCGTAACTTCCAAACATTGATTGTACACTAATGCGGGGTTTTTCACAGATAAATGCCCGTTAGGGGTAGTAGAACAGACATATCTTTGTATGTTAAGCGCACTGCCAGTCGGTTTTAGCCGTTCAAGCTGGGGTACTTCCCTCATAAGTGATCTCAAGCACACTTACACATAAGGTAAGAAGAAATACATTTTTAATATATTGAACCCTTATTGATTTGCCGATCAATAAGTTTTCATGATTTAATATTATTATTATTATTCATATCCAGGCAGTACATGTTGGAGTGAGATATGGAAGGCGAGGTAAGTGTTGCAATTGCTTGCGACAGACGTAGCTATTCCTGTGGACGACCTGGTAAGCCGAGTTCAAGGACAAAGTCAGGATGAACGCGCATACAATTTGGCGTCATTATTGGCGTGCCAGAGGTGAATTTCCAACCGATACCCGATTGAATCATCGAATCAGAAGAGAGGACGCCTGACCCACGCGGAGATGAGCGTGCCATAAAAAAGATGCTGAAAACACGTGTCAGAAAAACCGCTGATCCGATGCGATTCCGCATGAGTGCATTGAGACGTTCAGATAAAAAGAAGAAGTTTGATACTAGTCCCAAGTCTGTGAGCTAAAAACTACAGATTATTTTTCTAAATTGCCCCTACCCTATTCCATTCTGCCAGTTTCTAATAAATTGATCGTTGGAGAGTAGTTGAGGACACAATTTGATCAGGTGCCGAGAGGCATAGTTCACGCTAGTTTGAGGACACAATTTTAAGAAGCTCTGAGGAGCATAGTTCACGTCTGTTTGAACAAACATTTTAATAGTGCTCGAGGAGCAGAGTTCATGCCAAGTGGAGTCGAGATCTCGAGTTGAGATAAGCGCTAATCGGCATAAATAATTTGAGAGACCTTTAAATGCCAGCTGCTTGGCAGACTTAACTGTAATATTTATTTTGTGTAATTTTTGTGATTTATGTGTGCGTGTGAACCAAGCGAATGCTTGGATAGGGCCAGTTCTTCGTGGAGTAATCGCCCAGGACTCTTGAGTGAAAGCCAGTAGCTCATAGCGATTCTAGCAGGATAGAATATTAATTTGAACATTTCTTTTTAAGAAGCCTTACCAAGATGTCTACTACAAGGTCGATTGGTGGGATGATGTGCAACGCCTCTACCAGAACGTCGACGATGATGGAGTAATTTTCCTGTGGGAAATGCTCTGGGATGGAGGTTGATTTTCTGCAAGCTGTTCGGTGATGTACAAACCATTGATTTATTCAATATGTAGCTAGATTAGACGCGGGAACGTTGTAAATAATTTTTGTTCAAAGTAGTTTTCTTGTGTATTTAGATTTCGTGTACCAGCACTATTTTATATAAATGTACGATGGCACGTGGCCAAAATTTTGTTTGATTGTGTATTTTTCTTATGAGTCATTATTAATATGCACGGCGCATGCATTGGATTATTTCATTCATGCGAATGCGAGGTTCGTCTTGGATGATAAATGGTGCTTTAATTCGAATTCATTTAAATTAGGAGAAGGGGGGTAAATTTGATTAAATATTTTACGAACAGGTTTTTATTCATACTAGGGTTGCTGAGCGCAACACGTTAAGATGTCTCTGTAGAACACCTTAGTTCTGTTTTTGAGTTTTTTTATATCCCTTTTCAGGAGCGTCAGTCACTGACTAGATTGGAGCGCAAGTCGGTGGAAATATTTATGTCTTTCATTTCAGGTTTCTGTCAAACCCATACGTGTGATTCTGGTGTGTGTATCGTGTCAATGTGTGTGTATTGGTTCTTCGTGATGAAGGGTAGAATGTGTCTACTGCCCTCAAGTTTGGTTGTATTTTTGATGGACAGGGAGAGCGCTCATGGAGGCTACCTTACCTGGTCCTGTGCTGATTCTTGGATTTCCGTGGGAAATGCTAAGATATAATTTTTGACACACACACGTATATTATGTGCTTTTGGAGCACGCTTCATCGAGACCCGAGCTATTGCTACGGCAGGCCGAGGTATTTGACACGTGGGTTGACAGATGTTGCAGATTCCACTTTGCGTCCGTCTAGGTCTGGTGATTCATCATGTAGGCAGTCCAGGTTCGACCGACTGACCCCTTAAGCTATCTGTAGCAAACCTGTTCTTTTAATGATCGTTGGATCATAATAATTATTTGGGAGTTCGCCATGTCCGTCACAAATGCTGCATATCGTATGAAAAGAAGTATTTGTTGTTATGATGTAAATGGTGGCTTTGGGCCTAGTGATTTCTGTGACTCATTTCATTTGCTATGTTATTTTTGTTTGTCGTGACACCGTTGGGTGTATTTGCATTTCATGTAAAAAATGGCAAGCGGCCATATGTGTATTTTCCTGTTGTTGGTCACGTGTTGATTTACTTGTGTTGATATGAGAAGTCCTAATTTCTAGGCGTTGTTGTTGATTGCTACGGCAATTCTTTTATTCCAATTTCATGCGGAAATTATTTGCCTTATTCAGTGTAGGAAGTGTCGGATAGTTAAGTAGTGTTTAGATTATGTTCCTAGTGTCTGTCTAGCTCTAAGACAATGCAGATTCGTCCCCTGAAGGTTTACTGGATGGTAACGAATCTCGCATTAATTGTACACATCGTACCGCAGGCACAGAAGCCGCACACGCACATGTCATTGCAGTAATTTGGGACAGTTGGTCCAGAAGTTTACGATCTCTCCTGAGATCAGGCCTGGTTTGGCACCTTTATTAATTCAAGTCGGTGTCATTTGGGAAGTCCTTTTGTTTTTGTTGTAAATATTGTAAACTCTGTTGATCTGTTAATTAAATTCATATGTTTTAATCCTGGTATTCACTTTTTCCTGCATGATATTTTGTTATATGTTACCCTGCATTTTAAGAAGCGCTCAATACAACAACTTTACGAAATGGACCGTGACACCCCCGAAATAGTCTCATATGCTTCTTCGCAAGGGTTCAATATTTATATTAGAATACTTTATAAAACTCTGTTGGTATTGGAACGAATATTTTGTATTTCAGGTAGTTGCCGCACAACGCTGTGCAGCCTCGAATTCTGCGCACTGCCGTGCGGCTGTGGCGTTGGCTTAGTCCTGTGACCAGTCAGCTGTGATAATACAAGAGAGTGGCTGATACAAAAATTTCAATGGGCTACTTTTTGCGTAAATAAAGTATAGGTTAAAATAACTATTTTGTGTTTTGATTTAAGGATGCTAGGTGTTCCATTTTGTGCTTTTATACCATGCCATCCTAAACTATAATAAGGAATATTTTCACCTATTATACTCTCCCCCATTTTTGAAGTTGAAAAATCGGAATAATAAAAGGGGCATTATAGACTAGCAAGTACAGTACAAATAGCATCAGCTACAGGAATTATCTGAGGCCCATATTCTGCCGTGAACATTTACCTTCTACTCTCTCTATTTTCCCACACAAACCACCCATTGGTAAAATTAAGGCCAATGTTCTGATGCACGTTACTATCAACACAACTGTTTACACTCTCAGATTGTATATCCAAGTCCTCGTTCCACGAAACCAAAACTATCCAGATCATCAACCACTAAATCATCATGGATTTGCAAATCCTTGATCATGAGAAAACATTTGGTAGCCATGTCAACAACACTCCTTCAGACCCAATGTATCATCATTAAAAACCGGATTTTTAGGGTTTTACCTATTTTTTTCCTTACTCTAAATCCAAAAATATTTTAATGCTTCTTCGAATCACACTCAAAGGAGTCCACTGATCTCTATACATGGATCGCTGATGGCAGCTCTCCGCTGCACGAGAAAGTACGCCAGGTTGAGCGCGCGGTCCGCATGTTGGTCTACCCATTCTCAAGCCCTCCTTATGGGCAAGCAATGATAATCTAGTCAATTTTAAATCGTAATTAATGGTGCTTTGGAGCACATAAAAATATAGAGATATGTTCACTCATAGCATAAGAGCAATGGGATCACTGACACGTCATTCCGAGGTCAGTAAATCTCCGGAATATCACTAAAAATGAATGTATAATAACGGCTGACAAATATCAACTTAAGTGCTGAGTACACGCAATTAGCGATCAGTAACAGAGTAACGAGTGAAAAACAATTTCTGGAAACATTCTTGTAAATTGTATATATGGTATACATGTATATATGCCACAAAATTATGCATTCTTCAAATGATGTACCTATAGGCCTAAACGTAGCTCACTATACAGGCCTAAATTCGACATATCGTAATCGGTAATTGGTAATGAATTCCTGTTTCCATGAAATAACCAACACTTCCTCCAAGTAATCCCAGCACTCTACATCAAATACTACAGCTTTTAATCACGCTAGCAGCACAATAAACTTAATAATAACGGGAAGTAGATCAAAGCCAAAAATGCACTTGAAGCCAAACCAATTTCACTCCTCAGCTCCACATAAAACTTAACACAACTAAAAACCTACTCAAAATATACTCTCCCCACCGTTTTACAGCTATTAAGCGAACTATACGCACCCAGAACCGAAAAACCCTGAAATGGGATCAAATTTAAACACGCAATAGCCTAGCCCGATCACGTCTGCTTCAGCACCACCGCATATGTATACTTAACTTCACAATAACTTCAAAATTACGGCTAAGCGACCTATCTGCCTGAGAAGTAAAGGTATTACCGGCTTGCCTGGGATGATGCGTCACCAAACCGGTACTTAAAACCAATATTTTTAAGCTTTAAATAACCAAATTCAGCCCATTTTACAACTACAAGAAACACAAAATATTTACTGCCAGTATAAATACATGTATAACATCAAACTACCAGTAACCAATCACAGAGCCAGATTCGCAATATTGCACCATGCGCTCGCTGCCATCTTGCTATACCTGTCATCGTCTATTCGGCTTACTGCTGCCTTAGCTACCAGCCATCCATGTATAGAGATCAGTGAAGGAGTCACATTCATTTATTCTGTGGTACCTAAAAAAAAACTAAATGATATGCGAGTACCTGAAAATACCTAATTGCACTTTTGTTCCATTTACTGTAGTATATTTGAATTTTTAATTCATAATTTTTAAAAGTAAACCACAAGACGGTGTATATTCCTAGCTCTAGTTGATTGAGAGAAATCCTACCTGTCAGAAAATTCAAATACGTACAGCGCTTTTCAGCATATATCTTATTGTTTGGTTATTTACTGTCAGGAAAGTGGAAATAAACCTGTTATTGTGTCCAAGAATCCTATATTCTAAACAAACCAAGTTAATTAAACAGGCTAGAGTGTGAAAATAACCTAGCCTCTGACATCCTTGGTTTTATTGAATTTGAATAATTAACATATTTAAGGAGAGCAAATATTGCCTAAAAGTGTGAAGTTCTCGGTGATAATTTTATGACGTATCATTATGTAAGATATTTACACTCTCGTTGCAATCAGATTTTCTACTAACAATTAGGAATTAATTTTAAGAATTGCGCAGTTTATGTCAACTTTTGCTACACTTTAAACATAAAGACCTATTTAAAAACCTATTCTACCTATTAAAAACCTAAAAAAAAACTATTTCATGTTTTTGAAAACTTCAAATAACTTAACAATTTTGAAAACCTTAAAATCCGGTCCCTAATCATCATGAAAGATCCAAGTCTGGTTTACAAATATATCTTGCTAGATTTGTAATAGTTCAAGAACTAGCCATTAGAAGCACAAAGCAGATACTGGTTTGCGTGTGCATGTGACACACGTCACTCGACAGCAGCAGACAGCCACTTCATGACGTGCACCATGCGTCGCACCACACTGACGGGTTAAAAGGTGTGCCAGGACAGGATTTAGGAAGTGTTGGTTGTTAATGTTGGCAGCATAAACAAATGAATGTATGTAAGACAGGCCATCATGGCGACGGTTTTAAGTTGAGTCGCATTTTAAGTATTCCATTCGTGTTATGTTTGTTACCGGTATTGTAATGCCTTTGTCCAGTCCCAAGTCCGGAATGCGAAAGGAGGAGGGTTAGCTGGTTTGGTAACCAGCTGTAAAAACAGCTAACGCCGAATGTTGGGCGGCGGTAAACAACTCGACCCCCTGAAGGGGCCAACGGCTTCTGGCGGATGAGCCCCTTTAGGTGGGGTGATGGTCCCCTCAGTGTAGGAAATGACACTGAAACCCATTACGTATATATTGGCCCAACGGCAAAACGGACGGAGGAGGAACTTTCCTTGTGGTTCTCAACGGTCGTGGAGGCAGATGAGGTCATGCCAGATGGACTGGCTCTGAAGGCGCAACTCAATTATATTTAGAGTCTGCGGAAGTCCATTGCAGTCACGGTGCTAGAACCTGCACGTCTCATTTCTTTTGTGCCGCAGGGTATAGTTCCGAGATCATAGTGTGTGGGTCACTTCCTTGCAAGCTGTGATCCACCTTAAACAAAATCTCGCTTGTGGCACCTTTTTCCTGCTGTCACATCTTTCAACAAGTCCAGCGGCGATGGGATAAGGATGGTGGAGGCAGGTTTTCGGGTTGAAACTGGAAGCCTCTAGTTCGGACCTGCACGTTGGCAGCAGATGTGTGATGGTCGTCTTTCTGAGACCTCGTGACTACTCAGGAGTTCGGTCCTGCATCTGTGTTTGGGCAGGCCTATTTAGGATCACCGCTGCCCACCCCGAATGGGGAAGGCCCTAGAAAATGTGGGCTTAACATCGGTAGTCACACCTTCAGCCAGTTGGGAGGCTGCACCCGGCGGGTCACCCCTTTTGCGGTCGAAAAACGAAAACAAAGAATATCCAAACATTAATTATAGGATCCTGGAATGTTCGAACGTTACTCGATTTGAAGGACAATAACAGGCCTGAGCGAAGAACAGCACTCGTTACCCATGAGCTTGGTCGAATGAACATAGATATTGCTGCCTTAAGTGAAACCAGATTGTCCAACGAAGGTAAAATTACAGAGTTCAGTTCAGGTTACACCATATTCTGGAAGGGAAAAGATGAGGGAGAGCACCGTATTCATGGTGTTGGTTTCGCTATAAAGACCACACTGGTGAATGATCACCAGCTAACTCCAACTGCTGTCAGTGAAAGAATTATGACTCTTCGAATCCCACTCTCCGGGGGTCACTTTATGACTCTTATCTCTGCATATGCTCCCACCTTGGATGCTGATATAGAAGTTAAAGATCAATTCTACAACCAGCTGAGCACAATCATCACCAAAGTACCATCTAGAGACAAACTCTTAATGCTTGGCGATTTCAACGCCAGAGTTGGTAAAGATCATCAATTATGGAACAATGTGATGGGAAAACAAGGACTTGGCAACTGCAATGCCAATGGCCTGTAACTCCTTGGTCTATTGCTGAACATGAACTCTTTATTACCAACACTCAGTTCCGCCTGCCAAATCGCTACAAAACCACTTGGATGCATCCTCGCTCGAAGCACTGGCACATCCTTGACTATATCATCACCAGGCAATGTGATAAAAAGGACATCCTTGTCACCAGGACCGCAAGAAGTGTCGATGACTGTTGGACAGATCATAAGCTCCTTTTTTGCCGGTTGAGGATCTCAATCTGCCGCAAACCGAAACGATCCATCCACAACCTGTCGAGACGGAAATTTCACACTTCTAAACTCCAAGTAAAATCAATTGCTACAGATTACAGAAATACAATCGTAAATAAGCTGGCTAGTCTCCCTGTTAGAACAAATAGTGTTGTACAGGAATGGACAACGCTTCAGAAGGTCATTACTGAGTCAGCTGAGGAAACAATTGGTTTTGTGAAGAACAAAAGACAAGACTGGTTTGATGAAAATAATGATGAAATTATGTGTCCCATCAATGCCAAACGGGAAGCCCATCTATCCGTTGTTCAAGATCCGTCTTCCAGTGTGAAAAAAATCACAATTCGAGCAAATTAAGGGGAAATGTCAGGCACAAATCAGGGAAATAAAGAACAACTGGTGGCAGCGAAAAGCTGAAGAACTGCAAAGACTATCTGATGCCCGTGACCTGCGAAACTTCTATGCAGGCATAAAGGAGGTATTCGGCCCAATCCGATCATCATCAGGTACATTGAAAACTGCTGACAATTCCGTCATTTTAACTGAACAAGGACAAATTTTGGAACGTTGGAGGGAACATTTCTCTGCACTTCTAAATCGTGCCTCCAATGTTGCCGAGGACTTTCTTCGAAACATCCCTCAGCAGCCCCAATAACCATGGATGGCGGTTCCGCCGACATTCCGAGATTTCACCAAAGCGCTCAATCAACTAAAGCCGAGAAAGGCTCCTGGTCCTGATAACATCCCTCTGGAGTTGTTACAAAGTGGAGGTATGGCCTTGAAGACTCGACTTTTTACACTTATGCTGTTAATTTGGGAAACTCGAGAAGTACCTGACGACTTGAAGAATGCTGCCATCATAACTATCTTCAAGAAAGGCGATCGTAGCGTGTGTGGGAACTACCGTGGTATATCGCTATTATCCATTGCAGGTAAAGTTCTCGCAAGAATTCTCCTAAACAGGCTCCAAAGTATCTCGGAGAGGATTTTGCCCGAGTCTCAATGTGGTTTCCGAACCTCCAGGGGCACAACAGACATGATATTCTGTGCCAGACAACTCCAGGAAAAGTGCAGAGAGCAACAGGAGCCCCTGTATTTAGTTTTCTATGACCTGGAAAAAGCCTTTGATTCAGTACCAAGACCTGCTATGTGGAAAGTATTAACGCACTTTGGATGTCCAGATCGCTATGTGGAATTAGTTAAAGCTCTTCATGATGGAATGTCTGGGAAGATTCTTCACGGTAACTCTGTATCCGATCCATTTTGCAATCACTCACGGTTTGAAACAAGGCTGTGTGCTTGCTCCAAGACTCTTTGCATTGTACATGGCTGCCATGATGTATGAATCATCTTCCAACAACCCAGGCATAGAGATTAAGTTTCGCTTCGATGGAGGTCTTTTCAATCTGGCAAGACTTCGTTCACAGAGACATACCCAAGTTACCCGGGTGACAGAACTGCAGTATGCCGATGACACCGCATCTCCTGCTCCGACAGCTGCAGTGCTTCAACAATCGGTCAATCGCTTTAGCACTGCGTGTGATCTCTTTGGTCTCACCATCAATGCAAAGAAAACAAAGGTGCTTGCACAACCTGCCCCAGGATTACCTCTTCCTGAGTTCAATATCTCCATCTTAGACTCAATACTGGAGCAGGTTGATCATTTTTCATATCTTGGTAGCATCTTGTCTAAACGGTGCACTTACGAACAGGATGTTGACAAAAGAATTGGGGCTGCCCATGCAGCATTTGGCTGTTTAATGCACAGAGTCTTCATGAATAAAGACCTAAAGATGCATACCAAACTCATGGTGTACAAAGCTGTCGTCATCTCAACGCTACTGTATGGCTGTGAAACTTGGACACTCTATCGCCGTGATATCAAGAAACTTGAGCGTTTCCACCAACAAAAGATGAGATACATCTTGAACATCAAGTGGGAGGACTACGTGACCAACACTGCAGTTCTCGAGAGAGCGCATCTCGATAGACTTGAGACAACTATCATCGCTCATCAACTGAGATGGTTAGGCCATGTTCACCGTATGAGTGATACCAAGCTTTCACGTCAATTCCTTTCTGGTGAACTTTTCTCCGGCACTAGACCTCATGGGGCCCCTTTGTAGCGTTTTAAAGACTAGTTAAAACACATCATGACGACGACTGGTATAGACATCCACTCATGGGAAATATCTGCTGCGGACCGTTTACTGTGGTGGAACACTACATCGACGGCTGTCAACTTCTTTGAGGAGGAACGTCGCAGACATGAAGAGGCCAAGCGACAAGCAAGAAAGCTTCGTCAGTTGCAACCCCGCCCTCCCCCGACCATTGAGTGCAATTTATGTGGGCGCATGATTTATGCCAGGATTGGCCTGTTTAGTCATCAGAAGCACATCCACAAGCTGGTCTGAAAAGCTCTATGCAGGAAGAAGTATGTTTACTCGGAATCGAGTTACAGCCGCCGCCGCCGACGACGAATGCAATTTAAGTGCAATAAACCTAATGATAGCATCCGGTAGAATCAGTGTACATTCTATTGTAGTTCTTAACGCTACCAGACTAACATTTAAGTTATTTTATACATTAAAATTGGTTCTCCTGGATCGGATGCTATTAAGAGGCGTAATCGAAGCCGAAGTATGGTGATCTCTTTAGTGCTATGGTTTTAACTGAATATGAACATCCCACAGATTTGTGAGTGTTATATACAATGTGCTAGTGAATACGGTACCGTAGGCCTACTAAAAGCTGGTAAGATTTTAAGCTTATATTTCATTGTGGTGGATGCTTGTTGCGTTTCACAACTGGGATTGTTAAGGAGTGACTGTTACGGTATTTTAATCTCAGACTGTAAATGTCGTCGAACATTTAATGCGCAACGAATGTTCTGTGGTCTGTGAACTGGTTAGAACGACGGTGTGAATATTTCCCATACAAACTGGAGTACCGAAATAAATATTCGAGTGAATAACGATATGTGTGAAGTTCAAACTGGGTTGAAGTGGAGCGGCGCTGCCATCTCGTGGACAATTGGGAACCAGTGGAATCAGCTGTCAGTCACCGACAGTAGTGGCTACGCTGGCTAAAGTGCAGCGTTAGGCCATGGGGCCAAGCCCTCTGCTGACTCGGTAGACGCGTGGGTTCGAGCCCCACCGTCGGCCGTCCTTGAAATGGTTTTCCGTGGTTTCCCATTTTCAACACCAGGCAAATGCTGGGACGGTACCTTCTGACAGGCCACGGCCGCTTCCTTCCACATCCTTGCCCAGTTTCATTCATTCATCTTCATCCATTCCATCTCTCATCTCGACGCGCAGGTCGCCCACGGGCGTCGACTAGAAAGACCTGCACTCGGCCTCTCAGGAGGTCACACGACAAAAAAAAAAGCTGTCAGTCTACATAAAGGTTATCGATGATCAACAATAAGATAAGTCCTCTCCTATTGTCTATTCCTTAACCTTAGATTCACAATGGATCGTAACACAATTAAGGGCCTTGTAAAGCAAAGGAGAATATATATTGCATCTTTAACACGCATGCAGACATTTCTAACTAATTATGATACACAAGGAGATGCTATTAAAGTAGAAGGAAGATTAAGGGATTTACCAAGTTTAAGAGAAAATTTTGAAAGAGTACAATTAGATCTAGAATTGAATGATGAAGCTCAAGATCATTCAACTGCTAGAGTGAAGTTTGAAGATCTCTACTATACAGTATTAGGAAAGTTAGAGGCCTTGGCGAAATCCATCCAGTCTTTTCAAAATGTCAGCACATCTGGAAATACAATTTCAAACAGTATAGCAGTGAACAATGTGCATTTACCTAAAATATCAATTCCTCAGTTTTCTGGCGATTTCAAGGAATGGGTTACCTTCAATGATACATTTGAAAGCTTGGTAGGAAATAACCCTTCTCTTACTGGTGTTCAAAGGCTACATTATTTGTTTTCAGCATTGAAGGGTGAAGCCAAGCAACTTGTATTGAATATTCCTGTCTCAAATGATAATTTTACTGTTGCATGGGAGTTGATAAACAGTAGATATGATAACCCTAGATTAATTGCAGTACAACATGTTCATGAATTGCTGTCTCCTCCATCTGTAAGTGAAGACTCTGCAGTTGAACTCAGGCGATTGATAAATCACATGGCCAGTAATAGATAGATAGATAGATTTTTATTAATTCCATTTGATCAAATACATGCATTCAATACATTTTTGATATAGGACACGTCAGAATTTACATGCATAAAATAAAAGAACTAACAGGTATATATTACTAAGATTAAAACTATTTATAACTTATTATAATAGCAAATCTTAATAGATACAATCTTATTGCACAACTATTTACACCTCACTCTATTATCATAATATGAAAACTTAATTCTATAAATACAACAACATACAGCTAGGTATTAAAATTAAATTAAAAAAGTAAAATATAGTTATAGATTCCATCACTCCTATACGCTAAAATATTCAACTACTGAGTAAAAACAATGGCACTGCAGATAAGCTTTCAACATTCTATCAAAGGTTTTTATTTTTGGGGCCAGTTTTATATACTGGGGTAGTTTATTGTATAATTTAACTCCAGTGTGAAAAGTTCCTTTTTGATATATGCTTGTGTGTGTGTGTGAAATATGAATGTTTTGATTTTGTCTTGTGTTATGCCTATGAACATCATTGTTTGTTTTAAGAAAAACATCTTTATTCATTAAATTCTTTTTAAAAAACATAATGCATTAGAAGCTCTTCAATTAGATGCCTCCTTGTTTGAACTGATTCTTATCCAAATTATTCTGAACAAGGTTGATAGTAGAACCAAGAAGGAATTTGAAATGATTTCAGCATCTAAAAAGGGTTGTGACTGGAGGGATTTAAATGAATTTTTGGAAATAAGGTGTCAGGCACTAGAAGTAGTGAGCGTAAACTTACAGTCAACTAACAAATTTAAGGTCAAACCAAATAAGTTCAAGACAGAGGGGTTCCACAGGTTTTCCCAATCTTATGTTAGCACAGACAAACAATGTAGATACTGTGATCAGTCACATGTTCTATATCATTGTGATACGTTTAAGGGCTTGTCTATCTCACAGAGGTTGGAATTTGTTAAGTCTAAGAATCTGTGTTTCAACTGTCTTCTTACAAATGATCACAAGTCGTCACAGTGTAAGAGTAGCTCTTGTCGTACGTGTAAGAGGGAACACCACACGTTACTCTATGCTGTAAATGGTAAAGTTAAGGAAATGGGTGTTATTCATGAAACCCAGTCCAAACTCACTCACGGAAATGAAGCAGATGTCAGGTCAACGGAGATCAAAGCTGAAAGCTATTGTTCATTTGAAGGCCAAGAGAATGTTAATGTATTGTTGGCAACAGCTATCGTACACGTTTTGGACACGAAAGGAGTAATGCATAAGGCACGTTGTCTTCTTGATTCTTGTAGTCAATCTAGTTATGTGACGGAATGATTAGTTCAAAGGTTGAATTTAACAAGATCGAGAAATCATGTCCCAATTGAAGGAATAAGTGGAATTAGTCATCAATCGAAATACTGTGTTAAGTTGTCAATTAAGTCGAGGATTTCCGAGTTTAATGCTGGTGTTCATTGTCTGGTATTAAGTAAAATAACTAATTCCCTACCTGCCAGACACATACACATATCTAAATGGAACCTCCCTAAGGATATCCAGCTAGCCGATCCTGAATTTCACATTCCTGGAAATATCGACATTTTGTTAGGAGCAGAAGTGTTTTTCGACATTATGAAGCATGATCGCAGGTCCAGACAAGGTGACTGGCCAGTCTTACAAGATACGCAGCTGGGTTACATTATTTCTGGCAGATTTCAGTCAACTTCTCATGTTCGTGGGTCTTCTCAAAATTTCTTCCTTCGTAACGAAGCACTAGATCAGCAATTAACAAGGTTCTGGGAATTAGAGGATGTTCCGAGCAACTTGAAGGGGACTGACCATGATGTCTTTGAGAGGCACTTTCAGAAAACCACAGTACGTGACGCAGATGGACGATTTGTTGTAAGCGTCCTATTTACAAAGGATTCAAGTACGGTAATCTTGGCGAGTCTCATCAGAATGCATTAAGTCGTTTTTAAGTTCTGGAGAGGCGTTTTGCAAGACAACCTGTTCTGGCTGAAGCATACAAAAATTTAATGACTGAGTATGAAAAGCTAAATCATATGAAGGAAGTTAAGGAGACTCAAGACGTGGATCTGAAGGACGTCTATTACATTCCTCACCATGCTGTCTTTAAGGAATCAAGCACGACAACTAAGTTAAGAGTAGTCTTTGATTGTTCAAGTAAAACGTCTAGCGGGTGCTCTCTGAATGACTTACTATTATCTGGCCCCACACTTCAACAAGATTTGTATTCAATAGTACTAAGATTCAGAACTCATCCAGTGGTATTTACAGCCGACATTGAAAAAATGTACAGAAATATACTAATATGTCCAGATCAAAGGCGCTTCCAGCACATCCTCTGGAGATCTAATCCCAAGGAACCCGTTCGTATTTACGAATTAAGAACGTTGACGTATGGAATGGTACCAAGTTCCTTCCAGCAACGAGGTGTTTGCTACAATTGGCTTACGAAGAAGAAACGAGAAAGCCCATTGTATCTCGAGTGTTGATGGAAGACTTTTACATGGATGATATACTTACTGGAGCTGAGAATGTCTGTGAGGCAGTACAATTACAGGTAAAGTTAATTCATATTCTGTTGAATGCTGGATTTCCATTAACCCTTTTGCTTTCATGCTCTCAGCTGATGAATGTGTCGAAACTGACAGCCATATTTACCACACTATGCACACACTTCTTCTAAAATTACATGGAAGGCACACCAATGAAGATATCAACATGAAAGATGATAAACATATAGAGTATATATCACTTATTATTACTGTAAGTAAGTCATGTCTCTAAACCAAAAGGGATTAATGTTAAAAAATAAGAAATGTGAAATCAAAATTACAAGTTTCAGATTTTGAAAGTTTGGAAGTAATTCTAGAAAATGGTATTTACAGCCCAAGTTTGTTATTCATGTCAGTAGGAAGGCTATAAAATTGTTTACTAGCATAGTAAATATCAAGATTCTATGTGCATTAGATCCAAGGATAAATTAAAATGTTAAAATGATGTAACACTGAAAAATGTCAGCCATTTTTGCATAAAACACAGATTTCTTATAAATAATATGTAGCACTCACCTATGAAGATATTACTGGATCATCATTTTCCTCTACACTTTCCGATTCGGACAGAGTAACATCATCACCACTTGAAGAATAAGATATTCAGCGATATCATCTTCAGCTAAATGAAGTCTTTCCGCAATGTCACACACGGCAAATAACTAGGCCTAATCTAACTGAACTATATCTAACACTTCACTATCACTATGCACCTAATTACCTAAGAAAACTATTTAAATAATGAACTAACACGTTAAATAAATATATTGCCTACGATATAACTTAATTTTACTATATAATCACGTACAAAAACACAAGAGAAATGAACGGAAGTTTGCCGGCGACCATGATGTAAACACGATTCGGAACTCCAGTGAGCACATGTTTCAGACTCTAAGATTATCGATAAATACGGATAGCCGGAAGTTCCCGCGGAGTATAACGTGAGATACAACTATACTCTTCCTATTCCATGCAAAAATGCTGCTATCTGGCGCGTAAATAATAAACTAATAATAAAAAAGACGGGTAACGACGGATCGTTACCCTGTCAGTTTTCGCAGGACCCATGGGTACCGATAGATCGTTACCTTGAAAGCCAAAGGGTTAAGAAAATTTTCCTCCAATCATCTTGCCTTGACTGAAGCTGTACCGCCCGACTGCAGGGAAACTCAATTGCCAGTTTCATTGGATAAGGAATCAGGTGTTAAGACATTGGGAATATTGTGGCACCCAATATCAGACAAGTTTCATACTGCAGCTAAGGACCTCAAGTCAACTTTTAAGGAGAATGTTCCCACGAAACGACAAGTGATTTCAACAATTGCTTCAGTGTTTGACCCAATTGGTCTCATTGGTCCTTACGTTATTGGTCTTAAAATGTTTATGCAAGAATTGTGGTCGCATAATTTGCAACGGGATGAACCCTTGCCAATATCATTGAGAGATACCTGGTGTGAGTTAAGTTCTCAGCTATCTGATGTCAAATATATTCAGATTGATCGATTTGTTTTAAATTCTCCAGTTTCGAAGGAAATACAGATGCATGCATTTTGTGATGCGAGTGAGAAGGCGTATGGATGCTATATTTATCTTAGAAGCGTCAGTAAAGAAGGTGACATATATGTTAAATTCTTGTGTGCCAAGTCTCGAGTGGCGCCCTTAAAGAAAACCACTCTTCCCAGACTAGAATTTTGTGTAGCTGCACTTATGGCCATACTTGTACAGAAATCCACACCCATCTTGAAACTTAACATTTCGCACAGTGCCCTTGTGTTGTCATATGAATAAAAAACCTATGGAACAAAAATCAGGGTTTAAAATAAATTTTCGTACCAAATCCATAAATTGATGAAATGAGAATAATTTACATTAATTTGCAAATTAAGCCACTAAAGGTAAATGAGGGTTTAATATGACACCTGGGAATGGTTGCCACCAGGGAAACAAGTGAAAATGAAAATCCACAGCCTGCTTCCAGTCTCCGACCGGGTCAGGAATGGAATGAATGAAGCCCCCATCTAGCGGCGAGGATATGAAGTGTGCCGGCTGCCGAAGCCTGTCGCACTCCTCTGAGGCAATGATTAAATGAATGACAGATGAAATGAAATGATAGTGGAGAGTGTTGCTGGAATGAAATTGTGACGGGGAAAACCGGAGTACCCGGAGAAAAACCTGTCTGCCTCCGTTTTGTCCAGCACAGATCTCGCATGGAGTGACCGGGATTTGAACCACGGACCCAGCGGTGAGAGGTCGGCGTGCTGCCGCCTAAGCCACGGAGGCTCGCAGGGAAACAAGTAATGTATTAAAATTTCTCCCAATACGGTACTAGATTGATATTGTAACTTTCAGTCAGTCAGTACTAGATGATTCGAAAACATACTAGATTATTTTTCTATATTACAAGCAATAAACCCTGAAAAAATATAACAGGCTCTACAAAAAGACTTTATTGACAATTTCTATTACATTATTATGTGCAAGTAGTTGTAGGTTTTACTCATACTTCTTTCCATTCCATTATTAATTGTTTTTTTAAATAATTGACATTTTTATGGCTTTCTGAGGTTCTATATTTCTTAGCATGTATTGTTTACTAATTGTAATTCTTTAATCTAATAACAAAATTCTATAAATTCAAGTCAAAAGTAAAAATTGTGTCTCAAATCATAATATAGTTTGTTGTTGTTTCATTTAGGGGCTTTGCGATATCAGGGTCATGTAGCCCCATGTACTTGGGTGTGTATGGAATTTGTCTGATAACTTGTGTTATTGTGATGGCTGCATTAGCGTGTGTATTTATAACTGAGACTAGGATTGGGGAAGGAGGCAGTCGTGGTCTGAATTTAGGTAACATCCTGGCATTTGCCTGGAATAGAAGTGGGAAAACCATGGAAAACGATTTCTAGGATGGCGGAGGCGGAAATCAAATGCACCTTTGTCAGTTATGCCTCACAAGGCTGAGTGTACCCCATTCCTGCCCTCAGACCAGAATTAAATTTCTTGGCAGAGCTGGGAGTCGAACACGGACCTCAAGAGTGACAGACAAGAATGCTAGCCACTGCACCATGAGGTGGTCAGATGGATAGATTATATCGAGAAAGCAATATCACTATGCTATTACAACTGAAAGCTGTATAGAAAAATAAGATGTCAAATAAAATATTAAATACAATATAATACACAACTAGTATTTTAAAAATACTGGTACAATGTACTTGAGAATAATTTATCGACTTACGGCACTAATTTCCTAATTTATTAAACTTTGTCAATAAGGATTTTTCGGGCAGCCATGGTCATTTTCATGTCTTTTTTGTTAACTATTTGACTTAAGAGTATATTTGGGTAATATTAAGGTAATATTAAAATGATTATTTGGCATGTCTTTAGAATAACCCATGTTATGACACTGTTATTTATTCTCACAATATAGTTTTAATATTCGTACATACCAAAGTAGTAGCAAAGCAGCGTTGCGAAAACTGTAGCTGATAGCTGGACTTGTTGTGAAGCTGGAACCGTGGCATGAGTGTAACGATGCTGGTACTGCAGTAGCGTCCACGACCTCTCCTCACATTGATGCCAACTTCATACACGATATCTGGTCGGTTGTCACGCATGCTTACTCTCAGTTGTAATGACTGAATGATCTTGTGTAGGTTGAAGTTCTTACTCCACTGAAATCATTTAAAAAAACGTATGGTTTCATTGTTAACTAAACAATAATTGAGCGCATTCATATGAAAAGGTGCCAGCTTCCAGTATAGGAAATATTCTGATTTAAACTGGAAACTAACAAATCTTTAAATCTAATTGTCATGTATACCACAATTGATTTCTTCCCAACTCGAAATCTAAACATAGACTGAATTAGAAGTTTAAAGGCAAACACCAACATTCAAAATCAAGTTACCGGAATTTAAGTTGATTTTTTCCAGCACATAATTTAAGTTCTAGGTTGCAAGTTCTAAGTTCAAGCTTAAATACTGAATACAACTATTAACTTAGATATTGGTGTATAAAGCACTCAACTACTGGGCCCTTTTCATACACACAGATATTGACAAGATCCTAACTAAAAAAATAGGGATGAGTCTTTTCTCCTACTAGGTGTTTCTTCTTAGCTACTTCCATTTGAATATTTTCTATGTTGCCTCTTCCTTTCCTGCGTTTGTTTGGTTCTCACTCCTTCCTAAGCATTCACTTCAAGATAGAAGTACACTGTACACTATTTTGGTAGTTGTCTGCCCTCCTGAAAAGACTGGGAGGTTAAAACAAACTCATCAAGGACCATAGTATCCAAGGGCTATAGAGTGAATTGATGGCATGAATACTCACCTCTAAGTTTGTCTTTCCTCTTTGATTCTCTCTCTACCTGCACTAAATGTCATTGCTTGTCCTCTTTCCATACTTCTATCCTTCTATTCCTGTCTAATGGTTGACTGGATGTCTGGTTCCATAGGCCAGTGGTTACCATAATAGGTTTTGGCCCAAAAGGTTCAATTCCTGGCCGGGCCACGGGAATTTTAATCTCCTAGGGTTAATTTCCCCTGGCTCGGGGATTAGGTGTATTTTTCATGTCTCCATGATTATTTCATCCTCATGATGCACAGGTCATCCATGGCATGACCTAGAAAGACTTGCACAAGACCTCCCAGGAGGAGACATGACATATCCTTCATTGACTGGATATTTTTCTGTAAATTTTATAACTACATCTTCCTAAATGTGAGTCTGCAGTGAGTGCCCATTGTGTATTTGCCTTGGTAAGGTGCTCTTCCCTTCTATTCTTTTTACAGATTAATGATGTAGCCTGTATTCTGCCTTGACTCTCCATGCCAAAGCAATTATAAGATAGGTAGGATATTGTAACGCTTTTGGGGTTCGTAAAAATAGGTCAGGCTATAATGTATTAAATCTTTATTTACAATAATGTTATTTACACTAATTCAAATTAAGCCTACTTACTCGCACACACACATTCACAGAATCTCCCTTTATACAGCTACAAGTCACTATTTATGTACACTGCTCTCTACAAGTCAGTTTCTTTTGCACTCACTATTTATCTTCCACAGTCACTATTTACATTATTTATTTCCACATTTATCTTCACACCCCGTCGTCACTATTTACAGTCCTCCATTATTTATTTCCACTGGTCGTTCGGCATGGCACACACCGACAGCGCGGACTCACTCAGGACTGACTTGCCAGCCGCAGTTCGCCGGTATATAACCAATCCAGCTCCTGGTCTCGAATGTTCTCGGCCCTTGCTACTTCCAGTAGCGTCGAGTATGTCCTCGTGGTTGGCTTCCAGAATTATCTAGCCACTCCCAGTGAGGTTCGGGACCTTCTTGTCACACCCAGTAGT
This sequence comes from Meconema thalassinum, assembly GCA_946902985.2. Classification (NCBI taxonomy): domain Eukaryota; kingdom Metazoa; phylum Arthropoda; class Insecta; order Orthoptera; family Tettigoniidae; genus Meconema; species Meconema thalassinum. Next base: position 275,469,135 of record OX336389.2, on the reverse strand, counting down.
CACCGGAAGCAGAAGAGTCTGGAAGCCTTGCGTCAATAGTCTACCTGATTCGTAGTGCTATTGTATTGGAGGTGGCCTTGGGGAGGGGCTACCCTAATTAGCCCGGCCGGACTGGCTATTCTGCATTCCTCACACACCCCGCCTGCCCGTCACTACGAGGATAAAGAATGGCGACCGCTGGGCAATTGCACGAATCTTTACAATATAAATGAGAACAATGAACACCGAATAACATAAAAAATTAGAAACATAGAAGAAATTATTGTTCCAACCTACTTACATGTGTTTATTTTTTCATTTGAGGGACATGGTCATCGCAGTCATTTAGCCCTGTGTACTTGGGTGTGTGTAGATTTGTCAGAAAACCTGTGTTATTGCGATGACTGTAATAGTGTCATCATCATCATCATCATCTTAAACAGCTAGTGTCACCCGGGTGCTGTGTGTAATAGTGCATGCATTTGTAATACAGGAGAGGATTGGGAAAGAGGCAGCCATGGCCTTAAGTTGGGAACCATTCCGGCATTTGCCAGGAGCATAAGTGGGAAACCACGGAAATCCACTTCCAGGATGGCTGAGCTGGAAATCGAACCCACCTCTTCTCAGTTTTGCCTCACGAGGTTGAGTGTACCCTGTTCCAGCCCTCAGACGAGAATTAAATTTCTTGGCAGAGCAGGGAATCGAACCCAGACCTCCGGGGCGACAGCCAAGAATAGAAGCCGCTACACTAGGAAGTGGAGACCTACTAAACAGGTCATGAGGTTATTGCAAATAACCAGTAAATTCACTAAGCTTGTTCTGAGATAAAGAGATTTACAGTTTTAGGGATCTCAAGAAATGATGTGTTATTTTTGTTTAAATAAGTTGCATAGAAATAGAGCACTTGGGGGAGTGATGATGCAGAAGTCTAGCTGTTTGCCTCTTACAGAGGTGGACCAGGTTCAATTCCCGGTTAATACATGCGATTCTTTTGAAGTGAAATGTCAGATCCTATGGGTCGGATTCCATGTACAAAGGAGGTCACATGGTTCATGATTGCGAGAGTAATGGCCACATACATTTGCAAGATTTCCTTTAAAAACTGAATTTATGGAATTGAAACTACTAAATTTAGACCTCACCATCATCTTGTACAGTTTCCAGCCCCAGGCTGGGTCTGTTTGGAACATAAGCCTCGCCACTTAGTCCTTTCTTCCCACCACCTCTCCGCTGTCACTCTGGTCCAGTCCTCGCCTCTCTTCTTGACACATTCATCTACTCCTTTCAGCCATCTATCTCTTGGTCTTCCCCTTGGTCGTTTCTTCTGCATCTGCATCTCATGTATCCTCTTGGGAATCTTCTTCTCATCCATTCTCTTTAAGTGTCCATACCACCTCAGTCTTGATGTCTCAATCCTACCTTGCAAGGGCTCCTCTTTCACCATTTCCCTGACCTTTTCATTCCTCACCCTGTCTCTTCTTGTTACTCCGATCCTACTTCGCAGGAACTTCATTTCACCTTCATTTCACCTGTCTCTTTTCTTCATTGTCCATGTTTCTGAAGCATAGGTCAGTATCGGAATATAGTAGCTTCTGTATAACACTTCCTTGCTTTTTTTGTGGGACATCTTTATTCCACACTAAGCTCCTAATGCTTCTCAGAAATGTTTCTGCTTGTCTGCCACGTTCCGTAATCTCTTTGTCATTTCTCCCATTTTCCTCCACTATACTTCCCAAGTTCTTGAGACTTTCCACCTTCTTCAGCTGTCCACCTCCAAGTGTTATCCCACTCATTGGTCTGTCCTTTTTCCTGGTCGTTAACAGGATCTCACATTTACTGATGTTGAACTTCCATCCGTACTCTCCCACTGTTTCTTCCCAAGCCTCCAGTTGCTCCTGAATTTCCTCCTCCTTGTTTCCCCAGACCATGAGATCATCTGCAAACACCATTGCTTTCATCTTATCTTCTCCCATCTTTCCTGCTATCCGTGTCATTACCTCGTCCATAACCACAATAAAGAGGAGGGGTGACAGCGCACTACCCTGTTTCAGGCCACTCATTTGTCTGAACCAGTCTGTTCTTTCCCCTCCAACTTTCACACAACTCACACTTCCACAATACATCTCCTTCACTCTGCCTACAGTCCCTTTTTCCACTCCCATGTTTTCCATTGCTTTCCAAACCTTCTCCCTACCCACACTATCATAGGCCTTTTCGATGTTCAGGAAGACCTAACAGTAAAAATTCAGAATAAATTAATGTTCTGGCATATTATCCAAATCCAAAATTTATTGCAGTGAGAAGAGCTTTCTTGGCACTAGAGCATTAATGTACTCAATTGGTCATCATAACTGGAGTTATAAGAATATAATAGTTATAAGGTCTTTGGAATGAGTCCACAATGAGTCTCATCCTGAGTTTCTTTGTTGTCGACGTTTCGCCAGCATTCCAGTAGGCTTAGTCATGCTTAGGGATCCTACCTTATGGTAATAGCAATATAGGCTAAATTTCTTGTAAACCTGGTATTTTAGTATTTTTGAGTATTTATTGCAAAAAGAAGCCAATTGCAGTGAATTTATAAGCACTAAAGGTTCCAAAATAAGCCATATACACTGACCGGCAAAAAAAGTGGAACAGTTAAAAAAAGTAATATAAATAGTATAAAACTAGCCTCGAAAAAGATTTAATCACATTTTAAAAGCTTTTCATGCATTAGAACAAACATCTGAAACATCCGTGAATAGAAATTGATAATGTGACATTTCTTAGGGTGGCTTATTACCACCAATTACCCCCCCAATCTTCGATGAGCCTATCTTAATGGCTTTATGGCGGGAAGCGGACTGTAAGCGTTTAAGGTTTATGAGTGTTGCCGCTCGCTTATTGTTGTTCTAGGGATAACAACTGGCATTTGTTGAACACGTGTGAACCATTGTCACACATTTTAGCAAGTTATCCATTTGCAGTTCACACTAAAACATGCCTCATAGCCGTGAAGAAGCTGCACAGGCAGTTGCATTGGTGGAGGATGGCCGCAGCTTCCGTTATGTTGCTGAGGTCATTGGATCATCTCTCGGTAGCATACATCGTGCAGTGTAACGTTACAGAGAGCTCCAAACATACGACAGGAGATGAGGGTCAGGCCATAGAAGAAGCACAAGTGCCAGGGATGACAGATTTCTCACCCTCCAAGTTCTGCGTGATCGGCATACCACAGCAGTTCAGGCACGAAATCAACTGGAAAATGTCAGAAATGTGAGAGTGAGTGAGCGAACAGTAAGAAGAAGGTTTGAAGAAGTTCATCTTTGGTCCAGGAGACCTGCATGTGGACCTACACTCGAACGACATCACAGAGAAGCGCGTCTTCACTTTGCAAGGCAGCATCTGGGATGGACCCACGAGCGGTGGGCCTCTGAACTCTTCACTGACGAGAGTCGCTTTAACCTTAGATCTCCTGATGGAAGAGAAAGAGTGTGGAGAAGGCGCGGGGAGAGGTACAGCCCTGTTGCTTTCTCCTCCAGGACTCCATTTGGAGGTGGCTCGGTTATGGTGTGGGGTGGCATCAACATTATGGCCCGCACTGAGTTGGTGTGCATCGATCACGGGATGCTCAATTCCCAAAGGTACATCGAAGAGATCCTGGTGAACCATGTGATGCCCTTTGCGCCTTTCATTGGTCAGAATTTCATGCTGATGCATGATGATGCCCGCCCCCATACTGCTCGCTGTGTTGTACAATATCTGCAGGAAGTGGAGATTCAAACCCTGGACTGGCCAGCTCGTAGTCCTGACTTGAACCCGATCGAACATGTATGGGATATGCTTGGAAGGAACGTCAGACAGCGTGACCACACCACCTTGGCACAACTGAGAACATCGCTGCTGGACGAATGGGATCGCATCCCGGCAGATGCCATTCGACGAGTTATGAACAGTATGCCTGAGCGTTTACAACCTGCCATAGACGCTAAAGGTGGAAACACTCGTTTTTAGTGACCATTGTTCTCGTGCTGTGCAGTGCAAACATTAATACTGTTTTGTTTGGCAATACGTTTGATAAACACCAGCCCAAAAGAGCATTACTCATCATCATCATAATTTCCCCTTATCCAGCTCCTGCCGGGTCGGGGTATTTATGGCACTTCTCCACTTTCCTCTTTCCTTCCACAATTCTTCTTCCACGATCTTGTCCCAGTCCAGATTTCTTTTTCTTACGCTGTTCTTCACTGAATCAATCCACCTTGTTCTAGGTCTTTCTCTTGCTCTCTTACCCTTGCACTTCACCTCCAGCATCTGTCTTGGTATTCTATTTTCCTCCATCCTCTTTACATGTCCAAACCACCTTAGTTTATTCTTCTCAATTCTCTCATTTAGTTTTCGCATCCCAACTTCCTTCCTAACATCTTCATTCCTCACTCTGTCTTTCCTATCATACTTCTTAGGAATTTCATTTCACTGGCTTGGATTCTACTCTCTTGCCTGCTTGTCAGGGTCCATGTCTCAGCTGCATAAGTTAATATGGGAACATAGTACACTTTATACATTACCTCCTTGCTTTTCCTTGGTACTTCCTTATCCCAAACAAGTTTTCTTACACTTTGATAGAATGCATTGCTCTGCTGTACCCTCCTGCCAATCTCCATGTCCAACCTACCAGTTTGCATCAATTCACTTCCTAGGTATTTGAACGTGTCCACAATTTCCAAACTCTGACTTCCAATTTTCACAGTGCCCTTTCCTTGTCTTTCCCCTCTTGTCATCACCATGGTCTTGCTTTTCTCTATACTGATTTTCAGGCCATACTTCTGAATATTTTCGTTCAGTGCATCTAGTTGTTTTTGCACTTCTTCGGTGTTCCTTCCCCAGACCACAATATCATCTGCAAATAACAGTAACTTCATTTCTTTATGTCCATATGCTTCCTTTGTTTCCTTTACAATTTCATCCATCACCATTATGAACAAGAGAGGTGACAGCACACTCCCCTGTCTTAGTCCAGTCTTGTTCATAAACCAATCTGTCTTTCCAACTGGGGTCAGCATTACTAAAAAATAGAAAATTGTAAGATTTGCAAAATGTAACGAAATTTGTGAGTTAAAGCGTGTTGTAAAACATGTTTCGGTATTTTCTGTTGCCAAACATCTAAAATTTACATGAATAATGCAAATATTGGAAAACCAATATATTTTAGTGGAATAAATTAAGAAATTACATAAAAAATTAAAGTGTTCCACTTTTTTTGCCGGTCAGTGTAGCATGAAATGAGAATTTTGGACGAAATATTATGATTCAGGTTTTTAAAATTCTAAGTACAGTGGAATCTCGTTAGCACGTTCTCGGTTACGACGTTTTCCCGTTTAATGCGATGATTTTCTCAAGTCCCAGTCCCATTCCTTCTAAATACATGTTGATATATCCCCTTAATAAGTTTTCTATTCCCGCTTACGACGATCAAATTTTCGTTGTACTATTTGTTAGGGAACCGGATTTTATTCTCATTTCATTATAAAATTCGGCATCTTGAAAACACGATTTGATATTGCTTCCTATTCTCTGATAGTTAATGACAGTGTAGACGATTAGTGTGTTTTGACGGTGTGGAAGTGGCTTGAGGTATGACGCAACACAGAAGATAGCTGACAGTGTAGAAGTGGCTTGAGAGCTATGACGCAACACGGAAGATAGCCGACGTGTCTCTCTCGCGCTAGTAGTAGCAGGCAAACAAAATCGCTACCTATAACACGTTCTTTGTTTCAAAATACACCACAGATTGGCGTGCGTATGCCGGCCGACCACTAGTGTTTCGTCCATCCGTGAATGCGGCAGCGTGCCTTTGACGACCGGCCGCCCCGTCATCTGTCGCGTAGCGTGAATTATATAGCCCGAGCGCACAGAACCTTTAAACGACGTCACGTTGCATATTTTGCCGCGCATCCCTTTAGTACGATCGCATTTTTGTCAGCGCGCAGAATAGTTTTCAATACGATATGCGTTTATATGTTCCTGAACAGCAGTTTGGATACAATCCGATCCCACAATTTTACCGTCTAGACCTTGAAACTCAATACGATATGATTCATGCAAATACTCATTACACTACCGAAGAAGTTGTGAAACCTAGTGATAATTTTGTTGCGTCATATTGAAATAATGGAGGTGGCGCTCCAAAGTAGGAGAACCTTTGTATAATCCTCACCTTAAGCGCGTGGAAGTTTTTTTTGTAGACTACACGCGCGAGAGCATGTCTAACCTCAAAAAAAACTTTGGTTATATCCAATCATTCACGCCAAAGAATACGGCACTTCTTTTCCACAGAATATCAAGAAAAACATGCATTTAAGCCGAAATCAATTATAGAAAACAAAATATTTCAACTCGTACTATGTACTTGAATTAAGAGTACGGTACCGGTATAGTACATTTTTCTGTTGTTTTCATTGCTCTCGTTTCTCTGTGCTGTATCAACTAGTTCTGTAATACAATAATTCTGTAGGTTGTTTAAAATTGTATATTCGATAGTACTGCACTCGAAATTATGAGTATCCATAAGAAAGGAACCGACAGAGATTCGAACGGAGAGGCAGAGGAAAAGATGTGTATAAAATAAATCGTGATACGAGTTATTCTTACGCACAGGAAGGCTGGTAATGTGCAAGAAAGAGATTTACAAAATTTTAGCCTGAAGAAAGATTGTTATTTAGAAAAGAAATAAATATTCTGTATTATGAATTATTTTAACCAAGGGAGAATGATTGGAATAGTGACCAGGAAAGTGCACAGTTTAACAAAGTTACGGGAGAGAAACCAGTTTTGGTAAGCGAGATGACGCGACAAGGAGACTTGAAGGTCGGACACACGCCAGAAAACCCGAGGAGGGGATAGCTCAAAAACATCAGATTTGATAACATGGAAGTAACCAATCAGATTAATGGAAGATTACGAGAGACTATATATTTTTTTTATTTTTTTTATATTATAACGGATTGGAGTATATCAAAAATACAAGCAAGGGAGAAGAAATTTAATTGGCAAAACAGAAATTGAATTAGATGACTACGATAGAAGATATGAGCAAATAAGTGAGTTAATGAACGAGTCAGAGGCTAGCGCGGTAAATATGAGAGGGAAACAGAACTTAGGAGGCTAGCAGCAGAGGAAGAATGGGGTTCTTATTATTCGAGTATTACAAGAGGCAACACGTATTGAAAATCGCTCTACAAAATAGGATGCAATGGCAACCAAGAAAAGTATAAAATTATAACAGGAGGAGATACCTCGTTAGCAGTCAACTACCAGAGATTTCGTGAATGTATATTGGAAATAAGAAGAAGATTGGAAAAGATTTATGAAATATATAAGCAGAATATTATAACGTCGAGTAAAAGAAAGTATACTTGAAGAGATACTCTACAAATATTCACTGTCATATAAGTGAAACTTCAGCACAATATACAAGAACGCAGAGAAAGTATTATCACTACACTACAGCATTTTTGAAACATCTATAAGACACTTGTTAAGATGTGTTCAAGATTAAGTCGAAGGGGAGAAATTACAGCTAACGACTTTTGTGAACTGAGAATGATGTTCTAACTTCACTATGGAGGGAGGTTAAACTACACTAACTAAGCGAGGTCCAGCGATGATCAAAACTATGCAACAATGGAACTTCACTGCAGTACACACAGCAGTAACCTTGGAAAGAACAAACTACTACATGGAGAAGAGACTCACATGTTGATGTGGAATTCTCATCATAAGCATATCACTATCTACAAACGATCATCAGGAACTTCTAGAGAGCAGCCAAATGAAGAAGTGCTATAAAAGAAGCAAAAGCAGAATCTAAATCGTAGATCGCGAAGACAGAAGATGAAGGCGCGCGTGAGGGTCATTGGCAGGCAGCGAGAGGGAGAGTGCTGGGACATATCAGCTGGTAACCGGTCGAGGACGGAAGCCAAGTCTCACCTGCGAGGCAAGCAGCAGGCACTCCGAGAATGCAGGCACGCGTTTGCTGGAATGTGGACGTGCTCCCAGCATTCGTGGCCGAATTCCTCAACTGTAAAGGGCCATAGATTCTGTATGAAGCGTTCCAGACACAAGGTAGACCAGTGATCTTTAACAACTATGTAGCTAGTATTTGTTTATGGGTTATTCCAGTGTTTGACCAACATCTGACTATTTTATTCCTAGTTCATGTTGTTGTTGTTACTATAAAATTTGTGGCATGCGTCATTTGAAGTTATGTAGCGTCTGGTCTTTCAGACTGACTGTAATTTTTTCCTAAGGCTGCTATACTAAGCAAGATGCGACCTTTATATCAAGCTGCTCGAACCTTTACACCAGGCGTTCTCAGCTCTTTTGAGACTGTATTCACCACCGTCATTCCATGCTAGTCCTCGAGCACTATTAAATCGAATATAATAATAATAATAATTAGCACTAAATCAATTGAGATGTCATTGTTCTATTAGACTGTGGTGTGTGAGTGTGTCTGGTAGCAGTTGCATTGTTTATTAGTTATAGTTCATTGTTTCAGTAGACTGTGATGTGTGAGGGTGCATGTGAGTGTGCCTGTTGACAGACTGTTTTAGAGGTAGTATTTGTTGTTGGTGGAACTTAAGTTTTTTGTTAGTAGAGTTTTGGTATTTAATTGTTAGTACGGTAGAAGGTTAGTATTTTTGTTAGTAGAATTGCTCTTTACTTATTCTGAAAGGGAGTAGCAGCCTTTCAGAATAAATCAATTCTTTACTAGTCTTATAGACGGTTAAGATATTGATAATATAAGCCAATAATGGCTACACTGCGTCCTGCTGCACGGCTGAAAGCAACGGGAAACTACAGCCGTATGCTATTCCCGAGGATATGCACCTCTCTATGCATAATTACATGTGATGATGGCCTCCTCCCTTGTAAAATTTCAATCCGGAGGTAAACTAGTCCCCCGTTCGGATCTCCGGGTGGGGACTACTCGAGAGGGGGTTAACATCACAGAAGTGACAAAGAGGAAATCTGACATTCTACGGATCGGAGCGTGGAATGTTAGAAGTCTGCTAGGAAGTGGAAGGTTAGAAAACTTAGAAAGGGAAATGGATAGGTTGAGATTGGATTTGGTTGGGATTAGTGAAATGCGCTGGCAGGAAGAACAGGACTTTTGGTCAGGAGACTATAGGGTCATTAGCACTAAATCAAACAATGGCCAAGCAGGGGTTGGCCTCATATTGAGTAGGAAACTTGGACAGCGGGTGGAATATTATGAGCAATATAGTAAACGGATTATTGTAGCAAAAATCAATACAAAACCTACCTGCACTACAGTGGTACAAGTCTATATGCCTACCAGTCAAGCTGATGATGAGGATGTTGAAAAGGTCTACGAAGAAATAGACGAAATTCTGAGGTATATCAAGGGTGATGAAAATGTTATAGTAATGGGAGATTGGAATGCTGTGGTAGGAAAAGGGAGAGAAGGGAAGATAGTAGGAGATTTCGGATTAGGTGAAAGGAATGATCGAGGAAGCAGGCTGGTAGAATTCTGCACCGAGCATGAATTGGTCATAGCTAACACCTTATTCAATAACCACAATAGAAGAATATACACATGGATGAGACCAGGAGATACAGGGCGTTACCAAATCGACTTCATTATGGTCAAGCAGAGGTTTCGAAACCAGATTTTGGATTGTAAAACATATCCTGGTGCTGACATAAACTCTGATCACAATCTGGTTGTAATGAAATGCAGATTAAAGTTGAAGAAACTGAAGAAAAGTCAAAAGCCAAAAAGGTGGGCAATAGACAGACTGAAAGAGAAGGATGTAAACGAAAGATTCAAGAAGAGTATAAAGGAAGGACTAATGAAAAACCCTAAACAAACTTCAATTGCAGACGAATGGGCACTTTTGAAGAATGAAATAACAAAATACGCAGAAGAAAACATTGGTAGGAAAGAAAGAATAGGTAGAAAACCGTGGATCACTCAGGATATACTAGAATTGATGGATGCAAGGCGGAAACACAAGAATCTAAGAGATGAAAAGGGGAAAGCAGAATACAGACGTCTGAGAAATGAGGTTAACAAGAAGTGCAAGGAAGCGAAAGAAGAATGGTTGAAAGAGAAATGTGCAGGTATAGAAAATTGTCTGAAATTAGGAAAAGTAGACACAGCTTATCGAAGGATTAAGAATACCTTTGGGGAAAAGAAGACTAAGTGCTGTAATATTAAGGACACAAATGGAAAGCCTCTAACAGATAGGGAAGAAAAGGTTGAGAGATGGAAAGCTTACATAGAGAGTTTGTATAAGGGAAAGGAGATTGAGAATCATGTAATGGAAAGGGAGGAGGAAATTGATGAGGATGCGAAAGGAGATTTAATATTGAGATCAGAATTTGATAGAGCTTTGGAAGACTTAAGCAGGAACAAAGCACCAGGCATAGATGATATACCGATTGAGTTGCTACGCTGCATAGGAGATGAAGGTCTGATCAGGTTATTTCACTTGGTGTGTAGGATTTATGAGACAGGTGAGGTACCCCCTGATTTCAAGAAGAATGTAATCATCCCTATACCAAAGAAAGTGGGAGCTGACAGATGTGAAGATTACCGTACAATCAGCTTGATTACTCATGCTTCAAAGATCCTGTCTAGAATAATTTACAAGAGAATTGAAAGCCAGATAGAAACGGAGTTGGGTGAAGACCAGTTTGGTTTCAGGAGAAATGTAGGAACAAGGGAAGCTGTACTAAGTCTTAGGCTGATTTTAGAAGGTAGAATAAGGAAAGATAAGAGAACGTTCATGGCTTTTGTAGACTTAGAAAAGGCTTTTGATAACGTTGATTGGACTAAATTGTTTGACATTTTGAAATCAATTGGAATAAAGTACAGGGATAGGAGGGTGATATACAATCTGTACAGAAACCAGACAGCAGTCATTCGAGTTGAAGGACATGAGAGAGAAGCTGGTATTCAGAAAGGTGTAAGGCAAGGCTGCAACTTATCACCCATACTTTTCAATCTTTACATTGAACAAGCAATGAAGGAAATTAGAGAAAAATTTAAAGTGGGAGTGAAGATTCAAGGAGAAATAATTTCAACTCTGAGATTTGCTGATGACATCGTCATCTTGGCCGACAAGCCTGAGGATTTGAATGAGTTTTTGAATGGTATGGACTCCGTCTTACGGAAAGAATTCATGATGAAAATAAATAAAGGTAAAACAAAAATACTGGAATGCAGCCGAAATAAATCAGAAACCTCTATGGAGATCAAATTGGCAGGTGAAAAGCTGAAGGAAGTAGGAGACTTCTGTTACTTAGGAAGCAGAATAACCAGTGATGGACGAAGCAAAGAGGATATTAAAAGTAGGTTGGCTCAGGCAAAGAAAGCATTTCTACAAAAAAGGAATCTGCTGACATCGAATATAGATTTAGGTATCAGGAAGTCATTTTTGAAAGCCTTTGTCTGGAGCGTGGCGCTCTATGGAAGTGAAACTTGGACTATTGGTGCAGCAGAAAAGAGGAGAATTGAAGCATTTGAAATGTGTTGTTACAGGAGAATGATGAAGATCAGATGGGTAGATAGGGTTACAAACAAAGAGGTATTAAGACGAGTGGGAGAGGAGAGATGTTTCTGGCGACTGCTAATGTAGAGAAGAGATAGGTTGGTAGGACACATACTAAGACACCCAGGAATAGCAAGCTTAGTTATGGAAGGAAGGGTCGAGGACAAAAACTGTAGGGGTAGACCAAGGTTAGAATATGTTAAACAGATTGCCTCCGATGTAGGGTGTCGGAGCTATGTAGAGATGAAACGATTAGCTCAGGACAGGGAGGCATGGAGAGCTGCATCAAACCAGTCAAAAGACTGAAGACTCAAACAACAACAACATAAAATTGAGATTTGTGCTGGACAAAGCGGAGGCGGACAGGTTTTTCTCCGGGTACTCCGGTTTTCCCTGTCACAATTTCATTCCAGCAACACTCTCCACTATCATTTCATTTCATCTGTCATTCATTTAATCATTGCCCCAGGGGAGTGCGACAGGCTTCGGCAGCCGGCACGGTTCATATCCTCGCCGCTAGATGGGGGCTTCATTCATTCCATTCCCTGACCCGGTCGGTCGACTGGAAGCAGGCTGTGGATTTTCTTTTCTTTGAGTCAACGAATATCGTTTGTGACTTATTTTTCCAACGTTTATTGTTAGTATTTTCACATTAACTGTTTTTCACTCGTGTAAGCTGATTTCTTTTGAACTTTTCATTTATCTAATTTACACCGGAGAGTGAAGTAATTTCGTTAGTGTGTTGTAACAAGTGAAGCTTTGTCATGAAAGAAATTAGAGAAACAGAAGGGATATTGTTATCCGAAATAAAATAATTTCGTTAGATGAAAGAAATACATATGTAAGCAGAAATGTTAACTATTGTCAGGAGTGTTCGACAATTGCGTTTGAGACACTCGAGTATAGACAAATAGAATATTGTGAAACCCAGAATTTTATCACTAAAGTATGAACAGTATGCATATTTTGAAGCATAGCTTATGAACAGAAGGAGAGGTGTGATAATACAAATCAACCAATTGTCATAGAGAAGTCTTGAAAGACCACAGTAAAGATATTTCATATCAGATGTAATTAAGAACGTGAGGTAAAGTGTATTTTTATTGAGTAACGAACACGAGCAGACTTAATTCAGAAACTATACATTGTGTAACAGAGGTGAATGATACAAACATTAAGAGGAAGTATAACATATTTGTGTGAGAAGGAATATAAAAATGTACTAAGAAAGTATCGTTTGGTTGAACGAATAAGTAAAGAATAGCACGGAGTAGTATAATCAACAGAATTGATGTACGCGGAGGAATTGTTTCTTGAAGTTATTACAGTAGTAGTAATCAGTAGGTTTACTGATTCTCTTATATTGTTGAATGTATTTGAGATGGTGTAGAATTTTGTGAACGTGCTAAATGAGAAAATGTATGCGAAGATTTATTGTTTAAAGGAGTGTATAGGAGACAAGTAAAAGTTATTCACAGAGTGTGTAGGTTAACTGAGATTACAGTGAGAAAATATGGAAGCATGACGAATAGAAGGAGAAAGTGAGGAGACTCCTGAAGTTCAAGCGCGCCTCGCCAGGCAGCGCTAGAGTGGGCAAGTTCCACACTGCCGGGGTCAGCTGGTCTTAGGGATGGTGCTAAGGGAAACGAATTACTTTGTAACTAATACTCTTTTAAAAAGTAATTAGCGGTTACAATTAAAATAGCACGGCAGGGCACAATGGAAAATATAATTCACGGAAATAAGAACTACGGTCTTCATTGCATGTTACGGAGCGCACAGATTCCTGGAGTATACAGTCGGAGAAAGCCCAGATCTTTCTCGTAACATCTGCAGGATTAAGGATGTGAGATTGTAGAGAGCTTGTCTTGCCACTGACTCCTAACGAATTCCTGGCCTTTGTATTTGATTGACTACCATCACAAGTAAAGCCAGCCAGCCTCGCCCCAGCCTCTTCTAACTGCAAAATCACCTAGACTATATTAGAATTTTTGCGAGAAAAACCCCTGGAGTAGCATTTTTGCTTGCATAAACAACAACTGGCTGCACCCAATTATGCACGAAAGGTACGAACTTGAACACTAGAGCGTGATTTGCAAGTACGTTCTTCTGGAGGTCAGGTGTGTGTCCACCTAAATCAACTAATCCATCTACTTTATCAGATAAGCTATTTAACTCGATTTCTTCTCTTAGCTTCTCTTCTTCGAAAATTACAACACCGTAACGTGAATTATCATTCTTTTCTTCCTTAAAATAGTCTTAAATAGCATTTATACGATGCGTATTAACTCCATAAGGGCACTTAAGTCCTTGACAAAGTTTTCTCAAGTGACTTTCTGAAGGCACAGGCAAGAGATTATGTCGCCGACAATGACGGGATCCTTTCGGTGATTTTATTCTCAACAATGAACACTCTAAAATGAATTCATTGCTGTACCTCATTCCATTGGGAGATTTTTCCTGGCATTTCTTGCTAAGGTGTTCGTTATCAGGGGCGGATCCAGGGGAGGGCGACCGCCCAGGGCTCCGCGGTCCTAGGGGCCCCGCGCCATGGAGTTTTCTACATTTAATTAATTAATTAATTAATTAAGTATTATTTTCAAACTAATTTATAATTCATCTTCCTTTCTTCAGTGCAGCTATGACCTCTCGAGACCGTTTAGCAAGTTAAGATTTCAGTGAAATAATACAAGTCTTCAGCCGGGAAAAAAGTCGCAAAGTAATATTTTAATATTTCATTGTTTACATAATCTTATTCAAGGGGACTTAAAGGTTTCTTTCATATTATTAAAATAATGTACTGTAGTGTATTCAAAATATTGTAACTATTCTTTATTTTATTATTATTATTATTATTATTATTATTACCAAACTATTTTCCATTTTATTCGATAATTTTTTTTCTATTGTTGTGGGCCCCACCTTATCATATCGCTCAGGGCATCGCAAGGCCTGGATCCGCCACTGTAATCGTTATCTTTGTAATTAAATGCCTGTGAAATTCGAACCTGCTTCTCCAGCAAATTAATTCTCGATTTTGCTGAGTTGAGGCGGGATCTAACGCGAATTAAATTACGGTTAGCATTCTTTAGGTGCCTTTTGAGCAATATTATAGTCTTTTCAGCATCAGTAAGTACACTAGAATGACCCAAATTCTTATCAACATTGGACTGACCTTTTAATGCCTTATTCGTTGCTCCACTCCCATCTTCAATCTTCTTTCTTCTTTTTCTGGTGGTGTCGAGATTCTTTTTCCTGTTGGGAGCTTTACGGGACTTATTCTTACTACTTCGGTAAATTAGGGGGAAAATGAGGCACTGCTCCAGGACGTAACTTCCACCACACACGAGAGATTTCCACTTCTTCACCATTCACTATAAAATTATCTGATTTTACTATCAAATCAGCAGAGAAATGAATTTGACAAATTCTACTACTACGCGTTAACTTCGTATCCTTTCGTGGAATAGCTCTGGCCCATTTTTTAAATTGATTTGTATCCTTCGGTGGTGAAAAAAATCGTATATCGTCAATTACTCGACCATACCCTGACTTACAGCCAGGTACAAAACAATAAGGCATGTTGAACTATTAAATGAACCAAGCCACATAAGAAATATGTTTGAAGTACACAAAACACAAAACGCTGATGTACACAAGACACAATGAACTGAATTTAAGAACTGAAAGCAAAGAAAATTCAATTTAATTCACACAAATATCTAACACAGTAACTTCTTGCGCACTTTCTACGACCCGGCTCGACGGAAACACAGCACGTGTTGGACATAATCGCTTACAGTGCTTGTAGCGGCGGGACCAGAAACTACCGTGCTAAAATGGCGGAGTCCTCACACTAGGTCCTTCTATTCGTCATGATGGAAGTACAGAATGTCAGTAAAGTAATTTGGAAGTTTGAATTTGCACAAGAAGGAAGTGTGAGTAGTGAGGATTAAATGCCACACACATACAGTATATAGATTTGGATATAGTTATCTGAAAGTCTTGCATCGTAGTTCAAAATATTATTGCAGTATTATTAAACCGAAAATGTAAAATGGAATAGTAATGAACTTAATTGTTTGATACATATATTCACATGGATGTAACTATATAATTTCATTATCAAACAGAAGTATAGTGTGAACTACAGAGAAGTGAGGTGAAATGAACTTTATATAAGTAAACTAGGAGTAGAAAATCGTGCAGGTTGCGATGATGTAAATAATAGACATTTGTGTAAATAATAATAATAATAATTTCATGAGTCATCATCATCATTTCCCCTTATCCAGCTCCTGCCGGGTCGGGGTATTTATGGCACTTCTCCACTTTTCTCTTTCCTTCCACAATTCTTCTTCCACGATCTTGTCCCAATCCAGATTTCTTTTTCTCACGCTGTTCTTCACTGAATCGATCCACCTTGTTCTAGGTCATCCCCTTGCTCTCTTACCCTTGCACTTGGCCTCCAGCATCTGTCTTGGTATTCTATTTTCCTCCATCCTCTTTACATGTCCAAACCACCTTAGTTTATTCTTCTCAATTCTCTCATTTAGTTTTCCCATCCCAACTTCCTTCCTAACATCTTCATTCCTCACTCTGTCTTTCCTATCATACTTCTTAGGAATTTCATTTCACTGGCTTGGATTCTACTCTCTTGCCTGCTCGTGAGGGTCCAAGTCTCAGCTGCATAAGTTAATATGGGTACATAGTACATTTTATACATTACCTCCTTGCTTTTCCTTGGTACTTCCTTATCCCAAACAAGTTTTCTTACACTTTGATAGAATGCCTTGCTCTGCTGTACCCTCCTGCCAATCTCCATGTCCAGCCTACCAGTTTGCATCAATTCACTTTGAATTTGAATTTCAATTTGAACGTGTCCACAATTTCCAAACTCTGACTTCCAATTTTCACAGTGCCCTTTCCTTGTCTTTCCCCTCCTGTCATCACCATGGTCTTGCTTTTCTCTATACTGATTTTCAGGCCATACTTCTGAATATTTTCGTTCAGTGCATCTAGTTGTTTTTGCACTTCTTCGGTGTTCCTTCCCCAGACCACAATATCGTCTGCAAATAATAGCAGCTTCATTTCTTTATGTCCATATGCTTCCTTTGTTTCCTTTACAATTTCATCCATTACCATTATGAATAACAGAGGTGACAGCACACTCCCCTGTCTTAGTCCAGTCTTGTTCCTAAACCAATCCGTCTTTCCAACTGGGGTCAGTACCCTGCTAACACAGTTGTTATACATTGCTTGCACCATTTCCAACATTTCTTTTCCCAGTCTCTTCTTAACCATGGTTTCCCATACCTTCTCTCTGGGGACGCTATCATATGCCTTTTCTAGATCTATGAAAGTCATGATCAAATCCTCTCTATATTCCCAGTTCTTTTTCATCACCTGCCTCAAGCTAAAGATTGGGTCCACTGTGGATCTTCCACTCCTGAAGCCATACTGTTCCTCTTGCAACTCTCCTTCCACCTTTCTTCTCATTCTTCTTTCTAATATCCTTTCCAGTATTTTTACTATCTGTGATATGAGGGTGATCCCTCTATAGTTATCACACACTTTATTGTCCCCTTTCTTAAACACTGGTATTATTAGCCCTTTCTCCCAGTCTTCTGGTACACATTTCCGTTTCCACACACACTTTAGCAGTCGATACAACCATTGCATACCAACAGGTCCAGCAGCCTTTATCATTTCTACACTGATTTCATCCACCCCTGTTGCTTTTCCCATCTTCATTTTCTGTACTGCTAATTCCACCTCCAGCATTGTTATATCATCTTCTGTTATAGAGGCGTCAGGCTGTGTCACTTCGATCTTACCAGTACAATTGCTCACATTTAATAGCTTATCGAAATACTCCTTCCATCGTCCCTTTATCTCCTCTGGGTGTGTTAACAACTCTCCATCTTTCTTTTTCACCAGCTTTGTATGAACTCTTTCTTTCCTCTTACTTCTTAGAAGCCCATACAGCATCCTTTTACTGCCACTTACATCTGTTTCCATTCTTCGTGTAAATTCTTCCCAACTTTTCTCCTTTTCTTCTCCTACCACTTTCTTACACCTCCGTTTGCTGTCGAGATACTTCCTTTTGCTTTCTTCTGTTTGATCTCGGTTCCATTCTTTCCATGCAGACTTCTTTTCTTTCACTGCTTTCCTCACTTCCTCATTCCACCACGGTGTCTCCTTCTCTTTCACTCTTGTTGACGTCCTACCACAAGCACTCTCTGCTGCACCAGCAAATGCCTTTTTAAAGTGGGACCATTCCTCTTCTACATTTTCCACTTCAGTAACTGGGATTTGTTGCTTCAATCTCTCCTGAAAATCTTCCTGTACAGCTTTGTCTTTCAATTTCCATACTTTTATTTTACTTTCTCTGATCTCCTTTAGGTTTTCCAATTTTCCCCATCTAAATTTTGCCACCACAGCTCTATGGTCCCCATCAAATGCTTCTCCTGGTAAAGCTGTCACATCCATCAGCTTTCTGCGATTTGTCCTTTCCACCAGGAAGTAGTCAATTACTGATTTTGTTCTTCTATCACCCCACCCATATCTCGTAATTTTCCTGCTGTTTTACTTCCGAAACCATGAATTACTCACTATCAGTCCATTCCTTTCACAAAAGTTTACAAGTTCCTCTCCTTCCCGGTTCCTTTTCCCATATCCATATGGTCCAACGACTTCTACCTTTCCTTGTATCTCATTTCCGACTTGTGCATTCATGTCTCCCATGATCACCACTTCTACATCTGAGATTACTCTTTCTACATCCTCCAGGAATACTTCAATATCTTCTTCTCTGTTTCCAGTCTGTGGTGCATACACTTGTATGAAGTCCATCACGTCATTCTTCATCTTCATTCTAATTTTCATTATTCTGTCACTCACACACTCTACCACTTCAACATACTCCTCCAGTTGTTTCGAGGTTATCAGTCCCACGCCATTTTTTGCCTCTTGGCCACAACTCCAGTATAATGTATATCCTTTCCTCAATTTCTTCCTTCCTTTACCTTTCCAATTTCATGAGTATTACTATAAATAATATGTAGATTAGGAGCAACAATGCAACAATCGTGCAGGTCGCGATGATGTAAATAATAGACATTTGTGTAAATAATAATAATAATTTCATGAGTATTACTATAAATAATATGTAGATTAGGAGCAACAATGCGAATAATAATAATACCGATGTATTATGTAGGGAGGTTTTTGTGAAAGAAAGTAGAATTGGAAGTGGAATAATTTGGAAGATAAACACACAGTGTTTAGAAAGTGTGTTTTATTTGGTTAAATCTTTCAAAGAAAGATCACTTATGAAAAATGAAAATCCACAGCCTGCTTCCAGTCTCCGACCGGGTCAGGAATGGAATGAATGAAGCCCCCATCTAGCGGCGAGGATATGAACTGTGCCGGCTGCCGAGGCCTGACGCACTCCTCTGGGGAAATGATTAAATGAATGGCAGATGAAATGAAATGATAGTGGAGAGTGTTGCTGGAATGAAATTTTGACAGGGAAAACCGGAGTACCCGGAGAAAAACCTGTCTGCCTCCGTTTTGTCCAGCACAGATCTCACATGGAGTGACCGGGATTTGAACCACGGATCCAGCGGTGAGAGGCCGGCGTGCTGCCGCCTAAGCCACGGAGGCTTCAAAGATCACTTATAAATAGCACAAATTTTAGCGTATGAAGACTTAAGGAAGTCGGATTTATGTCCAGTAGAGACATCATTTTGAGTTTTAGTATTTATTTAATTTTTATTTCGATTTTTTATATGATTAGGGACATGTGTGTATTGTCCTAGCCTAATAAATTTGCAGGCACTTTTTAGTTTGCTTGCTCCGTTTTTTTATAAGATCTGTTTTTCATTCGATGCTGAATTGCGATATAACGATACTACTAGTTCGATGCAGGCAGTTTTTTCGACATAACTATACCTTATCAACCCCGAGAGCAGAGTTGCTCAATGTGCTTTATTTTGCTTTATACTGTTCTGTGTGCAACTAGTCAGTAGTATGGTTAGATATGTGTTATGTGAGTCAAGGGTTCCCTAGTCATCAGTCCGGTAGGGAAATGTTGATTTCTTAGCCGGGTATTGGCATCCCTACGATCCTTTTTCCATCTGTGCGGATTCTGGACGCTAACTTTGAGGAATTCAGGCGTAGTACGTATTTCCGATTAACACGTTTTTTACTTTTCCCTCCCTGAAACAAGTTAATGAGGTTTAATTATGATTTTTCGTTAGTACGTTTTCCCGCTTTTTACGTTCAAATGTTTCAGTCCCTTGAAAAACGTACTAACGAGGTTCCACAGTGATCAAGACATCAGTGTATCATCATACAGCATGGCATGTGGTGTTCCCAGGACGTGTCTTTCTAAGTTAACCCACTTAGTGCCAAGCCATTTCCTGAAATATACTGACCGGCAAAAAAAGTGGAACACATCAATTTTTTATGTAATTCTTAATTTATTCCACTAAAATGTATCGGTTTTCCAATATTTGCATTATTCATGTAAATGTTAGATGGTTGGCTACAGAAAATACTGAAACATGTTTTACAACACGCTTTAACTCACAAATTTCGTTACATTTCACAAATGTAACAATTTTCTATTTTTCACTAATGTTCTTTTGGGCTGTTTTTTTTTTTTTTTTTTTTGCCAAACAAAACAGTGTTAATGTTTGCACTGCACTGCACGGGAACACTGGTCACTAAAACGAGTGTTTCCACCCTTAGCGTCCATGACAGCTTGTTAGGCTCATCGAAGATTGGGGGTAATTGGTGGTAATAAACCACCCTAAGAAATGTCAATTTCTATTCACGGATGTTTCAGATGTGTGTCCTAATGCGTGAAAAGCTTTTAAAATGTGATTACATCTTTTTCATGGCTAATTTTATACTTTTTAAATTACTGTTCCACTTGTTTTCCCGGTCAGTGTACTTGCCAAGAATGCCAAGCCATTTTCAATGATCATCCAGGTTATTCGAAAAAAAAGTCATAAATACCATATTTTCAAGGATCGAATCATTATTTTTGCTTTGTTTTATAACCAATACCTCAATCTTTCATACATTATGTTCGAAAAGGTGAATACTGCATCTAAACCTTTTTTTAATGGAGGTTATTCTGATAATTGTTCAATTTTTCAATTTCTTTTTGTAAAAAATCAATTTTGAGTCTAAATTAAGGACACCTAAGAGTCATATTCGAAGAAACACTACGTTTCCAGCTGTATGAAGTTCTTCGAAACATCTGTAGGCAGAAAATTTCAACAGGAAGAAAACAACTGCACCGCAATTTTGGCGGGAACGTGCGCGATTGAGGGAGCGGTAAAAAAGGGCGTGAATACAAACTCAAACCTATCACATAACTGACTTCCAAGAAAAAACGTAGACTCCGCACAGGCAAGCTTGGAGCCTCACCTTTCCAACAGTATGAAATAATCATGGACATATGCCTAAAGAAATCTACAAATATAAGATAAATGGCGTGCCGATTCAATCGGCTTTGGCACTTTCGGCGCGAGCAGTGAGAGCCCATCTGATCGGTGCGTGGCACTGAGAGGGTTAACTGTGTGTATGATTGTTAGTAAGCTCTGTTCACCACATGCAGATTTTGGAACTTGATTAAACTGCCAAGTAAGCTAGTCAGCATATATTTGGGATGATATCTAGCAACATTAATCTTCATTTCATATTAACTAGACATATTAATTTGTCTTAAATTTGAATCAGCTTACTCTAACATTTCCTGTTATTTTTTCTGTTATTTTACAGCTTACAGTTAAAAAAAAGGTTAAATATTATAATGTAAAGCAAAAGAGAAAAATGTATTCATTGTATAGTGACTTAAAATTAGAGAGTACGGTAGCTATTTTTTGTTTTTGTATTTGATTTCTATCTAAATTTATAAACGCAAAATAGTCACCACTCTGGTACCATTCATATCATCACTGTGGACCAATTTATTTCACCATAATACGGTATTGGGTCCCTACACATGGCAGAATGGCTGGTACAGCCATGTTCATATGATGCAAAATATCATGAATTTGGCTGGAGAATATCAAAATATATGTGCAACACAAACAGAATTTGTTATAATTACACAATGCTTCTCATGTCTACATGCAGCTAATGAAAATAATCGACACCCTCCTTCTATAGAGCTCAAAATACCTTCACCCATTCTACTGCAGGGTATATTGGACCAAAGATTGCAATCATCTATATAAAATGTTTACTTCTGGTTGCTTTTACTGCATTGCTTACTTGATTAATACTCCCATTCAGTCACAATGGTTGACAGATGAACAACAATACTTGCAAAAGAAACATTTTTGAAATGTGTTAAAAATGTGTTACACCAAATGTTTTCACAATTACTTTGGAACCCATTTTTAATTAATCACCTTAGTGAATACATGGTAATATTTTCTAAGAGCTACTTCATGCCCAGGTTCCAGTTAGCAAGTGACAAATAGCACACTACAAACACACCATCTGACTCTACTCTACCCCCCAGCACCAAGTGGTAAACTTGAAATAGGAATCATTTCAGTTCTCAGAATCATATCAACTTCCAACACTATATCTCTAATACAGCTAAAATAGTAGGCGAAAGTATGGTATACTGCATTTAAGAAAAAAACAATGCGCTTCTTAATATTTATCCTCAAACATTGAATACCCAACAAGCAAAAGAAATGCCAACAAAAATAATATGTATTCCTCCAGAAATTATTGGTAACGGATCTTGATAAGTTTTTCAGAATAGCTTATACAAAATATTTATTGTGAAAAATACACAATAATTATTTAAAAAAAACACCCGGTTTTAAGTCCTTTTTAACTGCTTTGAATTAAAGATGTTGCATCACTGGTAAAATTTTACTCTGGGAGGGCTTTTGTAAC
This sequence comes from Meconema thalassinum, assembly GCA_946902985.2. Classification (NCBI taxonomy): domain Eukaryota; kingdom Metazoa; phylum Arthropoda; class Insecta; order Orthoptera; family Tettigoniidae; genus Meconema; species Meconema thalassinum. The sequence goes on along the minus strand of OX336389.2, from coordinate 275,446,660 downwards.
ATGTGAATAAATATACTTGTTTTCATTTAGAGACTTGGATCATGGTCATTGTGTGCATGTGTGTGTAGTTTATTTTTTATGATTTCTATCTAATTTAATAAACTCAAAATAGTCACTACTCTGGCACCATTCACAGCCTTATTGAGTATTTATTGCAAAACATTGTCTCCAGTTAGAAACCATTCCAGCATTAGCCTGCAGTAGAAGTGGGGAAACCACCTCAAGGGTGATGACCCAAAAATGTTAGCGACTACACCACGAGGTGTTCTTAATGAATATATTGACAAAGAGACTCAAACATTAAAACACATGCCTATTCCTAAAAAAAAATAAAAAAAACAAAAAAAAAACAAAAAAAAAACACACACACACACACACACACACACACACACACACACACACACACACACACACACACACACACACACACACACACACACACACACACACACACACACACACACACACACACACACACACACACACACACACACACACACACACACACACACACACACACACACACACACACACACACACACACACACACACACACACACACACACACACACACACACACACACACACACACACACACACACACACACACACACACACACACACACACACACACACACACACACACACACACACACACACACACACACACACACACACACACACACACACACACACACACACACACACACACACACACACACACACACACACACACACACACACACACACACACACACACACACACACACACACACACACACACACACACACACACACACACACACACACACACACACACACACACACACACACACACACACACACACACACACACACACACACACACACACACACACACACACACACACACACACACACACACACACAGATATATATATATATATATATAATTTTGCAACAGACTGAACCAAGCATGTTTGATGTTTGAGAATTTCCATGTCTGTGCATATATATAAATGTATATTATTATTTTTTAAATCCACATGTACTTAGAGTGTGTGGGATCTGAATGGTAACCTGTGTTTTGTGTGTGCGGCTGGCTTGGGAAGGAGGCAGCCATGGCCCCAAGTTAAGAACTACCCCATCATATGCCTGGGGTAGAAGTAGGGTAACTACAGAAAAACACTTTTAGGATGGCAGGGGTGGGAATCAAACCCACCTCTACTGAATTTGTTAGGCATGAAAGTGGGGAAAAAATAGGAAAATACTTCTACGATGGGTGGGGAGGGAACTGAGGGGGAGCGTACTCCATCCCAGCTCTCAGACCAGAATTAAATTTCTTCTGGAGTTGGGAATTGAACCCAGAACCTTAGGGCCAGGAGTGTCAAAATGTAGCCCTAGGTGATGAAAGACAGCTCTTTTAAGTAATAAAAGGAAGACAAATCAAAAGATGAGAAGAAATAACTGAAAAGCTACAGATATGACTCGCAGAAAAGGACTGAAGATTGTTGGGTAAAAGCTGCCTTATTTTAAGGAGTCAGATCTGACCATAATGGCCATTCTATTCTGCCATCTGCATGACAAAGCAGCATAAAGTGTGAGAGAGAATTGGGTATATTCTCTAGAAACAATATGCATTTTGCTTAAAACTAAATTTGTGTATATTTATAGAAATTAGGATTCGGTGATTAAGAATTTCAAGACAAGAAGAATAGTAGCAGATGAGGACCCAATGTTAACTACAAACAGGGGGATCATGGAGGTTCACAGAGGGTGGATGAAGTCTGTATTGAACCAACCTCTTCTCCCTTTCACCTCCCAAGTCGGACTGTACCCCGTATTCAGTGTCTATGATGGAAATGATAAACTGTAGTTAAACTGTAGTAGACTTACTACGGTTCTAAATATTTTAAAAGCATTTTGCTATCTTTTCACACACTTGTAGGATTCCACTCTACTACAAAAGGCTTTTATAAAAAAAATATAAAAAAAACTTTGGTTATGTTGAGGGGGATAGAAAATCTTGACACCACAAAAAATTCTGAATATTTTCTTGAAAATAATTTTGAAATACACCACTAACAGCAGATTTTTAAAATCTCAAAGAAGCAGAGCTTTCGCATAACTAGCAGCCTTGTTGATCGTATATATTTATTCGCAGGTCATTGAATTACCTGTGCACACCCTTCGGAATGAAGGCTCTGCCCCACACGAGCAACCAGGGATGGTTTCGCCTCATGGTCTTCATACGAGAAGAGAAGTGGAGCCACCATACGAGCAACTTCGTGCTCTTCGTCTTGACCTGCGGCTTCTGTCTGCAGACCATCCTGACGGAACACCATCGGCAAACCAGTCTTGTTCACTATCCAATAAGGTGCAGACACCAGGACTTTCAAACCAGTTCCTTTACGCACAGCTACTGCTGCTCGAAGTAAAAGACGTCTGCCTTTCAAATCGTAAACTCGTATACGAGCAATGAAGCTAGTAGTTGATACTGGAATCAGAAGTGATCCCCTTCCAGTATAGTTTTCTAGGTGGAAGTTTATCTCCACAGACTTCTCAACATCCACCTTGAACCAAAAAAAAAAACATACATTGGACAAGCATGAGGAATGCAGCATATCACTCACATTCAACTGAAGTTATTCTCATTCTGCAAAGGTATGAACAAATCAACGGTTTTTAACCTCTTACTCTGAAATAGTTAACCCTCTTACAAGGGGACTGCACCTATTCGTCAACATCGATTTCGTCCAAATTTGACATATGCAGGGCTCGGGCAGAAATTAAAGTGACAGAAGTGGGAGCTCTAGATTAAAAAATAGCATTTTTGGCACAGGTCGGGTGAGACAAGAGCCATTTATGTCAGCGTAGTTTCCAGGCAGCGGCTGGCGCAGCGGAAAGAGTACAGAACAGTAACCAGAGGAAATTTTGTCTGGTTTTTATTTTTAATTTGTACGTTACTTACCCTTAAATAATGCTCAATACATTAAATTTATTACTAGGCTAGATACATTTAGGATTTTTATTCTTTCCGCGGTGCGTCAGGCCTCGGCAGCCGGCACAGTTCATATCCTCGCCGCTAGATGGGGGCTTCATTCATTCCATTCCTGACCCGGTCGGAGACTGGAAGCAGGCTGTGGATTTTCATTTCATTCTTTCCGCGGCCCCAACCACTGCCTGGAAACTACGTTAACATAAATGACTCAAGTCTCATCCGACCCGTGCCAAAAATGCTATTCTCTTTCTATCTGGAACTCCCACTTCTGTCACTTTCATTTCTGCCCAAGCCCTGCATATATCATTAATTTGGATGAAATCAGTGATGACGAGTAGGCACAGTCCCTTTGTCAGTGCTATGCCATTTCCTCCTACACATCTTAAAATTGCCAAGCAAGTTTTATTGATTATGCAAGCATTTACAAAGTATCTTCAAAGAAAGATGCATTAATATTGTTCACTTGTATACACAACATTACATACTTGAATAATACTGTAAGTGCTCATAAAAGGAAATACAGTAAGTCAGTAATTTAATGAAAATTTGGTTTTAATTTGAATTTAATTCTCAAAAAATAAAATTTATTTTTGCAAATTAAGGCTGAATTTCTGAAAAGTACGAGGGCCGTTTTTTTTTAAAAGCCCGTAATTAGTGCGCACGCCGCAACAAGCATGTGCGCTACCTCCCGGCATGCTTTGCGAACAAGCAGGCATTAGTTGCAGCTGTGTAGCTAACCTGTACGCTGAACTGTGCATCTTTACAATGTTGAAGATTATTGATACGCCCGCCGCGTGTGAGGTGCGATCTGTGATACGTTTTTTGAGTGCAAGAAACATGTCGGCTGTAGACATTCATCATCAGCTTTGAGAGGTGTATGGTGATAATGCAATGACGGAAGGTAAAGTGCGAAAATGGGTACGAGAGTTCAAAAGTGGCCGTGAAAATGTTCATGACGATGAACGCTCAGGTCTGTGATCACAGATGACTTGGTGACTGCAATTGAGACGAAAATTCACGAGGACCGAAGATTCATGATAACCACTCTATCAATGGATTTTCCTCAAGTGTGAGCTCTTGGTTGTCAGAGCAGGCGGCAAACATTTATGCAAAGGGATTTCAGAACTTAGTTTTAAGGTATGACAAGTGCCTAAATAAACAAGGCAACTATGTAGAAAAATAGAGGAAGGTATGTGAAAAAGAAAATCCACAGCCTGCTTCCAGTCTCCGACCGGGTCAGGAATGGAATGAATGAAGCCCCCATCTAGCGGCGAGGATATGAACTGTGCCGGCTGCCGAGGCCTGACGCACTCCTCTGGGGCAATGATTAAATGAATGACAGATGGAATGAAATGATAGTGGAGAGTGTTGCTGGAATGAAATGTTGACAGGGAAAACCGGAGTACCCGGAGAAAAACCTGTCTGCCTCCGTTTTGTCCAGCACAGATCTCACATGGAGTGACCGGGATTTGAACCACGGACCCAGCGGTGAGAGGCCGGCGCGCTGCCGCCTAAGCCACGGAGGCTTTAGAGGAAGGTATGTAAAACCTAAAAATAAATGTGGTTTCAAAATAAAATGTTCGGTTAATTTAAAAAAAACGGCCCTTACTTAAAAAGCAGCCCTCGTATGTACCACATTAAATAATGTAATAGCGTGTGAAATGTATATTGAAACTCCAAATTAAATTATAACCACCCAAAAAGAAATCTGCATGCATCACCTCCTTCACTAAATTTTGTGCTCTGCTGGTCATCAATCCAATACTGCACACCCTTCCTGTGCTAATTATTACGTAAAGCTACAAAACAATTAGCAAATTTAGATCCGTAAAGTAATGACGGAACAGTTTTATAGCCATTGTGACCAGAATAAAACTGCAGATGGTGGGGCTCCAGGTATTACGCCATTTTCACATTTACACTCAAGAATCTAGTTAATTAACCAATATACCGGTAGTATCACCCTCTAGATATACGCTACTGTCAATTTGTCGTTATCTAGACTAGAAAAAAAAATCCCTTCTCCAGCTTATGCTGACAACAAACCGTGTGTGAATAACAGAAATAAAGATAATATGGACCTTACGCTCTATTTGTCAGGGATGTTTAATGCGGTAGATAAACTCTTCTCAGACAAGTTGGAAAACTCAGCTTTGTAACAGTACAAAATACTAACCAGACACCTGTTAGCAGAAACTTTCAAATAAAATTCCATCGGCTCTGGCAGTTTTCAGTCAAGGAGCCGATCTGATCGGCATGTGACAGTGAGGTGGTTAAATCCCGCATCTAAACACTGAACACTGTATTTGCAACCATCATGGCTGTACAGTTCATTCTTAATATTTTATGTGTGGTTAATTCATTTTGCATTTAATACGTGGGACATACTGTGGACTTTTTACAATTGTAGTTTCAAAAGCATAATTATTCTCAGACTTGCTTTTAAATGATACTGTGTCTAGAATACTACATGTATCTCGGAACCATCGTTAATCATAAATGGGATAATTTAGATGAAGTGATAAAGCTAGGACTGTGTTCAACAAAACGGGAAAACCTTTTAAAAGTCGTGAGTTAAAATTAACCACAAAAATGAGACTTCTTTGCTGCTATATGTCTTCTGTTCTTTATTACGGAGTAGAAACATGGACTTTAACAAAGTCAGTCAATAAAAAATTAGAGGCCTTTGAGATGGTGCTCTATCGACGGATGCTAAGAGTATCGTGGACAAATCATATCACAAATACCGAGATCCTTTGAAGAATGGGAAAGGATAAGGAAGTCCTGGTCACTGTAAAAATGAGAAAGATGCAATACCTCGGTCACATTATGCAGAACAGAAGCATATACCACCTACTGCAAGAAACTCTGCAAGAAAAAATACCCGGAAAGAGAAGTGTTGGCAGGAGACAAATCTCCAGGCAAAAAAAACTCAGAGACTGGACTCTCAAGACATCGGAAGAGTTATTCCAAACGGCTCAGAACAGAGAAAGCACAGCCAAGATGGTTGCCAACATCCGGAATGGATAAGGACTACAGGAAGAAGAAGTGCCTAGACTACTTGAGTTGCCATACATTTCAACAGAAAAATGGAAGATGGGTACATGAACCCCATTAAGCAACCCGCAGTGAGCAACTTCTATGAGCACAAATATTTCCTGGAAAGCAGGTAGAAGTCACATTAGCCTACCCCATCCCCTACTCAGGGTGGAACATCTAAGATGGTAAACTGGTCACAAGTAATACAGTGGAACTTCGTTTGTACGTTTTTGAAGGGACTGAAATAAACGGATGTCACAAGTGGGAAAAGGTACTACCAAACACGCTATACTGTATTTACAACGTGCAAAAATAATTTTCAAAGCGCGTCATAGACGTGCGCGTGGAATTGCCGATTTTAAGAATTAGTTAATGGGCTACTACAGTCACAACATAAACATAGGTTTGTCAGTAACTAACAGGGCGAATAAATAACAACATGAAAATGAATTACAGTACAGTATATGAACTTTAATCCTAATAATACATCTTACCTCACAATCGAACACGAATATTTACACTGGTTTGAAATACATGTGTATGGTTGATGAATACCGTATTTGCTCGCATATATCTCACTACTGCGTGTATCTCGCACCCCATTTTTTAATTGGAAATTGCAGGAAAAAGTATTCCTTGCATATATCTCGCATTAATTTCTGACTCCGTTATAAAGATGATCGTAAGGTAGTAATTTTAAAACACGTCTTGCCCGCGATGTTATTGTTCGTTTTTGCGGCGGAGCTATCCTTTCTTTCACGGTGTTTGTTGTCCGTCTTTGCATTTCGACAAGTAGGCCTACCAGTATTGTCTTCACGTTCCATTTTTGTTTCTTAGTTAAGTGTGATACTCAATCCTCTTCAATGAAACACAACTCCTAGCCCTCGACAACCACTTCCACCACAGAAAAATCAGAGAAGCCATAGAGATATCCAAGCATTCCAACAATTTCAGCTGTGACCAGGGCGTACATCTCTCCAATGTCTGGAAATTGCTATTAAATCATGTACCATAAACACAGAAACAGCCCTAGCCAACTACAGGCAGCAAGAGGTTCCCTACACAGTCTGACAGTACAGTAATGTACAAATACAAGGGCCAGGTCACCAGCCAGCCATAACTAAGCCTACTGTAACGATGGCCAAACATTGGCGACAAAGCAACAAACTCCCATGTAGTTTGTAGAAAAAATGTAATTCAATGTAACAGTCAACAACTACAGGATCCAATACAATGGTCACTGTCAGATCAAAAGGGGACTACATTCCTGAAAATGCCCAGTATAGTCCGTATCACCATAAATAAGTTACTAAAAATGTAACTTTTCCATTTATCCCCCCATCACTACAAACATGGTGATTTACAGTATAATTTCTTGCTGTACACTGTTGCCATAATGCTTGCAGACCACTGTCATATACCTAACTTGGAAAGCTGTCAGCATGAGCTTTTGTGATTTATTTCAGAGTTTCACATTGTTACCCAGACAACAATGTAATAGCATAACCCAAGATTCAATACTGATACATTTTCACTTCACATTATCGGTATTGTATATGATTGGACCCCCAAGGGCTCACACCTTGTGGGATGTGGGTCGGCAACCACGGGGCCCCAGCTGAGTCTGGCATTGCTTCCACTTACATGCGCCAGGCTCCTTTCAGTTATCTTTCCTGAAGGCCTCCCTTGGTCAACACTTGTTCTCTTCCGACCCTGACGGTATTAGGGTATCTGAGGCCTTGGGAGTATTTCAATTTCCTGTCTTAATTGGCCCTTGACTACCTCTGGGTGTGGCGAACCTATCGTATAAATAGCCTAAATATGATAGTGTGGGAGTCTAAGCCTCGGATGGAGGTCCTTCATTCACGCTCCGACCCAGATCACTGGCACCAGGAAATGAAGAAGAAGATTATTGTATATGATTGGCACAAGATTATGCCATCTATAATCGACTTACAGTATGCTATTGCAGCGTGATTTTACAACAATTACGTAAGTAAATCGAGCTATGTTGGCAGAATATCTCTGTGAACAAATTTACTGCAAAGAATAAATAATTTGCTTCTTAGTGGTTAAAATAAGGTGACTCTGTTTATAGCTCTAGTAGCTTCCTTTAAATTACTGCTTCTTAGTCCTCCCACCCCATTCCTCCATTCTCAAGCTGCCAAAACTTCCTGCTATGTATTTTAGTCACTACCTAACACCATGGTTTTAGCATCCCTTTTAACCGCTGTGGTTTAAGAGACAGTGGAGTACCAGAATTTTGCCCCATGAAGAGTACTTAAACCACACCCGGGCGACTGGAGTGGGACATTGATGATGATGATGAAGAGTTCTTAACAAGCTGGTAAATCTACCAACATGAATTGGTCACCATTCAAACACCCTTAAATACCATCAGACTGAGCCGTAACAAAAAACACACTCATGCATACTTATAAAAAATTGAGCCACTCTTTTAGTCACCTCTAACAATAACAGAGATGCTACTAATGTCCTTAGCAAGAAACCAACTGCAGAGTGCATCACATTTATACATGTACCTGCTGGAGGGATGTGAATTCCCCAGGCCGGATACGACCCTCAAATGTAGGTTCCTTCATGCTATAGTGAAGTTCATGAGGTAGGAGGTTTATTATTGTAATGGGACTGAGGAGGGTGATGGTGTGACCTGGCTGAATCCAATGATGTGATGATGTTAGTCCAGAGATGCGCTCAAGAGGATAATTCTCCCGACGAATCGCCACAGAAAATCTACAACATTAAGAGCAAAGTATAAATAACTCACTGAATGAATAATATCACAGAGCTCTCAAAGAATTTCGTTTATTCTCACATTACTAGCAAATATGATGGACAGACCAACTATTCTAATCTATAATGTAAGAGCATTATACAGAGTTATTAAAAAATAACTGGTGGGACCTCAACACCAGTGATGAACTCATTTGGAGTATAAACTACGAAAGCATGAAGGTGTTACTCCAACAAGTAAACCCGTAATTGATGGTGGCACCACTGGTGGCATGTCATCAGCTCGCATTAGGACAAGGGAAAACTGAACTAACATAAGGTACTTGTCTAGTGTAAATGCTACACCACTGTATGCACGTACAGTATAACTCGTGTACGCAACTTTGTACTTAAACTGCATTTCCGAAATGAGTCACCATACTCTGTTCAGTCACAGAATTAAGCTATAATGACACCAACTGATGTGTGAAGCTAGTAGCACGGCTTTTCTGTCGACATCACTGTCGAAAAAAGGAGAACATGGTATCTAACTCTCACTTCCGTTCTTAATACATTAGCATTGACTAAATGCTTTCTGTAATAATTGCCCCTTACAAGTTGGAGAATGCCCGACATACCATCAATTATAGCTTTTTACTCTTTTTTTTTAATCTACAAGCAAAAGTGTGATATCAGGATGTGAAATTATCGTTCCCCAACAACAACTTAGTACGAAAAGTAACAATTTTTCCAATATGTTTCTGACTCCCCAGCATACCATTCAATGCTCACTAGTTATTTTAAAAAACCCTCTATACAGTGTATATACAACCAATAAAACTCTCATTTAACATACTATTATTCTTTTATACCTTTAGGGGGGTTTATGAAGGTTTATAATTTTCAATTAATAAAACAAATTTTCTGGAAATTCTTCCCTAACTACACAAACATGCCATAACTACAGTAAAACTTTTTTATGCGTTTCACATTTATATGGTTTTTACACTAACTCAATTTTTTTTCCCTAGGTCTCGGTGAAATTCCCATTTCTCTGTTTCAGTTATGAATTTTTCACATGTATATATTTTTTCTTCAAGTCCCTTAGAAATGCATGAATGAAGCTTTACCAAAAATAATTGCTTTTCAGTCAGTCTACACATTAAATTCGGTGGGGAGTAAAACTCTGCTACTCACACCTGCTAACCTGGAAAAAATTATGTGGATTAATTATACACTTTTCGAAAGGAATGGGACAACTTGTTCCATTCGTCAGGTGAACATCATCAGATGACATCTATGGAGTTGGTGCATATATATAACACTTATGTACAACTTACGTGTCAAATTCCTTACCTGGGGCAGATGACCTCGTAGCTCTGCCTCTTAAAACCTCAATAACTAAAATTTTTACCGACGTCCTGTTGCTGTTATAGCACTCCTACAAATATTGCATTTATGTTCTTAATACTAGTTCTGTTGTTAAGACATGTAAACACTTTGATAATGCCACTTATACGATACAGGAAAACACAATAGTCAGCACCCGTGACCAGTGGTGTCACTAGAGAGGTGCGGGCCACAGATTGCGTTGTATATTTTCTCCAAGGCAGTATAAACACATGGCATATTTTAATAAAACAACATTTTAATGGCAAGATTTCTTTGTATTTTTTGTTATGGTATTTGAAGCCATTTTTCCGTGTTGCCTTAGTAAACAAAAGTTTGATGCTTTTCAGCCGGTCAAAACAATTGTACCCAAATGAGATGGGTCGTTCCCTAATCCTGAAAAAAAAAAGTACATGAGATTAATAAAGATTTTTAAGGATTAGGTAATGAGAATGACCCATCTCATTTGGGTACAATCGTGTTGACCGACCGAAAAGCATCAAACTTTTGTTTGCATTTTTGTATGGGAGGTGGTCCATGGGGGAGGGGAGATATCATGAGTTACCGCACTGGGCGTCGCCAATGCTAGCGACACCACTGCCTGTGACAAAGCACTACCCACTGATAGCACTCAGTCAACTATTGCAGTTATATTAATGATAGCAACAGTCATGTCGTCAAGACATGCAAACACCTTGAATCAGTTACCTAAATACTGATGTACACTTTTTGACTTTTAAAGTCGGACATTTTTCCGTATTGACAGAATGTAATAATAAACAAAGTTTTTATGGTTCCGCCTAGTCAATACATTGTTTTATTAGAGATTTTATCGTGACATAATCACTTGTCTTTGCGTATGTTGGGACATGTTTCGGTGTCTAGTGACATTGACACCATCATCAGCCTACGGTTATTGGCAACACTCAATGACATTAAAATAATTATTAAAACAACACACACATGACTAAAATAACACTTTAAAAAGTTTTTAAAACACTGTCATAATGAAAGTTCAATAAAAAGTCTTAGAAAAAGGCTTGGTGCACTGTTTTGGTTTCCAATGTCCTGCTTCCGATAAAAACCTCCGATATCCAGCAAGAGGTGACCATACATAACTGGAAAAGAAAATCCCTGTGTGAACTATGATAAGTATTAAAACCGAAAAAGTGGAAAGCTAAACAAAGAAAAAGTGGAAAAATATATAAAAAAGGGAGTGTGGTGAACTTACGGTGTAGTTGTGGCAGCGAGAAATCGGGCCGTGCTGAGGCATACGGAGACTGTGCAGTACTGATATGGAATAGCTTGGGGGAAGCGGGCGAGGCTTCAGTCGAGAGGGGCGGGGTGAACATTTTAACGCTCTAAAATACAATAAATTTTCCGCTATGGCCAACCACATGAAGGACAGTAAACATGAATTCACTGACATCAACAATGACATGAGCATCCTGCATCTTGCTAAGAAAGGTACCACAATGAACATATTGGAAGAAATCGAAATAGATTTTGCCCAAAGAACAGACCCCCTAACCAATATCAATGAGATCAACTTTGAAAATAATAATGTACTCTTTGAGACCTTAACTAATTACAGAGTTAAATACAAACCACCTTAATTTTATCATTTAATCGAGGATCTACAAATCCGCTCATTCCACCCCTCAACCCCATACCGCCCCTCAACCCCATACCCCCATCCCGCATCTGTCCTCCAAAGTTGCCAGTATTCTTACCCTCCCCCCGCCCCTCTCGACTGAAGCCTCGCCCGCTTCCCCCAAGCTATTCCATATCAGTACTGCACAGTCTCCGTATGCCTCAGCACGGCCCGATTTCTCGCTGCCACAACTACACTGTAAGTTCACCACACTCCCTTTTTTATATATTTTTCCACTTTTTCTTTGTTTAGCTTTCCACTTTTTCGGTTTTAATACTTATCATAGTTCACACAGGGATTTTCTTTTCCAGTTATGTATGGTCACCTCTTGCTGGATATCGGAGGTTTTTATCGGAAGCAGGACATTGGAAACCAAAACAGTGCACCAAGCCTTTTTCTAAGACTTTTTATTGAATTTTCATTATGACAGTGTTTTAAAAACTTTTTAAAGTGTTATTTTAGTCATGTGTGTGTTGTTTTAATAATTATTTTAATGTCATTGAGTGTTGCCAATAACCGTAGGCTGATGATGGTGTCAATGTCACTAGACACCGAAACATGTCCCAACATACGCAAAGACAAGTGATTATGTCACGATAAAATCTCTAATAAAACAATGTATTGACTAGGTGGAACCATAAAAACTTTGTTTATTATTAAATACTGATGTGGAACACTTACTTGGTTGCATCCACCAATAACCACATCAAACTGTTTGCATGTCTGAACAATACAATCAGATAAGTAGTTAACTTCATGTAATACTATACTGTCTTAACAACACAACAATTATAAACAACATAAACACAATATTATAGGAGTGCTATAACACTTAACAGAACACAAGTAAAAAAAATTCACACAACCTTTCATAACTAAATAATTGTAAACACTGTAAATTGAATATAAGTGTTATATATATCCGCCAACTCTATATCTTATTACATAAATATTACTCTGAAGGTAGCGCTATATCATTATTAGGGGCCGTATTTTTTGGCAATAGCGATACGCGTAAACGTTTCAAAAGGAATGGGACAACTTGTTCCATTCGTCAGGTGAACATCATCAGATGGCATCTATTGGGTTGGTGCATATATATAACACTTCTTTCTTGCCTATATATGACCTTCTAGGTACTTAAAGTACCGTATTTTAGCAAATTATGACGAAATCTGATTTACTGCACGAATTGCGGAAATAATCACGAAATATACTCCACTTGGTACGAAAAATGCTAAATATTATCGAAGAAGCTCTCCAATAAACGTTTAAATGCTTCTGAGGAATTGACCATCGTGGTTTCCTTCTCATTTGATTTATTGTCTACACAAATGCCCACAAAGCCGGAAGTATGTGTATTCAGTTCCGCTGGTTCCGTGATCTCTAAGGCTATCGATGAAAATCGATATCTGCTATCGATTACATGAAATGGCATTGTGGTCGTAGAAACAGCAGTGCGAGTTCGCGACTGATAAAACTTTATCGGCAAACATCCAGCATTTAAGTATCAAAATGCCGAAAACTAAAGCCACAACAGTTTTCTCAAGGGCCGAGGAATACAACAGTAAGGGGATCTATGTATTTGACGCTGCAAGAAAGATTCTAATGTGTAAATACTGCAATGTTTGTAATCAGTGGGAACGAAAAGACACGTGCGATAAACACTGCAGGGATTCAGAAACACATAAAAAGAAGAAGAATGAAGCAAATGAACATAATTCTAAGAGGCAAATAATAATCGGTTGAACCCCCCCCTATCACATAATTTGTTAGATTTATCCCATACTATAAGGAAGATTTCAAAAGAAACAGCGATCATTATGACAATTTATTTCGCGAAATACCCACCGAAATAGTGTCAGTTTGAACACCGAACTCAACAGTTTTATTTCACCAAAAAATAAGGCCCTTAATCATTATACATTACCCATGCCTGGTACGAAAACTGACAGGGTAAGCGTTACCTTGTCAGCACCGTCTCAAAACTTGAATAAGTTCCAGATTTCCTCATTAAATGGCACAAGCATGCTAAATTACGGTAAGCTAGCTGGATTTCGATGTTCATTTATTCATAGTGTTGTGCTGTGTCTCTTGTTTGTTTGCCATGAAAATAAGGTTTGTTAAAGTTTCTGAACACGAGGTTAGCTGACGCAGAGTCTTGATAATAGTGGTCATTTTTGGTGCTGTTATAGAATATAGTCAGTAGATCATTAGTATACATGTAGAAGTGATTTTTGAGGCATTTTCTGTGTTAGGTTTGGTTTAAATTCACTCCGTCCTAGCGTGTTGTAGGTAAAATTGCATATGAGATTGCTTACATTACGGTTGCACGTAAGTTGCATCTAAGTTAAATGACAGTGATAGGCTATTATAGAATATTTAGTCAATTATTCCCGAATCTAGTAGTGATAATGATGATAATGATTTAGCTCAATCTTAATAAACAGTGTAGTTTAATCACAAAATGACCAACAACTTCCTTGCAAACCATTCAATTTTTTTTTAAAATAAATCTGAAACTAGGGCACAGGAAGGTATCTGATCAACTATGTTGTATTTAGAATATAACTGCATATGTGACCCAAAGTAGGCCAGGCTTACTTATAATGAGTACTCAAATTACACTTTGAATAATTTTTGTTTAACATCATAAGTACTATATGGCCATGAACAACTTTTTCCCCATATGCTTGTTATTTAAGCTATATCTATTTTTTTTGTGATACCATAGGCCAAAATGTATAGGTATTACAAATTTTTAGAAAACGTTGAGTAATTTCATCAGAAAAAGGCTGACAGACTTCAAGCATAGCCCCAAAAGTTCCTGAGAGCAAAAGGGTTAAGTTAACAAGATCTGATGATGTTCGCCTGATGAATGAAACATGTCATCCAATCAATCATCTTTCTAAAAGTGTATAATCATTAACACATGGATATTTTTCCAGATTAGCAGGAGTGAGTAGATAAGTCGTACTCCCTGGATGAATACTTTTAAAAACAAGTGAGAAACAAGCTTCCCAATGGTGGGGGAGTCAATCTATCACCCAGCAGATAGTCATCATCATCATCATCATAATTTCCCCTTATCCAGCTCCTGCCGGGTCGGGGTATTTATGGCACTTCTCCACTTTCCTCTTTCCTTCCACAATTCTTCTTCCACGATCTTGTCCCAGTCCAGATTTCTTTTTCTCACGCTGTTCTTCACTGAATCGATCCACCTTGTTCTAGGTCTTCCCCTTGCTCTCTTACCCTTGCACTTGGCCTCCAGCATCTGTCTTGGTATTCTATTTTCCTCCATCCTCTTTACATGTCCAAACCACCTTAGTTTATTCTTCTCAATTCTCTCATTTAGTTTTCCCATCCCAACTTCCTTCCTAACATCTTCATTCCTCACTCTGTCTTTCCTTGTCTTACCTATCATACTTCTTAGGAATAGCTGATAATCTGTACTCCAAAGGTGAGGATAAACAACAGCATCTTTACTGTATGTGGGGAGTGGTTATAATGAAGAGCCTTGTGGAAGATATATCCTCAAACCTCCAAATTGGAAATAAATGAGGAAATATGCCTTGAACAAGAGCTGCTACCTGGGGAGCACCAGCGCATTTCTAGGGCAAGTGCTAGGACACAAGTGAATTTGCCAGTGTTGGGTTGCTGATGAGGTGGACACCCATCGTGCTAAAAGTGAAAGCTTCCACAGAACAACAAGTGGATCATTCTGACCAAGACCCTACCGTACCTAGCGGTTCACCCCTAGTTAATGAGGCCGCGGATAGAGATCAAAAGAGATATATGTTATGGACAAAGAAACTCGGAGTGGAAGTAATTTGTTCCCTTTATGTCAATAAATTAAGAGAAGATTTACAGAATGTGTTTTCAGGAAGTTAGGCCGTGTTGCATTTTTTATTAGTACAGTATCTGAAGTTTGTCTAGTAAGTGCAGCAGTATTTTACTGTGTAGGTGCACTGTTATTGGGGCGCACACTGAGCCCTGTTGTGTACCGTCAAGAAATAAATAAATAAATAAATAAATAAATAAATAAACATTTGCTTTGGATGATTTGAAGTGATGATGGAGGCTTATATTTGCTCCTAGCATTTTCTGAAGGAACAGGAAGCATGACCTGAGTTCTGGAAATTATTGCTTGGCTGTCTCATGGAGATGTTACTGTTGTAACTCAGTACTGTTGTAACTCAGTACAATTGTTTACCGAGAAGGATGTCCCATCCTGGTGTACTTTCCAGAAATGTTTGTGAGTGGCCAAGGGTACATTACCATGTACAGTTCATGAGCCTGGCTATTGTATTCTAATTAAAAATTATTTGCATGTTTGTCTGGCATGGGTTGTTGTGTTGTTGTTTGAGTCTTTTGACTGGTTTGATGCAGCTCTCCATGCCTCCCTGTCCTGAGCTAATCGTTTCATCTCTACATAGCTACCACACCCTACATCCGAGGCAATCTGTTTAACATATTCTAACCTTGGTCTACCCCTACAGTTCTTGTCCTCGACCCTTCCTTCCATAACTAAGCTTGCTATTCCTGGGTGTCTTAGTATGTGTCCTACCAACCTATCTCTTCTCTTCATTAGCATTCGCCAGAAACATCTCTCCTCTCCCACTCATCTTAATACCTCTTCGTTTGTAACCCTATCTACCCATCTGATCTTCATCATTCTCCTGTAACACCACATTTCAAACGCTTCAATTCTCCTCTTTTCTGCTGCACCAATAGTCCAAGTTTCACTTCCATAGTGCGCAACGCTCAAGACAAAGGTTTTCAAAAATGTCTTCTTAATACCTAAATTTATATTCGATGTCAACAGATTCCTTTTCTGTAGAAATGCTTTCCTTGCCTGAGCCAACCCACTTTTGATATCCTCTTTGCTTCGTCCATCACTGGTTATTTTGCTTCCTAAGTAACAGAAGTCTCCTACTTCCTTTAGTTTCTCCCCTACCAATTTGATGTCCATAGAGGTTTCTGATTTATTGCAGCTGCATTCCAATATTTTTGTTTTACATTTATTAACTTTCATCATGAATTCTTTCATCATCACAGAAAAAATCAATTCTTTACTTGTCTTATAGACGGCTAAGATATTGATAATATGAGCCCAATTGAGGAAGCCAACAAATGGCTACACTGCTACTCCCTTTCAGAATAAGTAGAGCATTTCTACTAACAAAAATACTAACCTTCTACTACCAATTAAATACCAAAATCCTACTAACGAAAAAATACTCAAGTTTTATAGTTACATATGAGAATGCAACCAATAGTCCTCTATCATCATACAAGATTTCAGTATGCAGTTGTCATGTTGGAGTCGAGTCACTTTGCTGAAATTTGAAAGGAACTCTCTGTCTCAGACAGGGCAGTAGTAAGTCCTTACCCTGTTTCATTGAAATAGCTCCAGAAAATAAACATTCGTAATGAGGAGACCATCACCATCAATCATAAACTTTAGTTTCATATGAAGTAAAAAACAAAATAAAACAATTACTGGGAGCTGTATTTCATGGGTAGCGCACAAAAGAGCTAAAATCATAAAAATAATGTATAACAAACATTTAAAAAATAATAAATAAATAAAACTAAAAATTGCTTATGAGAAATTTTTCAAAGCAAGCATATTATAGAGGAGAATCCACGCTCTAATTTTGCCCATAATATTTCTCTTTGCAAAATAAACCAGTCTCGCTGTTAAAAAATGTTCTGTAATGTAATGGCATGGTAGTTCAATGTTTTGACTGGCATTTTGGGGCCTTCAATCGAATTACAGTATACGGCCCTGCTTCCAAATATATTTTGATAAAGCCAATTTATCTGTTTGTTGGAATCTTTAGGAAATGGAAAGTTCCATAATTCTGAATTTTATACTCGCTTTGCGGTTCCGATTATAAGTAGCTAGATGGACAAAGAAATTTGTATATAAGGTGCGTTCAAAAACTAACGAGCCGGAGGCTGGAATGCGCAAACCGGTGACGACATCGACTAATCATGGCCTGTGTAATGAGGTGTGGTTCCGACCAGAGCTTGGAAGGTCACACCCGTCGCTAGAGGGCACGCGTGCACGTCACGTGACGATACAAAGTGAGCAGCAGCATGCATCAATCGTCCAACGCTGCCAGTCGCATTGCAAACAGTGACATGGAGGCGTCAACCGAAGAGCAAAGAGGTGTTGTTCGGTTTCTGACAGCGGAAGGAGTAGGGGGAACGGACATTCATCGCCAAATGTCACAAGTGTACGGCGAACACTGCATGTCCCTTGCAAGGGTCAAGGCGTGGCACAAGCGCTTCAGGGAAGGACGGGTGTCGTTAGTGATGATGCCCGGTCTGGGGCACCCCTTGCATTACCGATGACAACGTCCAGCTGGTTGATGCACTCATTACCCAGGACCGCCGAGTGACACTGAACGCCATAGCAGCTGTGGTCGCTCGACGACAATGCACGACCTCATACGGCCAACACAGTCGCGGCACTCCTGCAGAAATTCAAATGGGAGGTTCTCGGCCACCCTCCATACTATTCAGACCTCTCTCCCTGTGATTATGCCATGTTTGGTCCCCTGAAAAGGGCTCTGCGGGGCCAACAATTCACCTCGGACGCCGACGTTCAACTGTACGTGCGGAACTGGTTCACATCGCAGCCCAGGGAATTTTATGAGATAGCCATTCACCGCCTCGTGTCACAGTGGGACAAGTGCCTCAACAGCCAGCGCCAATACTTCTAACATACAGGAACTGGTTTCTGTAACTATGCCTCCGACTCGTTACATTTTGAACGCACCTTATATATGTCATGTAGTGACATGTAGTTCAGTAGGGTCTTCAGGGTTTCTGAGAATTTGGCCAATATCTCAAGGAAGCTTGTTTGCATCACTCCATTCACATGATTCTGGCACCATATTGGTGGTTATCTGATTAGATGATGAGCAACACTGTATGAGGTGATACCCATTTGACAAGAGACCTCTCAGCTGGACAAGCCTAACCAGGGAATTTCCACAAACGGGCACAGGTTATGTTATGTTAGCATTTAATTACCACATTCTAACAGTGGTTTTGTTGTAATCATGTCAAGTCTAGCTAGCACTAAGAGTAATGTTTTCATAAATAGAGATATGGAAGCTGTAAGCATGATAATCTTTTAGAAAATACGGGTAAAGACAAATGTTAAGAGCAGTGTCCAAGAAACCCACTTAATGAAAATGAGAATAATTTTCCAGAAATATGAATAATTCACAATTGATAGAATAGCATGGAAATTAGGATATGAGATTAAGAAATACAATAAGAAAACTGACCCCATAGAATCCATTTCATATGCTGCTTCACATTATTCATTCTTAAGGAGAACCCCGACCCGGCAGGAGCTGGATAAGGGGAAATGATGATGATGATGATGATGATGAAGGAGAACAAAGAACCTTCTCTTTCTTCTTCTTTCCCTTTGTACCGTTAGGTCGGGACGTTTCAGCCATTTATTAAAGTTTCTTCTGTCGTGCGCCATTCTCTGAACATCAACCAAGGTCTTCCCTCGCTTCCTGATCAGTCCCAAGATGTACTTCTCCCATTCAATCCGTGGCCTTCCTCTTGTTCTTAACTATTTCTACCTCCTTCCCTGACAGCGAGGTCACATTCTAAGTACAAATTCCCATATACCGTTTCGCGCCAGGTTGTATCCTTAATATCCGTCCGGCTACTCTCATGTTTCTCTGAATACCGTATATACCCAAATACCACCCGCACATTTTTATACAAAATCGGACGTAAAAAATTGGGGTGCGGGTATTGAGTCATCCAAATGTTAAGATTTAAATTGCCCGCCACGCGCGAGTATCCGCTATTATGGTGCTTGTTTGGGTGTAGCCCACTTGCTTATTTCCGTCGAATGGCTTGACCGGTCGTGCAAGCCTAACACAAGCGTGAGTTTCATTAGTTGCGTGATAGCATGGCATCAGTAAAGGCTCGGTCGAACAGGAAGCGGGCTGCCCGCGCAAACTCAGCCGCCCTACCGCTGCAAACTCTGTATTGTGTAATATAGCATCATCCTGGTTAAACAGAAGGCGATCTACCACGGCGGGCAAGTGAGCAGTTGTGATTTTCCACAAAGTCTGCATGGGCTGGAAGCATGACCCACGAAATGGAGAAGTTAATTGACCTCAGTTTGACCACCCCAGTCCGCGACGGGCTGCGGTTGTTCCATTCGCGCGGGCAGCCCATGTCCTGTTTGACCGAGCCGAACTCGGCGCACGCACTGGAATGTTTAAACTTCGCTGCTGTTTAAACCATACCAGCAGATCTTGTTATACTTCGTCGTATTTCCCGGTTTTAATTTTCTTGCAGTTTGCGGAAGTATTCCCGGCAGAAGCCAGTGTTTGACATATCTCCTCACACATGTTTCAAGGTTAACACTGTCCAATGAGCTGCTGCTGTAATGGTGTGACGTCATGTAGCCTTGACGTAGTTCGCCCGGTCAGATGATTCATTGGAGACCCGCGAACACTCGGAACTGCTGTATTCTTTCACTCGGAATACCGGAAGTATCTTCGCGGAGATTGGCGGGATTTGATTCTATAAAAAAAGTCAGTTGTCTCCAATGAACGTCTTATACTTTAAGGGGATACAAAATCTGATCTATTTAACCGGGAAAACCTCTTATGCAGGAACACTTTATACGGGAAAAATATACATGTATCTTATGGGGCCGATCACAGGACCGAAAATATCGGACGTCTTAAGTGGAAAAACTTTTTATGCCGGAACTTCTTAACCAAGTTTTACTGTATTACATTTTTGTTTAAAATAAAGTGCCAAAAACAACAAAAAGTTTTTTTTTAAATTTCCATCCAAAAATGAGGGTGCGGGGATTATTCGGGGCGGGTATATAGGGTAGTTTAATTTCACTCCACGTGGGTTATTAACCCTACGGAAGCTAGCATAATGAGGGGGCTGTCCTCTTCGCTGTCATGCCAGCCCGTTTTCTGTCAGGGTATCTTCTCTTAGCCTTTGGGGTCCTCTCTCTACCAGCAAGGCAGCAGTTTGTGGCTACAGTTCCTCTGCCTACTTCGCCGTTGAGGTGTTTATAAGGTTCCTTCTTCCGCCTTCGTAGACATTGATTGCCAACATCTGATGAATGTGTGTGCCATTTCCTGCACAAAGGCTTCATCTGGCCTCCAAAAGGAGACTCCTCCGCCCGTAGTCGTTGGTACCTCCTCTGGTTGTCAGGTTTGGAAATGGCCGCATGACCCTCAGCCAGACAGTCGCAGGTCGTACTGTCTACTATCACATACGGTAGCAGGATATTCCTGACCTGACCGGCCAAAATTTTAAGGCTGATAGAAAACCCATTGTAGATGCCCTTCAAAAATACCTGAACAACTAGCGCCCAACCAGTTTAGCACATTTACACATTTTAACATACTTAATAATCATAATTACTTACATGAATTTCAGAATAGTTGCTGGAAATACTGTCCTTCATTTTCTAGACACACGTTGTACTGACGTAGGAAGTTTTGGTACACTCGCTGTAATTCATCCTCACTGATATTTCGTATCAGTGCAGTTATGTCGTTCTCAAGAGCCTCCCAAGTATGAGGATAGTTTCTGTATACCTTTTGTTTGAGATTAATCCGCAAGTAAAAATCGCACTGCGCTGAAACTTACGAACACATTTACTCTAAGACTTATTCTTGAGAAGATAAGTTTCCACTAGGAAAATTTGTATTTTGTTCTATACCTAACCATGTTCACGGGCTACGATATAGGCTACAGTACTTCACCACAAGTGCTAACTCTATCAACTAAGGTATCTTGTCCGCTGCATATGTAATAAATGCTATGACAGCACCTGGTGCTTCCCGACCTACCGTTTTATAAATGGTACATGCTAGTTACCCGGGCGCGATTCATCACTATCCACCCACCACACGGCCTCTGCAAGTTTCCGTACTAATGAGAAGAACCTCACTGTAGTTTATGGGTGATGAGAAGAATTATAAATATTTGCACCCAGAAAAAGTTTCATCAAGTTACCATATTAGAAGGCAAGATAGCTCCTTAACAGGAACAGAACTATTTTGTTGGCCAAAAGGGATCTTGTAGCCGCCATAATGTATTGATCATCACTCAGTTTGGAGAATAGTCGAGAATTTTAAACCTTTCGTGCAAAAATGTTTTTGTTATCAGTCAGGTGCCATATCACCCCCTAGAGGCCCTCTGCAGAAAATTAGACATTGTATAATGGCTTCCACCAAGAAATACTTTACTAAAATCTATGACATTCATCATGCTTCACAGCATTTCAGAACCTGCAAAAAGAAACTCAACATATTAAGAGAATGTAAACAATTTAACTAAATTAGATGCCAGTGCATTACAATGTCTATAAACATTTGCTGTACCAAGTTTCATTGCGCTTGGATGATTAAAACGCGAGAAAAGTCTATTTAAAAGTCTCATTTTTGCTTGGCCGCCATGTTTGTTTTGTAGTTACCAGGATTTAGAGAGAGAGAGAGACACGCGCACGAAAGGTTATCTCATAAAATGAAAATTGGCTAAAAAAGGGAAGCATAAACATTAAAACGTGAAAAAAGAAAGAATAAATTTATATACCACTTATGAATGCAGTGTAGCTAAACGGTGATGTAATTAAATTTGTTGGTAAACTTTTCCAATTTTTACCAATTAAACTCTAATAGCAACAACGTCACAAGTAGTTTCCTTTAAAAAACTACCATATTTACTCGCCTATAGTACCCCCCCTTCATTTTCTACAGTCAAAATACAACATTCTTGGAAATCGCTTATAGTACCCCTCCTTAATTATTGAGAGTCAATTCTTGGAAATTGACGAATTCTAAAATTTTTATAATTTCCAACTAAAATTCATCCTCTTTTATGCCAAAAATCTTTTTTATTGTTACATTATTAAGTTATTCAGACGATATGACCGCCATTTTGCGTACGCGATTGGGCAGGATATCGAATTGTGTAGCCAATAGGTTTCACCCAATATCCAATAGAAGATAGCACACTATTGGCCGAGTAGAAGCGCGAAGTTTAAAATCCGGCCAATGAAAGTTATGGTTTCATATCTTGCCTGCATTCTTTTGTTTTGTAGACAAAGATGTATTGCCCTTCGAAATGGTGTTCGCAGCAGCTTTTTCTCAGTTTTAACACATTTCATTTGTTGCAAGAACTGTCAGCGTTTGTGTTACACGTTATTGGTATATTAATGTGAAACATGTGAATAGTACATACTCAGTTGTGTTTACAAAATAAATGTTAGTGAGATGTGATCGTTCAGCATCATCATTTGTTCCCTAATTGATGCATGTTCAAATAAAAATAAAGTTTGCATTTCCATGTCTGATACTTTGTCCATTCCATTCTATTTCTTAGATACTAAGATTTTTGCTTAGCAAGGGATAGTAGTGAAAGTCAATCAGGGGTAGGGAATAGTGGTGGATAAGTGAGGTTATGGCAGTCTCATAAAGGGCCGATTAAAGATGTAAACTTCGTATATTTTGATTAAATATATAGTACTATGTAGCATCAAAATAAAATAGCTTATTTTTACTCTCTCTTTTTCCCAAAATAATGGATTTTTGCGAAGTTCGCGTCTATAGTACCACCCCTGAATTTCGGAACTAAAAATTTAGAGAAAAAGGTGGTCCTATAGGCGAGTAAATACGGTAATAAACAAAGGTAAACTATTAAAAAGTGATAAAAATTAAACTCATAAAAAATTTACAAATTATCCCACCAGTAGCAAGGAAAGAAAAATTTTAAGTTTGAAGTTGCAAACTACCATGGAATTTTCAGTTATTATATTTACCCTGCAAATGTCACTTCATAATGAACATCTTCAATGGCAAGAAAATATCCTAGCTTTTACTTGCCTATAAGGACGATCTTGATTACTGTGACAGAGTCGCGGTTCCTCTACCACCTCACCAGATCGCGTAACATGGCTCCACTCCACAGGCTTGTTGCTGAATTGATACCACTGTCTGCTGGGGTGAGCTTGGTCCAGGGGACGTACCCACATGAGGGCGAACACGTGAGACAAAGGTATGGGCAGGACACTGGATGAAGGCACTTGCAGGCATTTGGTGGCTGAATCTACAACAGGAATTTAACTTCATGAGATAAAATAATAGGCTAGAGTAGAGTGTACAGCGACTATTTTTCTAACACTTTCCAAATAACAAGGATAAAGGGTCAAATATAAAAACCAATAGGTCTACTGTAAAGCCATCTGCTGCACATATGTTAAAATATAACCTGTGGAAATTTAAAGTGCAATGAATGAACACAAACATTCTTTATCAGTATTTGTAAATATGTGATATTAAGAAGCATTTGGCATGACTGTTGTAGCATCACAGCAGCATTTCTCATAGAGATTTCTCTACATGACCAGCAAGGAATGTCTTTGTAGCAGCACTATTCAGGCACTTGCAAGTACATACGTGTAGAGGTGTCTGTTTTGGAAGTTTTGCATAAAAAAACACGTATTACTTTAAGGCTACTTAATGTTAATACAGTATAATGTCACCACACAGAAAACACCTTAAAAATAAAATGTTAAACCACGACATTGAACAAGTACGTCTTAAGTGGATTGTCTTTGTTTCTGAAGAAACTTGAGAGATTTTATACTCTGATTGAACTGAATCAATGAAAAAATGAAAATCCACAGCCTGCTTCCAGTCTCCGACCGGGTCAGGAATGGAATGAATGAAGCCCCTATCTAGCGGCGAGGATATGAACTGTGCCGGCTGCCGAGGCCTGACGCACTCCTCTGGGGCAATGATTAAATGAATGACATATGAAATGAAATGATAGTGGAGAGTGTTGCTGGAATGAAATTTTGACAGGGAAAACCGGAGTACCCGGAGAAAAACCTGTCTGCCTCCGTTCTGTCCAGCACAGATCTCACATGGAGTGACCGGGATTTGAACCACGGACTCAGCGGTGAGAGGCCGGCGTGCTGCCGCCTAAGCCACGGAGGCTCATTGAACTGAATCAATACCAATTCAAATTTCGAAGAAACTGAAATTGTCCAGACATCTCAATAAGTTTGCCAATGTCTCACCCCACAATACCATTGGGCATTAATATTGATTCAACTCAACCGGAGTATGAAATCCTTAAGTTTCTTAGAAAACAAAAGCAAACCACCTAGAACTACCAGGCAGGCACTTTTTTTTTTTCATATATTTTTTTATGACACTGTTTGCGGCTCATAAGAGCCTTGTGGGATCCGTTATCATTACCACTACCCACATCACTCAAACAATAAGCTAAGTTCATAATCCGGTCTGGCTGCGTGGCTCAGGGGTAATGTTCTCGCTTGCTGAGCCCAAGGTTGCAGGTTCGAAACCTGGCGCAGTCAGCTGGCATTTGAGGGTGCGCAAATGCAAGGGAGCCGTGTCAGTACATTTACTGGCACGTTAAAGATCCCCTTTGGGGCAAAATTCCGGCACCCCGGCGTCTCTAAAAGCCAGGGTAGTTAAAAGGGACGTAAAACCAATAACATTATTAGTTCATAATCCATTCCAACCTGACCATTTATTAACAATCACAAATATCACACTAAGCAAACTTGAAGGTCAATAACCACTAACAATATCTTAACAACAACAAATCACATATAACTAACAAATCTTGACAAGTTACGCAAGTTTATAATAACTGCTGAAACTAAATAAGTGTATATATTGTAAATACCATCAACCGCATACTTGTAGACATAGATTTAAGGGCCTAAGTGTAAAGGAACTGATGATGATCGTTTGATGATCGAAACTGGTCATGCAAGTGAATTTATTACTCTCATGTAATTTTTCTCTCAGGTTTAGGGAAACACCCATTACAATTGGGTACAATCGTGTTGACCGACTGAAGAGCATTAAATTTCGGTTCTGAATAGTCCCACACATTTTCTATCAGGTGATTTAGCAAGCCAGTCGAGGTGTGAATTAGAGGGGCCATTTGAGGTGCGACGAAGTCTGTGTATTTGTCAAATCAACCACATATAGTCCCTTAACATGTAATACCTCGTATCCCACACTACACTGGTTTCCCGATATTTTCTGTATAATCGGTCATGCCTCTCAGCCGTAAGTGGATGTATATTTCATGTAGTTATGCATTCCTACAGTAAAGTATATTTACGGTTCATTTTTCTTTATGCCTATCCACAGGAAAATGAACCTAACGAGAATTGTTCTGTTGGACGGCACATCTGAACACTGGATGAAACCTGAACAAATCAATCATGCTGTCATACCAGGGTTTACTTTAGCTAGCTACTACTGTAGATCAACATCAGAGCATGGAGGTGTATGTATCTATATCAAAGGAAACATAGAAT
The DNA here is from genome assembly GCA_946902985.2 of Meconema thalassinum. Classification (NCBI taxonomy): domain Eukaryota; kingdom Metazoa; phylum Arthropoda; class Insecta; order Orthoptera; family Tettigoniidae; genus Meconema; species Meconema thalassinum. Next base: position 275,420,476 of record OX336389.2, on the reverse strand, counting down.
TTAAGCCTATACCAATTCCCGATGACTTATGCATAGATAAAAATTTTGAGGCAACAGCTATTTCTATCCCAAAGGAAAATTTAATTCTCATCTGTATATATCGTTCACCAGGAAATAGTGCAAAGTTATTTCTGAATAAACTAGAAGTGATAATAAATAAAATAAATAAATTTAATAAAAAAAATACCTAGTTCTTTGTGGAGATTTCAATATTAACTTTTTAGAGGAAAGTACGGAGAGAAGGGAATTGCTAAATTTGTTAAGCTCCCATCATCTAATTCACACAGTAACAGTACCCACAAGAATAACAAAAACTAGTGCAACCACACTTGACCAGATAATAATTAAGGACAATGTGAACTGCAACTCTCTCGAAGTAATCAACACAGGTTTCAGTGACCACCGAGCTCAAATAATAACTCTAAATATTTCAAACCCAGTTTACAATGCTCAGTTTGATAAATGTCGAAGCTTTAGTCAGCACAATAAAAACTATTTCAACAACTTGTTAAAAGGAGAAACTTGGGAAGGTGTGTACAAGTCAATAGATACAAACAAAAAATTCTAGGAATTCATTAATATTTTCCTGTATTATTTTGATATTGCATTTCCTTTGAAGAGTATCAGACTGAAAGTTTCTTCTCCATCAAAACAATGGCTTACTCTTGGAATAATTACTTCATGCAAAAGAAAGCGTTTCCTCCACGATTTTCAAAGCACGCACGAAACCTCCAATGAATTTAACATGTATTTCAAGACCTATAAGACCATACTTAACAAAGTTATAAAATTAGCAAAGAGAATGTCAAATGATAATTATATCCTTGAATCTAAAAATAAAACTAAGGCTATGTGGAATATCATAAAAAATGAAACCAGGCAAACAAAACCGGCAGTAAATAACATAACATTATCAGAAGACTCCAAGAAGATCAATGACCCACAAAATGTCTCAAGAATTTTTAATGAGCATTTTGCTACCATAGCTGAAAAACTACTAAATGTAAACAATATACAAGCAATAAAATCAACACTAGCGAATATAACATTTAATGGAAAATCAATGTTTGTTGAAAATGTTACAGAAGCATAAATCCTCAATATTGTAAAGAACCTACAGAATAAACATTGCTCAGGAGTTGATAACATTCCTGATATACTAATTAAAAAATGTATCCAAAATATAATTACCCCCTTAACACACCTCTGTAACCAATCTCTCATGTCAGGAATATTTCCAGATATCTTTAAAATTGCAAAAGTAATTCCATTATTTAAAGGGGGAGATAGAGAAAACGTAACCAATTATAGACCTATTTCTTTATTGTCGATATTTTCAAAAATTTTAGAGAAGATAATGTACAACAGTCTAATTAGCTTCATAAACAAATATAAATTGTTAACTGACTCTCAACAAGGCTTTAGAGAAGGAAAATCAACAATGTCAGCAATTTATGAATTTTTAAATCCTGCTTTTGAGTCACTTGATGAAAGGAAGAGAGTATGTGGCCTGTTTTTGGACCCGTCTAAAGCTTTTGATGTGATAAATCATCAGATACTAATTGATAAACTCCATCAATATGGTATCAGGGGTATCGCTAGTACCGTATTTCCTCGCATAATCGTCGCCACCGCGTAATCGTCGCACCCCACTTTTCAAACACTAAAATAGGTTCATAAAATTTCATCGCATAATCGTCACATAGCATGTTCGTATTTGTGCGCCAGTCAGTTGCACACGCTGCCGCGACTTTATAACCGGGCGCGAGTTTGTCAGACGAAAAATATCTCGTCTTTATGCTTGCGGGCAATGAACTGTGACGCGAGCGGCAAGCTTCGTCACTTAGCACAATCCGCGAGCGTATAATCTGGCGTGATCTTGTCAGGAGAAAGTAATCTTGTCTTTATGCCTGCCGGCTATGAACCGCGACGCGAACGGCCAGCGCACATTCCGCGAGCGTATAGGCCTAATCTGACGTGGTCTTGTCAGGAGAAAGTAACCTCATCTTTAAGCCTGCCGGCTATGAATCGCGACGCGAACGGCGAACGCACATTCCGCGAGCTTATAGGCCTAATCTGGCGCGGTGATGTCAGCAAAAAGTAATCTCATCTTTTGACCTGAGGCCTATGAACTGTGACGCGAGCGGCCAGCGCACATTCCGCGAGCGTATAGGCCTAATCTGGCGTGATCTTGTCAGGAGAAAGTAATATCGTATTTATGCCTGCGGGCTATGAACCGCGACGCAAATGGTCAGATAACATTTCGCGAGCTTATAGGCCTAATCTGGCGTGATCATGTCAGCAAGAGTAATCTCATCTTTAGACCTGCAGCCTATGAAGTGTGACGCGAGCGTATAGGCCTAATCTGGCGTGATCTTGTCAGGAGAAAGTAATATTGTATTTATGCCTGCGGGCTATGAACTGTGACGCGAACGGCCAGCGCACATTCCGCGAGTTTATAGGCCTAATCTGGCATGATCTTGACAGCAGAAAGTAATTCGTCTTTATGCCTGCGGGCTATGAACTGTGACGCGAACGGCCAGCACACATTCCGCGAGTTTATAGGCCTAATCTGGCGTGATCTTGTCAGGAGAAAGTAATCTCATATTTATGCCTGCAGGCTATGAACCACAACTCGAATGGCCAGCTTCGTCAGCACATTCTGCGAGCGTTAACCTGTCGTGACCTTGTTAAAAGAAAGAACCCTGTCTCTGACTGCGGGCTATGACTCACGTCAGACTCACGCTACGCGAATGACTGGCCCGTGCAGCAAATAATGATACAGTATATTCTTTGAAATTAAATATACTTCGCATAATCGTCGCACCCTGCTTTTTTGCACGAAAATTTGGCAAAAAAAGTGCGACGATTATGCGAGGAAATACGGTAAGTGGTTTCAGTCATATGTAAATAATCGCCAACAGATCGTCGAACAAAAAAGTTTAGAAAATACCACAAACATATTTAAATATTACCACTCAGATCCTATGTTTTTGAAGTATGGCATTCCGCAGGGGTCCGTTCTAGGGCCACTACTTTTTCTCCTTTACGTAAATGACTTGCCATCTCAGATACCTGCATTTAAAACTGTACTATTCGCAGATGATACAAGTGTTTTGATGAGGGGTGAAAATGACACTGAACTTCAAAAATCAGTAGAGGAAGTAACATGTCAGCTGTCCTTATGGTTCAACAATAATGGATTCCTTATCAACACTAGTAAAACAGTGGCTCTTAACTTTCACACAGCTCAGAATAAAAGTATTAATTATCCCTCCATAATCTTAAATGACCTTAAAATTGGTACCGCCTCTTCTACTAAATTCTTAGGCCTTTGGTTGCAGGATGACCTAAAATGGAACTCTCATACCACTAAACTTGCCAAGAAACTAAGCTCAAGTTGTTATGCATTAAGAGTATTAAGACAATCGACTAGCTGGAGAACTGTTCTTAGTACTTACTTTGCTTATTGCTATTCGCTTATGAAATATGGAATCATATTTTGGGGAAATTCACCTGCTGCTCACCAAATCTTTATTATCCAGAAAAGAATAATTAGAACAATGAAAGGAACTACTAGATTGCATACATGTAAGCCTCTGTTTAAACAACTGAAAATTTTACTTTTGCCATGTATTTACATCTTTGAACTTCTATTATTTGTCAAACAAAGCTTAGGAAATGAGGATATCTTTGAGATGAATTCAAATATACATAACTACCAGACCAGACAAAAGAACAATCTTCATGTACATGCTGCAAATACAACACTATGTAAAAATGGTGTATTCCATGCAGCTATAACGCTATATAATCATTTGCCAAATAATATTAAAAGTACAGCAAATTACATAAAGTTCAAAATAAAAACTAAAGAGTTCTTGCTGGAGCACTGCTTCTACTCAGTTAAAGAGTTTTTAGAATATCAATAGTTATGTATTCATAGGACTAAATGATGTAAGGTTATCCTTGTGTAGGCCTATATTATTATAATGATTGTAAATTAGTATTAGTATAATTTGTGAATTGACGTGTCCTATATCATTGTACAATGTACATTATATGATTGAATGGATGAATAAAAAATACAATACAATACAATACAATCTACATATGGCTGGGAGGCGTGACTATTCATACGGAAAATATTGGAAAAGAAAAACGAGGGCATGCAGCCCTGTGAACACAGCCACTGTCATCCTAGAAAACTAGAGTGTCCTCACATACTCATCATGAAAGTGTTGAACTAAGCATCCTGATTGGGCGCAAGCCATAGTAAGATAAACACGCCCAAAACAGATCACCTCCACCCTGAACTACACCTTTTACACAATGTGGATTTAATGCCTCACTGGGTGCATTCGACACCTTGCATCATTTGAAAACAGGCAAAATCATGGCTTGACAGACCACACTACAAGCCTCCAGTCAGCTACTGTCCACTTTCAATGTTGTTTGGCCCATTGAAGACATGCAGCTTGAAGTAAGTTGTGGTTATTGTGGTGTTCATTGTTTTGAGAGGAAGAACGTTGAGGTTATCTGTCCAAAGTATGTTTAAACGTTTCTTGAAGTTGGCTGTATCTTGAAAGAGAGACAGTCAACAGCCCTGTATTGAGATGGTAGCACCAGCATTGTTCGTTAATGGCAAACTAGATATGCCTTATTTTGAACAAGTTAAAGGAAACAAATACAAATTCCTCAGAAGAGACACCTGATATACATAAAACAACACTGGTATTTCACTTAATTTAGGTACCATCCATATAAGACATGACAGGTATAGTTGAACTATATCTGTATGATGACTCTGCAAACTTGACCTTTGCTCATCCATTTGTAAATTATAATACATTTTGAACCGACAAAGCACTGTACATATTTACCCATGTGTTATCAAGGAACACATCGGTTACTTATTCGGAATAGTTATTTACAATATGCATATTTCTGTCATTAATTATAGTGACCATGTTTACTAAAAGACAAAGTGGAACACATACTGTATATCATGTACTGCATGACTAAGACTTTGGATTCATGATCAAGGTTTATATCCCTTCCAATAACTTGCAAGGAATTGTTGCATTTACATTACTATTTGCATTAACATTAGGTAACATTTTAAAACGTAACTTTGTCACTATTACGAAAGCAGAATGTATATTAGGATACAATGTAATCACGAACTTACCTCCAGTTAACAAAGTCTTATTCTCCAGTTTCAACTCTACTGGCTCTTGCAGTCTGTTGCACAGCAATAATGCTGACCGTACCGTCACCAACTTCTTCGCAGAGCCTTCCAATGTCACTTCAAAAACAAGTCTTCCCTGTGGTAATTCCAAATGCTATGAAAAAGAAAAAACATAACAGTCACGATGATGTGTGCGAGTGTGCATACACAGCAGTATCAAAAAAAATCCGTAAGCCCTCAAGAAAATGTTAACATGCAGGAGTTGGTACCCTGCTTCTGCATAGCATGTATATGTGATTTTTTTGCTAAGATATTGTTACTGATTATTCACTTTCAAGTTTGCTTAGTGTGATAACTGTGATTGTTAGTAAATGGTTATGTTGGAATGGATTATGAACTTGCTTGTTGTTTGAGCGATGTGGGTAGTAGTAGTGGTAGCAGCTGCACAAGTGTGTAAGATCTCACTTAGTACTCAAACTAGGACAGCCCACACAGAAAGAAAGCATGTTTCTGACTCTCAAATATAGAGAAACTGTCTGTGTCAGGTTCTAATTCTGGGGTTGTTGCATGGTGTACTATTAAGGTTCTTGCCTGCAATACCCAAGGTTGTGGGATTGAATCCCAGACACAGTCAGTCGGCATCTGAGGGTGCTTAAATACGAGAGACCCTTGTCTGTAGATTTACTGGCATGTTAAAGATCTCCTTCAGGGCATAATACTGACACCCCTGCATCTATAAAGGTGGACTATTCTTAAATTTTGACAGAAGGAGAATCGAATCAGATAATTCTTAAAACATTATTCATGATAAAGAACTAAGACATGTGTTTTTTTCTTGAAATCCCGACAGCGCCACAAAAACTACGCTCCCTGTGGGAGCGGTACTTGGTCCAAAACTGTTTTTCTTTTGGCTCTTTCTTGAAATTTAGACTGCGCCACAAACGCTACACTACTACAGGGGAGTTTCTTGGTTCGATTCTGTGTTTTGTTATTTAAATCCCGGGACAGCGCGAACGCAGTCCCGACTACCAAAAATTATGCACCCGAGATATCCACATTTGGGGTATTCGTAGGGGTCAACCCAAGCGAAGTGCAATGCAAGGGCCTGGAGGAACCGTCTTATTGATCACGGTAACCCCTACGCCATGTTATTCACTGAGACCAGATCTAATCAATGTCTACTCAGGTAAAATATTTTTAGAATGTGAACATCGTCACCGAGAACAGTAGTGTTCATCCTTTTCATTTTAATCTTCTGCGGGTCAAAATAGAAATCACACTTAGTTTACTTGAGTAAAATTTGCAATGGCTCAGTTTATTTTCTTCTTATTTATTCTCATGTAAGCACATGTGACCTGTGCTTTAGATGAGCCAGTCAATTTATACTTCTCAGTCGGTCAACACACTGTTTTGCCCAATTTGATTAGCCGGGGTAACTATATGTATAACACACTATTCCTTAAAAAGAATTACATATTATTCACTGACAAAGAGGGGAATATAGAAACAGACCTCAAGATTCTACACCACGAGGTAAAGGGCAGCTCTCTCAACATTAAAGAGCCCATAGAAATATGGTGACAGTTACATTGTTTATTAGATATTGTTCATTGTTTCATTAGACTGGAAGAAGCCAGCGGGACTCCCGCATGCAGCATGCCAACTCAGTGTAGCACAGCCTTCATCTAGCACAGCACGGCTCTGTTTGACTCTGGCCGCAAATTACTTGGGAATGGAAACCCTTGACCAATTTCGGAAACATCATGAACTGAACTCTGAAAACCTCAAGATAGACAATTAAACCTTCAAGGGCTTTGCAATGTGTGCCTACCATAATTTTAAAACCTTTTAAGAAAACTTTTAAAGTGTTTCAGTGTATATGTGATTTTAATGTGTGTTTATGTCAACATTTTATTACACTCGATGTTTTTACAAAGTGATTTTTAAGTGCTGCCAATACACTAATAAGACTGATGATGATGCCAATGTTTATAGGCATCGAAACATGTACCGATGTAGAGTGTGACATGTGATTGTATCACGAAATTTTGAATATATTGTATTGACGAGGCGGAACAAGGCAAGCTTTTGATTATTATAGTAAGTCAATACGGAAAAATGGGTGACTCTATGAGTCAAAAAGATTATTCGTATTAACCTTGCATAATATTGACATGCTTGGTGGCTATTTATCCAAGTTCCATACTTAACAGGAAGGATGCTGATAACAAATATGCGGAAGGCAAAGAAACCCTGCATAGTTCCCCCAGGTTCCCTCGAAGTGCCTTTATTACGATGCTATTCGCTGAATTTGTGAGAAGCCCACAAAACTGTTTATGGATCTGGACTTTGAGGGGAGCGGATCATTTAGCATGGATATCCTGTCCTGCGCTGTTCTAAGAGACAACAAAGTTTTGATATTAAATAATGTTAAAGGTTTTAAGTCTCTCTTAACTACTGAGGCTTTTAATGACTCCGGGGTGCCGGAATTTTGCCCCGAAGGAGATATTCAACGTGCCAGTAAATGTACTGACATGGCTCCCTCTTATTTGCACACCCTCAAATACCAAATGACTGCTCCAGGATTCGATCCTGCAACCTTAAGCACAGCAGGCGACGTTACCGCTGCGCCACATAGCCAGTCACAAAGTTTTCACAAGGACCATCCCCTTTATTTCATGTACTATTCCACAGGCAACTTTGCACCCCATACTAGTGTACTAACATGTAGCCATTTTAGCCTCTGTGAGTGTACCAACCTCCTAGTTTAGTCAGCTTATAATTGATGTGGTTTATAGAGGTCTACACACCATGGAGATCATTATATGAGATAGTTGCATCTAGACATGTTATTTCAAATACACATGTAACAGTAACTGGGAGATGTCAAGATTTAATAATATTTTTGGTGTTAGAACTACAAGCATATTTAGTCAGCTCGAGAGACATGGTGGCATTCATCCCGGAGGTGCCACTGCACAAATATTAAGTCGATAAGGACAAAAGATTATTTGTTGCTTACTTCGCAAGGTTACGGTAGACTACTCCCCTGCCAATCCAAGACAAAGAAAAAACCAGCCATAGATTGCTCACCTTCGATTTTGAAAGAAATTGATACAAGATAAGTGAGAATAAGATAGAAGACACAATAGTTTAGGAATGAGTCATCTACAACCAAGAATGTGGAATTAGTGCAGAAAACAATGAATTGATCTTGTTGGCAGACCAATCAGTTTTTACTTCAATTTGTTCTTAGGACAGGAATTCTTTCATACATAACAGTGTCAACAAATTTTAATCATATTTATTTTACAAGTTCAGAATGGATGTCTTTCCACATTTATTACTATCTATTCAATCAGGAAACTCACCGAGAGCTGGTTGTCTGGTCGAGCCTGGCGGAAGTATATGCCAACCTTATCCACAGATACAGGAGAAATAGGGCACCATCCTTCTACCTTTACACACAATTGATGAATATTGTGCTTGTGGGTGTTCCTGTGTCTCATCTTTCCTGAAAAATATCGGTTGTAACAATAAAAATAATCAGTATAAGGGAAAAAAGAACATAAAAACATATATACAGGGTCAGGGTCCCAAGTTATTTATAAGGATACGAAGCACCTTTACAATTTCATATGCACTATCTGGGAAATTAAGATTCTCATTAGTCAAGGGAACGGGTTATCAATTATTTATTTCATCTGATATCAAAGAAGCTCTTATGGCAATCTCTGGTATCCAATGGCATTACATTAATACCTGTATAATGTCCCGTTAACATTTATGGCTTTAGACACCAAGGTGCTGGAATTTTGCTCAAAAATGTATTTTCAACGTTCTAGTCAATCATCTGATATGAATCTCTCACATTTAAACACCCTCAAATGCCCACAGACAAAACTAGGATTCAACCTAAGAACTTTGGGTGCAGCAGGCACGGACCTTATCGCTACACCACTTAGCTGGTCAAAAGGCCACACAGGAAATTTTTGAACAGAATTATGCTAGTTATAAATAATACAATCGACACCAAACCATGGGGAAATTTTATTTGAGGTAACTTAATTATTAAGATTAGAGGTTGTTGAATTATTGGTGGAAAAATAAATGTATTTATACCGTATTTGCTTGCGTATATCTCGCCCCCGCATATATCTCGCACCCCATTTTTTATTTGAAATTTCAGGGGGAAAAAAGTACTCGCATATATCTTGCATTCATTACTGATGCCATCATATAAATGACCGTAATAACCTTGAGGTTGAAACACGTTCGATTTAGCGCGCCGCAACAATCGTCATTGTCCAGGAACTTACCCGAAGCGTTACTAACAGGAAGAGCGAGCAACAACAGGTTGATCCGAACTTCGATACGAGCCGATTAGGGATCGAGGCGCCGCGTGCAAGCATAAGGCGCAGCGTGAGTGTTAGCACGCTGTACATCGTTAGTCTTCGGCCGCGGTTGGCTAAATTCGCCACCTTGAGACACGTTCGAATTAGCGATTAGCGCGCCACATAAGTTGCGCAAGTAGGCCTACTGTTACATCGGAGAGAAACGCAGTTCAGTCTTCTCGAATCTCAATGATTTCGTCTTTACGCATTGTGTCGCATCAGAGCTCGACTGCGTGCAAGCATACGGCGCAGCGTGAGTATTAGCACGCTGTACATCGTTCGCCGCGTCTTCGGCCGCGGCTGGCTAAATTCACCACCGATTAGCGATTAGCGTGCCACATAAGATGCGGAAGTAGGCCTACTGTTACATCGCAGAGAAACGCAGTTCAGTCTCCTCGAATCTCAATGATTTCGTCTTTACGCATTGCGTCGCATCAGAGCTCGGCCACGTGTAAGCACGCTGTACATCGTTCGCCGCGTCTTCGGCCGCAGTTGGTTAAATTCACCGCCTTGAGACACGTTCGAATTAGCGATTAGCGCGCCACAACAGTTGCTCAAGTAGGCCTACTGTTACATCGCAGAGAAACACGGTTCAGTCTCCTCGAATCTCAATGATTTTGTCTTTACGCATTGCATCGCATCAGAGCTCGGCCGCGTGTAAGCATACGGCGCAGCGTGAGTGTTAGCACGCTGTACATCGTTCGCCGCGTCTTCGGCCGCGGCTGGCTAAATTCACCGCCTTGAGACACGTTCGAATTAGCGATTAGCGCGCCACAACAGTTGCGCAAGTAGGCCTACTGTTACATCGCAAATTTTGTGTTTTTTCGGGAATATGGTAATTCCCCGCGTATATCTCGCATCGAAAATTTTCACACATATTTTCGGTCAAAAAAGTGCGAGATATACGCGAGCAAATACGGTAATACTTGATATGCAAGTGTGAATAATACTGAATGGAGAGAAAATTTCAAATTAGCCAGGTTGTGCAATATGACTTACCTCTTCCTTCAAAGGTAAATGGAACGGTGGCACCAGAAGAAACACTGACCCAGCTCTCATTCACCTCCAGTGTGGTTAGTGAATGGTCAGGAACACTGAAAATAAAATCCTACAATGTCATGACCATGTTTTGATTTATTCTGTTTTAAAAGGTATTAAGCAACGTGTACTCACTAGTCAGTGTTGGTTATGTGGGTTGTAAACCAGAGTCGGGACCCAGTGTTGTTACACAGACCATACGGCACAAATGGTTGACGTCTTCTATAACCTGGTGGACTTCCAATCTGCGTGTTGCCCCCACTGTCACGCCTATGACAATCAGATTTACATATATGATGATATTTAACAGAAAGGCACACAGATATGTTTTACGTATGGATAAATACGTAGATGAATATTTTTTAAATAAATTGTCTGTATTACTGTAGTGAATTAATGCACAATAGATTTCAGGATGAAGCCTAAGCTCATCAGCTACATTTCACCCCTGCTCCCTGCCAGTCCATAGTGTTTTCCTCTCTCGTGGACTGTGTTAACACTGATCTCTTGATACACCGTTTTACTAGTTTGAGGACCCTAAACATTTTGACCACTGCCATATAAAGTGATCACTTGTTTCAATGCGAGCGAGTTTCAATGCGAGTGAGATTCTTTTTTATATCATATTAGCCATAATTATTGAAGGGGCAAATATTCACCTGTTCTTCAAACAGTCATAAAAAATTTGCACTAATACATTAAACCTCAACAGAGTGATCAGGATCTGATGATGGCCGCTTAAAGGTTGAAACGTGTAATCCTAAATTGCCCCATTATAATAGTGATAATTAACTAATATATGTATTTTTTTCCAGGAGTGTATTTACATATTTTATACTTTGTGCCCCGCCCAGTCATTGGGCAAATTCGTGTTGACCGACTGAAGAGCTACAAATGACAGTTTGTATAGGCAACACTGAAAGAATGACTTCAAATCTGTACATACACAACAAATCTCCCGAACAACGGAACTGAGAAGAGGTGGGTTTGACTCCCACCTCAGCATCCTAGAAATGGCTTTCCATGGTTTGCCATTTCTATTCCACGCAAAGGCCAGGTTGGTTTCTACATTAAGACCATAGCCACCTCGTACCCAATTCCTGTATGTTAGAACCTTAAAATAGTTTAATTTTCTTTTTAAGCGAGGGATTTTTAAACATTGAAAAGAAAGTTAGAACATAGAGGTTCCGTGCAATAGTTTCCTTGGAAATTACTATCTAGCCCGGAACACACCAGCTGTGACTTTCTTTTAGCAAACTATAGTCCCATCAATGAATAAGAATTTGGTGAGTCAAGAAGGTACACTGTCAACGAGACAAGAATATTTAAGTATTGATTAATGAAAGCTACACAAGTTTCCTCAATGAGCATTTGATATTATATCTGATAGATGGTGGCTATTTCAAAGTGCTATCTTAATAGAAACATATTCCATAGAAATTCTAATCTCAGTTTATTTGATTTTGCACAGTTATGTAAGATTTGAGGATATTATGTTGATACTGAATTGGAAAGTATACCAGTAATTGGCACAGGACGAGCTTTCGTTCTCACAAAAAAAGTCAGATTTTTATTTTATGCACCCAAGATTAGACACATAAACAATGTGAAGTGCCTGAATAATATAAATGTAGGCTATACAATTCAACCCTACAATCTGGTTTTAAGTCTGACACCCATGTATACTGATACCCTTAAAACATGCATTGCCATCTGTTTCTTTACTCACTAATTGATAAGTTATTGCTTTATTTTACCACTATAAATGTTTGTTATCATTTGAGAAGGGCAAAATGGTAATATTAACAATCATTTATTACCGGTATATTAAAGCCCATAAAATAAAAGTCCGAGTCCATGAGGTCAGTCGAATTAACACAATATTGGAAGAGTGGATCATTGTGAACTTAATCGATTCCCACACAACAACAGCTGTGAGATGAGCACACCCCATTCTGAATTCCAGTTTTAGCACCAGATTGTCAAGAACCGACATATTACATTTTGTAAATCCAGTCTTGACATGATCAGTGCACAGCAGATTAAGTACAAACATCTCCACACCAACAAAACATTCATGTTCAGTGTCAACAAAATACACTTTCTACTCCTTTCGTAAACTTTACTGTGCAATTCAACAGGAAACAACAGACAACAAGTCTTATGTCATATGTATTTTACCTATCACGAGAGATGATGCTATCATAATCCATTGTCCAGTTTTCCTTTACAGTCTTGTACAGGTCTACTAGTGTGCTGGTTACATTGATATTCAACAGATCAGATGAGGACACAAGAAGATCCAATTTATTCAAAATTGGTCCCAGCGAAGCATTGTGCTTCCAATGGAATCCACACCTGTTAAAAAATACACACAATTTTCAGCAAGCATACTCAGGATGTGGAAAAACTAAATATGATAAAACAGATCTACAGTAGATAGTGTGGATGCCCAATTAGCTTTGCTAATGACAATGAGAAGGCATATGAAATAAATTAATAATGAAACATGATTAATTCAACTAAGATCCCAGAGAGCTCTAGGTATCACTTGTGGACAAAGTACAAACTAAAATAATATGTACTAACCCCCAGGGTTCAATGAAAGGTTCCCAGCCAGACAGATCACGATTAAAATAGTCACAAGATAGCTGACATGTTGCATTTCCTTGGCCTCCAAGTTTCTGTAAAACCTGCAGACGTAACAGCGACAACTCCAGAAGAGGGACATCAGCATCACGGCAGTCATCTATCACCACTACACAAACACAGTTTGTCTCCACCTGTTGACAAGGCCACATTAACAATTATCCTGAAGCAAGTGTGGAAACGCTCTGCATAGCTGCCTACCACTAGGCTGGTACTAAGGCAGGAACAAACAAAATATTTCATTAGCTGTTTCTTAGTAAGTAAAGTCATAGCTCATGGTAAAGTTTCCCAACTTAAAATTGCCTTATAATAAATCTGCCTCAATAAGCCAACATTTATTAGATCTTTGTTTTTTGAAAAAAAATAGTGTCAACAACACAGAAAGGGCAAATAATGCAGAATATTATTGAGCATAGTTTCGCCTCTCCGAATTTCATTCACTGGAGAGGGTACCAAGTACTCAAGCTCATACATATGGATCAGTATTGACCGTTATTGAAGTCCTGATTCAACTGAAGAGCGACTTTCTAGTTCTCATTTTACTTTTTCCCGTCGGATAATGATACTTGTATTCAAACTAGTCTTACTACGATTTAAAGAATTCTTTTTGAAACAGCATTTGAATATCTATTCAACATAATTTGGGACCTGTTCGCCTGATAATAGTTAAAATTACAAATTAAAAATGGTACATGGTTAGGAATTTTATCTGTTGTCCTTCTTCAGACTAAAATTCACAAGAAAATGTCAGATATTTTCAAAAAACTCAAGGACACACAAAAACATACTATTAAACTAAACACATATAAAATAGTTTAAATAATGAGAAGGCCTAAAATTTAGGCTTAAGAAGGACAACAGATGAAAGACCAAAACATATGCTATATTTTATATGTAATTTTGAGTATTGACAGGTGGACAAGCCACAATTTACAATCAATAAATAGAGTTTGTGGTTTATAGCATTTAAGAAAACAAAAATTCACATTTCAACTTCTGAATTTACTATTTTTGATTCAGCATTCTTTTAGCAAATTTGTTGCAAATGAGGGTTTTGTACAATAGCATCTAGCAACTGGCACTAAAATAATATAGTTCAGTAATATGAAATTGCTCATCATATTATTTGCATATCAAAATATCCAAATTTTCACCATAATTATACCAAAAAAATGTTCGGTTCAGAAACATTTTTGCAGTTTGGTTATTGTCCATGAAAAAAATCCCTTCCATTGAAACATTCCAGACACAGTCCACTAAAAGGAAACCTAATTTTATGTAACAAATAAACATTTCAATTGTTCTTGCGAAGGTATACACAATTATTTTATTTAAAATTTGTTTATTTGGTAAACAATCAAGAATATCACATTCATTTGGCAGAAAACAAATAACTTTGCATTTTGATCCAATTGTTAATTAAATACCGCTAAAATCCACTCGTGAGAATCATATGACATGAAGAGTGTTGGACAAATTTCATATCTATTGCAAATGCCATGAACCAAAAACTCTATAAATAAACTAACTTATAAATCAGATCAATATGGAACCTAAAAATCAGAATCATGGTGTTAATCATGTGTATAGTCTTTTAAGGCCAGTTCACACTAAAATTCGTAAACAATGTTAATATGCAAAGTTCTTGTTTTATAATATTGAGTGACATTATTTTGTATAGTCGTGGGGTTATGTTCGAGACTTCGTGATATTTAGTTTCATTTATTTATATGTCCAACCTCGTGTTGTCATTATTTTATCCTCGCTTGGCGATGTCATTACTTTAGTTCGGTAAGGGGCGTTCATATGGATTTCCATAAGGAGTTCATCCATCTTTGATGATACCATTCGTAGTTCAGTGTTAGTTTGGGAGGTCACCTAAGCTTGTTCGGTTGGATAGATGTTTTACGCGACATTCTATTAAAGGGGCCGTCCCTCTTTGTGTTTTTGTTCATGTAACTCCGTATATTCGCCTGTGATCGTTTCACTCGAGGTGGAACTTGAACTGTGTGTTCCTAATTTTGGGAGGAGTTATGTTTTGACATGTAAAATAATTTTAAAAACGTGCGTCATAAAAGTGGGCGTGAAATTGCCGACCTTAAGAAATAGTTATTGCGCTACTAGACACAACATAAACATAGGTTTGTCAGCAACTAACAGGGGGAATAAATAACAATATAAAAATGAATTACAGTACAGTACATGAACTTTAATCCTAGTAATACATCCTACCTCACAGTCGAACATGAATATTTACACTGGTCTGAAATACATTTGTATGGTTGATTGCTTTCTTGGTTTTAATTTTAAAATTGTACTGTCTATCCTGTTTAATAAAGTCATCAACTTCAAAACTACACACGTATCACTTCACTATATCCATACCTGCCAACCTCTTAATCTGAAATATCGGGAGATTTTGAACCTAATCATATTTCTTCGCCTTATTACCGAGGAACCGACAAAATCACTCAGATTGAAAAATCACAATAGCCTACCGTCATATTATGCCAACAACATCCAAGTTGTAAGCTACACAGATCATTTCATGTGTTAAACAGATAGTCTACAATATTCTGCAGCCTACAACTACCTCTCACCCACAGGCTATTATGAAAACTTCTAGGAACACGTGCTGAATTAACCATTGACTATTTCAAACAAAGACATATTCGAATATTTCAAACAAAGACATATTCGAATACAACAAAGCGGGATGCGTAGTTATGGAGAATTATCTATATATTGATACGAAGCGAAACTGCGGTATCGAAACACACTTCTCGTAAAATCGATCTGTTCGATGGATGACTGGAGTTTGTCTTCTCGCACTTTCAGTCCAAAATAATGCACGTGATTTGAAAAAATCGGGGGATTTAATACGTTCAGCGGGAGGGCGGGTGAAATGGTGTAAAATCGGGAGTCTCCCGCCTAAATCGGGAGAGTTGGCAGGTATGCTATATCCATTGCCTCCATCACTTTTGACACCGTGGGAACTGCCTCCGGATCTGGCTCGTCATCACTTTCATCCTGCACTGATGCTTTTCCATCTTCTGTTCTCCAAGAATTTCATCTATTGTCATAGTTTTACACAGTGGAACATCGTCATCATCGTTTCGTACAGTTCTCAGGCTAACTGTCAATAACTCAACAGTTCAGAGACATCAGGAAACTAGATATAGTCCTTTGCAGAGCACCATGGCCTCAGGCTAATATACTGGACAAACACTAAGCAAAATACGTGGTAGCCAGTAGCGTAAACTCAATGGCAGCAAATATCCAACCTTAATCCCTTGAGCCTATAAATCTGCTTCCGGGTCTACATACACTCCTATGCAGCCATTTAATACACAGCCACGTAGTGATATTCTTCCTCGTAGTGATGGGTAAATAGGCTGGGACTAAATATTGCACCAACGATCCTGGTGGCGACAACATGGTAACTCAAAGACAGTAGACATTCGTAATTGTCCGATCGTTACCGATCATAGCCGAGCTATTGGCAAACAACAGTGTAATGTATTCTTTCAGATAAAAGGATGGCTACACCTATCCCACGATAATAGAATGAATGATAACTGCAGCACATGCAAAACTTATCACAAGTATAGAGTGCATTTCAACAAAAGTTGTGCTTTGTGCTGTATATCCCACCTGCATCCTAATAAACAAATGAAAGTTAGTAAAAAGTCTATAAAATGTTAACAATTTTATTTATAAAACCAGCCAAACTGTTGATTAACACACAATGTTGTTGATAGCAGTCTTCTAACTTTATATCAACATGGCAGTGAACTTTACTTACTGATATTGACTGAAAGGAGATGGACGTATCTTGATGCGATACTGGTGTATTAGGTGACAAAGGATGATCAGGAACTGCATTTTGTGTGAGCCACAGAGCAGCATCATCCAGACCATTACACTCCTTCAATGCAGTCAAGCAATCTTCTACACTGAACCCTAATGCAGATAGCTTGCTCACCTGACCTAAAAGTAAGATAAAACATACACTGTCGCAAAACCCATTTCAACTTGAAGCATGGTCAAGAATCAAGAAATACTGAAAATAATACATGGAGCACACACAAGACTTATGATGGACTAAAATTTACAGACCTTAAAATTCATTTTCTTATTTCTACTAACTAAATAACTATATAAGAAGGCACATTTAAGAGAGTTTGAAACAATCAGTCAGTGATAACTGACCTACTTCATGTAATAGAATGGTTGTTTGAAAAATCTCTGACCTCTTGTTATAGTTGAAAGTGTTTATTTATAATTCCTATAATTTTCTCATGCATAGGCAGGAAGATTAATCTGTACATGGATATAATCAGTGTGTCATGAAGCTGGTAGGTAGCTTCAGGTAGAACAAAAGCATTATTGTTTTAAAAGCCATCCATTGTTGAGAGATATCTGACTAGGATAGAAGAATGAATAAAGATTTCATTTTGAGTTGATAGCACCTGAATTGTGTAAGGAATGAAAATGAAATCCTCTGTACTATGAAAAAAGAAAAAAAAAACCACATTTTTGTCTCTATTTAACATTTTATTTGAATGAACCCATCCAATTATTGTTCATAAACTACTTTGCTGTTTCTTTGTGTGGTTAAAACGGTCCTTCTATACATGAATGTGAAGACTCGCATCAATCAGTAGAGAATTTCTTTTCCAATCATGTACACCTTCAGTCAGATTAGTTGGCACATGTGAAAAGTTGAAGTTCCCTTCGCCAATTTCCATCGAGTTTCATGCCTGCAGTAGTACGGAAAATTTATGAAACATTGGGCACATATTCCAATCAATATTATTTAAAGAAGAATTCTGCATTTATGAAACAACTATGACAAGCCAAAGACAAATAGAAAATTATATAAATATCTATCAAGTATCACCAATGCAGAGAAGATACGATGCAAACTTGCAAGCAGTGGAGATCGTAACAAAGAGGCCCAGCAAAGAACTACATTCATTCAAGACTCACCATAACACAATTGCAGCATGCAAGCTGGAGAAATGTTGCGAGAACTACTGTAGGGGGTTCGCTCCTGCCTTCCCCGTTTTTGTTTTTTTTTAATTTTATTTTTATTTACTTGGCTCAAGAGTTCTCAAAGCCACTCCGAAGAACAACATCTTATTATACAATATGCTAAGGCTAAGGTGTATGTTTCACAAAACTCAAGCTCCTAAACCAGGAGTCAGAAGGTGTGGTGTGTACCAAAATCTTCCAAATCATCTCAAGAGTACAGGAAAAATCTTGCATTTCTTGAAAAGTCAACAGAAATATATTTATTTGTTTATAAAGTGCTTTTAAACAAATAAACAAGACGATAGCCCCTGCGAGAACTCTGTCGCCTACAGCCCGCATAGCACTAGGGCTGGACGGGTAGTCTGTACATATGGGGCACACACAACCCATTATGCGCGAGTTCTCGCACGGGTCCGCTAGTTATTTATTAATTTACATGTTCAATTGAATTTCATGTTAAATATTCCGTAAGTCATGAAATGTGCTATCATGAAGTGTACAGCAAAGATAAGGCCCCTCACTCACAAGGTGAGCCTTATTGACGCGCCTACGTAGTTTGTCCACTAACGCTTGTATAAAATACTTACAAAGTCAAATGTTCACTACACCAATGTGTTCAGCAATTTAGTAAGGATAATGATAAGATATCAATTAAATTTCAAGCTGTGAGAGGAGTGTTCCAGCAAGAAAACTGTCCTTAAAATTGTCACAGTAACTGGCTACGAAACTAGTAGCTCTATAGCAAAAGAAGATATTTCTTCTAGTTGTTGGTACAGGTTAAATACAAAATATTTAGTGGCCTCATTAAACAGAAATTTGTTAGCTTATCGTATGCGTTCCTGACAGTGTTGAAACTTCCCAATATCATTTTAATGATGATGACAGAAGACGTTGGAGAGGCTTGTGTTCCAAACAGACCCGGCCAGTGGCTGGAAACTGTGCAAGATGTTGATGATGATGATGATGATAATGTTGTTTTAACATCTAGGTTATCGGCCCCTAATGATCTCTGTGATAGTGAAAATGAGAATGAAATGGAAACCAGAACAAAAATTATGTGAGACGGAAAATACGTACAAAGAGAGACTCAGATGGAAACAACTCACAATATGGTCGTACAAAAGGGAATTTAGAACGAAAAGATTCACAAAAAGAATAGATTGAAAAAGACCCACAAAACGTAGGCTAGATTCAAAATACGTACAAAATGCAATGTAGCGTCGAAATACTTACAAAATGCAACTGAAATTCAAAATATTTACAAAATGCAAATGAGATCGAAAATACGTACAAAATGCAATTGAGGTTCAAAATACTTACAAAATGCAATTGAAATTGAAAATACAATGCAATTCAGATTGAAATATCCCAGTTCCAATCCAAATTATTCACAAAGTGCAATTGAAATTCAAAATACTTACAAAATGCAATTGAAATTGAAAATGCTTACAAAATGTACAGTAGATTCAAACGACTCATCTGGATTGACAATGCTTACAAAATGCAATTTAGATTGAAAATACTTGAGTAGCCCAGATGCAAAGGCCGCTAAGTGCACTTTTTGTCGATTTTGAGTTGAGCTCACCGTCACGTTCGTCTTTTAACTGGCTACACGATGGAATAAGTTTCAGGATGCATAATCCGCTCAAAGCCGTTGAAAATGGCCAACAAAAATCGCGTTCGTTTGCATAAACCGCTAAATGCATGTTGGCTACGGTTGCAAAGCCAGTTTAATGTTCCACGTGTCCAAAGACCGCTATGTTCCATAAGTATGGCGTCTGCCTTGCCTCATACGGCTGCAAAATACGCTAACTGGTACAAGAACTGCCGATATTCCTCCCATAAAACTCTTTTACGATAAATAATTATTATTAATTTTATTACGATCTGGAAGGATAGTTTTGTGTTTCGGATTTGGTTTGGCTGCACTACTGAGGAAGCGCCCGCAACAATGACATTCTGCCTTGTCTAAATATACAGTTTAAAAGCACAGTTGATCGACAAGTTGTTTCTTGCTTATGGGCATTTCAAGCCAGAGAAATGAGTGATCTTGTGTATTTAAGTGAAGCGTTTATTGCATTGTGTGGACTGTAATGCTACTGCGGATGTTCTAAATACGGAGGGAAGAACAGAAATGGCAGAAGTAGTGGGAAAAATAGTGCAAGTTGAAGTAGTTGAACCCGTTGATATTGGAGTTGAAAACAAATTCTTACGTCTGGTTAGAACATTAACATGCCAAAAGATCAAACCAAATATCGCCGCGCCGGCAGTTCATCACAAACTGGCTAGCATAAATGTTTAAGATGCAAAATACTTAGGCTGTGAGGTACAGAACAAAGACAACCCTATGATCAGCATGCTACCTCACTGGTTACAGCTAGATGGATGTGTAGAGGAAATACAGATATGGTTCCCAATATTGGGCCACTCATTTATCCCACCTGACAGAGTTTTTGGAAATATTGAACGGCAACTTCGTAAAGTGAGTGTCTTTTAACATCCTTCCAGATACATCAAGCGTATTAAGAAATTTGCGACCGTAGTTCGCCTGGGACAAGATGAATGTCCTGTTAGAGATTGGAAAGCATACGGGTGACATGGTAAAAAAAAATCCAGGTAGTAGGCATTTCCAATTCCAAAAAGCCCAGAAAATCGGGTTCATAATTGGCAAAGAAAAAATAAAACATGTCCGGTCCAAGGGGAGCCGTTCTACAATGTTGAGGTTGGCGAGGGGAAGAGCATCATGAAAAGAGGAACGAATTTTAACAAACATCCTGGTCCCTCACCAATTCATGTAAGTGTTGCACTCAAAGAAACTAAACTAGAATACGATCGACGGCCTTTAGAGAGCACTTCAGCGAAAACTGGCCAACGAACGGCAACCTAAAAGTTTTCAATGAGGTCTTCTAGGAGCTAGAAGCCATTCACAACAATATTGTCCGACCTCAAGAGGAAGTAGGCGAAGATCCATCAGATTTTGAGCTGATGGACTGTGTCGAGGATGACCTGACCTAACTTAAGGGCCACTTTTCCTTGTTTTGCACATGTTATTATTTGAACAATTTTTATTTTGTCTAAAAGACGTTGCACGGTGTTCAAGATGTATTTTAAAAAATCCTTTTATCGCACCCAACGTGTTCTATTTTTTCAAAATATATTTTTCCTAATAAACCACATGGGAACTAAAGTAGTTCTTTATTAAAAATCTCATCCAAATGGGATTCGTAAAACAACAAAATAGCGGGTTTTGAACCCGAAGTTTCTTTAAAGACTCGTCGTGACTGGTGCAAATGTCGCTAACTGCACAAAACGTGTGCAAAAACCGCTAAGTCAATATTTTAATTTATTTTTGGGACTGAAAATCCAACCGTAGATTTCACAGATTTTAACCGAATAATAAATCTTTTCATGTTGATTTTCAGAGGTAAAAAATATGGTATTAGCTTAAATAGTTTGGTCGTAGCAGTTTTTCCTCATTTACTCGGTTTTGTTTATAATGCACTTAGCGGCATTTGCAAACGGGCTACTCACTTGACAAAATGTAATTTAGATTCAAAATACCCACAAAATGCAATTGAGAATCAAAATATGTGCAAAATGCCCACCAAACAATATGCAATTTAGATTCAAAATTCGTGCGAAATGCGGTTTTGGTTGAAAATACTTACAAAATGCAATTGAAATTCAAAATACTCACTAAAAGGCCCGGCCACCTGCATTGAAAGACTTACTAAAAAGCAATTTAGATTGTCAATCTTTACAAAATGCAATTGAGGTTGAAAACAATCGCGAGATGTAATTTAGATCGAAAAAACGTACAAAATGCAACGTAGATTAAAAATGCCTTAAAAATCGCTAAAAGAGAATTTAGATACACGGTGAACCAAGTAACAAAAACAGTGCGTGAATCTTAAAGAGAAAAGGAAATATAAGGAAAAGAGGAGAGGAGAGGAGAGGAGAGGAGAGAGAGGAGAGGGTCCGCCCCAAAGGTAAGGGACAAAAGGGGAAAACGGCCCCAGCTCAGGAATCCCTCGGGATCGCCAACTCCCGAACTCACCAGCCGTGAACCCCTGAGGGTGTAGCATTATCTAGGGTGCACCAGAAGTGGTGGGGCTACATACACCCTGCCTCCTTAAGGGCCTTGAGCACAAGGCAGGAGGTAAAAAGAAAAGAAAAGGAAGGCTGACCCCTCACAGAAGGAGGGTATCAGGAAAGATGAGACAAGGGCCAATTAAGGCAGGAAAGTGAAAGACTCCCTAGGCCTCGGATAACCTAATACCGTCGGGGTCAGAAGAGAACAAGAGGTGACCAAGGGAGGTCGACAGGAAAGAAGACTGAGAGGAGCCCGGCACAAGTAAGTGGAATCAATGCCGGACTCAGCTGGAGTCCCGTGGTCGCCAACCCACGTCCCACTAGATGTGAGCCCCTGGGGGAAATATCATTTAAAAAAATGCTTCTTGGATTAAGGGCAAAGATAAGAAATATTCTCATTGTATTGAGAAATAATTTACTGAATTAAATATCCATATCACCCCTCACATACTGCAGGGCTTCCAGCGAGGTACGGCAGCAAGAAAAGTACAAAAAGTAAATATTCCGTTTTTTATAGCGAATAAAAGTAAAGATTTTTTCAAAGAAAAAGTAAAGAAAAGTAAACAAGCAAAACTTGAAATACGAGCTTCCCTCGAGGTAACGCGCAGTGCAAAGACCTTTAGTAGAGAAACGCATGTTCCCGTTACCCGTCAGAAGGCCATAAGTACTGTTGCGATCATAAGTACTGTACATACATAAACAAATATTTGAACGGCGTGGTATGCAAAATACACTATTTCTATTTAAAACAAAAAAATATATACCTATATTTATGCACAATTCTTGGATAAACAATAAGGTGCCTTGTTAAAAGGTATGGAAAAACGGAGGGAAAAAAACACACATTCAAACATTATACATATTTTATTACATAAAATAAAATGGAATTAAATAAAATAACTCAAACTACAATCTTACACCACGAGAGTAGTCTCATACCGACACCCGTGGCTCATGATCTCAAGATTAACGGTCACGTTAAACTACAAGCTTCCTTTTTCCTTCATACCGACAGAATTAAAGTAAACAAGTAACATTGGGTTTGGACTAGAATTAGTAATCACTAATCAGTTAGACATTAGTCTGTCTTCGGTTTCTTCGAAAAAAAATGATGTAATGAGTGACGCCTTTCTCTTGTCCAATTTTTTCTGAAGAGCTTCTGTCTTCGCCTCCTTGTATTTCCCTTCCTTCTTCAGAGCTTGCGCTCCTTCCAAAAGCCCTTGTGCAACTCTCGCTCCTTCCAAGTCATTCTTCTTGATAGCTTCTTTTAATCTGTTCGTCGCTTCATCAAGAAGAATGTCGGCCGCTTTTACCTGTTTTGCATCCTCAGTCTTCGCTTGTTTCACCTTTTCTTCCAGCTTTTCTATTTCCAATCTTCCTTCCTCCATCTTTTTGTTTGCTTCGATTACAAGTCTCTTTTCTTCTTCTTTAAGTTTCTTCTGATTCTCTGATTCCTCTTTAGCTTTCCTCTCTTTCTCAAGTTTTTCCTGGTACTTCGAATGAGCAAATTTCGCTGCAGTGAACATATCGGGAGTTATGGGAACGTTCTGTGGCTTGTTCTCAAACTGTTTCAATCCGTGGAAAATGTTAAGTTTGGCGTTTAGTGCTGCGCATGACATTGCTGAACGGTCAGGAGACAAAATTCTGCCGGACAGAGAAAAACCTCTTTCCACTTCACTACTGCCATGAGCTAAAGACAATAAGGCTTTGACAAGGCGCTGAATCGTTGGATACTTCGCTTCGTTGGATGCGTTTCTAATGGAAAATACCTTTTTCCAATATTCCTCCACACGTAATTGTTCATCGGAATTATCAATTTGCTGTTCTACCTGCAGCAATGTCCATTCATCGTCAAGGCGACTTTCGGCCACCTCAAATAGCATGCAGCGGGCAACTTTAGCCACGCTACGAGAAGTGAATTTGGTTCTCTCGTAAGGTTTCAGAAATGTGAAATGTTTCGCGGCATCGTAAGCTAGTACAGATTTCTGTCGTAAATATTCACCGGCAGCAATGAAGTGCTCCTGAACATCCTTCTTGAATTGCAGGGCATCGACGCCTGGGACGTTTTTCAGAGCTTCTTGTGTTTCCTTGTCCAACACAATGTCTCCTAATGAAAGGAGATTTTCTGAAGAAATGGTCAGGTTTCTGAGGTCTTTTAAGACATCGCCCTTCACTACTTTTCCGAACAGAACAGTGTTAAGAGACAGCATCTCTTCGTGCAGAATGTGGATTAACGGTTCTTCTCTCTGGAAAAGTAATGAAAATCTTTTGAAGATTTCTGCACTTTCAATAATAAAGCAGACTTCTGCCTTCGTACGAGGTCTTTTCAAGACATTTAAAATACTTCTAAAGCGGGTGCTCATTAGAAGCTGCTTGCTGCCGTTTTTTGGCAAAAACTCGAAATAAACCATGAGGGCAGCCCACTGTTCTATCAACCTTTTTGCTGCCGGTGCCAAAGTGAGCCATCGCGATCCCACATGCTTGATGAATCTGTGATTTGGCAACTGAAGCTTGGTTTGGATCATCACAAAGTCTTCCCAGCGACTAGGAAAGTCATTAAAAAACAAATACACTTTCACTGCAAAATCACTTATGTCCATGCCGAATTTTTCAAGTCCTTTCAAAAATGCATTGTGTACGACGTGCAGATTGCAAGTTCCAATATCAACAAGGTATTTTTTCCCCCATTTTTTTTACAAGCTCGTTCATTAGTCTTATAACAGCCTTATTAACAAAAGGTCCATCACAGCTCAACATTAACAGTCTACAAATGGCTAGGTCTGCATTTTCTAAAGCCTTTACCAAGTGTTCAACAATAATTTCTGCAGTTGCATGGCCAATAAAAAAAAGTCTCTAAATGACGTCCTACGATCCTATCTTCCATTTTCGACCAGAAACGAATCAAGGTCTGCAGTTCTTTCAGTCCTTCATTATTCGTTGTTTCGTCAAAACACAGGGAGTAGTCAGATTGCATGGCATCCTCTAACATCATTTTTCTAAAGTGTGGACCCAGTGATTCTGTCAACAAATACCCTACTTTAGTTCGACCTAAACTGAAATCCTCGCCTACTCCCGAACCAAACATATGTTTAAATAAGTCAGAAATATGATCACAAGAAGATGCGGAATAATTGGACACCACACATTTCATAACCCACTGGAGCTCTTGCCTGTATGTCTTGTCCTTAAGGGAAACCACACCCACTTGACAATATTTTTCAGTTGAGATACCCGTTGAAGCCGGAATTCCAGAGCTTGAAGATGTGGCTGAGCGCTTCATAAATCGTTGCTGGGTTGTATCCCATCTTGCCCCTGCATTTTTTTTGTTTTTTCCAGTCAGAACATGTTGGTTGACAGCGTTTACTCCTTTCTTGGCACAGTCAACAAAACAAAAGTTAGGTGCTTTTCAGTCGGTCAACACGAATGTACCCAAATAGAGCTGGGTTATGCCCTGATCCTGAAATAAATTACATAAGATTAATAAATACACTAGGATGACCAGTTTCGATCGTCAAGCGATCATCATCAGATCCATTACACTTAGGCTATAACATCTATGTTTGAGAATACAGGTAAACGCGTTTCAATTCGACAATAAAATGTACACACAAACAGAAGGATTAGCGATGGGATCACCACTAAGCGGATTAATCGCTGACATCTTCATTAATGCACTAGAAAATGAGTTTTTAGAAAAGACTTCAACAAAGGGAATAGTAATATGGAAAAGATACGTAGATGATGTAATTTGCATCTACGATACTGAATTAACAAGCGAAGAAACAATTCTCCAATCCATTAATAGCCTACACCACACAATCAAATTCACCAAGGAATCCGAAACAGATCGAAAAATAAATTATCTCAACATAACTATTGAACGTAAGGACAACGAGCTTTCATACTCCATATTCCGAAAAGCCACACAAACCTCACATGCAATGGACAATCAGTCTAATCACCCCAGTACGCATAAATTAGCGGGGTTCAATTCAATGGTGCACAGAGTTTTAAACATACCCATGTCAACAGACAATTATAATAAGGAAATAAGAACCATTAAACAAATAGCAAAGGAAAACAATTTCCCGCCAAGCAAAATAGACCAAATTGTAGCCAAACATAAAAATAAAGATAAAATTATTCCAAAACCGGACATTAATGAGAAAAAATTCGCGCGCTTCAACTATGTGAATGAGAACACATATAAAATCACTAATCTATTCAAAAAGCAAGGCATAAAAATAGCATTCACAACGAATAATACGACCGGGAGGCACCTGCAAAATAGCAATCTAAATAAACAAGACCCGTATTCAAAGTCAGGGGTATATTCTATTACATGCCAAGACATTGGTTGTCAAGCTAATTACATTGGACAGAGCGGAAGACGAGTAGATACACGTTATAATGTACATAGGAATGCGATAAGATACGGAACACATTCAACCGTATGCGAACATATGTGTGACACGGGGCACAGCTTCACTAAAATCGAGACTGATGTAAAATAATTCATCACGAATCGAAAGGCAGAGCTCTCGACATAAAAGAAGCAATCAAGATTCACCTAGCCAAACAAAACAATCCCAACAATCTAAATGAACACACTTTTATGGAGAGTTCACCCCTTTTCGCTCTACTAAAAAACACACCCTGTCGAAAACAAGACACAACTTAGCGATACAGCCAAGCTAGATAAAAAAAAAGGGGGGAAAATAGCGGTGTTTATAGGTAAATGTTATTTGGATCAGGTGTACTATGTACATTTTTCTGCAATAAACCTAGGCCGATATGTGCGGCAGTATTAAAGGTGCCGGGACGTCTTCAATAGACCGTGTACCGCTTAGTATAAATGGCTTTTTTAGCCCATGCGTGGCGAAGATAGTTCCACGGTCTTTAGTAGTTGCATACTCCTGCATTCAATAGCATACACTTTTATCTAGATTTGGCAAAGTCACACAAATATACATGGCACTGACCTCTGGAAGAACATAGCAACTAAAGGGGGAGATAGGGGAAAACCAGTCCAACCAGCGAACACTCGGGGTTAGTCGACTACAACTGGTGTCTGTGGAAACACGCAACTGCTTCAAGTTCCAGTTAAAGAGACAACTCGATAAGTATAAGCTTGCATTATTTCAGTATAACCATAGTTGATTTTGTAAAACCATATAATCACCCCTAACAGACAAATTCCGGATTTTCATCACTATTTTAGAAGTTTACCTAAAAACAGGGTGTCTACCAAATCATCTTAAAAGAATTCCCTGAATATTCCCTGATTTTTCCAGGATTAATGAGAGAATTCCCTGAGTAAAGAATGCTACACATTCGCCCGGGAACAGGAAGTGTGATGAAATGCATGCTATTTTTGGGTTCGTTTTAAGCGCTCTCCAGGAACAAGAAGCAAAATGTAATCCAGGAAAGCAAATGGAAAATAGGATTAAGTTTTATGTTTCCTGTTCTCGGAAATTCCAGGAGCCAAACGGATGTGAGCAATGGCGGCACAAGGGAAACAGTTGTGAAAATAAATTTATTTCAATAGAATATTATAAGTGAACTTATTGTCCAGTAAAATAAGCAAGGTTTATGAAGTCATGCTGCTTTCACTACGGTAAATCCCCCCAATAAACAGGACAACGGGAGGTTGAATACACACATCAATGTGTGTATCATACGAGTGTGATCATCTTAGACCAATATTTAATTTGTAAAACCATTCATTACCATTGAAATCACTGATCCTACGTCGCAGGAATGATGATATTCGGTAGCATAAGTCTGAATATAGGCCTACACAGTAATTTACACATATCCAAGGGATGAAGGGAGGCATATTCCAAGTTCTCACTCTCAATTAGGTCCACCTCGTCATGACAGAAGTAATTGAGTTGATCAATTTATTAATTTATAAATACATTTAAATAAAGGAAATCATTATGAATGATGTTTCAACAGGCCAGAACACACTATTAACAGTCTAAAATAATTTAGGTTGGTTGGTCAGTTTAGGGGCTGCGACAACGCGGTCATGTAGCCCCATGTACTTTGGGTGTGTGTAGAATCTGTCTGATAACCGGTGTTAATTGAGATGACTGTATTAGTGTGTGTTTCTGTTTCTTACTTCAAGTAAGGACTGCATACTTTGAATTTTTCAAGTAGTTCCTACTTTTTCCGCCAAACGCCACCGTCAACAACTACTAGTTCAGAACTTGGCTACTAGACGCCACCGCAGTCGGTTCCTGGCGACGAACGTAGAAACCTGAGCGTTGTTTACATTTTAACCTAATTTAGCTTCACACAGGTGTAATTAGTGGAAGGTTCTTTAACATGCCATAAATCTATGACATGGGACCACCGGCTTTACTTCCCCTCCGAAGGAAGGCATACTGAGGGATTTTTAACGCTCTTAAAAATCCGACGACTTCGGCCGGGTTTGAACACGCGATCTTGGGCATAGAAGCTCAGCATGCTACCAACTACGCCACCGAAGCCGCTAAAAGTAATTTAACCAAGTCTGCTTAATAATACAAGGTAGAGTTTGAAAGGTGTTGCAAAACATTTCCCGGGCACAATTAAAAACAAAATTGGACATAAATTCTAGCCTAGCTAGGAGCAGACAATAATCAAAGAATACCGGGATGGAAAAGCCGCGCAAACGGTATTGTCAACACAGGTCTACTCTATTCCTTACTGCGGACCGGGCAACTGAAGTACACCTAGCATGAGAAGTAAGATGGAACATAAATAGGTGTAACTTTACTTACTTGTCCATCCATCAACCTCATCGTCACTACTTTCACTGCTATCATTGTCGATTTCATTCGTATTATTATCGTCAACAGACTCGTCTGAACCGATTATCGCACTGTCAGTTCCGCGCGTGCCAAATAGGCTATTTAACAATATACGCGGTAGCTGAGTGTTATAAAACCTCACTTCCAGTACCGAAATCATTATCAAGACAACAATATACCTATCTGCATTTCGTTGAACAAAGACCTTAGTTCGTAAATAACACGTAGTATTTTGATTAATGAACGGCAGAGAGGAGAAAATTACACAAGAATGAAGCACTGAAAGAAAACGTTAATTTACGTTGCCGGTTGTCCGCGCACCAATACAAAACTACAGTAGTAGTCAAAATTTGATCGCTAACGGGAGTTTAAATAGTCCCTAAATCTCTTCTTAGTATAAAAAGAAAATTATTTATTTATGTTCAAAGGAAGCCAAGCAGTAACGATATCAGTGAAAAAGTCGAAAAAAACCAGGCGAACGTGCGCTTTTTAAGCTTACGCTGGGCAAACCGTTAAAAATATCAATATACTATGAGTTAAACAATTGTTCAGCATTAAAAGTTCTACAAAAAAGTCCGCGAGAGCATATCTCTATCTTCAATACATCGCCCACTATACGTGTTTTTAGATTGGACGGGGGGGGGGATTTGTGTTGCATGCACCTCGCCATTAAATTACGTCTGACAAGAATTCGTTGCTCATGCTATCTCCATGATAATTATAATGGATAGTCCAGTCAGTGATTTTAACCCATCATGCCGAGACGTAAAACGGATAAAGGCCTAGGTCGTAGTTCATTGAAATCGGGGGAAAAAAAGCGCTTGTCACGAATTGCATTCATAACTGTTTCCGAGCGAAGCTAGTATAAACAATACTAAATTTAAAATATTTTGTCGCCAAAGTGCCTACATCTACCGACAAAATCGCTAAATTGGCAATACCAGTCGCAACGAACGAAATGCTCAAGGCCCGACAAAATGGCGTAGTTGGCTCCCGCGCATAAGACGAACGGAAAGGTTGCCACATCATGCGTTCAGTTGAGCTTGAGAAGGCACTGCTCATTGGCTGAGCACTGTCATCAGTAGCGAGCGATAACTTCCCGCGAAATTCGAAAGTATTGCTTCTACTTTTACGTGATATAGCCAAACTGAGAAAAATCCCTGATTAACAAAGAAATTCCCTGATTTTTCCCTGATTATTCCAGAAATTCATAATTCCCTGAGAATTCCCGGTTTTCCCGGGTCGTTGACACCCTGGATATACCACATTTAACATACACCGACTGTTGCATTACCAACACTGCAACTAAATATTTGTACATATTATATATATTTTTTACCTGTATTCTCAAACATAGATGTTATAGCCTAAGTGTAATGGATCTGATGATGATCGCTTGACGATCGAAACTGCTCATCCTAGTGTATTTATTAACCTTATGTAATTTATTTCAGGATCAGGGCATAACCCAGCTCTATTTGGGTACATTCGTGTTGACCGACTGAAAAGCACCAAACTTTTGTTTACTTAGGCAACACTGAAAAATGGCTTCAAACCCCACAATTGGCACAGTCAATTGAGCACTCGCAAATTTCACAAAAACTGTAGTTTTCCCTTTGATCGATAACCACAGAGACATCTTGTATCCCAGCGAATCAACCAACTCCAACCAGGAGCTCTTTGTGTGGCACGTCATGACCCGAAAAATAACAAGAAATAGCTATGAGAATTCCAAAGCTCATAAAGGGGTCAAACAAAAATAACAATGGCTCTGGAGAACCACATTCAAATTTGTAACATGTCATTTGCAACGCTAGAAAAATCAGTTTAAAAAGTCGCAGTTCTACACAAAGCCCCCCCCTTTCCCGTAATGTATGCCTACAATGTCACTTTTTGACTCCCCATCCCTTTCCAACCTAGACAACTAGTAAATAAATCGGTAGCCATTGAAGCAAGTAGCCTATTGCGGGATTAGCTGACAATGATTACCGCCTCCCTTGGACGAACAATTTAACATAAGGAAGTTTTTCAAGGAAGAAGTTCTAAAACAATTTTAGATTTCCCTAATACAAAAAAGCTTTGACGAAACATAATGAGACTATGCTACACTATCAAGTTTATCTTTAAACCAAATCAATTCCTCCCCCTCCCACTCGCCTACACCACAAGTCCGGTGACTCCTCCCGCCCCCGCCCCCTTCCCCAACTCCAATGCTACAATGCTTAGAAAATAGGATAAAACATGACCAAGTGTCCCTTCGAGAATACTGTAATTTCAGGTACCAAGTAGTGTTGTACTAAGAAATTCGAAGTGTACAAAGCATCACTACGTATTGTCACAACAATGTTGCTCTTACAGAAAGCGAAATAACTCTCCCCCCACCTCTACAGCTCCAATACTTAGAAAACAGAACGAACATATACTCGAAAAGCCCTTTAAATCACTGTAAACCACAAAGATGTGTTATAAAATAAAAGGTATCTAACGCCACATTTAAAGAACTAAGCGAATTCCCATGCAATGTAGGCCTAATCTTGACCCAGGCTTAGATTGTTCACCGACAGGAAGCATATCTTCCTAAACATACCATATTTACTCGTCTATAACACCTCCTTTTTTCCCCGAATTTTTGGCGTCAAAAATAGGGGGGGGGGGTATAATAGGTAAGAATGGCGTGGTATAAAGGCACAAAAAGGAGCACCTAGCGTCCTTAAATCAACACACAAAATAGTTATTGTAACCTATACTTTATTTACGATAAAAGTTATAATAGCTCATATAAATAGCTACTGCCTTGCATCATCACAGCTGACTGGCCACAGGACTACGGCAGCTCTGAGCCGCACAGTGGTGCGTGTGTTGTGTTCAAGGTTACGCAGTGTTGCCACGTTGCGCGGCATCTGAAATACGAAAGATTTGTTTCTAATACCGACTTTTATGAAGTCATTGGCACAGTGACGTTCTTCTCCGCAAATTTAGTCCATTCCGGTGCAAAAAGCGTTCTACCCAACCTCTGCTAGCTTTAAATTCATTCCCTGCAATGCCAAGACTTCTTGCAATTTCGCGTGCTTTAAACTGCAACATTTCGTGATTTACAGCGTGGCCATTGTCTCTTGTTTCTCGAACCCACTCCAGAACTTTCATTTTTATACTTTCCTTTCTTCACACCGCGGAAAGACTTAGAAGTTTTCGTAGTTCCCAATAATTTTTCCTTTTGGTTGCGCCAATACCGAATCATACACGGCTGCACTTCGTATTTACGACTCGCCGCTTTCACTCCATTTTCTGCAGCAAATTCTAGCACTTCCAAATTGAAGGATGCAGTAAAACTTGTTATTTTGCTTATCTTCAGTCCTGCTTGTGTACTGCGCGCTTTAATTATACACTACACTCGGCCGCTTTACTCGTTTTTCTTCCAATAATAGTCGAAAATTGAGGGGGGTTTATAGGTGAGGGGATCATATAGGCGAGTAAATACGGTAAGTCTTTGGTCCTAAACATCAGTCACTAATAGGTATCACATAAATTACACTTAAGTACTTACCGAGTTGATAATGCACTTGCCGCCCACACTTTCCACCTCACAAGACCACGCTTTTCCGTGTGCAACAACAAACACAGCGCTCGGTGTAAGCACAACACGACTCGTCACAGCACGGTAAACGCAACGCCGTCTGAACGAGGATCGCGAGCTCTATTCTACAGCCGGCCGGTAGATGACACGGCATGGTCCGAAGAGGTTCGAAAACCTTAGTCCGGCTGGAGAATCTCTTCATGATTTATAACTAGAGCGTGTTGCACACGTGGCAGAGAAGACGCTATGGCTGGCGCGGCACACGGTATAATGAAAGTAAATCAAGTAAATGAATTTCAAAAAAAAGTAAATAAAAGTAAGTCTTCTAAACAAAAGTAAATAAAGTAAATAAAAGTAAATCGCTGGAAGCCCTGCATACTGTTGGAGAAATTTTAAAAATATATTTTCGAAGATTTCAACTTAAAGAGACCTTTGACATGACATATCACGACTAAATTAGATGAAAATGAGTAAATTAGCCCCCCACGCCCCTCTAACCTGATCGATTAAAAACAACAGATAGACAGAAATTATTTTATTCATTCCTTCATTCTATCATTCATTTGTCACAGTCGGGTTGATATCCACTCATCCAGTGAATTAAGGAAGCAAAGATGATTATTTGGCTATTTAGAATAGACAATTGGTTAAAAGAAATGGTCAAGGTATTACTAATCACTGAGGTAAATATTTCAATCACAGCACAAACACCCACATCCAAGGCTGGAATCGAACAGTTACTGAGCCACATATGCTGAATGTGAGCTATGCCTGTGAGTTTAAAGAAACATTAACATGATGAAATCGCTGGTTCAATTGCAACTATGGAGGAAGAAGGCTACTATAGTAATGCTATGGCAATTCATTCGAAGACGCTAAGGATTGAAATTTGATGCTTTTCAGTCGGTCAACATTATTGTACCCAATTGTGATGGCTTATTCCCTAATCCTGAAAAAAATTTACACGAGATTAAATGTATTTATTGTGATCAGAGCATTGATTTGTAAGTGCACATTGTTGCATTTCAGACTTGGAACACTGTACCCAGTCTACATACATACATAAATACATACATACACACACATTTTAAATAAAGATTGCTTTTGCTCAACTGTGTTCAGTCTGAAAGCTGCTGCTGTTGTTTCGTTTGAGGGGCTTGGACATCGCGGTCATTTAGCCCCTTGTACTTGGTCGAGAGTGAAATTTCATGTGATAACCTCTCTTAAAGTGATGACTGTATTATTGTGTGTATTTGTAATTAAGGTGAGGATTAGGAAGGAGGCGGCCGTGGCGTTGTTAGGAACCATCCCAGCATTTGCCTGCAGTAGAAGTGGGAAACCGTGGAAAACCACTTCCAGGATGACTGAGGTGGGAATCAAACCCACCTCTTCTCAGTTTTGCCTCACAAGACCGAGTGGACCCCGTTCCAGCCCTCAGACCAGAATTAAATTTCTTGGCAGAACCAGGTGTTCGCTTTTGCGAATAGTTTTTGTTAGTGTTAGTTTCCCGTATGGTTTGAAACATTTGTTTTAGTTCTGCCCCATTTTTCTACTTTGCCGTAATTGCAGAGTGAGCGCGGTTCTTGTATATTTATTCTTTAAGTACAACTGATATTTTAATTGTATTCATGTTTTACAATTATTTATGTATCATTACTCACCTATTCTGAAGTGTGTTTTTAGTGTTCCTCTCTGGCGAACTGTCACAAAATCACTGAGCTGCCCCAGCTGCCGTTCGCACGTCCCTTCTTTGTCTATGAGCTGATTGGTCGCCTGCCTTCCCCCGCTGGTCAGCTATTTGCATCTTGCAATGACGTCACTACCACTATATAACCTTAGGTCTACCGGCCTATGGGTCGACTCTCCATCATCGGTCACTTGCTGCTACAAGCTTGCTGGGGGTCATTACCCTCTGGAGTCACACGGCCTTGCCAGAGGCCCTGCTTCACGACAACACGGGGTCAGGCTCCAGGCCAACCTTTGCTCCAGCTGGCGGCTGGGCATTTTCTACAACGCTGTACTCAGTTTAAAGTCAGCCTAATGAAAAAGCAACTTCTCGAACCAGCGGAGATGTTATTACCAAGAAACATCTCACTGCTGGTCAACTCTCGTCAGCACGACTAAACATCGCCAAAACCTTGCCTCAGAACCCGCGCCTCTGGAGTGTGTGCGCATTAACCTCGATCATCAGCCCTGTGCGGGCAAATAGAACTGCTACTTCAATCATCAGCTCTGTGTGGACAATCTACCCGCAACCTTGGTCATCAGCCCCTTGCGGACAAACCAACTGTTTCCAGCCAAGGGTTTGCTGGCCTAACACGAAAGGGTTATGTATTTTCACCTCATTGAAGGTGGTATCATATACTGGTAGACACCTAGCTTCATCATGGTTAATCATTAAGGGTTCCTCTTTTATGTATTTTAAATTATGTCTCTTTTAATTAACAATATAAAGTTTAATCCCTCATAAGGGAATTTTGTTAACCTTTTTCGTTTCCTGGAGAAACTAGCAAATTTGCATTCTTATTATTCTTATTGTTAATTCTTAAACTATATTTTTTCGAAGTAACTTCATATGCTCTTTAAAGCTTTAATAAATGCAAAGGAAAATCTTAATCTTTTCATTCATTCATTCATTCATTCATTCATTCATTTATTTGCAATGGGGGGTATGTCCCCCAATGGCAAATTGGATATACATAACAATCACATACAATTATACATAACAATCACATACAATTATACAACAATTAAACTGGAGTATTTACACAAATAGTCAGTCTTTTCTTAAACACACCTATATGTTTGGGAAAAGGCTCTAAGACTGCGGCAGGAAGAGAATTCCAGTTATCAATGGCACGGTTTACAAAATAATATTTACAATAATTTGTTCGCTGTGGTCGGCCCTTAACTTTGAAAGGATGATCGCTCCTACCTATGTAAGTGAGCTTTCCCAATCGTTTGCTAAGCTCACCCCATGCTGGTTGATTTGTACACGTGTTGTACATAGCGCAGAGTCTAGATTTCATCCTCCTAGCCTCCAGTCATTCCCACCCAAGTTTCTTTAACACACGGCTCACACTGCTCCTGGGATTAAAGTCACTGAGCACAAATCTAGCGGCCTTTCTTTGTACCATTTCCAACTCATTGACGAGCCCTACTTGATATGGATCCCAAACCGCCGAGGCATATTCCAGAATAGGTCTTACAAGTGACAAATAGCCTAATTCTTTAGCAGAGGTACTACATCCTTTTAATACCCTCATTACAAAGTGCAGGGATTTGTAAGCTTTTGAAACTACACATCCTACATGACTACTCCATTTCATATCATTCCTTACGTGAACGCCCAAATATTTGCAAGAATCTTCTTCTACAAGTATTTCCGAACCAATGTTATATTGAAAATCCTGCCTTCGCACTTTCCCTATTTTTAAGAGACTACATTTTCTTGTGTTTATTTTCATTTTATTTTCAATCGCCCACTTATAGACCAGGTTCAGGTCCTCTTGAAGCACTGCATTGTCTTGTGAGTCATGTATCTTTCGATATATTACACAATCATCCGCAAACAATCGACAGTCACTGCGAATCCCATTTGGTAAGTCATTTATAAACGCCAAAAATAACAAAGTTCCGATTATGCTGCCCTGAGGGATACCCGACGTTACGGCAATTTCATCCGAGAATATGCCTTCGACTTTCACTTTCTGTGAACGACCCGTCAAAAATTCTTGGATCCATAAAATTACTCTTCTATCAATCTTCGTCGAAGCTAATTTATGGAGTAGCATGTCATGCGGCACAACATCAAATGCCTTCGCAAAATCTATAACCACGGCGTCGACTGAAACTCCATGGTCTAACGATTCGCTAATGTCTTGAAAAAGTGATAGCATCTGACTCTCGCATGAGTAACCTTTCTGAAATCCATGTTGCCTATCATTAAACCATGATAACGTTTCCCACTGTTCCCTCAAGTAGTCGCAAATGAGATGCTCCATCTGTCTACAAACGATGGACGTAAGGCTAACCGGCCTGTAGTTGCCCAATTCAAGTCTGCTCCCTCCCTTAAATATTGGAACTACCATAGCTCTTTTCCAGTCATCTGGGATTTGCGCATTGTTAATGGACACATTAAACATCACCTCCAAGTATCGTGCCACGGCCCTACCTCCTAGTTTAAGTACTTCACTAACAATATTATCAGGACCCTTTGATACATTGAAACGTAGTTTTTGTATTAGCTTTACAATTGCTGACTGGTTTATTTGGAACAGGGGAGCCCCTGATTCGTCGTTAAGGCCCAACACACAGCTATTGGATTTATTGAACACACTACCGTAAAAGACATTTAATTCATTAGCAATGGCCTGTTTCTCAGTAATTAATTTACCGTCACCGGATATTATCATCGACAAATTATTTGAATTTCCCTTTCTTCTCCTAACATAACTGTAAATTTTTTTCCACCCATCACCTCCCGAACCAAGTAAACCTTGCATATAACTGTCATGAGCAGCCCTCTTTTTTAAGACGAGCTCTCTTGATAAGGACTTAAATTTCAACATATACGGAACATCTCCCCGCCGAACAATGCCACTCATTATAATTTTTGCATTTCTAAACTTGCTTTTAGCTTTTCTGCCTAGTTCGTAGAGCTCCCCCATGATGTAATCAGCTGTAGCCCTCTTCTTCAAATCGTTCGTCCCAACATGTAGCAACAACACTTTAACTTTGTCACAGTCCTCTACATTTGATTCTTCCACTTGTTGGGCAAGCTGGTCAATTTTAATCCCCGGATAACACCGCACTTTCGCACCTGATTTCCTCAAGATATTCGCACTCCATCGTATCATTGAATCACCCATTATGATAACGTCATCCTCAGTTTGCTCCTGCACGCCCTCTTCCACACTGATCCCAGTAGAAAGCCGTTCAGTCACAACCTTAACTGTTTCTTCTGATTCACGAAGCTTTGCTCTAAGTTCCTGTATTATTTCATCCCTTGCTTTGATTTGCACCCTCAAACAGTCCGGCGTATCACATACTTTACAAAACCAATTTCCGACATCACAATCCTCCTCCTTGACCTTAATACAGCCGAAGTGAAACCATTTCTCACATAGTCCACACTCAACACCATTCTTCAATGTTTTACTGCACGTCGAACACTTTAAAGCTGCCACTGGATCATTTGCCTGATTCACATTTGGAGTAACAGGCCCTGGATTCACTTCCACTCCACCAATAACTAGCAATGCAGCTATCACTAGGGCTATGAACCAGAAGTTGCTAGGTCCCGTACGCACACACAAACACCGGAAATCCCGACTACTCTTCGCATACCACAGTCCGATCCTCGCCCGATAACACTCCAGAGAACAACCCATTTCAGCACACCTGAGAGCTCGGGAAAAACACGACCTTTCACTTTGACTGCCAACTGACTTTGGTCTCTTCCATCACCTAAGATTCAATCCTTGTGTCCGAAACCCTACATCTTTTCGAAATCCCTAAAAGGGTGCACCCAAACCCTTTTCCATGGTACCTCAACCCCGGATCGAACCCAGAACTTTAATTCTGAGACCACATATTCTATTTCAAAACAAAAACTTGTGCAATCTAACATTTGTATTATACATTTCAGTATACCGTGGCTAGCGCAGGAGATCTGTGGGAAGGCGGAAACAATCCCAGTATATTGTACAACTGTTCTCTTTCCGGAAAGCGGGTCTCAGTCTGGTGCTGCAAGCAGCTTTGGTGAGTGAGTTATTCCAACTTTCCAGCCATGCCAGTAATAATAGATGAAAAACTGTTAAACTCTCGGGCAGCCTACAAGGGCCAGCTCACCCATTTTCAAAAATATTTAGCTACTCTACCTAAAGAGGAACAAAACCTTGATATTATATCTCAGCGTTTAAAAGCTTTTGAACAGGCGTACGAGAAATATGATCTCGTGCAACTTGAAATTGAAATCAAAAGTCCGGAACATCAGTCGGATAGGGAAGAAGTAGAGAGTAATTACTTGGATACGCATGCTCAGGCTGTGGCATTAGTTAGAACTTTGACCCAGGCGTTGAAGGTAGAGGAAACTCGAGGAAGAATTAGTGACAATGGGAATAGTGTCAAACCATTGCTACCTAAAATCGAAATTCCGCATTTTTCAGGAAAGGAGGAGATGTGGCAATCATTCTTTGAATTGTTCAGTTCATTAGTACATGATAATGCCACACTTCCAGAAATTCAGAAATTCCATTACTTAAAATCCACTTTGCAGGGCCCACCCCTTCAACTAATAAGAGAACTCCCCTTAACAGGAGAAAACTATAACATTGCTATAGAGCTTCTTAAAGGCCGTTATGACAACGAAAGATTATGTATACAAAGGAATATTCAAGCCTTATTCAACCTGCCCGCCTTGCGAGCTGACAATTTGTCAACACTGCGAGTCTTAAGTGACACGGTCCAACTACACGTCAGAGCATTGGCACGGTTGAAACAACCGGTTGTGCATTGGAATCTATTCTTAGTTCACTTGGTTACTTCTAAATTTGATCCATCAACCTTAAAGGCATGGGAGAGGGAAATAACAAATGACACTCCATATACCTATGATTCACTGCTTACGTTTATAAATAATAGATGTCAGGTTTTGTCAGCCGTAGCCTGTCATACGTCAGGAAGTGCAGATAACAAATCTAATGTTGTCAAGCCAGTCGGTACTAAAATAAACAAATCTGCTGTCTTTACTGTTCAACATAATTCAACAGATTGTATTCTCTGTAAAGCGCCTCACAGGTTATATTCCTGTGTTGCCTTTAAAGCTCTTTCTACCGATGAAAGACGCAAATTAATAGCTCAAAAAAGATATTGCTACAACTGTCTGTCAGCTAGGCATATGGTGCCTGATTGCTTATCTAAAAATACTTGTTCCCATTGCAATGCTCAACATCACACCTTGCTTCATAGGTTTGAAAAGCCACGTCAGGCTCCTTCCCCTGGAAGTTCCAAAGATACATCCCCAGGAGCCAATGCGCAATCTTATACTCAGAGCTCTAGCTCCATTCGTAGTTCCCAGGTGCTACTATCAACCGTGTTATTAAAAGTTCAAGATTCCTCTGGTAGATGGCTTGAAGCACGTGCCTTATTGGATAATGCCGCCACCCATGACTTCATAAGTGAGCGTCTCATTAAGAAACTTGGTCTTCCCAAGCAACCTACATTAATTCAGGTTACCGGTATTAACAATAGCAATGTTAAATCTTTACATTTTGTTCGTATTCATATCAAAGATGCTGTTAATTGTAACACAACATTTCAGTTGAATTGTCTTGCCATTGATACTATTGGCAGTAATACCCCTAGTACTTCCTTTGAAATTAGAAATTGGCAATTTCCTCATAACATTCAGTTGGCAGATCCAACATTTAATACGAGCGCTCCAGTAGACATACTTCTCGGTGCCCAAGTATTTTGGCAATGTCTCCTTAGCTCTAAGGTCAAAATATCACCAGGAGTGTTTGTTCATCATACCAAGCTAGGTTGGTTAGTAACGGGTCAAGTCCCTCGTAAGTCATTTCAAAATTTCTCACAATGTCATTTTGTCAATGCAAGTCTCGATTACAACTTAGAAAGATTTTGGAAAATCGAAACTATAGATTCAGTTTCACCTTCCTCAGTTGAAAATGAAATGTGTGAAAAACTGTTTCGCGAAATAACCAAACGCAATTCAGAGGGTAGATTTGTCGTAACAATGCCCCGTGTGGATAATCCACCTCCTTTATTTGAAACACACCCTAGGGCTCTTAGAGCACTCTATGCTGTGGAAAGCAAATTTAAACGTGACCCTGTTGTTAAAACTCAATATTCCACATTTATGGAGGAATATGAGGCGCTCGATCACATGGAGGTTGTTACCAAAAAAGATGATGCTTCCTATACCCCATCTGAAGTCATTTACCTCAATCACCATCCTGTTTGGAAGAATGAAATTTTCAAGGAAAACATAAGAGTGGTCTTTAATGGCTCTGCATTGGATGCCAACGGAACTTCTCTGAATGACACATTATTATCAGGCCCTCCAATTCAATCTAACATTTCTTCTGTTTTGATGAATTTTTGCTTGTTTCCTATCGCAGTGATATCCGATATCAAACAGATGTATAGACAGATTTTGGTCGATCAACAACAGTGCGACCTTCAGAGAATTCTTTGGCGCGACGAGCCTACTAAACCTGTCAAGATTTAACGGCTAAAAACATTAACATATGGACTAAAGCCTTCTGCTTTTTTAGCCATACGTACGTTGAAATTACTTGCTGAACAGGATGGCCCGTTGTATTCTCCTAAGGCTTCTGAAGTGTTAAAATCATCATTTTACGTTGACGATTTTCTTCATTCATTTGAGTCAGTATCTGAAGCACTGCAAGTCTCTAAAGATTTGACAGCTTTGCTTTTGGGAGGCGGATTTTCCTTGTGCAAATGGAACTCTAATTCGGAAGAATTCCTTTCTAAATTTCCATTAACTTCAGTCTATAACGACTCAGTAGAGCTTCTTCAGGAAAGTAATTCTATCAAAACCCTAGGCATCTATTGGAGTCCTCAAAAGGATTTTTTCTTTTTCAAAATTAATCTCAGTGACATCCAACCGCAAACTAAGCGGCAAATTTTGTCTGAGATTGCAAAGATATTTGATCCTCTCCAATTTTTGGCGCCAATCATCGTCACAGCAAAGCTTTTCATGCAAGACCTTTGGTCCTTGAAAACTGGTTGGGATGAACCAGTTCCTTCAGAGTTGCAAAAAAATTGGATTTCTTATAGAAATAGTTTGGAAGATCTTTCTAATGTTATTATCCCGCGAGTGATTATTCCCTTTCCCTCCTGTGGAGGATATGAACTTCACATCTTTGCCGATAGCTCATTGAAAGCTTATGGATGTTGTGCATATATTGTTTGCCGTAATTTTGTCCAATCATATTTCTTTTCCAATTTAATTTGCGCTCAGTCAAAGGTGGCCCCTCTTAAATCTTTATCCTTGCCACGACTGGAACTTTGTGCTGCTCTTCTGGCGGTTGAATTATCGGTCAAAATCCGTCAATCTTTAAAAATTCGATTTATTAAAACTTACTTTTGGAGGACTCAGCCATCACGTTGGCATGGATTGCCAAACCTCCCTCGCATTGGCAGGTGTTTGTAGCTAATAGAGTGTCCAAAATTCAACAATTATCTAACCTTGAACAATGGCATCATGTATCTGGCAAGGAGAACCCTGCAGATGTCATTTCTCGGGGATGTTCCCCTCTTATGTTGGCTAACCTGACATTATACTGGCACGGTCCCCGTTGGCTTCTGCAAGAACCTTCCGCTTGGCCAAATTTTCCTCTTCCGGAGTTATCAGACTTGCCGGATGCTGGTAAGATTACTGGATCTTCTCTTCTCGTTTCCGACTCTCCCCTTCTCTTGCAGCGATATTCCTCTTTCCATAAATTGGTGAGGGTTATGGCTTATCTCCTTCGATGGAAATATTTTGTGGTAGAACAACCCCTTTTTTCTAAGCCATATTTAACCCTTTCTGAATTAGGTTTAGCCACTACAAAAATCTTATGGCTTACTCAACAAGAAATATTCTCTGAAGAATGCCAGGTGTTGTCCCAAGGTCAATCCCTTAAGAAATCGAGTAGGCTTTCCTCACTCGCCCCTTTTTTGGATACTGATGGATTACTAAGAGTAGGAGGACGTTTATCTTTGGCAGAACTTTCTGAGGATAAAAAACATCCAATTATTCTTCCCTCAAAGCATCATGTCACTTCCTTAATCATTCGTCAGTATCATTACCAGCATCTTCATGCTGGAACTCGTACATTACTTTCTGTCATTCGTGAAAGGTATTGGCCCATAAACGGAGGCCATGAAGTTACCTCTGTTATCCGGAAGTGCATTCCATGTTTTAAATCCAACCCTAAAATTACCACTCAGCTCATGGGTGATCTTCCCAACTTTAGATCTGCGCCTGCTAGACCCTTTGCCTTTACGGGGGTGGATTATTCCGGGCCTTTTGTTTACAGAAGAAATTCTCCTGAGGCCAAAAAATGTATTTCTGGAAAACTCTATATTTCGCTGTTTGTATGTATGGTCACCAGAGCAGTTCACTTAGAACTAGTTATCAACGCCTCTACTGCTTACTTTTTGGCAGCTTTTGCCAGATTTTCTGCTCGCCGAGGTCTTCCTTCAGAAGTATTCTCAGACAATGCTAAAAATTTTATCGGAGCTTCTGAACAAATTAAGAGAGCTCTTACTGACAATTCAGCGCTGGAAAGGATTACTGATTATGCTCACCAGAGAAATTTCAAGTGGCACTTTATCCCCCCTTATGCACCTCATCAAGGTGGGCGTTGGGAGTCTTGTGTGAAACTCACCAAGAAGCACCTTAGACGTGTTTGTGGCTACACCCCCCTTTCTCATGAAGAATTTAATTCCTTAATTATTTTTATTGAGGGCATAATTAATTCTCGTCCTTTATCACCCTTATCTAATGATCCTTCAGATCTTCTGCCATTAATGCCAGGCCATTTTCTTATCGGTGGTCCGTTGACTGCCTCTCCCCCTTTGTTATATTCTAATTCTCAATCTTCTTTAGCCATTTGAAAATGAAAATCCACAGCCTGCTTCCAGTTTCCGACCGGGTCAGGAATGGAATGAATGAAGCCCCCAACTAGCGGCGAGGATATGGACTGTGCCGGCTGCCGAGGCCTGACGCACTCCTTTGGGGCAATGATTAAATGAATGACAGGTGAAATGAAATGATAGTGGAGAGTGTTGCTGGAATGAAATTTT
The DNA here is from genome assembly GCA_946902985.2 of Meconema thalassinum. Taxonomy (NCBI): domain Eukaryota; kingdom Metazoa; phylum Arthropoda; class Insecta; order Orthoptera; family Tettigoniidae; genus Meconema; species Meconema thalassinum. The sequence goes on along the minus strand of OX336389.2, from coordinate 275,376,865 downwards.
GACAGGGAAAACCGGAGTACCCGGAGAAAAACCTGTCTGCCTCCGTTTTGTCCAGCACAGATCTCACATGGAGTGACCGGGATTTGAACCACGGACCCAGCGGTGAGAGGCCGGCGTGCTGCCGCCTAAGCCACGGAGGCTTATCTTTAGCCATTTCTTGGCGCAAAATTGAAAGTTTGTGCAATAATTTTTGGCGCCGCTGGAGGTTGGAATACCTCGGTTTGCTTCAGCAGCGTGGTAAATGGCTTGTTTCCTGCTCTAACCTTCAGGTAGGGGACTTGGTCCTTTTGAAAGACCCTAGTCCCCCTCTTGTCTGGAATTTGGGTAGGGTTGTCGAGTGCTTTCCTGGCAGAGACGGTAGGGTCCGCGTGGTGAAGATTAAGACTTCTGCTGGCCACTTTCTCAGGCCAATCACCATGCTCGCTCCTTTACCACGCGAAGCCTAACTCCTGCGCGTTCTCTCTGCAATTTTTTCTCTCGCCCCTCCCAGCATGTTCGCTTTTGCGAATAGTTTTTGTTAGTGTTAGTTTCCCGTATCGTATGAAACATTTGATTTAGTTCTTCCCCATTTTTCCACTTTGCCGTAATTGCAGAGTGAGCGCGGTTCCTGAATATTTATTCTTTAAGTACAACTGATATTTTAATTGTATTCATGTTTTACAATTATTTATGTATCATTACTCACCTATTCAGAAGTGTGTTTTTAGTGTTCCTCTCTCGTGAACTGTCACAAAATCACTAAGATGCCCCAGCTGCCGTTCGCACGTCCCTTCTTTGTCTATGAGCTGATTGGTCGCCTGCCTTTCCCCGCTGGTCAGCTATCTGCGTCTTGCAATGATGTCACTACCACTATATAACCTTAGGTCTACCGGCCTATGGGTCGACTCTCCATCATCGGTCACTTGCTGCTACAAGCTTGCTGGGGGTCATTACCCTCTGGAGTCACACGGCCTTGCCAGAGGCCCTGCTTCACGACAACACGGGGTCAGGCTCCAGGCCAACCTTTGCTCCAGCTGGCGGCTGGGCATTTTCTACAACGCTGTACTCAGTTTAAAGTCAGTCTAATGAAAAAGCAACTTCTCGAACCAGCGGAGATGTTATTACCAAGAAACATCTCACTGCTGGTCAACTCTCGTCAGCACGACTAAACATCGCCAAAACCTTGCCTCAGAACCCGCGCCTCTGGAGTGTGTGCGCATTAACCTCGATCATCAGCCCTGTGCGGGCAAATAGAACTGCTACTTCAATCATCAGCTCTGTGTGGACAATCTACCCGCAACCTTGGTCATCAGCCCCTTGCGGACAAACCAACTGTTTCCAGCCAAGGGTTTGCTGGCCTAACACGAAAGGGTTATGTATTTTCACCTCATTGAAGGTGGTATCATATACTGGTAGACACCTAGCTTCATCATGGTTAATCATTAAGGGTTCCTCTTTTATGTATTTTAAATTATGTCTCTTTTAATTAACAATATAAAGTTTAATCCCACATAAAGGAATTTTGTTAACCTTTTTCGTTTCCTGGAGAAACTAGCAAATTTGCATTCTTATTATTCTTATTGTTAATTCTTAAACTAGATTTTTTCGAAGTAACTTCATATGCTCTTTAAAGCTTTAATAAACGCAAAGGAAAATCTTAATCTTTGGTCTCTTCCATCACCTAAGATTCAATCCTTGTGTCCGAAACCCTACATCTTTTCGAAATCCCTAAAAGGGTGCACCCAAACCCTTTTCCACCAGGAATTAGACCCAGACCTCCTGGGCGACAGCCAAGACACTAGCCACTACACCAGGAAGTGGACTAGTCTGAACTACAGAAAGCATATCTACAATATTTCTTGTTTCTGTTAGCAGGTAGCATTGCAGTCTTATCTCAATGCATAGACATATGGTTTAAAAGTAACTTTAGGAACAGAATATGACAGCTAAAATTCTTGAAGGCAACAAGGATTAAATCCTCAGATATGAGAATATCCCTATTTATATCTTCCATTTGAAGCATTTTTATATTAACAACTTGGACATAAGCCCAGGTGTCAAGATATACAATTTACACAAACAAATAATTACTAAAGCTTTACACACTGATATGCAAGCGACAGGCACAAACTAATTTAAATTTTTTGGACTGGGTAGAAATTATGTTTCTGACAATAACAGTTGAACAGAAGATCACTGCCAAATAAATGTGCAGCCCGAGACATCTAATAGAAATGAAACATCGCAATTTTTTTAAAAAAAAGAGGTATTATTTCCATAAAATGCAGAACTGATGACCGAATACAGAAACCGAGCTAAGTGCCAAAATCAAAGTTCTGAGATAAACAGAAAAAACATTGTCATTTCCACAGTTGTTGATTTTTTCTTCCAAAAAAACGTAAAAATGTCAGGAGCACTTACAGTATAAGCACTCATAAAAGCTTAATGTTATGTATGGAATATTATTCTTGTAATTACCTCTTTTGTCTGAACCTCTTATGAAATGAGGTATGTGCCAACTCCTGTTCCCTTAAAACTGGGCTGTGCCCTAAAGTATCACAATAATGAAAAGCAAAATTTACAAGAGCAGAGTTAGCAAACAAAAGGTTATGGATAACATTTCGGTAAAGAAAGGAGATAATCTTCTTTTAAATGAATTTTATTCATAAAAACCCATTACTGGTACTCAGGTCTTAACAAGAGTTTAGTGCTTTTCAGTCGGTCAACATGAATGTACCCAAAAGAGATGGGTTATACCCTAATCCTGAAATAAATTACATGAGATTAATAAAACACTAGGATGACCAGTTTCGATCGTCAAGCGATCATCATCAGATCCATTACACTTAGGCTACAAAATCCATGTTTGAAATACAGGTGAAAATATTTACAATATGTACAATTATTTAGTTGCAGTATTGGTACTGCAACTGTCAGTGTATGCTAAATGCAGTATATATGTTAGGTGAAATGCTAAATGGTGATAGCTATCCGGAGATTGTACTTTAGAGAGATGATGATGATGATAATTGTTGTTTTAAGGGGCCTAACATCTAGGTTATCGGCCCCTACTTTAGAGAGATTATATGGTTGTAAACTATGGTTAAACTATGGTTAAACTATAAACTATCACCATTTAGCATTTCACCTAACATATATACTGTATTTAGCATAAACTGACAGTTGCAGTACCAATACTGCAACTAAATAATTAATTGTACATATTGTAAATATTTTCACCTGTATTTCAAACATGGATTTTGTAGCCTAAGTGTCATGGATCTGATGATGATCGCTTGACGATCGAAACTGGTCATCCTAGTGTTTTATTAATCTCATGTAATTTATTTCAGGATTAGGGTATAACCCATCTCTTTTGGGTACATTCGTGTTGACTGACTGAAAAGCACTAAACTCTTGTTTACTAAGGCAACACTGAAAATATGGCTTCAAACACCACAACTCAGGTCTTAATAATATTAGGCCCTAAGTAAAAATAGTGTTCTTGAAATCTTTGTTGTTGAAGGAATTAATAATTAATTTGAAAATAATGTAGTGTACAGTACTTTTCTTGAGGCTATAATAATGTTTATACAAATATTAAAAGTTTTAATAAGTAAACAGTGTTCTTTGAACCATGGCTACCGTGTTAGGTCAGTGCAAAAAGGTTTCCTTTCTTCCTTTAGGTATGAAATCATCTTTTTCTGATCTTCCTTCTTTTCAGGCTTCAATCTAGATGTCATTCCCAACCGTGGCAGTTCAAAGCTTTGTATAGTTTAATTCGTTACCCCTTTTTTAAACACTTTTGTTTTTGCCCAAAGTTCAAAATCATTGAAAGTTTCTTTTTGTGTATACGGTTCCTGGCTTTTTCTTGGTGACTTTGACCCAAACAACCTTAGAAATTTCTAAAGTTGTCGCAATAAGGCAACATTTAGCTGCTGCACTTAAGTCATAAAAATCTTCTTCATCCATCATAGTTGTTGGAAACGTTTTTTTTTTGTGCAAGCAGTACAGAGAAGTGGACAACATCCAAGGGAACCTCACATTTCTCAACTCTTTTTCTTTTGGGAAACACTTCCTCTCACCTTTTACGACACTTTTTAGGTACATCCATTATTAAAACACTACAACACACTTAAAACACTGAACTCGTGCCAAAAGGCAACACCCAATATAACCCCCAAGACGCCCAAGTAATTACAAAACCAATCACATGGCGCTTGGAACATAGCCCGGATTTTTATATACAGCAAGTGGCACTTAGACCCAGGCGAATTCTTGTGGCTAAAGTTTGAACTACTTGCAGACTGAATATCACATAGCCCGGTTTTTACCACACTGACATAGGCACATAGCCCATGTTTTAGCAATAAAATGAAATTAGATTGCTTTGGCACTTAGCTCAGTTTTTGTATTCAGTAAAAAACTTTATTCATAGGCTATTTGTAATGGTTTCAAATCTGAGCTTAGTTTTGTGTAGTCTACACCTCCAGATAGTATTAAAAACCGAATATTCTGTTCCAAAAAAAAAAAAAAAACCATTTTATTCCCTCGTCTTGAGCAAAGTCATCTCTGTTAGCTCATGGTATGATTTTTGGGTGTGGCAGATCTACACAATCTGTACCATTAACATAAGTTCAAAACCCCGGAAAAGATTGAAACTGAAAACAGAAATGAAGAAATTGTGTACTCCAGATCTTACTTCTAATATTTGCTGGCTGATCATTACGATCATAATCTTGGCTGCGTGCCCACAGGGTCTGGTTCGGCAGGCTCTTCAGAATATCCATGAACATGCACATATCATTGTATGACAGACGTACAGTCAGGTCCTTGGCATGGATCTGGGGAGAACAGAAAACATTACCACTTCTTAATTACGAGTTTCTACAAAATTAACAATTTGCATTTTAAAATATATGGAGCTCTAATTTCATGGATTGGAATGTTGCACTATTTTCATGTATGTATTTTGTGGAGCTTTGAAGGAGTTCATCAATGGTACAGATACTAAAGTACTGAAAATAATTCATTCTCAGTGGACAAGAAGAATATTCTGTAAAATGCAAGAAGTATTGAAAATTAATTGATTTCGAAAGTTTTCTATTTGTCCCAAGGTACACGACAGTCTTGTACCTTGAGATGATAGATATCATATTATAGGACAACTGTTCAAACTGCACACAGTCAAGGCATTCCACTTATCTAATACTAGCTTCCATTAGCCATCATTGATGGGACCAGAGAGTAAAGAAAGGCAATTTATGACGACAACTTCTTGGTCATCTCCCCAACACCGAAGAAAAGAAAGAAATGTCGTGGGACAGAAAAATGAAGGATAGCCTTACCCACTAAATTGCCAATTGTGGAGTAAATTACACTAACACTATGTTCCATTATGAATCAAGTATGCACCAACATTGGAAGCTATAGCAATGATCAATGTTAGCACTCTCTTTCTCGAGAAAAAAGCAGTGGTAATAAACATAAATAAACAGCAATAACATAAAATGGCTAAAACCATTACATTACCTATAATACTCTTTTATAGCAATTATTTAAAATCTAGACATTTTTCGATGACCCTGTAGAAGTTTAAGAAACCATTTCTTCATTGTTGTCTTAGTAATCTAGTAAAAGAATCGTTTATCAGTCGGTCATACATTAATGTGCCCAATTAAATTAGACAGAAATAACAAACATTTATCATAAATCTAATCTGGAAAAATAATTTGTTAATTTATGGCACTCCTTTAATTATTGTGGGTTCTTTTTAATATGCAAAAAAAAAGTTCTGTATGCAGAATTAGTTATTTGTTGTTCTAACATTGCACAATAATCTAATTATGAAAATATCTGACAATATAAATGCCTCAATAAAAAGGAAACTGCAACATGGGAGACATAGGAAAAGTGGATATATATACAAGGGTTGGGGCAAAAGTCATGGCAACTATTTTTTTCTTGTAGATATGTGAACGGATCACAAACGTATGTGTGTCGTGTTGAAGGTCTGCAAGCATAGTGTGTATGCAGAACAACAGATGGCTCTGTGATACCTGGCAGTAGCACAGCAAAGGCTGTTAAATCAGTCAGTTGGCGAGTGTCGCGCGAGATGGAAGTAACCCGTGTTGAGAAATGCGATGGAATGTCACAGTTAATTAGCGGAAGCCCTTGGGAATAATGCCCTACCATACCGTACAGTAGCACGGTGGGTAGGAAAGTTTCAGCAAGGACGTGTGTCAACCAGTGATGAGCAACGTTCTGGACGACCTTCCAGTTTGCGGACCGACGTGGCACGTGCCGTCATCGAGCAGCTCCTGGACGATGGACGCTACTGGAGTTAGGGAGGGCAAGTGGCATTGAGAAATGCACCGTCCACAGGATATTAAGTAATGAGCTGCAACTGCGCAAAATCGCATCGCTGATCTCGCATGCACTGACGGAAGTTCGAAGGTGGGTGCGCTATGCAATATGCTCCAACACTTTGCACGCTGGCAACAGGACGGCGATCAATTCTTGTCACGAATAATCGCCATCGATGAATTTTGGGCCAGGGCATACGAACCAGAACTGAAACGTCAGTCCGCGGAGTGGCGACATGCTGGATCACCAAGTAGGCAGAAGTTCAATCAGAATCCTTCGCCAGGCAAATTGATGGTGATCGTCGAGTATGACATCCGGGATGTCATTGTTTGCCACTTTGTTCCACATGGCTGAACAGTGACCGCACAGTACTACAGGGACTTCCTGGTGAGACAGGTATGACGTGGCGTTCGGGAGAAACGTCCGGATATTGTGGACAGTGTAATAATCCTGCACGACAATGCACAACCACATAAAGCAGAGTGTGTAGGGCAGGTACTGCAACGTTGAGGATGGGAATTGGAGCACCCACCGTACTCTCCCGACATTTCGCCCTGTGACTTTCATCTCATTCGGAAGATGAAGGAACCACTACCTGGTAGGCGGTTTGCAACACGAGAGGACATTGCTAATGCTGTGCGCCAATAGGTGACCCGATTCACACACGGTGCGGCAAATGCTGAGGCAGATGGTACTCAGCGCCTCATACATTGTCGGCAGCGTGTGGTGACAGTAGCAGGGGACTACTTTGAGGGTCTTTAGGTCCAGGTTTGTCATGTCAACTGTATGTGTACTGTGTTGTCATACTTTTGCACCGTGAAGTCCATATTGCCCAGTATACTACCGGAATAAATGAGTGTGTTACGATATTTCAGTGCAATTCATTGTTCACACATGTAATTAACACCTTGTCCTTTCGTCTATATATGTCATATTTTCCAACCGGACTGGTATCTTCAAGAAAAAAAATTGTTGCCCTGACTTTTGCCCCAACCTTCGTATATTTTATTTTCGTATATTCAAAGTCGCTGCTTTTTTACTGTTGTTATTAACCATTTGAATCTGGTCAGTATGCTCTATACATGGCTTATTAAAATTGAAGTGTGACATACTCACCTCAAGTACCCGATCTGCACCACAATTCATGGCATCTGCAATACCTCGGGAACTGTTAATACCCGGGCGTCGTAGCACCTCAATACTGAGAAGCACTGGATCCACGATAGAGAGTGCTGTCTCATCTTCCATGCCCAGGATGCAAGAAAACACCTCACAATTGTTAAGATCACAGGACAGAGGTTTGTCAACCATCTGAGGTCGGTAGAGGATCACCGAGTTGCTCTGTGAAATATCACACGATATCAGGAGATCATTAACCTGCTATTACGAGTTAAAATGTAATGGGTTTAATACTCTTTTTAACTGCTATGCTTTTAGAGAATTTTGCCCTGAAAGGTTTATTTAACATGGCCAAAAGCCAACAAATATTTCTAAAATGCTAATTTTGTTAAAATTTGCACTCTGGTTGATAGTTTATTTCTCTTATCAGCTGTTTAATGTTTTTTTTTGTTTTTTATTACACCCCCAAGTGGTCTTCCTTTCAGTATTTAATTCTAAGCAGAACAATGTACTGGATGCAAATTGTGAAATTGCATGGTTGTTTACCAAACAAGGTCCTACAGTCTAGTCATAACTAAACTAATCCGTTACCAGTCTCCCAAACTTTATTTTTTTTGTTACCCTTAGAACACAAGCCCGCCAACGAAGAGCTAGTGAATATATATAGGAAATGGAATGTCTAGAATTAACAAATACTGAAATGCAATCTAATTAATATAATTTCTATAATAATGCTATGAATATTACATTCCACTGACTGCTGTATCTTTAGAGATGTAGTGTGGTATTTAATAATTGCATTACTGTGACATCTCATACAAAAGAGCTAACTTTAAGACAAGATCACACTCATCGATTGTAGTTGCTGTTCTATGGCCACATTTGACTAGTGTAAGATTCCAAGCGAGGGAGAGGCAGGTAGGTAGGCGGGCAAGCAGGCATGCCGGGTTTCAAAGCAGCGGCCAGACTTGACTTCCAACTAGTCATTTCACATCCTGTAAATTGGCCATCCCACCGACTATATTTTCTTTGCAGAAATCCAGGACATGCCCCGCAGAAACAACAGTGAAACACAGGACATGATGTAGCAGATATGAAGTAAGCCTATAGATTATAATGAAGAGGGTAACCAGTAAAGAGGGGGGAAAAATTGCTAGGTGGGAAGGATGTGCAATGCACATTTCAATAAACCATGGCCTTAATCAGGCATAGAAATCCAAGTTTTTCATCTCAATATACCAGATATGACCTACATGGGCCTTTGCATAAGTTGCGGTGAGATGAAACTTGCTGAAGTAGTACTGAAAGATGCCTAGACCCATTAGTATACACCACAATTTAGCCGACAGTAGGTCACTGAATATTGAAAAGAATTTTGAACAATTGACCAATCACATTGCCAGAACATAATGTAATCAATACTCATCTCTCACCAATATCATGATGGCAAATTATGAGAAGTATTTAGAAAATTCAGATTGCCACCTCACGTGGGGTTTCAAAACAATGAACACTGAAGCAAGGAACTCATATAAACAGCAGCATGAGCACAGACATATCAGTTGGTGGCTGGATTTGAGTAAAGACAATGCATCAAAAGGGGTATCCCTCTACCAAATAAGCCATAATGCTCCAATTTTCATTCTGAGTAGAATAGAAAACAAAGAAGCTGTTTTTTGATGTGTAACATCTTTCCGCTTGGTTGCTGGATAGTTTTGTGGGAGTGATTTTGAAAATTGGGGACGGAAGTGAATCGGGCGGAAGTGGATCGGACAGAAGTGAAGATGCACTGCCAGAAAAATGGGATGGAAGTGAATCGGGCGGAAGTGGATCGAACGGAAGTGGATCGGACGGAAGTGAAGACGCACTGCCAGCTGGATTTTCTTTGCAGAAATCCAGGACATGTCCCGCAGAAACAACAGTGAAACACAGGACATGATGTAGCAGATATGAAGTAAGCCTATAGATTATAATGAAGAGGGTAACCAGTAAAGAGGGGGAAAAAATTGCTAGGTGGGAAGGATGTGTAATGCACATTTCAATAAACCATGGCCTTAATCAGGCATAGAAATCCAAGTTTTTCATCTCAATATACCAGATATGACCTACATGGGCCTTTGCATAAGTTGCGGTGAGATGAAACTTGCTGAAGTAGTACTGAAAGATGCCTAGACCCATTAGTATACACCACAATTTAGCCAACAGTAGGTCACTGAATATTGAAAAGAATTTTGAACAATTGACCAATCACATTGCCAGAACATAATGTAATCAATACTCATCTCTCACCAATATCATGATGGCAAATTATGAGAAGTATTTAGAAAATTCAGATTGCCACCTCACGTGGGGTTTCAAAACAATGAACACTGAAGCAAGGAACTCATATGAACAGCAGCATGAGCACAGACATATCAGTTGGTGGCTGGATTTGAGTAGAGACAATGCATCAAAAGGGGTATCCCTCTACCAAATAAGCCATAATGCTCCAATTTTCATTCTGAGTAGAATAGAAAACAAAGAAGCTGTTTTTTGATGTGCAACATCTTTCCGCTTGGTTGCTGGATAGTTTTGTGGGAGTGATTTTGAAAATTGGGGACGGAAGTGAATCAGGCGGAAGTGGATCGGACGGAAGTGAAGACGCACTGCCAGCTGGATGTACAATTGAAAATGTGTGTATTGGAAACAAGGCAGTGTGTGCTCTGTAGCGCGAGAATGTTATGGCAATACAGTAGGCAGTGCATTTAGCAGGCACTGGTTTGACGAGCACAGTGGCAAATGTTTCACCGACTTTCATTTGTCATTGAGCAGTTTATGAAGCTTCATGTTCAAGGTTGAATATCACATGGGGTAGGACAAAGACGACAAATGACATTTAAGTAAGCGGCATTATTGTCAAGCTGTGGGTAAGTAGTCAAATATTAAGTGCATAACAGAATGTTGTTATATGAATGGAATAAAAGCTGTATTTTCATCATATGTGAGACTAGGTCATTTCATGATAGTAGGAAGCCATGTTTTGATTGTTTACGACGAACTGTATGAGAGCCTTGAGAATAATGAATGTTATAGTTACTGAGGAATGTGCTCACAGTATTTGAGAGTACTGTCGACGTTGTGTGTCACTTTGTTATTATGAATTATTAATGTAAAAGGTGGAAGGAAGCTTGTAGTTTTGCGTGTCCGTTAATCTCACGATCATGATCCACGGTACCTCCCTTTTACGTGGAATGCGAACCACAGGACATGGCATTTCAATTTGAAAATCTCACATGTATTGACCGGGAATCAAACCCGGTCTACCTTGGTGAGAGACTAACAGCTTGACCGCTGTGCCATAAATGTGACAGTAGCATATCTCCAATTCAATCTATACATTCATCATAGTACCAGTATGAAAATGGAGTGTAAATTAACATTTTAAGAATGTCCAAGCTGTGTAGTATACGAGTAGGATAACATGTCAGATGTTACACATCATATGTGACTACTGTAAGGCTCGTATCTCTCTCTCTCTTTTTTTTTTTTCCAGTTTCGCCCAAGACACCCATGAATACCAACTTTGACAACTGACACCCAAAATTCAGTACATGCTAAAATACTAAAAAAAAAATGAATTGGACATCTTACTGATTGGCCAGTAGGCCAATAGTTATAAACAAAAGTTAAATTAAACTATTTTTCTTTAACCTATGAAAACCATCACAGAGTACAACTTTACCTTTAGTATGACTGCATTTGTGTCCCACAAGGAAGTATCCTGTACGAATACTATTTCTGAACTTGTGATGTTCAATTTCATTTCCAAAGCTGCCTTATTCACATCAAGCATTGGTGGACATTTCGTAACAATGCCTCCTGATGCCACCAATGTGCTGGCTTTAGGGAAGAGAGTAGGATGCTGAAGATGTGGCGGCGGTTGTTCTTCTTCCACTAGAAAACACAGCAGTATGCATGATGATGATGATGATGAATATTATTTCCATACCAGACTGTTACTAAACAGGTCTACTGTGTGGAATCGCACAGTCTGAAACGAACACTGGAAGAACAGTCAAATACTTTCAGAGGCAGAAATGCATTGAAGAATACTGCCAGCAAGTATACAAGTTGGTATTCAAGAACAAAGTAATGGTATACAGAGCCCATCCACCTGAGATTATGCTATTGGGGGCAATTAGTTACATATCCTGATCACCTCTGGATTTTATTCAGGGCATATCCAGAACAGGGTGGTAAAATATATACAGTTGACATCTTAATAATGAGTGTAATCACCCTGAGCAGCCCCACAAGCACCTAATCTGGCATGTAATCTATCATTCAAATTCTGAATGTCAGTTTATGGTATGTAAGCCTACATCTTGGCACGGCTAGTCATTGGTTGCCGTTAGGGTCAGACTGGAGGTCAGACACTTTCCCATCATCCCACACATGTTCGATGAGTCTGAGGTCATATATCTAGCAGGCCACGGTAGAAGATGTATACCTCTGTTGCCCTTGAGGCATAGCGACACTCATTATCCTGCTGAAAGATTGGTGGTGATTTTTGCTTTAAGGGGTGGAACGTCGAGAAGATGGAAGACGGTTTCTCACAAAGTGTTCAGGTATGATTGGAGGACGGGACAGATTTCCTCTGAAGGAATACTATAGGAGATTAGAATATGTAGCTTAATGCCCCCAATAGCATAATCCCAAATGGGTCTTGAATGGATTTTCTCACCCACCTACAAGTCTAAGAACACTAAGTTTGGCAACCACTTACTCCACAACAGAAACAACTCATCACTGAACAATAACACACAGTCTTCGTCATTTCAATACACACTCAACTACTTTCAACAATTGATTGATTTATTTATTTTTCACGCAGGCACATGGGCAATCATGGTGCTTCTGAATGCACTAGTGGGGCATGTCTGTTATGCCAACGCTATTTACCATCATCTATAAAACCGATGGGCAGCCTATACAGAATGACTCACATGAGTTGAAATTCAGCCAGCCTCTTGCAGTCCCACTACATATCCACATTCCAAGTTACTGAATTCCATAATAGGCATTTTACTGTCATATGTTACACAATGGAATCTCACACCTGACTAATACACTCCTCGTATTGTCCAACAACAAAGGGCTTGATCTCGTGGCTACAGTTGTGAGAACTTCAAACTATGATTAGCATGGCAAGTTTGGGTAGGACATTGTATGGGCTTTCCTCAGTGAATTTCCACTAGTGTATGTTATCTGAAGGATGGCAAAAAAGTTGTAGAAAAAGAGAAAGTTCATTTAGTTCATTAAATGAATTCATTCATTCCAAATTCATTAAATCAGATGAATGAAGTCTTTTTTTCTTCAGACCTTAGAAAAGCATATAAATTAAGTTCTTCCCTACAACTTACAATATAAACAATGATCAAAATCCTCAGCTGGATAAGGAAATAATAGAATCAAGATGTAGCAAAGCTAATGCAATTAATTTCCAGTTACGATCCAAATTTGTTAGTTCCTTGATCAATCTCTCGTTTTATTATACAGTATTCAGATCAACATTGCTGCATAAGAGTGAAGACCAGATGGATTCAGGATATTTGATGTTCCATTTTCACAGCTGCAAGAAAAATGATAATTTTAAGAGCTAATAATATTGGAAGTATAAGCGTACTAACCATCATCTGGCCCATATCCTTGCTCCATGATGAAGTTCTGAACAGCTTCCCACCAGTCCAGAATGACCATGAGACGCATATCCTTCAGTAAAATTGTGAACTTGGAGTAACCGTGGTACCGTCTACAACACAGATTAGGAATCAATACACCTACATGATTTATGTTGCCTTACAATTTGTGAACAATTTATTACTGACCAGAAGAAGAAGACTAAGAAGAATACAATTAAAAAGATAAAAAATGGTAAAGACAGAAAAGAAATCTGTTTAACCCTCAAAGAATGAGAGTCTTGGAAGGAAGTAGGGTGTTTAAGGGCAGAAATTAAAGGAAAGGTTCTGCTCAAACCTCACTGGAAAAAGAGGAGGACAGACCAAGCTCAGGAATACATCAGTCACTAATTCCAAGCTCACCAGCTGTGAACTCCTGAAGGTGTAAATCACTTAAGAGTTGTTGTGGTTGATTCATTTGAGGGTCTTGGACGTTGTGGACACGTAGCCCTGTGTACTTGAGTGTGTGTATAGAATTCATCTGGTACCTGAGTTATTGTGATGATTATAGAAGTTGAGTGGAAGAGGCATGAGTTAATGCATGTCTCTCAACTCATGCCCATTGGGGTCCCCGAGCTATGGCACTATGATACCCAACAGGGCACTCATAGCCGAGTACCTCTGAGCCAGCCAGCAGGCAGTTAAGCAGAAGAGACATGGGTTAAAGCAGAAGCATTAACTTATTCATTCAAAAAGATTGGAAATATGCACCAAGTACAGAGTAAATTATATTAGAACATGCTCTTTGAACACAGGTAACACATTTGTACAAGAGACCATTTACCTGTGATGGATCTCAGCCTGCACCTCTTTCTTCTGTGAAGCCATATTAATTGGTTGCAAAATATTGGTGAAAACATTTGAGCGCCTGTTAGCTGGTTCTGCTGTAATAAACAAAAAGAACATTAACCTCCAAACACACGCACTGGGATGAAATAAACCCCATTATTTTCTTCACCAAATCAGTTTGTTTTTTTTCAGCTCTCTCTCTCCTTCTACATACTGTACCTCTCCTGATTTAGCCCCACAACACGCATACTCAAGGTCAACCAGTTTGTGTGACAGCCTAGGAGAATTCGGTAAGTCTTAAATCTTTGATTTGAGTAGATTCCACCCCGTGTACATGTTTGTGCAAGATTATCTTTCTATGTTAATTTTTGTTAGCAACTGATTTCTAATGGTTTATTTGAACAATTTTATTATCTTGGGACACAAATCTATTTTTGTGTGTGAAATGTTTACTTTTATTCAGTATAACACATCTGGTGGGTCTTTGCCGCTCTCTGTTTATATCTGTCTATGGGTGAATCAGGGCTAGTGTGGAGCAAGAGGGAAGGTATGTACACTCTGCATTAAACATTACTGTAGCTAAATTGCATGCTGCTCTCCTGCTAGTAACAAAATAAAATTAAAAGATAAAAAATAAAATGTAAATGGACATAGAAATACAAATATAATATGATATAATGCATCCATTTTGGCTTCCTCACACACCAGGGCAGTATTACATACAGTTCTGACACTTCTACTTCTTCAGGTATTATGATGTTGAAATAATAAATAGGGGAACATTTATCTGAGAAGTGTGTTAATAAGTGTATAAATAATTCATGGCATTTTTTCAGGTATTAGGATGTTTAAATAATAAACAGGGAGAACATTTATCTCAGAAGTGTGTTAATAAGTGTATATACTGGGATGATTCATGTATTTTTTTTTTCAGGTATTAGGATGTTTAAATGATAAATAGGGGAAACATTTATTTGAGAAGTGTTTTAATAAGTGTATAAATAATTCATGTACCAATAATATTTTTCAAGTATTAGGGTGTTAAAACATTTTTTTTTATTACCTGCAGAATCTAATTGGGCACAATTCTTATTGACTGACTGAAAAGCATTTCTGTTAATAGATTACTTAGGCAACACTGAAAATGGCTTCCAGCTCTTCAATACAGGTAATAATGACCTTGATTAGGATTATATAGAACAAAAAATTACTCAAAATCTATTGTTTTAAGTTTGTCATTGTTTGAGTCTTCAGTTCTTAAGACTGGTTCGTGGAGTCCTCCATATTGTCTCCCCATCCTGAAGTAATGGTTTTATCTGTATATAGCTACTGCACCCAACATTCAGGGCAATCTATTTAATATATTCTAACTTCTAACTCCTAAGAGAAACAGAAAAAATAAGGAGCCTCTCTGTATCCATTGCCAGTGATAAATACGTCCTTTCCAATAACTAGTGAAACTGACCGATTCTTATGATCAACTAATATAGTTGTTTTGGGTTATATTTATTTGTTTTAAGTTTCAAGGTCACAGGCCCAAGTATGCACAAGACGACACATGACATGGCAACACATTAATAACCACTGAAGTCTCCACAATTTTTAATGCAAGCATGCATGAATTATGTCTTAAAGGTGCCATATGTAATTTTGCGGGATAGAGTCCACGCCTGCTGCACTTGGTCAGTCGAATCGACAACTGTTAATACCACAGTGAGAGCCCTCCCTATACAACGGGGCTATCTTTATCTTTGTTTATCATCACTTTAATTTCAACAGAATTTTCACAAATATACGGTAATATGTCGGTTAATAAAATGGCAACAATGCATTAAAGCTAATAAAAGCCTCTCATAAATATTGTATCATTTCACAAGCTCCCTTTTCTCATTTATCAAAATATGTTTGGCAGGAAAAAGAGAATCAGACATTAAGAATCTACATGTTTATCTAACTGATTGAGACTTTCTTGGGCCAGAATACTAGTCATATCGGGTTTTTACTGTGCTGAAATTTGAAAACTAAATGAAAACATTCTACACATTTCACAAGGATCCTTGCCTGCTTTATCAACACCATAATTATATGTGATCTAATATTGTGTGGGTCCATTGAGGTTTAAAAATGTTTTAAAATGCATAACATCTAGAATATTTACATTTAGTTCACACATTTTAATGATCCTTACATGCACATTTCAATGCTAATTCTGATAGAGTGGATTATAAAGCTGATGATAACAAAATATCAACAACATAATGAGTCTCGGAAGTCAATATGAGCTGATGTTAGATGGCATCACTCACATGTGACAATTTTAAACTCGCAACATTAAATAATAGAAGATACGTGGGCAAAGCAAGATGGTTTAAGATTACAAATGGGCCAAGATAAGGATCGAGTCTGTCTCCTCTGCTGTTCATAATAGTAATGGATGATTGAGGTCATGAGAACAGCAATAGCTGCCTGCATATGCAGGGACAAACTGAACATGTTATTTGCTCATATGGTTTTGAGGGCAAGATGACAAGGAGGTCCAAGAACAGTTGAATGTAGTGAATGATAAGATTAGACTAAGAAATGAATGTAGAAAATGCAAGACACTGTTGATGGCGTGTGGAGAGAAAAATGGCATATTGAGCTTGGAGGCAATGATCTGCAATTGGTGGAGAACTTCAAATACGGTACTTGAGAAGTGAAATAATGCAGAACGCAAGATAAGGAGGTGCTAATGAAAGAAAAACAGATCAAGCATAAGATGTATTAAGGGGTACATGACCTCTATGTTCCACCCCTTATAACAACAATCACCACCACCACAAGATTAATTACATTTCCATAACTACAAACAGAGCAGAAATATGATTATTAAAGCAAAAGAGATAAGAGTAGGATACAGACAGCAGAAATCACATTTTTGAGAAGTATGGTATGATACAGAAGAGAGGGGAGAGGTAGAGTGAGAAGTGAGGAAGTTCAAGTGGAAAAGTTATCCAAAGAAATAAAACAAATAGCAGGCTTTGATGGTTTGGACACATCAAAGAAATGAATGAGAAGAGATTGCCAGAGAAGGTGATGGAGATATACCGGTATATAAAAGGAAAGAGAGACAGAGGATGACCAAGACAGGTGTATATACAATAGAACCAGATTGGGACGCAGTTCAGGATGAGGAGCGCTGGAAAGACAAAATAAAGTGGGGAGGAACCATATTTTGGCTACCTCTACCCTACTGTAGTTGGATAATGAGAAATTATGATTATGATGATAATGATGATGATTACTATTAAAATGGCTTGGAATCATATATAGATTTAGAACATTAAAATTAATTAATGCCTGTTTCAGTCACTTCTAAAACGTCGGCGGCGGCTGTAACTCGATTCCGAGTACACATACTTCTTCCTGCATAGAGCTTTTCAGACTAGCTTGTGGATGTGTTTCTGATGACTAAAAAGGCCAATCCTGGCATGAGACATGCGCCCACATAAATTGCACTGAATGTTTGGGGGAGGGCGGGGTTGTAATTGATGAAGCTTCCTTGCTTGACATTTGGCCTCTCCATGTCTGCGACGTTCTTCTTCAAATAAGTTGACAGCGTTTGATGTAGTGTTCCGCCACAGTAAACGGTTCGCAGCAGATGTTTCCCATGAGTGGATAGGTATACCAGTAGTCTTCATGATGTGTTTTAGCAGGTCTATAAAACGCTTCAGAAGGGCTCCATGAGGTCTAGTACCGGAGCAAAGTTCACCATAAAGGAATTGACGTGGAAGCCTGGTATCACTCATGCGGTGAACATGGCCTAACCATCTCAGTTGATGAGCGATGATGGTTGCCTCAATGCTATTGAGATGCGCTTTCTTGAGAACTGCAGTGTTGGTAACGTAGTCCTCCCACTTAATGTTCAAGATGTATCTCATCTTTTGTTGGTGAAAGAGCTCAAGTTTCCTGATATAACGGCGAGAGTGTGTCCAAGTTTCACAGCCATACAGTAGCGTTGAGATGACGACAGCTTTGTACACCATGAATTTGGTATGCATCTTTAGGTCTTTATTCATGAAGACTCTGTGCATTAAGCGGCCAAATGCTGCATAGGCAGCCCCAATTCTTTTGCCAACATCCTGTTTGCATGTGCACCGTTTAGACAAGATGCTACCAAGATATGAAAAGTGATCAACCTGCTCCAGTGTTGAGTCTAAGATGGATATATTGAACTCTGGAAGAGGTAATCCTGGGGCAGGTTGTGCAAGTACCTTAGTTTTCTTTGCATTGATGGTAAGACCAAAGTGATCACAAGCAGTGCTAAAGCGATTGACCGATTGTTGAAGCTCTGCAGGTGTCGGAGCAGCAAATGCGGTGTCATCGGGATACTGCAGGTCTGTCACCCGAGTAACTTGGGTATGTCTCTGTGAACGAAGTCTTGCCAGATTGAAAAGGCCTCCATCGAAGCGAAACTTAATCTCTATGCCTGGGTTGTTGGAAGATGATTCATACATCACGGCAGCCATATACAATGCAAAGAGTGTTGGAGCAAGCACACAGCCTTGTTTCAAACGGTGAGTGATTGGAAACGGATCGGATACAGAGTTACTGTGAAGAACCTTCCCAGACATTCCATCATGACGAGCTTGAACTAATTCCACATAGCGATCTGGACATCCAAAGTGCGCTAATACTTTCCACATAGCAGATCTTGGTACTGAATCAAAGGCTTTTTCCAGGTCATAGAAAACTAAATACACAGGTTCCTGTTGCTCTCTGCACTTTTCCTAGAGTTGTCTGGCACAGAATATCATGTCTGTTGTGCTCCTGGAGGTTCGGAAACCCCATTGAAACTCGGGCAAAATCCTCTCTGAGATACTTTGGAGCCGGCTTAGTAGAATTCTTGCGAGAACTTTTCCTGCAATGGATAATAGCGATATACCATGGTAGTTCCCACACACACTACGATCGCCTTTCTTGAAGATAGTGATCATGGCAGCATTCTTCAAGTCGCCGGATACTTCTCGAGTTTCCCAAATTAAGAGGATAAGTGTAAAAAGTCGAGTCTTCAAAGCCATACCTCCACTTTGTAACAACTCCAGAGCAATGTTATCAGGACCAGGAGCCTTTCTTGGCTTTAGTTGATTGAGCGCTTTGGTGAAATCTTGGAATGTCAGCGGAACTGGCATCCATGGTTGTTGGGTCTGCTGAGGGACGTTGCGAAGAAAGTCCTCGGCAACATTGGAGGCACGATTTAGAAGTGCAGAGAAATGTTCCTTCCAACGCTCCAAAATTTGTCCTTGATCAGTTAAAATGGCGGAATTGTCAGCAGTTTTCGATGTACCTGATGAAGATTGGATTGGGCCATATACCTCCTTTATGCCTGCATGGAAGTTTTGCAGGTCACATAATAACGTAATAAGCAGCAAACAGGCATTTCGTTGTCACCATGTACCTATGTGCAAGTGTTATTTGCTAATCTGTGTTATTACGAAAATAATGAGTGTGATTGTAATTTTTAGGGTCTAGGATTGAGGTAGGTGCCCTGATACTTGAAATAAAGAACCATCCCCCAGCATTTGCTAGGAGTGAGTATGGAGAAACCAGATATAGGACAGCCAATATCAGCACTGGATTTGAACCTAGGATCTCAGAACTACCCCAATGCATCCATGGTGCATGACTTAACAGACAATTCTTTTCATTCATAGGTTCTGTGAAAGGAGTATCGTTGGGAGGTCCGATAGCTTCCCTTGTTGGTAAATTTGATTTTCTGGTATTTATTTGATCTGTTCGAACTCATCAACCTAATTCAGTATTTGTGTATTTGCAAAGAAAGCAAAGCTATTGATACCAACCTTGGAACCGTGTGTCAGTTATGAGGAATTCTTGCGATATTAAATCCACATCACGTGATCCATCACTGAAAGTCTCCACCATAAGTCGTGATTTAATGAAATTGATTCCAGCAAGAGATGACTCTGTGGAGGTATCTGAGCCATGCTGGAATTGTAACTTCACCATCACATTCACTAAGTTTAAATTGATAGATGTCACAGACCACACAGGCCCAGATGAATCTTCCTGTCAATAAAACAAAATAGTACTTTGAAGGACTGCAATAATAAAGTAAACACTCATAAAATTAGTAAAATCATTTATACACTGCTTGGCCAAATATCATTATACTGCGAGACTTGGCATACCTGGTTCTCTTCACTGTTACCACCCGCAGATGACAGGGAATAATACTCCTGCTCCAAGTCTTCTATACTTTCGCCAAGATTATAGGTGAGAAGACCACGTATAAGTTTGTACTGAGCTAGATCTAGAGCAATATGGAGAGCTGATAATGTACCATTAACGGTCATATCTGGCACTGAAATATAAAATGAAAATATAGGATGTTAGTACTCCAAAGGAACACAAATGTTATGAGTGTACAGAAGCAACTGTACAGCATCCTCTAAGGGAAATATGCAAGATACGGTAATTAAGAGTACATTGTATTATGTGGTCTCGGTGTCGTCGTCATGGCGGTCTCCTACACCTAGGTACCTTCAACAGTGAAAACACACTAATTGTGTTGGATTACACTTGCAACTCATACATACTTCTCCGGGGACGGATGTAACCGTGAGAAAACAAAGGGAATTAGAAATCATCTCCAGTTAGCACATCATGAGGCTTAATAGTAGCGTAAGTGGGAAAAAAATTGTTTTCAAACAAAGAGTTAGAAATCATTATACAGTAGTACAAAATGAATTAGTAACATACAATTATATTGAATTTAATGATACAGATGTTGATGATGATGATGATGATGTCAGGAACACATGCGTATGTGTTGTGTATTTGAGGCTTTAGTCCTTAGACAGGTTTGAAGCAGCCTCAAAGCCCACCCCCGTCATGAACTAATTGTTTCATCGCTATATAGCTGCCACACCCCACACCCTACATCCAATATAATAGTGTTAATAATGTATCCATGTAACAAATATTATTGGGGTTTCAAAATATCTCACAGCATCTTAAGACTATCACTTACAAACTTAGTGCAAGTTTTATGGTACAACTAAGCATATTAACCTTTCCCGAGCGGAATACGGATATATCCGGAGCGTACTTTTCAGCCGAGAGCGGAAAACGGATATATCCGGAAAATTCCTACATTTAAATCTGGCGCCGTTTTCAGCCAAAATAGTTATTGCTAAACCCAGGAGATGGCACCACTGTGCAGACGCATGTTTGATAGTCAATTACGTCACCCCTAGAGAGTCTTTGACTTCACAAATACCCGCAGACAGGTGTTGCTTCAGATGAACGCACATGGAACGCACGTGTCGTATTACGTAGTTGGTAAAGTGAGTGTACTTTTATAGTGTTTATTTGGTGTTGTGAGCATAATTTCACGGAAATGGCTATGGAATGATGAAGATATAGTGTCTGCTTTGGATTTGAGTGATGGTTTGAAGTGTTTCCACACTGAATTATTAATAAAATAATTATTAATTAATTAATAACTATAATTAATTAACTTTACAACCATCAGATGCTACTCAAACTTGAATTATCAACAGGTATACGAAATATATGTGAGTTCTAATTAAATTTAGTGCATGAAAAATACAATCTACCTGTTCTGAATTTTTTTTTAAATAATCCGCTCAGAGCCATAAAAACGTCCGCTCGGGAAGGGTTAAGGTAATAAAAAGTAATTTGTTTGTTGTTTAGAAACTATGGACAGGCATTAGAAGAATTATAAACAAAAAGAAACAAAATGAACAGAACACACAACTAGTAAATGGTGTGTACATAGCTGAGGAGCTATCTGGTCATGAAACTTACACCAATGCACGTAGCACTACAGTTGTTTTGTCAAATATCCTCACATTCATCCTGAGCAACATCATCTGCACCATCCACTTAATTAGAACAGTAGCAGTTTTTTAAATTCAGTGATATTTGCTAGAAATTCTACCACAGACATTTCTCTATCATGCTTATAATGGATATCTTTAGTTTGCCAGCTGAGTTAAGAGCACAGTTGCCTTTTGGAAGCCAATCTGAGTTGAATCGATGAAGAGAGTCTTGAAATGGTTTAACATTAACTCCATATGGTACTTGAATTTGTGACGTCATTTCATTGGTCCGAGTTCTTTTACTTGTTCCTAGACCTTTTTAGCCAGGAATTTAGAACAGGAATTCGATATAAGGGAAAACATGTTCTTTAGTTCCGCCCAGTCTTGACCCATTCAGTTGTATGTCAATCAACCTTTAGCTTGACAATCCACAGTGTAATATGGTACCAGTATAAATATGCAGAGACAATAACAGGACTTCAGTTTGGCAGAGCTGGGGCAAGTTTGTTTGTTTGTTTGTTAGTTAGTTATTGTTTAAAGGAGGTGGAACAGCTAGGTCATCTGCCCCTATGGGGCAAGTTTAATAATAATAATATTAATAATAATGTTATTGGTTTTACGTCCCTTTTAACTACTGTGGCGTTTAGAGACGCCAGGGTGCCGGAATTTTGCCCCGAAGGGGATCTTTAACGTGCCAGTAAATCTACTGACACGGCTCCCTCACATTTGCCCACCCTCAAATGGGGAAAGTTTAGTGCTGCTATCTACGGTAGGTGTGTTTACTGGTATAAGTTTTTACAAAGCATAGGGAGACGATTGTGTATTATTTTACATAAGATTCTAGTGCTCCTTTTCATTTCAGTAGGACAGCGGTTCCCAACCTTGGGTACGCGTACCCCTTGGTGTTCGCAACGAACCGGTCAAGGGTACACCAGAAATAAACGGTCAGTCGTAATGTACCGGCGCCCAGTGTCATCTTATTCACGCACGTCAGGGTCAATGCTCACCCTCAACAACCCACCCTCACTTACACCGCTAGACTGCTATTATCTTCATTTGTCTATTTTTGCTAAATTAATCGCTCGGTGTCAGCTGCACTTCGCTGCGTACAATACAACGGTGTTGGCGAGTTACTTTGAGTGTTAGTTTTGAGCGAGTTTCACACAACTAGAGTGCAATAATTATTGATAAGTGGTGGAAAACTAGAACAGAGAAAAACAAACGTCCTGAAGCATGTCAAGTACATAACAGACTTAGTTCATCCCAGGACATAGCAGTTGGGCCTACACTCGTGAGTAGTAGTGTTAGTAAACCTTAGAAATCAAGTATTAAAATATGACTATTCGTTTACTGGGGTGGAAGAAAATCCAAATCCACTGTGTGTTGTATGTGGAGAGGTTTTAATCCTTTTGCTTTCAAGGAAATGATCCATCGGTACCCAGGGGTCCTGTGAAAACTGAAACGGTAGCAATCCGTCGTTACCCATCTTTATTATTAATAGTTCATTATTTACGCGCCAGACAGCAGAATTTTTGTACGGAATAAGAAGAGTATAGTTTCATCTCACGTTATACTCCGCAGGAACTGCCGGCTATCCGTATTTATCGATATTCATAGTGTCTGAAACATGTGTTCACTGGAGTTCCGTGTCTTGTTTACATCGTGATTGGCGGCAAACTTGCGTTCATTTCTCTCTGTTATCGTTCGTGATTATGTAGTGAAATTAAGCTGTATCGTAGGCAATATATTTAGTTTACTGGTTAGTTCATTATTTAAATAGTTTTCTTAGGTAATTAGGTGCTTAGTGATAGTGAAGTGATAGATATAGTTCACTTAGGTTAGGCCTAGTTATTTATCGTGTGCGACATGGCGAAGTGAGTTCAATTAGCTGACGATATCACTGAATATCTTGACAATTATTCAAGTGATGATGATGTTTCTCTGTCCAAATCGGAAAGTGTAGATGATGATATTAATCCAGCACTTCCAGACAGTGATAGTGTGGATAGCGATGAGTGTTTTATACAAAAATGACTTGACATTTTTCGGTGTTACATAACGTTAAGAATTTTAATCTTCCTTGGATCTAATGCACATAGAATCTTGATATTTACCATCCTATTAAACAATAATCTAGCCTTCCTGCTGACATGAATAACAAACTTGGGCTGTGAATGCTATTTCCTAGAATTACTTCCAAACTTTCAAAAGCTGAAACTTGTATGTTTCCATATATTATTATTATTATTATTATTTTTTTATTTTTTTTATTTTTTTTTTACATTAAACCCTTTTGGTTTAGAGATATGACTTACTTGCAGTGATAATAAGTAATGTATACTCTATAGGTTTACCAACTTTCATGTTGATATCTTAATTGGTGTACCTTCCATGTAATTTTAAAAGAAGTGTATGCATAGGGTGGTAAATATGGCTGACAGTTTTCACACATCCATCAGCTGAGAGCTTGAAAGTGAAAGGGTTAAGTAACGGTAGCATGAAACCTTCCTTACTTTTGCACCATTTAGAAACTAAACATTCCCAGTACCAAAAAAAAAATAGTTATTTTGAACGAATTTCAAAAACTTATGGGAAAGATGCAAGTGTTTCGTCTTATTTAGTATCAGCTAACAAAGACAATGAAAATGAAAATGCTGTAGAAGCCTCTTACAGAATTAGGTACCACATTGCTAAGCGAGGTAAAAACCACACCATTGGTGAGGATTTGATAGCAGTGTATGTTCGGTCAAGACTATGTTCGCAAAGTTACTACTGTCCCGTTGTCAAACAATACAGTTTAACGACAAATTCAAGACATCTCAGACCATATTGAAAAAATGGTAATTCAAAAAATAAAAGATATTCCAAATTTTTGTATTCAAGTTGACAAAAGCACAGACATTGCTGCCCTAGCGATCTTACATGTTACTGCAAGGTACGTTAATGCCGACAAGGAGTTCGAAGAAAATCTGTTCTTGTGTTATGCATTGACTGAGTGAACAAAAGGGGAAGAGATTTTCAACGGGATTTATAGCTACTTCTGTCAAAAGGAAATAGATTTGTTGAAATGGTGTGGCATATGCACTGATGGAGGAAAATCCATGTCCGGCTGCTATGTTGGGCTTCGTGGACGTATAAAAGAAGTGGCTCCCAATGTAGCATGGAGTCATTGTTGCATCCATACAGAGCCTCGCATCCAAAAAGCTACTGACCTCTTTAAATGAAGTTCTTAATGAAGCAGTAAAAATAGTAAACTTTGTTAACGCAACAAACTCCAGACTGTTAAAAGTACTTTGTGAGGAGATGGGTGGTATTCACTCCACGCTGCTTTTGCACACTGAAGTCAGGTGGTAGTCTCGCGGAAAGGTCCTCACATGACTATTTGAGCTCAGACATGAACTACAAGTGTTTTTTGAAGAACATTCTTTTCACCTGACTTCTAAGTTCCTTGACAGTGACTGGCTTCAAAAGCTTGCTTACTTGGCAGACATTTGTTCACAGATAAATAAACTAAACTTAAGGCTACAGAACAGCTCAATTACAGTATTTCAAGTTTCCAACAAAATTGAGTCTATGTTGAAAAAAATTGACTTTTGGAAAACCTGCATTGAAAACAACTAGACTGAAGTTTTTGTAACATTGCACAGTTTCTTGAATGACAATAACCTGAGCTTATTTGCCGAGGTTAAACATAACGCAGTGCTAAACTTGAAAAACCTCAAGGACTCTTTCAGGAAGTATTTTCCTAAATGTGAAGATGGAGAAAACTGGATTGCAGATCCTTTTAGTGAAAACAACTTTGAGACAGCCACACTATCCATTCAGGAAAAGGAAAAACTCATTGAACTTTCAACAGACTCTTCCTTGAAAGCATTTCAAGACAAAAAGCCTTGGAAATTTCTGGGCAAGCATTAGTGAAGAAAAAACAAAAGTTATAAACAGTTTTAAGATATTTTTTATTATGAATATTTTTTATTAAGTTATGTTCAAATTGCCCATAAAACATTAAACATTTTAACAGTTTACTTTTTAGGGGGGTACTATTTCCGATAAATATGTATACAGGAGTACGGGAGGAAAAAAAGGTTGGGAACCACTGCAGTAGGACATTTTAAATTATTGGATACCACAGATTTGCACAGGTTTGCAATTTTATCCACCATATCACACACAATTTAGGTCAGAGGGATGCCAAATGTACAGGATTTTATTGGATATTGGCAAAGAGACCTTACTTGAAAATAACCTTTACATCCTGAGAAAATGTGCAATTTCTGTGCAATTCGTATTGTATGACTGAATACTGTACCTAATTGTGTATGCTGAAGTGAATTACATCTGTTAAATATTTGTCATTTGTCAGGAAAAAAACGTATAAATGGAGAGTTCCAATTGAAACTGAGCAAACTGTAACCACAAAAAGAATAATTAATTCAAATTACTTACCATGGTGAGTACGGTATGTCTCCAAATTCCTATCAACTTGAAGACGGAGATGACACTTCTCACGAAGCAATTGAGGCCCATGTTTGCAGACAGAGAACGATCCAACTTGAAGAACACCCTTCTGTTGCTGATCAGATACAGCAACACGTTGTCCACCATACAGATCCATGTTCATTAGATCCAATTGCATAACATCGAGTAAGCAGGGAGCTGGAATCATTGTATTTCCATTACTGTATAACCATCCAAACAATACAATTTCATAATTAAGTACAAGTTTTTCGGGCTTGTAGGCCGTGGTCCAGACAGGATATCTCCCGACGTTTCACCGGAAACTGCGTCCGGCATTATCAAGGATTCCGCTCCTTTCCTTGGTCAGCAGTCTGCAGTTTCCGGTGAAACGTCAGGAGATATCCTGTCTGGACCACGGCCTACAAGCCCGAAAAACTTGTACTTAATTATGAACGCCGGCCGTGAAAGCCTAAGCTGTAATACAATTTCAAACTTAATTTAAAAAAAAAAGTGAGAAGTTGTGTCATTTAGGGGAATGTAACAACAAGATCAGCATAATGTGTGTATAGAATCTGTCTGGAAAGCTTTGTAACAGTAGCGACTGTACAAGCATGAGGTAGGCTACTGTGACAGTATGAACTAGACCATAGACTTGCATATTGTTTTTGTTTGGTAAACACTGCGGGACTTTGAAGTATGGATGATGCAAGAACAGTGTGGAGCCTTAGCCAGCTGGTTGCTACGGGGGAGGTATCTACGAGAGGCAGGAGCAGCACTATGTACGGAACAGTTTGAATATAACCAATGATGGTAGATCTAAGAAAGGTTCTGGAAGTTCTATGTTTGTGCTGTTTCCATAATGACCAAAATATTATGCTATTAGAAATTCAGTGGAATTATTTAAGAACACCTAGCAAAGAAATTTATGGAAGTTATAAGCATATTTGTCCAAGCCAATAAGAGACCAGATGATGTAATTTGACCATACAAAAACGTGAGAAACCGCATGCAAGATGTGAATGGGTTGTATGGCAGTGGGCTGTATAGCCTAATAATTTTACTGGGGAGCACACAAACCAGGAAATTATCTTCGAAGTTAAGAAATAATATTACGACGAGTTACAATTGTTAAACCGGCTAGGAAAACCACGATTAACAAAGGGAGGGGACCAAACGCATTGACCATGCATCACCTCACAATCTGTAGGCCAAGTCGCTGGGCAGCGGTCGCTTGGTAGGCCAATGCTCTTCATGGGCTGTGGTGCCATGGGATTTATAAATATTTATATTTTCTTATGAGTGTTAAGTCTTTAAAGACAATGGCTCGTAAAGCTGAAACTTTAGTGAAGTTGTTGAATTTATTAGTAACCAGGAAATATTCGACAGTGATGAGCACATGTTATTTTCTAAGGAAATGTAAATACGTTAGTGGAATTGTTCATTAAACTGTGAAATATCATGAATGATGAAGTACACAGGCTTTAAATATGACAGTGGCAAACTCAGACACAGCCAAATTAATATTTCAGAAAGCAATGGCGAGTTAAATGGACAAGTGACGCATCCTCAAAAAATTTAACTCAAGTTCATTGAGGGAAAGTGAATGTGAATTTAATCCCAACATTTCAACTGAACAGAGCATTACACAGATGTGATGGTACTGTGTAATATGACAATGGATGAGTATATTTTGACTGGATTTGCCAGCAACACCATGACAACACAAAATGAAAGGTGACAATTTCAACATCAAGCGTAGCCGTTAAGTCACTTGAACAATCCATCAAACAGCAGAATGAAGACCTACATGACAAAAGTAGTTTGTCATAGTGACATCATGAATACTTATTTAAATCAGCCTCAATTATAATTGTTTTTTTTTTTTATGAGTTACTTGGGAGTTGGGAAATAACAAAATTGAAGTACAGTATTTTGTTTATGCAGTTGAGTGCAATTAACTACAGTAGAGTTCCGCTGTTCCGAACCCAGCTATTCCAAACAGAGTTTTAAAAGATACCGATTGTTCTTTTTTTTTTACTTTCTTTTTCCGTGTTAAAACGTACATGTATTGTTATACTGTACAAGGAAGTTAAATAAATGCTATTAGAGAATACAGTTCAACAAATTTGCAATAAGCGCACACAGTTCATTGAACTTTGCAAGAGTAAACACTGGCCCAATAGATAGGACTAGACAGAGCGCAGTGCAGTGCAGTGAGTCGTGTGTATGGAATGCAGGATGAGAGGGATGGATAGGGTGAGGGGTGGGGTGACGAGTCTATTTTTACAACACAGTCGATCGTTTGAGCTATGAGTATTCGAAGGTCACTGTCCTTCTCTTCCGACTTACACTGAACCTGCTCACGGGCTGATCAATACTGTGTAGAACTGACACTGGCAGATGTCTCCACACTTAATTTATGCCTTAACAAGTCAATAGGTTGATATTATTGATGAAATCCGTCTATTCTGAAATTCCTGCTAAACCGAACAGGGTTCAGTCCCAATAAGTTCGGAATAGCGGGACTACTGTAGTTAGACGGAGATTTTATGTCAAGTGGTAGATCAGACAGGAATTTTGATGTGGTTTTAATCAGCTTTGAATTTTATTTTTACACTTGCACAGTGAACAATTTACAGATAGGATTCTTTTGAATTGAGACGTGTTATAAAATTTGGAGATTGAGAATTAAAGTTGTCAATGGTAAAAATAACAGAGAGTGAGGCAAATTATACTACAGTACCTTGTTAGCTGATTTATCAATGATGTATATTTGGAGACATCACAATAAGATGAGGTGAACTGTAGGAAGGAGAAATTCATGCTAATCCTAAGAGGTAATAACCATATTTTGGAAGATGATTAAATTCTGAACAATTATATGGAACAGATGTGTGAGACACATCATTCAAGTTTTTAAATATAAGTGTATGAATAGATTGATAAAGCAACCATTATAAATGTGGAAATTTATATAGTCTAGTTAGACGATCATGAAGGAAGTCTGATATGGGGAATTTTCCTGTGTGTAATGAAAAGTAAGGAAGCTTGTAGTTTAACGTTACCGTTAATCTTGCGATCATGAGCCACGGAACCTCCTTTTTACATGAAATCCGAACAACAGGATATGCCATTTCACTTCAAAAATCTCACATGCACTGACCGGGAATCGAACCCGGTCCGCCTTGGTGAGAGGCATACAGCTTGACCGTTGCGCCACCACGCCCCGTGTGTAATGAATCATAAACCGTGAATATTAAGGATCTCACTGAGTAGTTCAATGAAGAATGGTCACAGATGTATGGTTTTTGTCATTTTTCTACTGGAAATTTTCTTATGCAACCGAGTCGAACTCGAAGTTTCAAGTAATATTTGTACGAGTTTAGAACTGAACCCACTATTGCAGAATTCTGAGATAAAATTTTGGTTGTCAACAATGAATTCATATCCAGTGCTTCCTTGAGGCAGTAACTGTGAAAGACCGAGACAGAGCAGCTAGACCACACAATATGCAGACTCCAGAATTGGTGAAAGCAGTGGCGGCTTTTGTGCAAAGAAAACCGTTGCGGAGACAGTGTGTGGTGGCTTATGAGCTGAAAATTTCCAACATGTCTTTGTCTCGCACATTGAGCAGTGACCTGGGACTCCATGCTCACAAACGATGGAAAGGACACCTCCTCACAAATGCGTTGAAGAAACAGAGGCTCTTAAAATCAAAACGCTCACTGTAGCGTTACGCAGCAAATGGTCACCGAAAAATCCTTTTTACTGATGAAAATATTTTCAGTTTTGAGGAGACTTTTAATGCCAAAAATGACAGGGTATATGCTACATGCTCTGCACAAGCTGCTGAAAAGGCTCAAAGGATCCAGAAGGGCCATCATCGTTAATTTCTTATGGTGTGGTGGGGCGTGAGCAAAGAAGGTACCACGGACCTCCATTTCTTTGAGAAAGGAGTCAAAACGTCGGCCAAAGTGTATAAGGAGACAGTGTTGGAGCCACTGGTCAAGAAACTCAACAACACCCTCTTCCATGGAGAATGCTGGAGCTTCCAACAGGATTCGGCCCCAGCACATACAGCTCGCACATCTCAGGAGTGGCTTGGGGCCAATGTTCCGGGCTTTATTTCGACCTCGGATTGGCCTTCTGTAAGTCCGGACCCAAACCCCCTGGACTACAAATTGTTGTCCAAGCCAGCAGATGGCTTGCAAGAAGAGACATCCAAATATTGAAAGTTTAAAGCGTTTTCTCTTGAAGGCAGCAGCAGATTTTCCGATTGAAGTGGTGCGTAATTCAACTGATGAGTGGCCACGAAGACTTAAGGACTGTGTTCCGGCCAAAGGTGGCCATTTTGAATAATTACATGTGATTTTGATTTGTTACACATAAACAAGGAGGAGGAGGTTCAGGAACAGTTGGACGTGTGGGAAGGAATAATACAAGGATATGGGATGAAATTTAGCATAAATAAGAGTGAGATGGTGATCACAACAAGGAAGAAGGAAAGAACCACAACGGGAATAACAATTGGTAGGGAACAGCTGAAGAAAGTGGAGAGTTTCAAGTATCTGGGAAGCCTGATACAAGATAATGGAAGAAACGATAGAGAAATAAATGAGCGGGGGAGACAGGCAGAAGCATTCCGGAGGAGTGTGAGAAGCATGTTATGGAGCAAGGATGTCCCTCAGAACAGCAAAAAGATCATATATCGGACGTACTATGTCCCTATCCTGACGTATGTCTCGGAGACCTGGGTTATGAAAGGAAGGGAGAAGAGCAAAATACAGGCCAGTGAGATGAGGTTCTTGAGAAGCAGTATTGGAGCTACAAAGATGGACAGAATAAGAAATGACAGGACCAGAGAATTAATGAAGGAGGAACCATTACAGGATGGTATAGAGAAATCTAGACTTAGATGGTATGGACATGTAAAACGAGTGGAGGAGAAGAGGATACCCAGGAGGATACATGAGACGAAGTGGGAAGGAAAGAGACCGAGAGGAAGACCGAGAGACAGGTGGCTGAAGGGGGTGGAAGAAAGCGTGAAGAAGAGAGGAGAAGATTGGACAAGGGTGGAGGCTGAGAGATGGTGGGAAGACAGATGACGTTGGAGAGGCTTGTGTTCCAAACAGACCCTGCCAGTGACTGGAAACTGTGCAAGATGATGATGTCACATAATTTTAGCTAATATCATTAGGATATTATTAGCCTTGGAGGCTGGATTTAGACAGCTCCTTAACCCGGTCCATGAGTCAATCCTAATTGGCTACATGGATAATTCTTGCCAGGCGCGTCCACGTCGCGGGGGTGGGCAACGGTACTGTAATATACCATGGAACTACAGTACCGGCTAAGTTCTGGTGAGGACCCAGTCCTATGGGGTATAACATAGGCCCCGTGCACAGGGTTACGTGCGAAGACCTCAACGGAATCTGCAGCGGAGAAGATGGACTTCAGAACGGTGGAGATTGCGGAAGAGGCAACCCAGTACTCAGGGAATAGTATGAGTACAGCATCAATCAGCAGCGTCTGTTTCCCATGTTAGGGGCGGCTGCAAGGGCGTCTGTTCTCCATGTTAGGGGCGGCCTGAATAATAGCTGGCAGTAGCTTCATAAAATGCCTTTGGGAGTGGCGACCCCATCGTAATAATAGCCTAAAATGGAAATGGCACTTTCAATGATTCGGAAAAGGTTAGGGCGTACCCTGCAGGCGACGCGCAGTTCCTTTGGTACTGGGGGAACTGTGAGAAATGGGCGACCAGTAACCGAAATTAAAGTGGGAATCATGAATGTCATGACCCTGACAGGCAAGGTGGAGGAGGTGGTAGACTTCATGGAGAGGGAGAAGGTTGGAATGATGGGGCTGAGTGAAGTGAAATGGAAAGGTAAAGGAAGGAAGAAATTGAGGAAAGGATATACATTATACTGGAGTGGTGGCCAAGAGGCAAAAAATGGCGTCGGACTGATAACCTCGAAACAACTGGAGGAGTATGTTGAAGTGGTAGAGTGTGTGAGTGACAGAATAATGAAAATTAGAATGAAGATGAAGAATGACGTAATGGACTTCATACAAGTGTATGCACCACAGACTGGAAACAGAGAAGAAGATATTGAAGCATTCCTGGAGGATGTAGAAAGAGTAATCTCAGATGTAGAAGTGGTGATCATGGGAGACATGAATGCACAAGTCGGAAATGAGAGACAAGGAAAGGAAGAAGTCGTTGGACCATATGGATATGGGAAAAAGAACCGGGAAGGAGAGGAACTTGTAAACTTCTGTGAAAGGAATGGACTGATAGTGGGTAATTCATGGTTTCGGAAGAAAAACAGCAGGAAAATTACGAGATATGGGTGGGGTGATAGAAGAACAAAATCAGTAATTGACTACTTCCTGGTGGAAAGGACAAATCGCAGAAAGCTGATGGATGTGACAGCTCTACCAGG
Source organism: Meconema thalassinum (assembly GCA_946902985.2). Lineage (NCBI taxonomy): Eukaryota > Metazoa > Arthropoda > Insecta > Orthoptera > Tettigoniidae > Meconema > Meconema thalassinum. Next base: position 275,344,150 of record OX336389.2, on the reverse strand, counting down.
AGAAGCATTTGATGGGGACCATAGAGCTGTGGTGGCAAAATTTAGATGGGGAAAATTGGAAAACCTAAAGGAGATCAGAGAAAGTAAAATAAAAGTATGGAAATTGAAAGACAAAGCTGTACAGGAAGATTTTCAGGAGAGATTGAAGCAACAAATCCCAGTTACTGAAGTGGGAAATGTAGAAGAGGAATGGTCCCACTTTAAAAAGGCATTTTCTGGTGCAGCAGAGAGTGCTTGTGGTAGGACGTCAACAAGAGTGAAAGAGAAGGAGACACCGTGGTGGAATGAGGAAGTGAGGAAAGCAGTGAAAGAAAAGAAGTCTGCGTGGAAAGAATGGAACCGAGATCAAACAGAAGAAAGCAAAAGGAAGTATCACGACAGCAAACGGAGGTGTAAGAAAGTGGTAGGAGAAAAAAAGAAGAAAAGTTGGGAAGAATTTACACGAAGAATGGAAACAGATGTAAGTGGCAGTAAAAGGATGCTGTATGGGCTTCTAAGAAGTAAGAGGAAAGAAAGAGTTACTACAAAGCTGGTGAAAAAGGAAGAAGGAGAGTTGTTAACACACCCAGAAGAGATAAAGGGACGATGGAAGGAGTATTTCGATAAGCTATTGAATGTGAGCAATTGTACTGGTGAGATCGAAGTGACACAGCCTGACGACTCTATAATAGAAGATGATATAACAAAGCTGGAGGTGGAATTATCAGTACAGAAAATGAAGATGGGAAAAGCAACAGGGGTGGATGAAATCAGTGTAGAAATGATAAAGGCTGCTGGACCTGTTGGTATGCAATGGCTGTATCGACTGCTAAAGTGTGTGTGGAAACGGAAATGTGTACCAGAAGACTGGGAGAAAGGGCTAATAATACCAGTGTTTAAGAAAGGGGACAAGAAAGTGTGTGATAACTATAGAGGGATTGGTTCGGCCACTGTCTTGGCAAACCAGTTTTTGTGTTTCCCTATTTGTTTCCACTCTGTGTGGTTGTACATATCTGTATTATTTGTCTTCATTGCATTTATTCATTGTCAGGTTGGTTTTGTTTATGTTGATTGGTTGTCGTGATTTATTTGTTTTGATTGCATGTAGTATTCCCACTGCCGTGTTTCCAGTAGGATATTTTGGCTTAGAAGGTAATTTGGTATTTCTAAGTTGGCCACATTGATTCTTCTTTAACTTGTTTTTTGAACTCTACTGTGATTGGCAGCTTTCGGCCTATCAGAGGCCTCTAATTTGGTTTTTAAACTCTCTACTGTGATTGGCTGCTTCCAGCCTATCAGAGGCCTCCTTGCTGCTTGTAGCGACCAATCACGTGTTTCTTCTTCGTTGTTCTCTAAGTGTGGCCATGACACAATGCTGTGCTTCAAAGCTGGTTGTGATATATCAACAAGTATCCAGCTAATCATTTCTATAATTGGTGCTATCTTCATAGTAACCGTGCCTAGCAATCATGTCCTATGCACACGATTCATATTTTGTTTGGGCAGTGACATTACGGTGATTTTCGATCTCATCATCACCATGCTTGATGTTGATACGCGTCATGTCGACGAATTCTTCAATCCGCGGCGTCGGATAGTTTGTTGTAATGTGTTCACTTCTATCTTCATTTACTGCCTAACAATTTGTCTTCACGCGTATGAATAATGATGATGCTTCGTGTGATAAGTAATTCATCGTGTCTGGAAGCATGTTACGAGGCCAGGCATTATTTGGTCCTCTCCGGGCCGGATATTGAGCTGTTTACTACTTTGAATGAATTATTAAGCATTGTTTTGGCCATGTTGGGCCCTTGTTTCTTGCTATTTCACCAGGAAGGCCATAAATTTAAATTGTATACGTTCCCATTAACTTCCCAAGGACACAATACAGTATTCTATGTTCAGATGTTTGTTTACAACTTAATCGAGACCATTGTCTCAGTGTTTATTTTTTGTGTTAGTTAGTTGGTTGTGTTAGTTAGGTGTGCAACTCTGGTAATTACATCTAGGCGGGCAATCCTAAAGTCATTATGGAGGATGCCCAAAAACGACCTTTAGTTAGGAAGCGTGCAGTCGCTAAGGCCATGCTTACCTCACAAGAAAAAGTAATTAGCAACTTTCAGGACATTACAGAAGAGCAATATCAAATGTTAGTGTTACGCAAACACAAATGCGAGGAAATTTATGAACAATATAACGAAGCGCAAGTCGCTTTAGAGGATATTACAGACAATATCGACGAAGAAATAGCCGAACGTTGTGACTTCGAAGATAAATATTTTGAGTTGATGGTTAAAATTAAACTACATTGTGACAATTTCAAAAAATCCAACACTACAGACAGTGATAACCCTTTGAATAATTTGCAGAGTGCACAATTTCCTAATGCTAACGTAGCTGCAGCTCATATAAAGTTGCCTGAAATTCAAATTCCGCAGTTCAGTGGCGACTTCACAGACTGGTTGAATTTCAGAGATAGCTTCAAGGCCATAGTAATTGATAACCATGCTCTGTCTGATATTGTTAAGTTCTACTACCTTAATTCTAGTCTTAGTGGGGAGGCCAAACTCCTCTTAAAGAACATTACTGTGTCAGATGATAACTTTATGGTTGCATGGAACTTGCTGACAACTCGATACAATAACATTATTCTCATAGCGCACAATCATGTTACCAAGCTTTTCAAGCCCCCCGCATACGGTAATGATTCAGTGTCATTGCGTGCCATCATCGACCACTTTGTTTCTCATGTCAATGCGTTAGAAGCTTTGGACTTTAACGGGGTTCCCCTTCAAGACCTGTTATTGTCACATTTTATATTGGAGCTACTAGATAATGATAGCATCCGTGAATGGGAGAATCATGTTGATTCTGGGAGAATTCCCACTCTCCAGGACTTGGTTAGCTTCTTAGAGAAAAAATGCAAGGTACTGGAAATAACTGAAAGGAATGTGTCCAGGCCTGCATTACATACTGCTGTAACCAAACTTAAAGCTGAAGGTCATTCGCCTCAGAAACCCATGTTAACTACTACCAAATCTCGTTGTACATATTGTAGGAGCATTGATCACCAATTGTCGAAATGTGGTACCTTTATCAAACTTTCGTCCACAGCCAAATGGGATTTTGTCAGGTCTCGTAAATTGTGTTATAATTGTTTGCGTAATTTCGAGCCTAATCATCAATGTTCGAAGTACTCTTGTAACACTTGTTCCCGAAAACACCACACTCTTCTTCACTATGAGCCCTCCAGTGGCACTAGTAATGATGCTTCTCAAGCTCATGCTAACGTGGTAAACACTAGTTGCAGTAACGTCGCTCGTGACAATCAATTTTCAAGGACGCTATTACCCACTGCCAAGTTGAATATATTAGCTGGCAATGGCTTACGTGTACCTGTCACTGCACTACTTGACTCTGCATCAGATTGTAACTTAATTTCGTCACACTTAATTAAGAAATTAAGACTCCACACCAAACCTATGAAGGTACACATTCACGGTGTTGGTCAAAATCAAAGCACTGCTACTGTTGTTGCTGATGTGAACGTTTTTGCCTGTGCTACTAATTGGTCTGCTAAGCTTGAATGTCTCGTGGTTCCCAATATTGCACTTGAGCTACCCGCTGCTGGTTTCGATACCTCTGAATGGAACATTCCATCACATATTGATTTAGCTGATCCTGATTTCAATTGCACTAAATCTATTGATCTTGTTCTTGGTGCAGAATATTTCTTTGACCTGTTATGTCCTGGTAAAATCATACCAGTTGGTGATTTGCCCATCATTCAAAATACCTCTGTGGGTTGGGTGTTTTCTGGGAAGCTGCCCAGTGCAAGCACCTCGCAACCATCGCACGTGGTATCAGCACTTACACTCTCACGCCCTCATGTAGAACAACAGCTGGAAGCGTTTTGGAACGTTGAAGAAGTTGAAACCCCAGTGTTGTCTGTTGATGAATCCATATGTGAAGAACACTTCGTTGCTACTACCACTCGCAAAGACGATGGTAGATTTGTGGTTAGATTCCCTCGCAAGGTAGACTCGGAGCCTCTAGGTGCCTCTCGCTACGCTACACTAAATCGTTTTCACTCTCTCGAAAGACGTTTGGCTCGTAACCCTGAGTTAAGGTTAGAATACACTGAATTCATGCATGAATATCTAGCCTTAAACCATATGCAAGTTGCCCCCCACCCGACTGATGGTGAAGTTTACTACATTCCCCATCATCCTGTTTTCAAGCCGCACAGTACTTCTACAAAGCTCAGAGTGGTATTTGATGCTTCGATGGCTACTACGTCTGGGTGCTCCCTTAATGATACCTTGTTGGTGGGCCCTGTAATTCAGCAGGATTTGTTCTCTATTTTGCTTCGGTTCCGTACTCACTTGATAGCGTTTGCAGCTGATCTGAGTAAAATGTACAGACAGATTCTTGTAGATCACAAGGATCGTGACTTACAGAGAATATTTTGGAGAGACTCTCCTTCAGACCCAATGGTAGAATATCAATTAAACACCGTTACATATGGTACTGCCCCAGCTTCCTTCTTAGCCACTCGTGTGCTAAAGGAGCTCGCCCTCACTGATGGCACAGCCTTTCCAGCTGCCACTCAGATTGTTTTAAACGACTTCTATGTTGATGATTGTATCTCGGGATGTGATTCCGAGCATGACGCACTCATTCTGTATGATGAATTGACCCTTCTTTTGAGATTAGGTGGTTTTGAACTGTGTAAGTGGAGTTCAAACTCCATGACTCTATTAGATAACATTCCTCTTGATCATCAAGAGAAACAACAACTCCGTAGTTTCGGCGATGGTGAAGAAACAGTCGCCAGAACGCTAGGACTTTATTGGCAACCTATCGATGACTTGTTGCGGATTCAGTCACCTATCGTGAGCTGTGACACTTCAATTACCTTTACTAAGCGTTCATTTTTGTCCATTGTTGCCTCTATCTTTGACCCCTTGGGTTTAGTGTCACCTATTGTAGTTGCTTGTAAGATTCTCTTCCAAGATTTGTGGATTCACAAACTCGGTTGGGATGACCCCCTTCCAATGGAAATCACGCAAGCTTGGCTGAACATTTATAGCAATTTACCTGCAATTTCTGAGATTTCTACTCCACGTTTGATTAAGCCTGCTTCAGAAATCAAATCTATGCGACTTCATGGCTTTTGCGACAGCAGTCAGCAGGCCTATGGAGCTTGTCTCTATTTATTGTCAATTGATACCTACGGCGTCGTCACTTCCCTCTCCAGTCATGCTTTCGTTGTAGCCTTTACTCGCTTCTGCAGTAGAAGGGGCGTTCCCACTCAAGTGTATTACGACAATGGTACCAACTTTCAAGGCGCACAGTCTGACCTTGCTGATCTTGGTACGTTGCTCTCCTCTGCAGATTTTCAATCTGTTGTTCAAGATTCTACGTCATCGCTACTAATTCAGTGGCACTTCATTCCTCCTAGTTCTCCGCATTTTGGTGGACTATGGGAGGCAAACATCAAATCTTTGAAATCTCATTTAATAAGAATCATGAAGGCTCAAGTACTTACGTATGAAGAATTGACCACTCTCGTGGTGCAAATTGAAGCCATTCTAAATTCTAGACCCATTTCGCCTATGACTGAGGATCCTACTGACTTGTGCTATCTCTCGCCAGGTCACTTTCTTGTTGGACGACCTTTGAATGCCTTGCCCATTCCTGATGCTTCTGAAGTGCCCATCAATAGGTTGTCTAGATGGCAATTACTTCAACAGATTATGACTTCATTGTGGCGTAAATGGTCCACAGATCATTTACTCTCCCTTCAACAACGTCGCAAGTGGAACCATATGTCTCCTAACCTCAAGGTTGGCACGCTTGTGCTTATTATGGACGACAATGTTTCTCCTACTTACTGGCGACTTGGACGTATTCTTGAGGTTCACTGTGGCAAGGACGGCCTAGCTCGTGTGGTCTCTCTACATACCACCTCTGGACTCTTGAAACGTCCCATCGTCAAGGTGTCTCCCTTGTTGCCGCAGAACTAAACACTCTTGTATTTTCATAAACAACCTGCCTGTTGTTTCTGTGCGGGCAATATGGTTCGGCCACTGTCTTGGCAAACCAGTTTTTGTGTTTCCCTATTTGTTTCCACTCTGTGTGGTTGTACATATCTGTATTATTTGTCTTCATTGCATTTATTCATTGTCAGGTTGGTTTTGTTTATGTTGATTGGTTGTCGTGATTTATTTGTTTTGATTGCATGTAGTATTCCCACTGCCGTGTTTCCAGTAGGATATTTTGGCTTAGAAGGTAATTTGGTATTTCTAAGTTGGCCACATTGATTCTTCTTTAACTTGTTTTTTGAACTCTACTGTGATTGGCAGCTTTCGGCCTATCAGAGGCCTCTAATTTGGTTTTTAAACTCTCTACTGTGATTGGCTGCTTCCAGCCTATCAGAGGCCTCCTTGCTGCTTGTAGCGACCAATCACGTGTTTCTTCTTCGTTGTTCTCTAAGTGTGGCCATGACACAATGCTGTGCTTCAAAGCTGGTTGTGATATATCAACAAGTATCCAGCTAATCATTTCTATAATTGGTGCTATCTTCATAGTAACCGTGCCTAGCAATCATGTCCTATGCACATGATTCATATTTTGTTTGGGCAGTGACATTACGGTGATTTTCGATCTCATCATCACCATGCTTGATGTTGATACGCGTCATGTCGACGAATTCTTCAATCCGCGGCGTCGGATAGTTTGTTGTAATGTGTTCACTTCTATCTTCATTTACTGCCTAACAATTTGTCTTCACGCGTATGAATAATGATGATGCTTCGTGTGATAAGTAATTCATCGTGTCTGGAAGCATGTTACAAGGCCAGGCATCATCACTAATTGGAGGTTGACGCTAGGCTAAACTGCTTTACTATTGTGACAATACCGTGCGATTGGCATATCCCGGTATTTGTATGATAGCAACTACTTTGACTTCCTGCAACATCACTGGAATGGAAGTTGACGCTGGGCTTAACTGCTTTACTATTGTGACAATACCGCGCGATTGGCATATCCCGGTATTTGTATGACAGCAACTACTTTGACCTCCTGCGTTTCACACATAATTTGTTTTATTAACAATTCATTTTGGGCTTACAGTATCGGCGCATCACTGTAAGTCAGTCCTGGTTCGACGACACATTCTCGTTCCATGCGACCTGTTTTTTCATTATTTGTTGCAACTCCACTTGTGTTGCATATTTAAATTATATCATTCTATGGAACCGCCGTGTATTGCATGCCGTTCTATGATGTACTGATCTGCAGCTACGTTCAAGACAATATGTGTGTTTTAGGCTCAAGACGTAACGTGTGTTAATTCTTAATGAGTGTTTCTTCAATTGTGTAAATTTGTGCTAGTGTTTCTCATATGTTTATGTGTCACCTTTGGATATTATGTTTATGTGCCACTATTTGATAATATATCTTATTATTAGTTAGTGGTGGTGTCGTGTCCTTTATGACTTCCTGGACTTCCTTATTTAGTGACAATAATATTGTCTGGTCCTCCACATGTTTGTTAAATTGTCAAGCGACCTTTGTAAAGTCAACTCTTTGTATTATCACATCATTATCTAATGCTTTGGCCAACAAATTTTTATACATTTGTCCACTATTACCAGAATACTCTTGGTGGGTTGTTGACTTCCCGCGTTGGCCATTACAGGGATCACCCTCATATCACAGATAGTAAAAATACTGGAAAGGATATTAGAAAGAAGAATGAGAAGAAAGGTGGAAGGAGAGTTGCAAGAGGAACAGTATGGCTTCAGGAGTGGAAGATCCACAGTGGACCCAATCTTTAGCTTGAAGCAGGTGATGGAAAAGAACTGGGAATATGGAGAGGATTTGATCATGACTTTCATAGATCTGGAAAAGGCATATGATAGTGTCCCCAGAGAGAAGGTATGGGAAACCATGGTTAAGAAGAGACTGGGAAGAGAAATGTTGGAAATGGTGCAAGCAATGTACAACAACTGTGTTAGCAGGGTACTGACCCCAGTTGGAAAGACAGATTGGTTTAGGAACAAGACTGGACTAAGACAGGGGAGTGTGCTGTCACCTCTTTTATTCATAATGGTAATGGATGAAATTGTAAAGGAAACAAAGGAAGCATATGGACATAAAGAAATGAAGTTACTGTTATTTGCAGATGATATTGTGGTCTGGGGAAGGAACACCGAAGAAGTGCAAAAACAACTAGATGCACTGAATGAAAATATTCAGAAGTATGGCCTGAAAATCAGTATAGAGAAAAGCAAGACCATGGTGATGACAAGAGGGGAAAGACAAGGAAAGGGCACTGTGAAAATTGGAAGTCAGAGTTTGGAAATTGTGGACACTTTCAAATACCTAGGAAGTGAATTGATGCAAACTGGTAGGTTGGACATGGAGATTGGCAGGAGAGTACAGCAGAGCAATGCATTCTATCAAAGTGTAAGAAAACTTGTTTGGGATAAGGAAGTACCAAGGAAAAGCAAGGAGGTAATGTATAAAATGTACTATGTTCCCATATTAACTTATGCAGCTGAGACTTGGACCCTGACGAGCAGGCAAGAGAGTAGAATCCAAGCCAGTGAAATGAAATTCCTAAGAAGTATGATAGGTAAGACAAGGAAAGACAGAGTGAGGAATGAAGATGTTAGGAAGGAAGTTGGGATGGGAAAACTAAATGAGAGAATTGAGAAGAATAAACTAAGGTGGTTTGGACATGTAAAGAGGATGGAGGAAAATAGAATACCAAGACAGATGCTGGAGGCCAAGTGCAAGGGTAAGAGAGCAAGGGGAAGACCTAGAACAAGGTGGATCGATTCAGTGAAGAACAGCGTGAGAAAAAGAAGTCTGGACTGGGACAAGATCGTGGAAGAAGAATTGTGGAAGGAAAGAGGAAAGTGGAGAAGTGCCATAAATACCCCGACCCGGCAGGAGCTGGATAAGGGGAAATGATGATGATGATGATGATCATTAGGATATTAAAATATTTCAAATCATTTAGTGTAAATTTATTGGAAACATTGTGACAGTATTTATGGTAAGACTAGGGTGTGTTATGGCCAACACTTCCATTAGATATTCGAAATTTCACATTTCAAGCTTCCTATGAACTCCCACTCCAGGCTGCAATAATGAAATAATTTAGAGTCTATATTGCATTAATGTTGCAGTAGATGGAAAACCATTACAAATTGTGAAAAGTTTCAAATACTTAGGGAGTATCCTAACAGACGGTGGAAGGATAAGCGAGGAATTTTGGTAAGAGGATCCAACAAGCAAATGGGTTTTACCCGAGTGTGAGGGGTCTGGTGTGGAAGAAGGAAGTTCCCGAGAAATGTAAAAGAACCTTGTATTCAACATAATATACACCTACATTGACGTATGCAGCAGGCACGCGGACAACAACTAAACGGGAGGAAAATAGGATCCAGGCAGCAGGCAGCAGTTCCTTAGAGGTAAAATTGGAAAGACCCACAGAGACAAAATCAGAAACAAGGAAATTAGGGAGAAAACAGGATTCCCAAAGTTACAAGACAAAATCGAGGTGAGTAAGCTAAAATGGTATGGACAAATGATGCGAATGGGAGAAGACCGAGTCCCAAAGCGATTATTTACTGAGAAAGTCACGGGAAGGCGCCAAAGGGGAAGGCAGAGGATGAGGTGAATGGATGCAGTGAGGGAGAGCATTGAGAAAAGAGGAGTGACAGTTTAGGATGTACTGGAAGAGGGACGAGAGTGGTGGAGAGACAGATAAGTATGGAGGTCCTTGATTCACACCCCGACCCAGATCACTGGAACCGGGAAATGAAGAAGAAGATTGCATTAATCTTTCTCCTAAATACCACATTTCATGATTTTATGTTCAACCGTTTTCCCAGCATGTGCTCACATACATAAATAAATACATCATGGAAAAACGTATTAGTGAAGTTCAACTGAATACACTTGATTATAGAATTAGTTTACCAAGACGAGCCTCCTTACCCACATTTGGATCAGGTTGAGGCTCTACCCCACTTGTCTTATGCATGGCAGTGATTGTTCCATCTGATCCTGACAGCTTGAAACAATTGCTGACGGTCAATTTTCCCAGGTCCACAACAAGGATGTCCGTAGAGCGGGAACTAAGGGGGAGTAGAATGACAGGCGAGCCAGCGCTGATGTCTAATAGCAAACGGGATGATCGTAACTGTTGCTGAGGAACCTGAACAGTAAAGATAAAGATAATTTGTTTGCAGCCAATATTATCAAATATACTACATCATTACACTGATTATATTTGCAGGGGAGTGGGATAAGACACAAGACAAATTGATATGGGTCAAGTAAAATATTTTTCAATTTCTGCAGTGAACCCCGCTCGAGTCTACCACTCTTTTACCTTCCCCTATCATTAAACATTTTTGGTAAACTTTGAATGTACTTATAGGTTATAGTGCAATTTTCTGATCCTATTAATTTCACAGCAAAAATCATTTAAAATGGTGGCCAACTCAAACTGACAAATGGGCTTGCGTTGGCCATCCATTTGAAATACATGATAATAGTACTCTTAGCATTTTCCCAACCAGCTTTGGCCATTCTATCGTGATGATTGTATCTTAGTTTGTTTTCTTGGCTTTGTAATGGCTTTGAACCTTTAAAGTGAAAAAGTTGCATGCAAGATCATAGCAAAGGAAATTTATGGAGGTTTCTTCCATTATCAGCAAACCATCTACAGTATTTGGAATTTATTCCTGAACACGAAACCATAAACAAGGAGTTCAGGAGGCTTGAAATATGGCAAATCGACATTGGTTTCTTTGCTATGACAATGCTCTGCGTTGGCCCTGAATGATCTCCGAGTATGGAACTTCTGTGCTTCAATATCCTGTGTATTAACCTGATTTAGTCCTGCAACTTTTACCCCTTTTCAAGAATGAAAAACATATGAAGGGATATCAGGTAAAAGATGTGAGGTAAACGCAGCATCACTTTGGCAGCTTGTCTAACAGAAAATGTTTGTGCTTTAATATCTTTAATCGCAATTCTGAAGTGTGGATACTTGCTTACCCCCTTCATACTATAGCGTGGAATGTTGTTAAAAGGTGGATTACACTCAGCTTGCACAGTCACAGAAAGCATGCCAAATCATTAGCAAGAATAGCCACATGGCCATTTCAGTACGAGAAATAATTTCTTTGCATAATTCTGTCTTATAAATGATAAAAGTAATTATTGATATTGTTGCTAGCTAGCACCTAGTTTATTCACTAACTCGTGATTCAACCCCCAAATTCGCATAAATTATTGTATTATTGCAAATGTGAATTTTGCATATCCCTAATCATCTCATACTGTATTTTAAACTGATTTTAAGTAACAAATTTTTGATCATAAAATGCAACATTGATTTAAGTACCATTAAAAGAACTTAATTGGTAATATCATCAGAAACAGTGCAATAGGAGCACCCCAACACAGATCGAACAATAACTTGCCGTACTCGAACGTCCGCAAGCCCCCTCAAACATCACACACCATTGATAATTGTTCCAACCACCCAAGCACACATAAATTAGCAGGTCTCAACTCGATGGTCCACAGGGCCATAAGTATACCCATGGCAAAAGAAAATTACAAGGAAATTAAAGCAATAAAACAAATAGCTAAAGAAAACAATTTCCCACCCAGTAAGATAGATCAAATAATACAAAGCCATTGGACAAAAGATAGTACTGTACTCGAATTCACCCCAGCTTCAGCCATTGACTGAGCCGAGGATCGAATCGACTTGTGAACCTATTGATATAAGAAGTGGAATTTGGAATTGGAAAATTATTTTATTCACATATATATTTTAGGAAGTGAATAAAAGCATATTGGCAACTTTTTGAAAAATTTTAGAAGATTTGGAAAGAATTACATTTGGGAATATTTCAGTGAATGATAATTTAACCCAGGGAGAGTCAGAACTTCCGATGCTGGAATATGCCCAAGGCTTCAAGTTAGCAAGCCTAAGACCGGTTTTGGTTCGCCGAGTTGACAACAACAAATTATGCACACGACACGATGATAAGAGGCTAGAACAGGGAGTTTTTTTTAAATAATAAATCAACAGCCAATCAGAATGGATCACATAATTTTTGTGGAAATCTCTATTATATTAAATTTGCTTATATAAAGCGAGATTAGCACTTCTACAGATCCAGAAGAGAAAACTAAATTTAATTGGCAAAACAGAATTATATATTTATTAATGTTATTGGTTTTACGTCCCTTTTAACTACCCTGGCTTTTAGAGACGCCGGGGTGCCGGAATTTCGCCCCGAAGGGGATCTTTAACGTGCCAGTAAATTTATATATTTATATATTTATGGACAGGAGTGGAGATATGAGCGAAATTCAGTTTATAGGACTCGACGCGAGGCTAGAACTCAAGTCTAGAGTGCCACGCGCGCTATTGTCACGAGCCGAGATTTCACTCCTACTCAGAAACTTGAAGAGAGCAGACCTGCATTTCAGAGCGGCCCGAGTGAGTTCTATGTTAAATTGGTAGTACGGCCAGGAGATCCGACTGGACCGTGTGGAGACAGCGTATTCACCAAGGAAGGAAAGGAGACGCCGGAAAAACAGTAAAAGCATTAGCTTGCTATTGAAAGCAGCAACTTTAAAATACAATGCATTAAAAGAAGACTTCGTTTCTACAAGCTTCACAATTCGACAGAACAACGAGTAGCATTATATTAACAGGCTACAATACTGAAACAGCATTTATTAAGAAGATTATTCATCAATTATCTACCATGATGATGATATCAAGTCAGGGGGGATATTCGTATTCGACTCTTATTAAGAAGACTACCATGAACTACTAAATTATGGAAGGAGGTTAATCTACACTATGGAATGGGAATTCAGAGTGATCTTGACGACCATGGATCGATGTTACCACAATTGCATATCCAACATGCAGTATTCTGAATTCACCATCAACTCTACAATTCAAATGTCCACTACAAACTTGGAGAGATGTCAACCAGAGACATTCAAGACTACTTGGAAGAAGAGATGCTTCACGATGACGACGAGCAGAGGAGTTCGTTGGTCCCGGGTTCGAGATTCCAGACTAGCAGTCGCGAAGAGAGAAGAAGGACAGTTAGCAGGGACGCGAGGTGCCAGGTGTTCGCAGTTCGAGCAGAGAGGGAGGCGGACAGCTGATTGCCTCAGACCCAGCAGTAACTCGTTCCAGGCAGGCGACCAGCGCATGTCGACCGGAGGGAAGAACAGCAAGTATATCATACGAGATATTTCGACAGCAGCTCATCGGAAAGGTAGAAAATTGTTTGATCCAATATCTCTGTAGTTTGATGTAGTCTTTGATGGTATTTCAGGGGTGACCAACCCACGAGTGTTTTTTTTAATTCCCGTAATCGTAATTTTTTAAAAAAAATTCATAACCCATGTTATTACGTTGTCTATTTTAGAGATTTCGCTGTAATTTTAATATGTGTCAAAGTGTGTCATTTTAGACGTAATTTCATTTGAATTTGGATTTAGATATTCCGTTTTTTGTATTTTTCAGAAACGATTTTAATATGCCCACTTTTAAACGAAACTGTTTTATGGAAGGGAATGCTTCGATCGATACATATGCGTAATAAGCAATAAATTGCATCAATATTGCTAGATTGCATAGTTATTTAGAGAAAGCATTATTGTAAAATGCTAGAACATTGTTTAAAACATTTTATTATGTCAGTACATAAATGCAACATTTATTAAATATTATAAATAATCTTATTGGAGAATAACAATTCCAATTGCGGAATGATAATGTAATATGACGTTAATATAGTCATGGACAATTTGTATAACGGATTTAAATATGAAATAGGATCATATTGTTGACAATGGAGGTCAGATGATGGCTATAATTAGCAACAATTATATTGCAAAAATTTGCTATAACTAAACCATAGACCAGGAGATTTGTAGATCTACCTGAGGTCTTGTATGTAATGAAACAAGTTTAAATATGAATAATTAATTCATCAAATGTATACCAGAAACGGGAGGATATGTATTATTGTTATTTAACAGAAAAGACGAGCGGAGTACGGTTTATTAAAGTTAATATGTTATTGTAACGTGGAAAAACAGTATATTGATAAAGTTTACAAACGAAATGCATTATTGAAAGTTAAGTTGGCAATGAAGAAAAGAGACATAAGCAGAATACAGGCAGGTGAAATGAAGTTCCTGCAAAGTAGGATCGGAGTAACAAGAAGAGACAGGGTGAGGAATGAAAAGGTCAGGGAAATGGTGAAAGAGGAGCCCTTGCAGGGTAGGATTGAGACATCGAGACTGAGGTGGTATGGACACTTAAAGAGAATGGATGAGAAGAAGATTCCCAAGAGGATACATGAGATGCAGATGCAAAAGAAACGACCAAGGGGAAGACCAAGAGATAGATGGCTGAAAGGAGTAGAGGAATGTGTCAAGAAGAGAGGCGAGGACTGGACCAGAGTGACAGCGGAGAAGTGGTGGGAAGAAAGGACTAAGTGGCGAGGCTTATGTTCCAGACCCAGCCTGGGGCTGGAAACTGTACAAGATGATGATGAAGTTGGCACAGGCTAGAGTAAAATGTGGCTTTTCACCGATGTCTCAGTCTCACTCATGGCTGTGATTATATGGAAGCTACTGAGGTATGGGTGGTGCTTAGTAATGACATTCAGGGCACAGTCAGTGCCTGTGGATGCTGTGAAAAGTTCTACTCATAGGGTTAGTACTGCTGTTCTGACTCAGTGAGGAGAGCAATGGCAAACTACCTCACTCATCTTGCCTAGTACACCTCAATATAGCGCTGTCTTGGGTTTTTGTGGGTATCTACCCACATAACCTAATGGCGGTGCTTTTTGAGGATCCAACCAGCCTTCGGGCTGACTACTTAACAGACAGAAAGTGGAATATTATACAATATGAAATGTTGTGAACAAGAATATTAATGTTGTTTAAGAGCACGAGGATGAGTAATTTAGAGACGAGTTGGTTAGGAGTGAACCATGAACCGTATTTCACAGGTAGTGTTTACGTAGTAGGGTCGCTAATTCTTCTACACGTTTGGAGTGAAGCAAGATGGGTTTTTATTAAAGGAATACCGTGCATTGTCTATTATGATCATTGTTCAGCGGAGAAGAAAGGAGAATGTCAAGTTTGGAAGCATAGCAGACGCTATTAAATGATGATGTTCACCGTATACGAAAGGAAATGAGTGTATTGCCGTTAGAACATAGTATTGATACAGTGTGTTGAAAAAGTAACTGACATTAGGGTTGTATATGTGTTATACATGTCAGAGAGTATTATTATGGAATCCACGACGTCTATTATGTGTAACCGAGTAGTTCCGTCTCGCTCTTTAATTTTATTGCATTTTTATTCGATGATATGACAATTCAGAACTGTAATCAACTTTACCATTTGTTACTATAGTTCTATTTACGATGGCAGAAACTCAAAATATACCAGAATTATAATGTTTGTGAACTAGTGCGGAAAGAACTGTATTTAAGCAACAGAAGCGCAGTTAGATTGACAGATCGCGTCAGATCTTGTACATATTTTTAAATAGCATGCTGGACATGGTTATTTCTATTTGTGTAAATAATTTAGCATTTTGATAGTTAACATTCATGCGTATTACATTCATATATTTTTATTTATATCGATAAGTGTATTATGTAGGACAGTGTAATGTAATTTCATGTTTTTGATGAACAGCTGATTTTAGATCAGACTGCAATTAGTGATCGAGTCACAGGGTGACTATCAAGTAAAACCATTCAATATTTACTCTTGAATAATGATTTTTATGCAACTTAAACTTTATTGAAAGTGTTTTTTCTTTCAGAAGGACTATCTACCAACTTAAATATTTTTATTTTCCATTGAGCGTATTTTATTGGTGTTAGGGTAATTTAATGTTTGTAAATATTAGATAATAAATCCAGGCAAATTTTTTGTTTGCCAGCACATTTTTTTAATAAAAACTGATCATCTTTTCATTTCCCAATCGACGTGCGATAATACTGCCAGTTAGTTACTAGAACTCACTTAGTTTCAACTTCACCGTTCACGCTCGAGATCCGAGATTCTCGTCCTACCATCTTGTTATGGATTTTTATTTGTTAGTAATTAGTAGCGTTATTGCATGGCCGGTATGCATCGAGGGTTTCCTAGTTATTCACCTAGTAGGGAAGTGTTGATGTATCTGGCTGGGTATCGACGTACCTAAAATCCTTTTCCATCTCAGCGGATTTAGGTGGTGGCTATGCGAGATTCGGGCGCAGTACATTGCAAACACCAACCAGTGATGTAAGCAAGTCCGCGCGTTTCAACTTCGTGAACGCAAACTCGTACAAAATCACTAATCCTTTCAAAAACAAGGAATCTAAGTAGCATTCAAAACTAACAACTCACTAGGTAAGCATCCCGAAAATAGCAATTTAAACAAACAAAACCCATACTCAAAATCAGGAGTGTACTTATTTTCATGCCAAGAAACAGAGTGTCAAGCAAATTACGTAGGGCAGACAGGAAGGAGGATGGACACACGTTATAAAGAACATAGAAATGCCATCAAACACAGGAAACACTCAGCAGTATGCGAACACATGTACGACACGGGACAGAGCTTCACAAACATAGAAACAGACAAATCATACACTACGAAAAAAAAGGTAGGTAACTTGACATAAAAGAAGCCATAGAAATTCACTTAGCTAAATTAAACAACCCAGATAATCTAAATGAGCACACATCCTTGGAGAGTTCATCCATATTCAAGCTATTAGGCAACAATCCCATCAAAAATAAGGTAACAACATAACAAAAATGAAGCCATTGGGGGGATGACAGGGAAAAATGCTAAGCGAGAAGAATGTACTTTGTACCGTAATCTCAATAAACCCAGGCCTAAATTAGGCAGTGTTAACAAGTTTAAGAAGCCCCTATATGTTCTGTAGCGCCTACGTGTGACTGATTAGTTTATGTGAGGCGGGGAAGAGATTGGTCGTTAATAGTTGAGATTGTTTTTCACAATTAGCATACATTCATACAGATTAGATTGCCGGCCACGACACAATCAAACAAAAAACTAAGTAATGGTTTTAAGTTGCTACAATACATGGCAATGAGAGGACTTAAACGGAGCATTAATATCTAGTAGCCTACGCAGAACAGCAATAAGCGCACCACAGCCGACAAATACAAATCTAGCACTTTCTCGCTACGCCAGTCCGGCAAGGGAACGCATCGCGGCCAGACGCTACAAGGGTCAGTTTGTAAAACCAGATAAGTTGACATAACTTTATTACATTCAGCACATTGTATCATTTGTGTATTCGCCACACAAGATATTACAATACAATTAGGCCACTAGAATGAACGCTTGAAGTTCGAAACATGTCATCCAATTAAGTAGGTATTTGTACATAAAAGAGTGTTAGTTTGTAGGGTATGTAAACTACTTGTTTCCCGCCTAATGTATTCGGGCACAATTTGTGTTGACCGACTGAAAAGCTTTCTTTAATAATGACATCATTTTGACTAAGAACAGCATAATATTTTTTCTAGTGCCAGACTATAATAGTTGGACAACAAGCAGTGCTTTTAGAGCTTTTTGCAGGCAAGAGGTTACCAAGATCTTGACTGACATTGATATTGTAAAGAAAGAAAGAAAGAAAGAAAGAAAGGTGTACATACATTTTTTAGTATGTGTGAGAATCGTTAAATATAATCTGTTGTAAATAGCTAGATTAGGGAAAAAGGAGGTAACTGAATAGAATTTAATCTCAAGTTAAAATGTCATTATTAGAAGATGTGATTTAAAAAGTGAAGTGATAAATGTGCTTATATCAGTGAACATTTTTAGAAGAATGTTATTCTCTACTTAATGATTAAATTTTTTGAGAATCTCCTTTTTGAATGTATTACCACAGGACAATCTGTTAGGTCTGTATTTATTTAATTGGAGGACTTTGACTTTAAGAATTTTAGATCACATATAACATTGATTTGCATATGAGATTGTAGAACGTTTTATTTCATTATGAGATTTGTGGAATAAACGTTCAATTTTATTACAGATTTTGGATTTATCATTGTAGATGTGTTTCCTAGAAAGTGATATAGCCCTGATTTGCATGCTCAAAGAATATTTATCCGACAATACCTCACCACCAATCCCTGTGATGCACCTCGCCACCAATCCCTGTGATGCCCCAAAACACTTCGTCTTAACCATACGAGCTCTGTTCTTGATAACTTCCAGACAAATGTTCACATAATAAATAAAATGTCGTAAGCTGTTGGACTGCTCCTTCTTTGGAGAATTGTGTTGTTTTTAGCTGGATCATCACCTATCATCGGCGAAATGGGTACAACGCGATCTCCACTCCTACGTATTGAGGGCAATGAGAACAGCTACCGCTACATCAGGGAGATTTTAGGACTCAAAATACTGCCCCTGTTCCTTCGGGCAATTCCAGTTGCCATGCCATATTCATCAGGACCTTGTCCATCCACATGTGGGAGGAATGTGTAAGCCTTGTTTGAAAAACAATGGGGAGTGCTTCCCTGACATGGTTTTTCTCTCGCATCATTTAACTTACGTGTGATTACTGGCATGCACTTAAACGAGCAGACTACTAATGTGCCAGTTTTCCCTTTCGATTTGGCCAACACGATGCCCTTAGCAAACCAGGAACAACTTTTGATTATTATTAATGAAATCACCGACATGATCCAAAAAAACAATACAACTGTCACGAACACATATTTTATTGATGGTTGCGGGGGCACAGGAAATACATATATTTACAGATGCTTAATACAAAATTTCTGCAGTTTAGGGCTTCATGTTACATCAATAGCATGGACCGGAATAGTTGCCATTTTGCTACCCAATCGTCAAACAGCACACAGTACATTCAAAATTCCTCTAAATTTAAATGAGAATTCAGTGTCTGGATTAAAGTTAAATTCCAAAGCAGCTGATGATATTCGATTCGCACGGCTCATAATATGGGATAAAACCCCAATGGCAAATATTCAATCATTAATGTGTGTGAATCGTCTTCTAAAAGATATTATGGGTAACAGCATTATTTTTGGTGGGAAAATTATTTTTCTTACAGAAGACTTCAGGCAGGTTTTGCCTTTTGTGCCACACACTTCTCGCCAAACAAATATTCACAATTGTATAATACACTCTCCTTTCTGGTCCTTCTTAAAATATGCCAATAAACATGCGGTCAGAACCAGAAGAAATGGAATCTTCTGATTTTTGCTACAAATCTGCAATGGCGACTAGCCTTCTGTGGATGGTGAGTAATCAAATGTTATTGAATTACCAGCCAGAATTTTAGCATCGTGACCGAGATTTATGGCAAAATATTCACTTCTGTGAATGATATAATCAATTTCTCAAAAGTTTGGATTCTTACACCAAAAACATGAACACTATAATGAAATTGATTTAAGAGTTATTGAACTTATACCCGGTAGTTCAAATATATACACTACTGTCGACCAAAGTATTATGTGCACTCGAGTTTGAAGGTTGTTTGTGAAGCAACCAATAGACCTACATAAAATCCAATAACATCATCATTTTTGTCGTTCTATTTTGCGTTAGTTCATGTAGGTTTGGATTTTTTAATTTATATTTTAATATTTTTTATCGCAGTTGGAACACAAAAAGTGCACGTTTTTAAGCGTGTTTCAACCATGCGTCATATTTAAGAATTATTATCTCAATAACCCGTCATCAGATCGAATCCAAATTTTAACACAATATACATTGGAATGTTGTATAACTGGTTTATTAATTTCAAAATTGTGTGTGCCCAAGAAACAAAGTTGTTGTCTTTTTTGTAAGGTAACTTTTTCTCGGCTCGGGGTGGTTGGAAAATGTAGTTCTTGGTTGCGATGTAATCGTTTTACATCAAAACGTTATGCTGTATGACTGTGAAATACGTAAATTAATTCGCTTATTTTATATCGGATTGTAATTGTACGAGGAAATAACACATGGTTCACCAGCAAGCCGTGCCGGGAACAGCTGTACAGCGTTGCCGAAAAGGTGCCCACACGCACCCTGGCGTGTCTCGCTCGGCGGTGATGGGCTCCATCTCAGCAACGCTGTACAGCTTTTGCTGGAGTGGCTAGCTGTTGAACCATGTGTTATTTCCTCGTACAAATACAAACCGATATAAAAAAAGTGAATTAATTTACGTATTTCACAGTCATACAGCTTAACTTTTTGATGTATAACGATTACATCGCAACCAAGAACTACATTTTCCAACCACCCCGAGCCGAGAAAAAGTTACCTTACAAAAATGATAACAACTTTGTTTCTTGGACACACACAATTTTGAAATTAATAAACCAGTTATACAACATTCCAATGTATATTGTGTTAAAATTTGGATTCGATCTGATGACGGGTTATTGAGATAATAATTCTTAAATATGACGCATGGTTGAAACACACTTAAAAACGTGCACTTTTTGTGTTCCAACTGCGATAAAAAATATTAAAATATAAATTAAAAAATCTAAACCTACATGAACTAACGTAAAACAGAACGACGAAAATGTTGATGGTATTGGATTTTATGTAAGTCTATTGGTTACTTAACAAACAACCTTCAAACTCGAGTACACATAATACTTTGGTCGACAGTAGTGTTAACAGATTAATTATTAAAGATGAAAGGCAGCTACTTCAATTTCCTATACAATTCTTGAATTCCTTAGAATTAAGTGGTTTGCCTCCACACATTCTTACTTCATAAGTTGGGGCCATAATTCACCTTATAAATCTGAACATTTCACAAGGGCTCCTGAATGAAACCAGATTAATTGTAAGAAATATGAATGAAAATTGCTTGGATTTGGATATAATAAGTGACTAAAATTGGGCAGAGAGCTCTAATCCCTCAAGTTGATTTAACACCATCTGGTAAAGAACTTTTATTTCTTTTAAGAGGCATCAATTTCCAATTTGCTTGGCATTCTGTATCACAATCAATAAAGCTCAAGGGGAAACTCTGGAACATGTAGGTGTCTATTTACCACAGCAAGTTTTCAGTCATGGCCAGTTATATGTTGCAATGTTGAGAGTGCAATCCTCCAACGCCCTAAAAGTTGCAATAGTGCCAAAAAGCAATCGTACAAAGAATGTTGTATATAAAGAAATCCTTCAGTAAATATTTTCACATTGACCATTATGTGTTAACGAGTTTCAAATAGTTACTGACAATATTACATATGAGACAAAAACTTACCTTATAACCTGCTGTAGCAGATCGAATGCCTGCCATTACACCTTGTAACTGAGAAAAGCGATGAAAAAATGCAAAAATTTCACATACAAAACGTCTAGTGTGGACATAAATCACTGATGACATCTCAAGTTTAAGTCTGGCATCATGGTCTCGCTCTAGATGGGGATCTTGTTTATGATACCTACAAAGAAAAAGTTCTATCAATCACAGAGTTGGCCAGCAAAGAATCTTGTACACTCATGCAAACCTGTACTCCTTTACATAAAATTGCTGGTCCTGTCACAATGCATTCAGTTGAGGAATGAGCAACTCTGGCACAGTGCAATGCAATTCGGATGTAATTATAAGTTAGCAGGGACCTTCCACTTCCACACAATTCATTTTCAACTTTAGACAATTCTAAAAAAAAAAATCACTAATAAGGACATCATTTAGATTATATTTAAAATGAGTGCTTCTTCGCATGATTATTGTAATCATAATCTTCAGACCGAGGGTCATAAAATGGATATTTTGAACAGGCAATGGCCACAATTTTATACGAGATTATTATACTGTCCTGCAACTCTTATTGATGAAATATATAATTTTAAGCAAGGGTGGTAGAATTTACAAGAAGTGACAATTTAAAATGAAACATCAACTATAGTTTCTATTCAATAATACATGAACCCGTGCAACGAATAGGGGACTCCGTGCCAATTTTTGTAGTATTGTTTTTGTGGTTAAAAGCACGCTATTGCGGGAATTTCGTCCAAATTTTATATAAGTGGTCCCTACTATCAAGTGAACATTGTAGTTTACTCGTGTGGTGCTTCAGTGGTCACTGATAAGATATATTGTGACATTTATGCCAATAATAGTGGAAGAAGGAACCCAGTAACAGGTCTTGTTGTCTCTGAGCCCACTGGCTTACAGCATGTATTTATTGTAACTGGCGTCCTTATTCCACTGAATCAATGTCATCCCGGTACTGGGAAGCCACAGAAAGCCTCTCGTTCAATGGTTGAGAGTGGCATTCGAACCTATCTCTCTTGTCATTTGTCATCACAAGCTCGAGTGTATCTCGTTCCAATAGAGAAGGGTCCAGGATATATGAACTAGGGGTGCGAAGGCGAAGCTCAATTTGTTTTAGGGTGAACGACTTAAAATGTGGTTCTCTTTCTTTTCCAAGCCCATGGTATCAATATTATACTAATTCTTCTCTTGGGGGGGGGGGAAGAAGCACAAATATATGACTGACATGATTTACGAAAGGTGAAGATCGACAAAGTTAATTTCGTAAACAGTGAGTCATTCGTGCATCACATAGCGAGCGAGGCGGTTGTCAACGAATTCACATTCAAATGACATCCTCCTTATTAACTGCCCTGCGATGAAAAATGCGTTGCGATAATGATGAAACCCATGACAACACAGACTAATGTGGAAATAAACATGTTGTCGAGCTTCAAACAGGGACGTGAGTCACTACAAGAACATGTATTGCGAGTATTTTTAAAATGTTTTCTTGATTTCCCCCATCACGATATTGAGGGTGTCCTGAAGGGCGAGGAGGTGTTGGATGCAGGTCCGCTTGCATTCCTTGGCTCTGTCCATACGTTTTAACCATCACACAAGGATTAAAAATCCTCCATGGCAGAGCTGCAGATCGAACCAGGAACCTCGCGATGCAGCTAAGAATACTAAAATAATTATGCAATCGGTGCCGCTCACTCAGAACTATGGATATTAAATTAAATTCATATAAATGAGGACTTTAGGGGAAAATCTTGTTCAGTGGTGTCTTCCCCTGAAAACTTGAGTATTTTCCAGGTACATCCTTACACAGTGAGGGCCCTCCCTATAAAATGGAGCGTCGCAGAGACTATGCCGCGGATGGGTCACGAGGAGTCACTGCCAGATTTATAGCATGTACCGATTACAACAGCAGGTTGGGAAGCCCTGGATGCTGTCATAGCATTTATTACATACATAGCTGGCAAGATACCTTGGTTGTGATAAGTAAGACTTGTTGTGAAGTACTGTAACCTACCTCGGACCGCTCAAACATGGTTAGGTACAGAAAAAAAACATCGAATTTTTCTAGTGGAAACTATCTTCTCAATACGAAGTCTTCTAGTCAAAGTGTTCATAAGTTCCAGCTCTGTGCGATTTTTACTTGGGGACCCTGAAGCAAAAGGTATACAGAAACAATCCACGTACTCTGGAGGCTCTCGAGAACAAAATAACTGCACTGATACAAAATATCAGGGAGCATGAATTACAGCGAGTGTACTAAAAATTCATACGTCGGTGCAATGTGTCTTTAGAAATTGAAGGACAGCATTTCCTGAAACTACTCTGAAATTCATTTAAGTAATGACGATTATTAAATATGTTAAAAAGCGTAAATGTGATAAACTAGTTGGGTGCTACGCTGCTGCTAGCGCCAATGCCTTGGTCCGAAACGCTGCAATACACAGTGGCCCAGCCGCCACACAGCCTCTGTGAGGCTCCATTCTATAGGGAGGTCCCTCACTGTAGCAACGAGGATTTCGATTATCGTAGAATCTTACTAAGACATTATAAGCCACTTCTTCTCTATAGTAGCTGTGAGTGATAGACGGGTAAGCGTAGTAGCTCCCCATCCAGACGGCTGGGGTTGGATCCCAAGTAACTGTCGGGGTGGTACCTAACATGCCATTGTCGCATTCTTCCCAATCCTAGCACCAATTTCACGTGACCACACTAGCTCTCAACACGGTATCAGAGTATTTCCACAAATAGACTACGCAAGTACACGGGGCTGATGATACAATGTCCCAAGATTCTAATTTAACCAACTTACTCGCTATTAATAATATGGTTCTATTCAAATATGTCATTACCAAATTGACGCCTATTAATAGGAAGTTCTGTCATACAGGCAATCTCATAAGTGAAGTTATGGAGGTCCTTTTTCCACTCACCTCATTTGATTGTGTTTTTGCTGGTATTTGACATCCCCGATGATTTTAATATGCATCCCCAGCATATTTCAACATCTTTCTCTTCAAATACTTCCAATCTTGCATGTCACGTATACGTGATCACATTTGCTAGCTGACGGATAGAACTCCACCTTCCCAATACCCACCAACTTAGAATACCGGGTTCCTTCTTCCGCGCACATGGAATTTCAATTGCAAATATCTACCCATAGGAGGCAGTTGTAAGCCCGCTTAACATATCATTTAATGCTACATGCGACCAAGTACATGCGATCATGTAACCGAATTTATTCAGTTACATAAGCTCACCCTCGGGTTTTTGCCTTGTGCAGTTAGTTTGGGGTATTTTATTCGTATCTTATTATATTGGGTTAAAGTCGGGGATGGAGTGATGATTTTTATTGTGCCCGAGTGTATTTTTGTGGACGGATTAATTTTCTGATGTTCCGAGCCGACTAGATTCGTTGTTTATTAATTAGCGGTTTTTGGATATTTGATATTATAAAATACGGGGTTTTTGCTATTTATTACGTTTTGGGAACAGGGATATATAAGACTGTATTATTTTTGAGTAGAAGCATTATTTCATTTTGGTTTGGGGTTAATGGCTTTATTTTGACTAGTAATGTTAAAGTTTGCAATTGATGGCTGTAATACCAGGTACAAATGAATCTGTATTTCATGGTCTGAAAGTTACACACCCGGAAAACTTAAACGATAATTCAACTTGTTGTGGCAAGTCCAGGTATTTCCGAGGCTAAAAATAGCATGAACTCCCATGAACCGGCGATAGGAAAACTACTGAGTGACGTCAGAGTGAATTACGACTGTCAAATGTTCATGTGTTGCCACGGATATTCCACTTGGAGCAGGGCGCACAGCATATAGTTCCGGCAGAACGTAGCATAGCCGGTGGTGTAATGTATTCAGTCGCCAGTGTTTAAAATGGCATGTTTAGTGTTCAGAAATAGTCTTCTTGCTTTTACAGTGAAAGTCCATGTCTACTTGCAAATCAGTGTCGTTGTTACAGGTCATGGTACCGTAAAACGAACGAGCAGTGACTTTTAGCAAACCACTGAGCTCTTACGGGCTATTGGTAAGCTACATTGTATTTCATGGTTCTATCCAAATACCATAGGCTGTCTGTAATGCTTTACCATGCTCAAAAGGATGTTCATCATTCATAAACATTTCATCGTGAAGTCATGGGGAGAAGGGAGAAGTGAAACAACAGTTCGAGGAGAAAGAAAGTGAAGTAAACAAGTCTGGCGAGTGTTGATTCGTGTACAAACTGTGCAAGGTGCAAAAGTATAGGCAGATGATAGGCGTGAAAGTCTGACGAGTGTAGATACAAGTGTAAATTCATATACGAGGCACGTCCAGAAAGTAAGTTCCGCTTGGTAATAAAATTAAATTGTGAACAGATACAGAAAAATTATTTATTGCACACATTCTACACCTCTTAAACTACTTTTCCACATAAAAACAAAAGCCTTACCTTGGCAATCCAAATAAGGTTTTGAATATTCCCGAAGGGAATATGATGTAGTTTCCATTTGAGCGGATGAATTATCAATACATTTTGTTTTTATGAAAGGGAGTTTGACTCCCGTAGCACATTGGCATGCTCGTGACGTCAATGCTGCTTGTATTTTGTGTCTTGCATGGCCTTCTCGGTATGTGCTAGCCACGCATATTGGTAGGTGTGTCTGTAGCAACTGACGAGCCCAACGGCACACTGGGGCGAAACGCTGGCATTGTTTGAGCTATCCGGACCATTTTTATCATTTATTGGTAATCATCATCGGCACACACTCTATTGATATACTTGGCTAGATCATCATCGTTTGCGAACACATCTCGCGCGGCTGAGGCCATATTCGTACTAACAACGGTGCGTGGTGGACAAAACAGTGGGCGCTTTTAAAAATATCATATCTCCGTAAATAAAGCTATTACCGCGATAGTTGTGGTAGATTTAGGAACTGCAGGCCTTGTCGATTCTGGATCATCTGCGTTGTGCTGCGATCTGTTAGAAAACTGAGAACTACAAGCATATATAAAACTGCCTGCATGAGGAGCGCTATTGCGTTCCTGGCTGTTTCCACTAACACGCCGAGATACGCTTTTGCGCTCCTTGGTATTCTATGAGTTAAGAAACATTGCAGAATTTGTCGAGCATCACCGCCAAGAAAAGAAACCGGAGGATGACACCTGTGATGACAATGAAGATGATGATGAAGTAGACGACAATGTGTGTAGTTTGAAGACATACAGTATGAACAAGCCCATTAAGCGGTAAAAAAATATGCAATCTTTTCCCTACGCGAAAAATGGCGCAGAGTTGTTTGATATTGTTTGCCGGACCCATATCTTAATTGAAAGCCGTGTCTCCAAGGTAAATTGTGCTCAGTGCACAATCTTGGATTACTGGAAGATATAAATGATTATGTAGCAAATTGTGTTAAAATATTGTAGAAACTTTAGTCCGGCAAGTGAACAAAGTTTATTCTTGCAGACAATACCTCTGTTCCCGATTCTTAGTGCCACATCTATGTACTAATGAACAAAATAACTGTGATGTGCGATTCCTTTTTAAGAATGAATTGTGTAAATATTTTAGTGTTCTGCTTGTGCTAGTGTTTAGCGTGTAATTGGTGTAACCCCATTAGCAGGATTATAACAAGAGGTATGAACCAAACAACAGTATTGTATTTACACTTGTAAATATTTGTTATGATCACCTGTATTAACCAGAATCCTTCCTATAACGAAAATATTTATGTTCCTTGAAGTTCCATTCAAGACAGGTTTCCATCATCATCATCATCATCATCTTGTACAGTTTCCAGCCCCAGGCTGGGTCTGTTTGGAACATAAGCCTCGCCACTTATTTCTTTCTTCCCACCATCTCTCCGCTGTCACTCTGGTCCAGTCCTCGCCTCTCTTCTTGACACATTCCTCCACTCCTTTCAGCCATCGATCTCTTGGTCTTCCCCTTGGTCGTTTCTTCTGCATCTGCATCTCATGTATCCTCTTGGGAATCTTCTTCTCATCCATTCTCTTTAAGTGTCCATACCACCTCAGTCTTGATGTCTCAATCCTACCTTGCAAGGGCTCCTCTTTCACCATTTCCCTGACCTTTTCATTCCTCACCCTGTCTCTTCTTGTTACTCCGATCCTACTTCGCAGGAACTTCATTTCACCTGCCTGTATTCTGCTTATGTCTCTTTTCTTCATTGTCCACGTTTCTGAAGCATAGGTCAGTATCGGGATATAGTAGCTTCTGTATAACACTTCCTTGCTTTTTTGTGGGACATCTTTATTCCACACTAAGCTCCTAATGCTTCTCAGAAATGCTTCTGCCTGTCTGCCACGTTCCGTAATCTCTTTGTCATTTCTCCCATTTTCCTCCACTATACTTCCCAAGTACTTGACACTTTCCACCTCCAAGTGTTATCCCACTCATTGGTCTGTCCTTTTTCCTGGTCGTTAACAGGATCTCACATTTACTGATGTTGAACTTCCATCCGTACTCTCCCACTGTTTCTTCCCAAGCCTTCAGTTGCTCCTGGATTTCCTCCTCCTTGTTTCCCCAGACCATGAGATCATCTGCAAACACCATTGCCTTCATCTTATCTTCTCCTATCTTTCCTGCTATCCGTGTCATTACCTCGTCCATAACCACAATAAAGAGAAGGGGTGACAGCGCACTACCCTGTTTCAGGCCACTCATTTGTCTGAACCAGTCTGTTCTTTCCCCTCCAACTTTCACACAACTCACACTTCCACAATACATCTCCTTCACTCTGCCTACAGTCTCTTTTTCCACTCCCATGTTTTCCATTGCTTTCCAAACCTTCTCCCTACACACACTATCATAGGCCTTTTCGATGTCCAGGAAGGCCATCAACAGATCCTCTCCAAATTCGTAGTGATGTACCTGGAGCTGTCTCACGGAAAATATGAGATCCACTGTTGATCTCCCAGGTCTGAATCCATACTACTGCTCTTTCAATTCTCTCTCCACTTTGGCTCGTACCTTATAATATATTTTATTTATTTATTTATTTATTTACATAGGTCCCAATGAGCCTGAGCTCGTGTTAGGGACAATCAAGTAACATAGTTACAGCATGGCATATATATAATTTTTGTAACATTATTGTTTGGTTTAATAGTAACTTAGATTGCTAGTGACTAACTTTACAGAGATAATACGGTATGATACATTGCATTGCTTAAGGCTATTGTACATGGGCTATTCATTCCTTAGTAGGAAGTCTTTTGTTTTCCTCTTAAATGTTTTTATAGAGAAACTTTCCCTTATGCCTAATGGTAGCGAGTTGTATTCTTTTATTATAGAGGACATAATTCCTTTAGTTCCAAATTTAATGGATTGGGAATGGCTGGTGAATATTTGATTTACTCCTCTTGTTGCATAATGATGAATGCCATTTGCATGGGTAAAATGGATGTGTGTGTGTATCAATTTGTTTTCTAATTTGTATACAAATACTGTTGCTGACATAGCTACCGGTATTTGTTTTTGCAGTGGCATAATTTTAGTTCTTGAGTACAATTCATTTGAGGGTGTGAGCCAAGGAAATCCAAAGATAGATTTTATAGCACGTTTCTGGAGTATCTCAAGTTCTTTTATCAGCTCCTTCTTACAATATCCCCATATGAAATTCATGTACATTAGATGTGAATGTATCAGAGCAAAGTATATATTTTTCAATTGTTGGCTAGTAAGACAGCTATATCTTAATCTGAAAATAATACCAATTAAAGGGCTGATTTTATGTTTTACATTTTCTACATGATTTTCCCAGGTTAGTGTACTATCTAGTGTGATACCTAAGTATGTTGCCGATTTAACCCTTTCTATTTCTTCGTTGGCTATGTTGACTATGTTTGTGGTCTCAATCTTGTATGATGGTTTATGGAAGAATAAATATTTTGTTTTAGTGATATTGATAACCATTTTGTGTGCTCTCAACCAATCCACCAGCTTATTGAGATCATAATTAATATTTAGCATAATTTCCTGTTCAGATGTTCCCAGATAGAGTATAAAAATATCATCTGCAAATAGTTTAAGCTTGCCTTTCAATTCTAATAATACTATATCATTAATATAGGCCAAGAAAAGAATTGGTCCTAAGACAGAACCTTGAGGTACTCCTGTGTCAATTCTCATTTGAGATCCTTTTACATTATCGATTGCAACATATTGTTTTCTGTTAGTGAGGAAGTTCTTGAACCAATCATGTGCCACTCCTCTGATGCCTGCAAATTCTAGTTTATTAAGAGGCGGCCGGAGTCAGTTCCTATTTCACCTTTCATTTCAAAACGTTGCCACTAGTTTCGTTGTAGTCGCTGTCCCCTAGTAGTTACATGGCCCGTACATAGGTATCAGCACGGATTACCCCCTACTGTGAGCACAGATTACCTACTACTACTGTGGTGAGGGTGATTCAAGGTCGCGCGTGCGAGAAAGTTCTAACTGCTCCGGAGTCCAAACACTGGGGAAATGCAATCTCGTGGCAATGCGCTTCAAGAATATCGCGACCAGAAATTTCGAAGTGATAGTCTGTATAGGCTACTTCCAATTGAATGGCCGAAATATTTTGCTATAGATAAGCTAATAGTTAAACTACGGATTACGGAATTCACAAGTGACTGAAATATCCTTGGCCTTCCTCGTGTTGTAGCGGCTAGTATTCTTGGCTGTCACCCCAGAGGTTCGGGTTCGATTCCCGGCGCCGACAAGAAATTCGATTCATTCTTGTCTGAGGGCTGGAATGCCCCGTGAGGCAAAACTGAAAAGATGTGGTTTCGATTCCCATCTCAGCCATCTTGGAAGTGGTTTTCCGTGGTTTCTCACTTCTACTCTGGCTGCGTGGCTCAGGGGTAACGTTCTTACTTGCTGTGTCCAAGATTGCAGGATCGAATCCTGGCACAGCACAAATGCGAGGGAGCCGTGTCAGTGAATTTACTGGCAGGTTAAAGATCCCCTTTGGGGCAAACTTCCAAAACCCCGGCCTCTCCTAAAGCCGCAGATGTTTAAAGGGACGTAAAGCAATAACATTATTATTATTTCTATTATTATTATTATTATTTTTATTATTATTATTATCATCACTTCTACTCCAGACAAATGCAGCCGACTCCTTCACAATCCTCATCTGAATCCCAAATATACACACTAACGCACTACCTCGTACCACGCTGGTATCGAGAGAGCGTGGGTTTGAATCCCACCTCAGCCGTCTTATTACTATTATTATTATTATTAATATTAATAATTAAAATATTTTCCGGATCTTGCATGTGGGGGGAGGGGGGGAGGGGGGGGGGGGGGGAGGAGCACATGTTGAACTCTCTACCACCGGCGGCTTCTATTAATACTATTATTATTATTATTATTATTATTATTTCTAAAATTACTATCAGTTTCTGCTTATTTAGGAGGATTATAAATTAATATTACATAATTTGGCAATAGAGGTGAGGGAGTGCAGGATTCTCCAGCCCCAGGGCCCATCACCACTCTCTAAGGCCTTGCATCCGGGGGTCACACACAAGAACGCTACACCACGAGATGGTCTTTAAAACAGTATGTTATGCAGAATGTGATAACGCAGAAAGAAATAAAATGTTATTCTTCAAGCTCTACCATTTCCTTACAGACCTTCCTTACATAAATATGCCTATGTTGCGAAGTTCGAAACCGAAACACAATAAGGTTTCACGCCGTCGTTGTTGTTGCTCATGCTCAATTAGATTGTGTATATTCAATCATTTACTTTCATAAACATCTTCATACTGACATTATGGGGTTTGAAGCCATTTTTCAGTGTTCCCTTAGTAAACAAAAGTTTGGTGCTTTTCGGTCGGTCAACACGAATGTACCCAAAAGAGTTGGATTATACCCTAATCCTGAAAAATTTACAAATCTTTTGGGTAAATTCGTGTTGACCGACTGAAAAGCACCGAACTTTTGTTTTATCTTCATAATAACCTTAATTGTGATAAAGAATCCTTCAGACTAAACTAATTCCTGAAAAGAGTTGAAAAGTAAATTTTCAACACTTCTGTTTGAATATTTCAAAATATAACTCATCGTGTTTACGATAACATGGAAAAGATACGTAAGGAAGCCTACTTCCTAGTATACCTGTAACTTAGTAGTATGCTGAAAAACTGCTGTTTATTTCCTAGAATTATATTTACATGTTTTTGTAAGTAACCATGACAAGTTATTTTTTCTTTTATTCTTAACAAAGGCGATATTTAAAAAAATGTAGAATACCTTTTTTGAAATTACATTTCTCATCACACAGGATTAACTTCAACGATAAGCTATAGCATATTATTATCAGGACTGAGTTGCTTCAGCTCTTCCTTTCGCATTGCCTTTTCCTCATCAACAACCAAAAAATGTCCAGAAACTACAAATTCAGTTGCTCAAGGGAAAGAAAACTAAGATCCGTTTCCCACGATCATCACATCACTATTCATGAACAAATATGGTGCAATTATATGGGGCAATTGTGATAATTAACTAATACATGTAACTTTTTCCAGGAGTGTATTTACATATTTATATCTTGTACCCCGCCCATTCATTGGGCACAGTCGTGTTGACCGACTGAAAAGCTACAAAAGACAATATTATAGCCTATATAAAAAATCAGTAGTAGTGGTGAAAGATTTCAGCCTATTCCTGTAACAACTTAGACCAGAAACTCATCCTAGCATCAACTCTTACCGCAGCTTCATTATAAACACAAATACGGAACTTTTGATTGCCTATAGCAGCCTTCCCTGGATACCATAATACTGTACTTCAGAATCGTCAGTTTCTTTTCCCTTGGTACTCTTCCGTACGCATACATAATCATGGAATTTATTTAAATTTGCTATAATATGAACATGCTTAATTAATTAATTAATTAGTGTACCATCCTTTATTTTGCAAAAAATATAATGAATAAAATGAAGAATCTACAAGCAATATCATGTGTAATGTATATGATTTATATAAAAATTAAATCAATGTTACATATTTCAAATTTTTTAATGTAATATTACATAGAAGAAATGGAAGGAACGCAGATGCCCCACGTGGAACCATCTGTCATCACTGCGGCAAATCGTGTGCCTCCCGCATTGGGCTGTATAGTCACCTCCGAACTCACCAATGAGAGACTTCCGGATTGAAAGGCCAATCTACTCGATATGAGTGTTTGCTATGATGATGATAGATATTACATTAAAATCCTAGCCTTACTCATCAGTATATTGCCAAAATGGATCCAACTATGACATTTTAACGCATGATAACCTAGAAAGTCATCTCGAAATTGACATCTTAATTATTATGAGGTAACCCGTAGTGACATTCTCACTCCGATACTTACGATGAATATATGGGACACAAGAGGGTTATTCTTCCATATTTGTTAAAAAACGATCCGGGAAAAAAATAGCTTATCCTCTTGATGAAAAATGAAAATCCACAGCCTGCTTCCAGTCTCCGACCGGGTCAGGAATGGAATGAATGAAGCCTCCATCTAGCGGCGAGGATATGAACTGTGCCGGCTGCCGAGGCCTGACGCACTCCTCTGGGGCAATGATTAAATGAATGACAGATGAAATGAAATGATAGTGGAGAGTGTTGCTGGAATGACATTTTGACAGGGAAAACTGGAGTACCCGGAGAAAAACCTGTCTGCCTCCGTTCTGTCTAGCACAGATCTCACATGGAGTGACCGGGATTTGAACCACGGACCCAGCGGTGAGAGGCCGGCGTGCTGCCGCCTAAGCCACGGAGGCTTAACTTATCCTCTTGATATTAAATTTAATTTATCGATCAAGTCTTTGATATTTCCAGAGAAATGGAAACTTACTAAAGTCAGTCATATTCACAAGTCGGGTAAGATTTCACTAATTCTTAACTACCGAACAGTACCGGTAGCTACTAAGTTTGTCCCAAACTAACTTTACGAGCAAACACTTCATGAACACATAGGCCTAATGTATTATTCAGGCATACATGCCATTTTATTCACGATTCATAACACGGATTCATCCCTCGATGATCAACAATAACCAATTTTCACGAATCAGGAGTCATCTGGTTTAAATTAAAGGATAACGAGTCGATGTAATATATACAGATTATTGGTAGAGTTAACCATGACGTAGCCTACAACTTACGAAAATGTCCTATTACGGATCATACTTACAGTATGAAAGACGCAACACTTTGTATCAAAGAGAAAAGCTCCATTCACCCTCTGGTGTTCCCCTGGGATCGAATCTTGTGCCTCTGTAATCTTATCTTAATTAACCATCTCCGGGATGCCAATATATCATTATTATTATTATTATTATTATTTGCAAATGTCGTGTAATCGTTTAAATACATTTATTCGTTATGGGATTGTATGCTGCTCCAAAAGATGAAGAAACAATAAATTGGAACAAAACAAATTGTTTCGATTTATAAGTGTCATCCGATTGCATTTACACGAAAACTTTGATATAAAACACCACCATTTCCTATGTAGTTCCCATCTCAAGTCATCTAGGTTTATGGTAGGCTATACTATGAAAAAAAAAGTTATCCTTTTCTCACCGTATTGATCGAATTTTTGAGATATATTCAAAATGCTGGGATTTATAAGAAGATGCACATTTTATTTTAGGAACCTGTACATTGCTAAAGATTGTACAGTATAATGCATTCGTATGAAGTTGACTTGAATTTGGCTCAATAGTTTGGAACCCAAGATGTGCGAATGCTAACTATAGAGTTGAATCGATAAAAAATAAATTCCCTATATTCTTGGAATACAAAAGGACACATGTATATCCTAAATATGCTAAGCGGGAATGTGGTGGCCCAGTGGTGTGGTCAAGCTGTTGGCCTCTCACCACAGCGGACCGGGTTCGGTTCCCGGTTAATGATGTGAGATTTTCGAAGTGAAACGTCATGTCCAGTAGTTCGGATTCCACGTAAAAAGGAGGTTCCGTGGCTATTGATCGCGAGATTGACGATAACATAAACTACACATTTCCTTTAAAAATGCTAAGCATAATTTATTAATGGAACTTTTTCTTTAAAGACTTTAGAGAAAAGTAGGCAGGTTATTACATTAAATAATTTGATAACATCTTTGATAGACCTTATTTGTCATCTGAATTTGAACTATATGTTCCTTCGCGGTCAATAAGACCGAAACGTATAATATTCCACTGTCCAAGAACCAATACAGAGTAATATAAACATTCGCCTGTATCGAACACATTCAATATCTAAAAAAGAAAAAAGACATGCACACATTTCCATATATCAGACAGCACCTTTTGTTCATTTGTATTGTAGAGAAATCACTTAATATCATACACTCCTTATCAGTGACTTGAAACATAATTTCAAGTACGATACTTACTAGAATAATATTTAGTCATACGTATTATAAGTATCATTTTATATTAGTGTAAGAAAAATATTAAGTGTAATTCATATTGTTATTTCTCGTAATTAGGTTGTAACCTGTTAGAAGAACTATAAATAAACAAACAAATAATTATAAATAAATAAACAAATTAATTTAATGAAATTCTGGTCCACTTTAGTGATGGTTACTAACTAGTGATTGCTTGCTACTCATATAATAATTACTGTAACTTCAAAAGCCCAGTAGTCGCTACATCATATTTAGACTGACAAAGCAACATTTTATTTACAATCCACCTCGTGGCGTAGTGGCTAGTCTTCTTAGCTGTCAACGCAGAGGTCCAGGTTTAGGAGCTGAGGGCTGGAATGGGATACACTGAGGCTTGTGAGGCAGAACTGGGAAGAGAAGGGTTACATTGTTACTTCAGCCATCCTGGAAGTTGTTTCCTCACTTATGCTTCAGGCAAATGCTGGGATGGTATCTAACTTAAGGCCACGACCGCCGCATATACAAAACCCGTCCCTAATACAAATACACACCCTAATACAACCATCACAATAACACAGGTTATTAGACACATTATACACACACCCAAGTGCACGCGGCTACATGACCACCATGTCCCAAAGCTCCTAAACGAATCACCACCTCCAACAACAACAACAACTCTATTTACAGTACAACAATGGCATAATCTTGAAAGTAGCCTATACTACTGTATATTACAGACATGTTAGAAAGAACTAAAAAGCTCATAATAAACACTGGAACTGCAAAAGACCTGTAGGCCACACACCATAATATGATGATCTAGAAAGCAGACGATTGTAATCGGGGGTGGATCTAGGGGAGGGCGACCGCCCAGGGCCCCGCGGTCCGGGGGGGGGGGGGGAGTCATGGATTGTTTTAAATTTAATTGATTAAATTTATTTATTCGTTAATTCCCCGTAAGGAGAGCGTTATAACACAATCAATTTTCATGTTTAATTCTGGTCCTTCTTTTTTTTTCCAAAAACCTCTCATACACACACACTATGCTTCCTCTGTCTCTCCTCCCTCCACTTCTTTCCCGGTTGTCTCTCTTTGGGAGTCTGCTCAAACATCTGTTGTCTAAGTCTAATTGATTAATTAATTATACTTTTCAAACTAATTTATAATTCATATTCTTTTTTCAGTGCAGCTATGACCTCCCGTGACCGTTTAGCAAGTATAGATTTCAGTGAAATGATGGAAGACTTCATCCGAGAAAAAGAGTCGCAAAGTAATATTTTAATATTTCATAGTTTACATAATCTTCTTCAAGGGGACTTAAGGGTTTCTTTCATATTATTAAAAGAATGTACCGTAGTGTATTCAAAATATTGTAACTATTCTTTATTTTATTATTATTACAAAACTATTTTCCATTTGATTTGATATTTTTTATATTTTCTATTGTTGAGGGCCCGACCGTATCATATCGCCCAGGACACCGCAAAGCCTGGATCCGGCACTGATTGTAATGAAGCGACTGACAGCACCTGGACATGAGCTGATTTCATCACTTCCTGGTATGAGATTACCATCTCTCAGAAGCCGGCTCTGTCTTACTTCACCCTGTTTCAAGGACATGACTTTGCGACGATGCGGTATCTGACGGTAACTGCCTGAACTGCCAGCACCTCGACACGGCTAGCATTAGCAACTCAATATGCTGACATTTTCTAAAATCACGATTAAACATATACAGAGTTCTTAATTTGAAAATATGATTCAGTAGCACAATAGAGAAAACTATGAGCTGTCTTGCAGTGGAGTTTGTTTCTGTTTTCAACATCATCTGAAGGCATTGAAGAGGTTTGGAAAATTGCAGTTCAGAACTCTATTTTATATGGAGAATTGTGATTTTAACTACACTTTTTATAACTATCTTTGTATTCCTGTTCGATATGCTTTTGTACCGATGAAAAGTGTATAAAATACTACAGCGGGCTATAGGAACAAAATAATTTTACCTTGTCCCGTTTCTTTATAAAACGTTTCACAAACTTTTCACCCATGTTACAACAAGTGCTGGGCTGGCGGTCGGCCGTTCCCACTCCGGCCGGCTCTTAAGGAGAATCTTATTGTTAACCAGATCGAAGGCTTTTAGAAGGTCAATTAGTACACCAGCAGCTAGTTGGTTTTCATCTAATGCCTTTTCTACATCAGTTACTACTTCAAATATAGCACTATCAGCTCCTCTATTTGGAATAAACCCATATTGGCAGTTAGCAAAGTAATCATTTTTCATGAAGAAATTCATAAGTCTTCGTTTAACAACGCTTTCTAGAACCTTGCTGATGGCAGATATAATATTAATGGGTCTGTAATTTGATGGGTGGGTTTTGTCTCCTTTTTTGTAGATCGGGACCACCCTAGAGACTTTACAGGCATCGGGGAATATACCAGTCATCAGTGAAAGATTTATTATTTTGACAAGATATGGTGTAAGGCCCTCAAGACACAATTGTAGCATGACATTAGTAGTGTTGTCCTCACTTATATTGTTTTTGTGTTTTAGGGAGTTTATAATTGATTGTATTTCATTAGCATCAGTAGGTAATATAAAGATTGTCTTAGTGCTAGTAGTATTTTTATAGCTTGTAATGTCCGAGGTAGAACCGTTTCCTTGATTTTCCCATATACTGTTAGCAATATTGACATAATATTTATTAATTTCATCACATATATTTTCCTTTTTTTCGACATTTGTGCCGTCGACTATAAGTTTGACAATTTCATTTTTCCCCTTCTTTGGCCTATTTAACATCTCATTAACAACACTCCACACTTCCCTCTGATTATTTGCATTTTGAATTTTTTGGTCAAAGTAGTTTCTTTGTAGGTTTCTCTTAAGTTTTGTAACTTGGTTGCTAATAATTTTATATTCTTCTAAAATTTCTGCAGATGGATTTTTAACTTTGGTTTTTGTATATATCTTATCTTTCCTGTGTATTAGTGCTAAAAGATCTTGTGTGATCCAGGGTTTTATTGGTGGGGCACTTGGCTCATTCGTATATTTCATAGTGCAGGCTTCTATTCCTTTATTAATGAAATCACAGAATTCATTGTAGTAGTCATTGATGATAGTTTCATTGCATACAAATTCTTGAGTTATTAAATATTTATTAAGTTTTTTGTAGTTTATTTTATCCTTTTCTATTGGCCTATCATCACATATTGAGTTCCAGTTTATTTTTTTGTTTCTCATTTCACAGATGAGTAAATGGTGATCACTCAAATCATTATCAATATTATAGACATTACATATTTTGTCACAGTCGTTCACCAATACATGATCAATTAGAGTAGAGCTAGTTTGTGTTACACGAGTTGGATATTTTGTATTACATAAGACTAGACCGTATGATTTGACTAGGTTAATATAACTACTAGTATATATGTCCCCAAATAATAGATCGATATTCATATCACCTAGTATTATAACAGGATTCGTTGAGTAAGAACTAATAATTACTTCGAGATCAGTTAGAAAGTGTGGAATGTTGCTTTTATGAGGGTTATAAGCAGTGATTATATTGCATTCTTGATGGCCTTTTCTCACAGTAATGTGCAGTATGCTGTGGGTGGAATTTATTTCCTTTACAAGGGTACTGCTACATTTGTTTGAAATATACAAAGATACTCCCCCTCCAGTTTGCTTTCTAACTATGTGATATGCAACATATTTCTTAATATTGAAAAACATTTTTGTTTGTTCTGTTAACCAATTTTCTGAGATTGCTAGGACATCTACACCTTTGATTCTGTCTAACATTATTTGGATATCATCGAACTTGTTTTTTATGCTATGTGCATTTATGTGTACGCATTTTAGTGTACTGGTATCGGTTATTATCTGTTTACTGTCCTTAATTTTATAATAATCGCTAAGTGTATTACAGTTACACTCGGTTAATTCTAGTGTATTATTATTTGCATTACCTAAAAATTTTAATTTCTGTAATTCTAGTTCCATATGGGATAATACTTAGTAGATATCTTACTATTACAGGGTGTCTACTGTAAGGATGAAGTAAAAATTAGTTACTTTTTAGGTACCTTTTAGTTACCTTTTAGTTAATTTTAGTTACCTTTGAATTCAAGTTACGTCTGC
Source organism: Meconema thalassinum (assembly GCA_946902985.2). Lineage (NCBI taxonomy): Eukaryota > Metazoa > Arthropoda > Insecta > Orthoptera > Tettigoniidae > Meconema > Meconema thalassinum. The sequence continues at coordinate 275,305,215 of OX336389.2, read as the reverse complement.
GGTCTACAAGCATAGGCGCTCATCACGTGGTGAAGAAAAAAAAACAATGAACTGTTTTTAAAGAAGTTTTTTATTTATCGTATGGCTTTTAGTGCCGGGAGTGTCCGAGGACATGTTCAGCTCGTCTGAGTCTGTAGCTGCTTCCAACGGACACCCTTAGGTTGAGCTACAAGTTCCGTTCAATTTCAAGTTGCTACCAGATATCAATGATACCTAGTGGTGAACGTTGGAACTTTGATAGAGCGTTCCGACGAAATATAACCTAACAATTTAGCTTCCCAAGTCATGTGTAAATGTAGAAATAGAGGCTACAAATGGAAAAATTCATAAAATTTGTAAGAGTTTTCCAAATGTCCAAATTGTAGATGTAAGTAAATTAGACAGGAAGTTCCACACTCGGCATGGCCTACACTTAAATAGATTAGGAAAAGAGTATCTTAGTGATGAAATCTGCAAAATTGTAAATTCAAATGGTAAGAATAATTCAACAGTAATATCATTAGAGTGGAAGCAGGGAAACTGGTAGAAGAAGCCAAACGTGAGGTTTGGCATTCACATCTTTTAAAGTCAAATTTAACGGAGTGCAACAATGGTATTTCGGATTTGTCTAGCAACAATAATAATAACAATTATGATAATAATAATGTAAATAAATCACCAACACAAGCTTGCAAAAGTAACAAATTTAAAATTTACCACCAGAATGTCCAGTCTCTTTATAATAAAATTGATTACATAAATCTAATGCTTAAAAATGAACTTAAAGACATCTCAGCACTATGTATTTCAGAACATTGGCTGAAAGAGGAACAACTCGAATTAATTCAATTCCCAGGGTTTATACAAGCTAGTAAATACTCTAGATCTAATATTAGCCATGGTGGTACTTGCATCTTCTTAAGAAATAATTTAGATCATGAACAGATAACAGCTTATGATTATCTAATTATGGAACAGGATTTTGAATTCTCTGCCGTAAAAATTCAGCAGTTTAAGTTAATAATTGTATGCGTATACCGTTCTCCGTCAGGAAAGTTTCCTCTATTTATAGATAAACTAGAATTGTTACTCAATAACATGAGCAAAGTAAATTTCGATATAATAATTTGTGGGGATGTAAATGTGGATTTCTTAAAACTTGATAGAAATTGTGAATTATTAAACCAGTTACTAATTTCCTATGGACTGAAACCTACAGTAAATACACCAACAAGAATAACAAAATTTAGTAAAACCACTCCTGATCAAATTTTTATAAATACAGATAAATATCACCATTCAATAGAAGTCTATTGTCCGGGTTTTAGTGACCACCATGGACAAATACTGAGTTTTGAAGTATCCGAAGTAATCAATAATAATGATAATGGAGTAAAATCAAAGTGCAGGTCATTCACTGAATCAAATGTTACATATTTCAATGACTTATTAAATAAGGAAACATGGTCAGAAATTTATGAACTAGAAAATGTAAATGATAAATTTAATGCATTTAACAGTACCCTAAAACACTATTTTGAAATAGCATTCCCCTTTAAACGAAGAACTGTTCAAAATAACAAAACTAGCAATTGGATAACAACAGGGATTATAAATTCATGTCAAAGAAAGAAATTTCTACACAAATTATATAAACAATACCACACAACACCTGAATTCAATTTATACTACAAAAAATACACTAGCATATTAAATAAGGTAATAAGACTAGCAAAGAAAATGCATAATGATAATTTTATTTCCCAATCATCTAATAAAAACAGGGCGATGTGGTCCGTAATAAAGAAAGAAACTGGAAAATCTGCTAAAATACAAAGGAACATTACACTGACCAGAAATAATAAAGTGATTAATAATCCAGAGGAAATAGCAAACACTTTTAATGACTATTTTCTGGAAATTCCGCAAAAATTATTAAATAAATCACAGGTAAATACACTAAATTCTAATAATAAAATAAATATATGCAGTGATTCTTTATTTATAAATCATGTCACAAGTGAAGAGGTAAGAATAGTTATAAAAGAGCTAAAAAATAAATTCTGTGCTGGCATTGATGGAATCCCTGATGCAATTTTAAAGAAATGTGCAGAAAATATAATAAATCCACTTACGCACTTAATAAACAGTTCAATTCTCTCAGGAACTTACCCGGATATTTTGAAGTTATCAAAAGTAATTCCAGTGCACAAAAACGGTTCAAAAGATGAATTAGATAACTATCGTCCTATTACCTTACCAACTGGTATTGCAAAAATTGTGGAAAAAATTATGTATAAGAGACTGATAAGTTTCATAGAAAAAAATAAAATATTATCAAACTCACAACATGGATTTAGAACGGAAAAATCTACACAGACAGCAATTTACGAATGTAGTAATAGTATACTGAAATTAATTGACAATAAGGAACATGTAACTGGCCTATTCTTGGATTTATCGAAAGCATTTGATGTAGTTGACCATAAAATCCTCCTTACCAAACTAAATCAATACGGTGTTAGAGGTCTAGCTAATAAATGGATAGAGTCTTACTTAACAAGGCGTAAACAAATAGTAAGCTTGAGACACAAGGATGATGGAACCAAATTACTTAATGAAACATTGTCCAATGAGGGAATTATTGAATTTGGAGTACCCCAGGGATCGGTTTTGGGCCCACTACTCTTTCTTCTATATATAAATGATATAACACAGAACGTTCATTCACATAAGGAAATTTTGTTTGCGGACGATACAACACTCGTAATAAAAGGTGAAACTAAACAGGTCATACAGCAGTCTGCTGACTCCGTTACAGGAGAGTTAACCAAATGGTCACAAGATAATCGCCTCATAATAAACTATAAAAAGACAGTATGTCTAAATTTCCACACTATACAGAATAGGAATCCTGCGATGCCCAATATAACATTAAATGGTCATCAAATAGAAAATAAATCAGAAATAAAGTTTTTAGGACTATGGATACAACAAGACTTGAAATGGAATAAACATATACAATATCTGAATACTAAACTGAACTCGATGTGCTTTGCGTTACGTATTTTGAAAACCTGCACTAGCATGCACACATTAAGAAATACTTATTTTGCTTATTTCCATTCATACTTAAGATATGGGATCATATTTTGGGGTATGTCGCCAGATGTACTAAGCACGTTTCGGATACAAAAGAGAGCGATTAGAATTATGGCAAATGTAAACTCTAGAGAATCATGTAGACCTCTGTTTAAAGATTTAAACATTCTCCCACTGCCCTGCATATATATCTTTGAAAGTATTATGTTTTTTAAAAAGAATTTAATGAATAAAGATGTTTTTCTTAAAACAAACAATGATGTTCATAGGCATAACACAAGACAAAATCAAAACATTCATATTTCACACACACACACACAAGCATATATCAAAAAGGAACTTTTCACACTGGAGTTAAATTATACAATAAACTACCCCAGTATATAAAACTGGCCCCAAAAATAAAAACCTTTGATAGAATGTTGAAAGCTTATCTGCAGTGCCATTGTTTTTACTCAGTAGTTGAATATTTTAGCGTATAGGAGTGATGGAATCTATAACTATATTTTACTTTTTTAATTTAAATTTAATACCTAGCTGTATGTTGTTGTATTTATAGAATTAAGTTTTCATATTATGATAATAGAGTGAGGTGTAAATAGTTGTGCAATAAGATTGTATCTATTAAGATTTGCTATTATAATAAGTTATAAATAGTTATAATCTTAGTAATATATACCTGTTAGTTCTTTTATTTTATGCATGTAAATTCTGACGTGTCCTATATCAAAAATGTATTGAATGCATGTATTTGATCAAATGGAATTAATAAAAATCTATCTATCTATCTATCTTCACACAAGTTTAGTCTGTGGAAGAATCCTTTACATGCCATAAATCCATGACATGGAACCGCCGGCTTTACTTCCCCTCCGAAGGAAGGCATACTGAAGGATTTTTAACGCTTTTAAAAAATCCGACGACTTCGGCCGGGTTTGAACCCGCTATATTGGGCACAGCAGTTCAGCATGCTACCAACTACACCACCGAAGCCGCTTTAAATGAAATTCACATGATGTTATAAAAATTTAAAAAATAATAAATATATACTAGATATTTAATATCCAATGAGTTGTTTCAGCTAATATGTCGTCTTGTCCACAATATGTTGTTATTATTACGGTACCAAGAGGTTGCTCAGCTCTTGACCATTTGGCGAGATTTCCTTCGTCCCCGCGATAGGTCGCGAAGAAATGTATGCGATGTTACGCGATCGTCACCGAATTCTGTCTTCGCAGTCAAATGCGGAGAAATATCGAGATGTTACACGATCGGCGCTGGTCTCTGTTGTTTGGTGAGCTTCCCGTAGTTTTCACAATAGAACACGGAGAAAAATCGCGATTTAGATCATCAGCGTCACTTTTAGTCATTCGACGAGATTTCCATTGTCCTTGAGTTCGGGCACAAAAAAATGTAGCATTATTACGCAATCGGCGCCACTTGCTGTCCGTTTGACAAGAATACAGTTGTCCTCGTCATTGAACGCGGAGAAATATCGCGATGTATCGCAATCGCTGCCGCTCTCGGCCGTTTTACGTTGTCCTCGAGATATTATGCAATCGACGCCGCACCCGGCCGTTCAACGATTGTCTGCCTGTCTATCTGTCCTGATAGAATGGCGGAGGCAAGCTCAAGGTTGGTCATGGTTAAAATTCACGCGTAGTTATGAACATGTTGTTCGGTCGGCGCCGTGATTCCCTTTGTCCCTATGCTGTAGGGAGTTCATGAGTTCAGGGTGGATCACGAGGAGGATTTAGTATTTCGATGCTACGTAGGCTGCCATTTTTAAGTGGGTTGATGCACTTCTCGCTCCCCGCACGCTTTTAAGTATACGGTCATGGGAAAAGTGGCATGTAGGTTTCGTGATGGGTGCCCTGTGATGGGTGCCCAATCACCTTTGACAGGATTCCCGCAGTCCTCGTGGTCACAAGTTCACGATAGGGGACGGGTTTTATGATTTTACGAAACTGACGTCGATCTCGGTCCGTTTGACGAGATTCCCGCAGGCAAGTCGTGCGGTCAGCCGGCCGTCTTGAGGATGCGATTTTGGAGGATGAACGTTCGAAGTAGATACGATATCGAATATTACGAATTGTTCTGAGAGGATTGCACGAATAATACAAGAGGGCAAGTTTTATTTCGATTGAGAACCACGAATTATCAACAAGTTATCGAAATAATCGGTTAGATTATATATCCGATGGAACGAAAGTTCGAAGGAAAAATCGACTTATAACGGAATTTCGATTTAACCATACTGAATGTCGCAAATTTACTTGACATATTTTTTAAATAAGTTATATGTATTTCGAAGATTTTTCGCATTTTTTTCGAAACGGTAACATTTCGCAAGATTGCGACATTAAATTGTTTCGCGTTATTTCTGGAATTCAATTTGACATAGTTTCCAAATAACAGAAATGAGAGATTTCTTTTTAGTTTCGGAAGTATTCGCGAATAAACGTCTCGCGAAAAGTCAGGTTTCCTAATACAGTAACACAGAAAAATATTTCACACGAAACTGAAGACTTCTTGATGCCTAAAATATACGTTGAACCTATGTATACCGCTCAAGGTATCCTCGGTATGTATTTCCTTGAGGTCGGGCACGGAGACATATAGCTTAGTACTATGCAATAGGCACGGCGCCGCTTGCGTGAAACTCGCAATCTCTGAGCCTAGCGGCGCGAGTTTAAATGATTCAACCCGTCTTCAGAAAATTTTCGTTACCCGTTTGTAAAATTCGTTACTTTTTCGTTACTTTCGTTACCCATTTGTAAAATTCGTTACTTTTTCGTTACTTTCGTTACCGGTAGACACCCTGTAATTACATAGATTTTAGTTTGAGAGGGCGAGTTCATCCAGTATTTCAGCACTTGATATAAGCTTTGAGGGTCCATTTTGATTTTTCCGAATGTATATTTTGCAGTCTCTGACCCAAGTTGCAAAGATTTTTCCCTGTTGTCTCAATTCACGGCACTTTTTGGCGATGGTTTCATTTCTTGGGGTCAGGTGTTCATTGATATATATATTACCACCATCACTGTAGCCAATTTCACTCGTCTTCAGGGTCTTCTTTTGTCTTCTGCTACTGAGAATCTCTTCCTTCTTCCACCTATTATTTAATTTCACAATTATCGGTTGAGGCCCAGGCTTTGTTGACGGGAGGCGGTGAGCTGCGTCTATGTTTGCCCTGGTGATTTCAACTCCTAACGTCTTGCCAATGTCCGAGATTTTGTGAAATACATCCTCCTCTCTTTCAGTGGGTATTCCATACACTATCAAGTTGTTCTTGCGCTGGTACTGTTTTAGTTCCTCCAATTCGTTGATAGCTCTAGATGCTGCCATTTCTGCGTCCTTGACGGTTTTTCTCTCTTTCTTCAGAGTTTCAATTTCCCGGTGGAGTTCATCATACTTTTCTGATAAGAAAGTTGCTAGTTTTCTTACCTCGTGGTTTTCTTCTCTCATCGCCGAAAGGGATTCCTCAAGTTTCTGGGAGAAAGATGCCATAACCTCTTTGAGGTTAGGTTGCGGGAGGCAGTCTTCACGATTGCATGACCATTTGAAAGTATCATCTTTCCGGAATTGTTGGTACGTGTCTTTACTCATTTTCATGCATGTTACACGAAACCAGCGTCCACACTCACCATCACATCCTACAGCCTGCTGATTGTTCTTGATCTTTTTGCCGCATGGAGCACAGTTGACCGTCATGATATTAAATGTTATATGACTTCTCTTTTAACAAGTTATGTATTGTATTTCTCTTACGTATTTTACCTACACTGATCACACAATATTTAACACTTTAGTCACTTGCGTAATCCCCAGTAAACCTGCGTAATTTCTTAATTTTGCTTACGTTTAGAATATAAACCTTTTACATATCCGCCATTTTCATATATCTTGGCACAGTGTGGTATGAGTGTGACTTCCCTGTAATTTCTGCACTCCTTTCTGCTTCCTTCTTAAATATTGGGACAATTAATCCTTTCTTCCAATCTTCTGGGGTCTTTTTCTTCTTCCATACCACCCTCATCACACGGTACAGCCACTGTTTCCCAACCTCCCCTGCTGCCTTCACCATTTCAACACTCTCTTCATCCACACCTGGTGCCCTGGTGCCTTTCATCTTGTTTATAGCCATTTCCAGTTCTCTCCAAGTCAGGTCCTTTTCCATTCCTGTGCTGTCTTCTCCATTTTCCAATACATAGTCTTCCTCCCTATGACAATTTGGATTCAGCAAATCCTCAAAGTACTCTTTCCACATTGTCTTGAGTGTCTGTTGTGTACCTCATTTCAGTTTTCGTCCACCATTACCACATCCTCTCGCAGACCTCTTCTCTTACTTTTGACCATCCCATAAAGTACTTTTTTATTTCCTCTGCTCTCTTCCTCCATCATCTCTGTCCACTTTACCATCCACTTCTTCCTCTCCTCTGCGACAAACTTGTTTGCTTCTTTCTTCTTTATCTTATGAGCTTCCCTTGCTAGATCAGTTCTTTCCTGGAACTACACTCTGAAAGCCTTGTTCTTCCTTCCCACAGCTTCTTTTACTCTCTCATTCCACCATGGTGTCTCTTTACACCGCTTTCTGTTGCTTGTTCTTCCACATACTGCCACTGCAGCTTCCACCATTGTATATTTGAATTGCTTCCATTCCTCTTCCCCTGTTTTAGGATTGTCTGTTGGCATCCTTTCCTTATTATATTCTGGAATTCTTCCTTGACTTCCTTTTCCTTCAGTTTCCATACATTGATTCTCCTTTCCTGGTACTCTGTCCTCTTGCTATCCGTAACAACTCCCAGGTTCATTTCTAGTATTCTGTGGTCGCTATCTAAGGCCTCTGATGGTATTACCTTTATATCTCTGACACTTCTCTTCATTTCCCAGTCGTACAGCATGTAATCTACCAAAGATTCCTTTGTTAAATCACTGCTGTACCACGTTACCTTGTGTCTTTCTTTCTTCCGGAACCAGGAGTTGCCTACCACTAAACCGTTTCTCTAGCAAAAATCCAGCAACTTTCTCTCTTCTTCATTCCGGCTGCCCCATCCTTCTGCTCCCATTACATTTTCATATCCTTGCCTTTCACTTCCTACATGTGCATTCAAATCCCCCATGACAATGATGCTCTGACCATTCAACTGCTGTTGTAGCTCCTCCGCAAAGTCTTCCTTCTCTTGAGCTGTACATCCAACTTGAGGGGCATATACCTGGGCTATCTCCAGACTTCTTCCCTTTACAGTTACTCTGATCTTCATGATCCTGTCACTTATTCCCTTTATCTCTTCCTTCATTCCATCTCTCACAACTACTCCTACTCCGCTGCTCCTTCCTTCACTGTTCGCACTCCAGTACAACCGGTACCCTTTCCTCAGTTCTCTGCGACCTTCTCCTTTCCATCTTACTGTATTATATTTCTTGTTTTAAAATTACTCAAGACATATTAGGCACTTATAGTGCATATTTTCTAGAGGGAAATAAATATGTACATACAGTATAACACAGCATATTTTATTGAAGCGTTCACATTAGAGGCTAATTTGTCACTGGCTAAGGAGTAACTCCCTGTCCCTGTGCCAATTTTCAGGCTGACAACCAAAACAATACATTATTAGTAATATCAAGAATAATGTTGTGTGAAAAGCTATGATGGCTGTAGTAGATGCTACCGTGGTTTAATGATGGTGAAGAAAATCACTGTGGCAGTATGTTAAAATAATTTGGTGTTTACATATATATACTAGGGCACCCAGGGGGTTCGTAAAATATTTCGAGGGGTTCGCCAAATACTTTTCTATAATGGCGGGATTCGAGGTTAGGCCTATTACTGTTTCGTTAATTTTTGCGGCATTGTCATATTATTATTATTTTAAAATTAAATTAACCCTGTAATGCCCCTTCTTACGTATGTGTAACATCGGGAATTTGTCACATTATCTCCACAATAAATTAACATTTACCGTGAATACCTGATTTACAGTTATTTAACAACCTTAGGAATTCATTTGATTTCGCTACAATGGAAATTTAGTCTGCCAGCTTCTTTGTGTTCTCACAATACTAACAACGGAGCCGCGACCTCACTAAGGAACAGTTACATGTACATTGTATATTTAAAAGTCAGTGGCTCACCCAACTCAGGTCGTTGTAGAAAGGGTTCGCGAGTCGAAAAATGTTGGGAACCGCTGTACTAGGGCATTCGATAAGTATTGCCAACACTGTTTTCAATCACCAATCCTAGTGGTGACCGTTGTATTCTTGTAGTATATTGTTGAGCAGTCTTTGTAGTATAAATCTGTAATATTGAAAGTCACGAAATAGCTGATATTTGTGAATAAATTAACTGTTCCTCACATTCAGTAAGTAATACCGCCCTAAAAAGATGTTCAGTAGATATGAACAAATGTGCTTCATAAATATGCAAGTTGGAAGAGGAAGAAGTGCAACTCAGTGGTTTACAGCATTGGAAGAAGCTTGCAGGAGAGAAGTCCTACCTTATCAAATTATTGCTAGATGGGTGGAAGCCTTCCGTCAAGGAAGAGAGGAATGCGAACACAGAACACGTGCTGGTACCCGTTGCTGCAACTGACGATCTCCATGCTCAGGCTGGACATGTTTCGAGATTTCCATGGAAATTTTTAAGAAAAAACTGAAAATGAGAAAAGTTTGTGCCAACTGGGTTCCGCACACTCTAACCGAAATTGGAAAGTGGCAGCGAATGGAGACAGTAAGAATGGAGCGATATGAACATGAAGGTGAGGCCCTTCTTCATCGAGTTATCACAATGGATGAGACATGGGTACATTCGTATACACCTGAGCTGAAATGACAACCAAGCGAATGGCGACATACAGAATGACCCTGCCCAAAAAGATGTCGAGCATTGCAGGATCCTTTGAAACTTAGGATTATTGTGTGTCATGATTATGAAGGCATAATCTTGATACATACTGTACCTCATGGTATAAAAGTAAATGCAGACTACTGCTTGCATTACTTGGATCATCATATGCGCCCAGCACGGCATCGTAAACGACCTCAGGCCATCGGGAGTCCTATTGTGTTACATGACAATGCTCGTTGCCATGTAGCCGCAACAGTGAGGAATTTGTTTCCAAGGTGGCACTGGGAAGTACTCGAACAGCCACGAAATTCACTTCACAAGAGCTCTTGCGATTACGACTTATTCTTAAAGATTAAAGACCCTCTACAAGGCGTTCAATTTCAATCGAGAGTTGACATCCAGAGAGCTCTTGATCGATCAGTGAGAGAGATATCCAGAAATGGTGCTGCAGATGGAGTACATCGTCTTCCCAACGTATTGTTGGCATGGCAGGAGACTATAAATGAAGTTAGTAATGTCAAAATTAACAAATAATAATCTTTGTGATGTTATAGCAGTGTTGCCATTACTTATCGAATGCTGTAATATTTATTTTCCACAGCAAAATGCATGTTATATCCTTAATATTATAATGTCTGAGTAATGATTTTAAAAAAATATGATAATAATGAAGTTAACAATTCAATCTTCCCAAGCATCGTACCCTAGCCAGATGGGTACGAGTCCATCTCTTTGACCACTCGATCAAAGGGGTACACTGATATTCATGAGGTATTAACAGCCTTACTTACAACTGCTTAGCAAATGTTTGGGAATAAAAGATCTATTCAGCACATTACTGTATGCCTTCATTATAAGTTATTTAATACTAAATTCATATTATTTCTTTCACTACATTGCATACACCAGCCTCAACCTACTGAAATTTGGGCCAGGCACCATGTGTCAGGCACCAATTTAACACATGAACGAATGGCTTAAACCATAAGCCACCGAGCATGGCTGCTTAGCCTCAGTGCTCCTCAAGTCAGCACTTATGCACTGGAGAAATGGGTCATGTTTTTTCTAACAGTTTAAACCACTCTCAATTTGTTAAGCGGAACTGGTGAAACCGGGCCTTAAACGGTCTTATTTCATGCAAAAAAAGCATTCTAGTTACATAGGGGCAGACTGGGCTGATTCACAAACTCTTGCACAAGAATGAACATTATAAGTGAATGTCAGTCACTATGTTACTCTGGAAAAAAAATCTCAACTTTCAAGCAAGTACAGGATGATGCAGTAAGAAACCTAATTGGTAGTCCTACATAAACACTGGTAATCCTACATAAACACCGGAGTCTTCATAGATGCAAAACCCTGTAATTTTTCAGTAATACTTTATATCTACTCCCAGACAGGGAGTAATTATACCATATTGCATCAATTTCCATTGTATGAAGGTTTGAAAATGTATACCATATGGGTAAGAACTTAGTACAAGAAACCATAAATTGCGAATTTCTTCCTTTTTCTCAAATTTGCTGTAAATTTATCACCCGTTGATCGAAATGTCATTAATGTTACCTACACTGCTCACAAAAAATAGAGGATATTGTAAGGTCAGCTCATTATGGTGCAATAATATCCAAGATAATTTAGTTTTTCAACCATTTATTACTTACATAATGCTATACTGACAGATAAAGCAGCCCATGATTCCAGAGGAGAACCCCTGATGAGTGTTTGAATCAAATGACATGAATGAAGAGAGAATATGGCAAACAAACAAAGCAACATTAACACTACCATAATAGTGGGACATTTGTGAATATTGTTCTTCAGTAAGGTGTATGGTCTCCTCGAACAGCTAGCACTGCTGCACACCTGTGTGCCATTGATGCAATGAGGTGATCAATGAGTTCTTGGGGGATACGTGGCCACTCGTCTATAAGAGCAATCTGCAGCTGTGGAACAGTTGTGGGAGGTGCTGGTCTACCTGCAATGCGCCTGCCTAATGCATCCCACACGTGCTCTATCGGATTTAAGTCCGGCGGGGAAGCTGGCCACTGTATACACTGGATATCCTCCTCCTCCAGCATGTCGTCCACCAACCCAGCTCTGTGGGGACATGTATTATCGTCCATAAACACAAAGGAAGCACCTATGGCACCAGCATACGGCACAACAAAAGGTCAGAGAATCTCGTCTCTATACCTTACAGTGGTCACAGTACCACGTGGGATGATGTGGAGGTCCGTACGTCCACCCAGGCTAATTCCAGCCCACACCAGCAACCCATCACCGCCATATGGGGATCTTTCTCATACAAAAGATGGGGGATACGTGGCCACTCGTCTATAAGAGCAATCTGCAGCTGTGGAACAGTTGTGGGAGGTGCTGGTCTACCTGCAATGCGCCTGCCTAATGCATCCCACACGTGCTCTATCGGATTTAAGTCCGGCGGGGAAGCTGGCCACTGTATACACTGGATATCCTCCTCCTCCAGCATGTCGTCCACCAACCCAGCTCTGTGGGGACATGTATTATCGTCCATAAACACAAAGGAAGCACCTATGGCACCAGCATACGGCACAACAAAAGGTCAGAGAATCTCGTCTCTATACCTTACAGTGGTCACAGTACCACGTGGGATGATGTGGAGGTCCGTACGTCCACCCAGGCTAATTCCAGCCCACACCAGCAACCCATCACCGCCATATGGGGATCTTTCTCATACAAAAGATGGGTTGTTTCGTGTCCCTCGTTCCCTCCAGATGTGAACACGTCGACTATCCGATTCCACGTTGAATCGCGACTCATCAGAAAAAAGAACTGAGCTCCATTCGGCATGCCTCCACCCACGATGCTCCTCCGCCCAGTTTCTGCGATCTCTATGGTGTTAAGAGGTTAACCTGGTACACACCATGGGCCTACGGGCATAGAGGCCATGCGCATGACGTCGGTTACGGGCAGCTTGGGTTGATACTCTGCGTCCTGTTGCAGTTAGAAGGGCACTTCTCAGTTGAGTTGCATTTTGCCGTCTATTCCGGCGGGCTGTTAACACGAGGTAACTGTCATCCCTTGCTGTTGTTGCCCATGGGCGACCTTGTCCTACCCTTCTGTGAACAGTAGCTCTTGTTTGAAAACTATTCCACAGTCTTGAGATCACACTTTGAGACACCCCAAGGGCTCGAGCCACAACTTGTTGTGTCTGTCCAGCTTCCATGTGTCCTATGGCCCTCCAAGCCATTGATTCAGGTAAATCACGTTGTGGAGACATTGCTGTCCCTAAGTCACGTCATTCACTGACAACGGGAATGGAATGGCTCTGACCTCAGCAACAGTACGGCCAGTGCCCTCTGTCATGTGGTGTACGTGCAGGAGTGACGCAAACACATGTTTACATTCTCTGGGAGTAAAGGAAAGCGATTGCATCTCATGCGGTATGAAACACATAGCATACATAGCTGAGTTTACAATATCCCCAATTTTTGTGAGCAGTATAGTTTTAAGTTCCAAATCAACACAACAGCATTATAAGGATGTGTTATATTTATATGGTTAGATATAGTAGGTAGTTTTTACTGAAGAATTCTGTAAATGCAACCATATTCTCAATGAAATTTGTGATTTAAATTCTGATATCACGGAAAGAAATCGGTTTATAATTTTAGTGGGCTTCCAAATATACATATGTTGACTTCATTTAAGTATGTCAGGAAGGAAAGATATGCAATACAATTCCAGCAACATTTAATTATCATTAGGTTATAGTTCACAGGAAAACAGGGATTTTGCTAGGGGTTAAATAACAATGATTAAAATGGTTGAATGTCTCCAATGGTTAAGAAATGTTATATTCATATTTTAAGTCCTTAATACTATAATTAAACCACACTGATTTACCAAAAAAAAAAAAAAAGATTACCCCATAGTACAAGTTGATTGTTAGCAGGATCAAATTTAAGTTTACTTTTGGTATTCATTATTGGGGAGCTGAAATAGCAAGGGAAACAGGCTTTTAACTTACTTTATCATGTGGAAATTCAGTGCTTCCTTGCCCGATGAAACAAACCGCTCTTGATAAAGTTGACCGTGCGGAGAGAGATCAAGAAGTGACATACTGCCAAGCCGGCCTTCAATACTCATTTCTGTATCACAAGAGGTTACACGTGTGACTAGATGAGAAATATTGGCTCGGGCTACTTCATACTCGGCCCGATTGAAGACCAGTGTGAGGGAACGCACTTTTACAAAAACCTCCGAGTTCATAATCGTAATATCTGCAGAACAAAACAAAAGACAATGATAATTCTTGAAACTGCAAGTGTGGTCAAGGAACACGACTAATAATGGAACTGTTCCAACACTGAGAACTTAAGTTCTATCAAAATTCTTATTTATGCTAATGTCAGGTTGATAGGAAATTTGGCAAGTCATTCCTTCTTCCTCTCTTTCTTATATTAACATTGAAATGTAAAACACAATTTGGCTCCTGGTAAGCCTTTCCTCTGACAATTTCCTTACCAACAAACTCTTAAAGGATCTAATCACTTTTGACTTCACCAATATTTAAAGTAAAAAATTTGAATGCAAGCACACACACAAGCGCGCACCAACCGACTAGAGCAAGCACCCTCTCCATGAAACTAAGTTGTCGGGGCTTAATGGAAAATGGGACATAATAATTAAATTTCTGTAACAGGTTTGGCTTACCAAATTCCAACCTTTGGAAGTCACTACTTCAGAAGGACTTAACTATTTGGAAATCACATTTGTATACACAAGTCTCAGCATACATACATACATACATATACATACACACAAACTACTTGATTAGCTTCATTATGGTGTTTGAAGCCATTTTCAGTGTTGCCTTAGTAATCGAAATTTGATGTTTTTCAGTAGGTCAACCTGTACCCAATTGTGATGGGTTATTCCCTAATCCTGAAAAACATTTACATGAGATTAATACATTTCGAATTTGTGAGATTAATTAATCTCGTGTAAATGTTTTTCAGGATTAGGGAATAACCCATCACAATTGGGTACAATCGGGCTGACCGACTGAAGAACATCAAATTACGGTTGATTAGCTTATATACTAATGATGAATTCTTTGTTCTGATTCATTAAAACACTATGTCCAGATTAATACAAAAGAAATGTTTACTTTTAGATCTTCAGACATAATTTCTTATACCTAACTTTACCCTAGCTGTGAACCAGACTGTCTGGGAAGTCTTTACTTTCATATTCATTCCAACTTTGTTGAAAGTCAGAGTGTTTGTTTTCTCTCTGCCTTACACAATACTATAAACTCATGACTCGTCGTTTGCTCTGACATTTCCCAGTAAGCAGTATGGCAGAACTTGACAGAGCTAAATAAAAATTATTATGCGTATATTTCTCGGAAACTACGCTCTATACAAAATCACTTGATTTGAAACAGAACAATAATCCTTAGCTACACTTTCCACTATACACACATACAGAGAGATACATGTGTTCCAGCAATTATAAGCAAGATGACAAACACCTCTTGACTTTAGTTCGGGGTGCTCTGAAAATATAGCACATTGCACACCAATTACCACTGCACAAAATCTTAAAACACTCAGGTTTTCTTTTAACGATCAATAGAGAATCAAGGTTTGTATGGATCAAGACTTCTCTATTACAGATACGGAAAAATGATATTTTTGGATAATGAATCCAGGAAATTGACACTTTGAAACAATACAGGTTATTGTATTTGATTCTTTTAGGGGCTTGCAATATCATGGTCATTTATCCCTATCTACTTGAGCATTTGTGGAATATGTCTGATAACCTCTGTCATTTTGATGACTGTATTAGTGTGTGTATTTGTAACTGGTGCTAGGATTGGGTAGAAGGTGGCTATGCCAGGTGTAGAAGTGGAAATCCATAGGAAACCACTTATTGGATGGCTGAGGTGGGAAACAAACCCACTTCTTCTCACTTCTGTCTCATGAGGCTGAGTGTACCACATTTCAGCCTTCAAACCAGAATTAAATTCTTGGCAGGGCCAAGACCTCAGGGTTGAAGCTAAGAATGCTAACCGTCAGAAGATGCTCTCTCGGTAGAGGTTTCACTGTATTTGAAGGGCAGAGGGGGGAAGATCCTTGTCAAAAGAGGCCTTTTTAAGGTCCTGGACTACACATCCCAGTCAGAGTTGAATATTTCCCTGCTGGATAACATGTTTTTCTTTTTGAAATTGGAAGCATTAAAACATCCTTAAAGACAAAATCTGCAATTATCTTAAAGGAATTGACTCATTTAGAGGATTGGGATATGGATGTGTGTGGAATCTGTCTGATAACCTATGATACTGTGTCTGCACTTGTAACTTTGGATAGGACTGGGATGGAGGCAGCCATGGCCGTATGTTAGGCATCATCCTGGCATTACCCTGTAGTAAAAGTTGGAAAGAATGGGAAACCACTTCTAGGATGACTCTTCTCAGTAGTCTGCAGAAGACTGAGTGGACCCCATTCTAGCCTGCAGATGAGAATTTTACAACCGATGTTTCATTAATCATCCTACACTGCTATGGAACTAATATTATGGATGACTACCTTCCATCAGAATGTAGTGACAAGTTTGTGGGGATTCTATACCCATTTCTAGATTCATATATCATTTAAGTTTGTGTTTGCATGCATCCCTTTCGATCACAAGTGACAGCTTACAGAATTATGCATACGATAACACATTGCAATTTGCACATACGGGGAATATTTCTAACTCTTTGGCATTCCAGGGAAATTTTATGCAGGCATTAATTAAAATAATTAAAATTCAATCAATGTCACAGAGCCACAGGTAACTCCATGAGAGAAATCAACAACTTTGGAAGGGATACTAATTTCTTCATGCCAACATATACGCACAAAGTTTCCGCATTTTACTTGAAAATCATATTGTAACACATTTTTGCATGTAGTTTATAAATACTGTATGAGCATTAAGTAATGTTTCTAGTGCTGCAAATGCCAAGTCTTTGTGTGCAGGTTCCCATGGTGAAATTGCAAGTAGTTAACACAACTGGTCTAGAATGAGATTCAAATCCCAGACTTTCGTTTGAAATATATTTTTGTTCCTCATTAAGAAATATCGTATGAGGGGTGTTCAAATGAAAAGGTATGAAACGATACTGTGGGTACAATTTATTCCTTCTTCAAAAGTAATCACCACAGGCCTGTGCTGAGGTGTCCCATTGCTTCACTAGCCGCAGGATTCCCTGTTCCCAGAAGTCTTGTGTTTGTGACAGGAGCCAATCCTGTACGGTGTCCTATAGTTTGTCGTCCGATTGGAAACATTCTCCCTTGAGACGAGCCATTAACAGTGACGTGTATTGTGTGACACTCCGTAGCCTACGCAAGTCTATCAAGAACAAACAGCCTGGACTGCCCACGAAGGGAGTGATTCTGCTCCATAATAACGCTCGCCCGCACATCTCTAATGACATACAAGGTGTATTGGCCACGTTCAAGTGGGAGCAACTTGAGCCACCGCCCTACATCCTCGACTTGTCACCCTGCGACTTCCATCTGTTTGGTCCGTTAAAAAAACATCTCAAGGGAAAACGTTTCCAATCGGACAACGAACTAAAGGGCACCGTACAGGATTGGCTCCTGTCACAACCACAAGACTTCTGGGAACAGGTAATCCTGCAGCTAGTGAAGCAATGGGGACACCTGTGCACAGGCCTGTGGTAATTACTTTTGAATTACGGATAAACTGTACCCACAGTATCGGTTCGTATCTTTTCATTTCAACACCCCTCATATTGTTCATGACCATTTGATTACCCAACGAGGCATCTCAGCTATTAGATTGTGTTGTGTGCATTAAGTACAAGTCGCTCAAGATGTTAACCAGAGTTGAAATGTCAGGCGCAACCTGGACTCAAACCAGGGATCTTTGGACTTCCGGCTGATGCTTATTACA
This sequence comes from Meconema thalassinum, assembly GCA_946902985.2. Lineage (NCBI taxonomy): Eukaryota > Metazoa > Arthropoda > Insecta > Orthoptera > Tettigoniidae > Meconema > Meconema thalassinum. Next base: position 275,287,328 of record OX336389.2, on the reverse strand, counting down.
GCTGAGCTACTGCGAACAGACACTTCCTCTTTGCTAGTCAAAGGTACAACTACCGCAGCTGTTTCAACAGCACTGTAATGATAAAGCCCACTGTGGGGCACATTTTAAATATTGTATTTTTCACAACCACCTGAGTACTCAATGGGGCTTTTTTGCTCTTAAGTAATGTTGTGTACATAAAGTACAAGTCATAAAGATGGTAACCTGAGAGTTAAAAATGTCTGGCACAGCCTGGGCTTGAACCAAGGACCCTAGGATTTCCAGCCCAGTGCTCTCTCCAGCTGACTCTTTCTCTCTGTTAGGCAAAGGTACATCTACTGGATTATGTTATTTGCTTATTTTAATCTATTACTTTGTTAGATGAGAAAAGGTTTTTAGTCCATATTATTGATTTTGACAAATACCTGTTTCAGATGTTCAACTGAATTAAAATTTAGGTTAATTAGTTCTCATAAATGCTACTACTTCCAATGAAAGGCAGATAAGTCATCCCTCCCTCTGCAAAAATATGATAGAAAGTAGTAATTTTTGACACCAAGAATGCAGGTTCGCCCCTGGCCGTGGTAAGTGATTTTTGAAAGGCGGCAAAAATACGGATACGCATGTCATACGATGTTGGCATGTCAAAGAACCCATTTGTATTCAGTAGGCCGAGTTCATAATGGCAAAATTAATCTCGGGAGTTTCCGCCAACACAAAGTTCCTCATTTCTCTACTAGAAAGCGCTATAGTGTTCAAGGAGATTAGATATCTAACATCTAACCTCCTTGACTTTCATAGTCAAGGAACAACGAAATTCGACATGCAAGCTACCCTCTGGGTGTCAAATAGCAAAGCTTGCACCCAGCACCGAGGCCATACGATATTATTATTATTATTATTATTATTATTATCATTACCAAGAAATGTCTTGCATTCACTAGCATTCTCCTTATTCTCCGCTACTAACACATCAACTGAACTAATATGTCATGTTCGAAAGGGAACAGAATCTTGCATGTCAGTAACATAGTCTTAACAGAAAGAAAGAAGGAAAAAATGTCAACAGAGAACAAACAAAAGAAAAGAACAAAAAAAGGCAATTCACCTTGATTTGGAGAATCTGTCTCAGTGTCATGGACCTGCTGAACACCACTTCTTCTGTCATCTGAAGCCTGAGAGGTAGATCCAATGCCAAAGAAGTCCAAAACTACCACCCACGATTCCATATTTACTACCACATCCAAGGAATTGAAGTCAACATTAACAGAACGGCATACCTGTAAATAATAACTCCAGATAGTCAAACATTTTCAGTTTAATGTTTATAAGAATTCTAAATAATAGCACCTAATTTAACAATTTACTGCAGTTATGGTATAACAACCTGCACAAAAGCATGCTCATCTTGTCACAACTTGCGACATACGTAAGATGGGCTCAGGAAACAGGACTGAAGACATCAAGACGTAGTAATTTTGAAGATTTTTTGCGTACTGAATGCACATCATTTTGAAAATATTTCAAGAAGTTTTCAGTTTTGATAACTGACTTGAAGTTGTTTTGATAATACACTGCATAACAACAAAAAAAGACGCACCAGGAAGGAATTGTCCAATGGCGATAAAAATCGGTGGATGTGAGGAACAGACATAGAACAACCAACAAACCATCAAAAGTGCAGAACAATCCAATGATTTATTGCAGAGTTAGAGCGTTACAAAGTGAGGATGTCCACCCCTGGCCTGGAAGCAAGCTGACGTTCGACGTGGCATGGACTGATGAAGTTCCCGGATGGTGTCCTGCGGAATTTCCTGCCAAATGGTCTCCAACTGTTGGGCTAAATCGGCGATATTCCGGGATGTTCGCAATCGCCATCCCATGACGTCCCAAATGTGCTCTATGGAAGAGAGATCATGCGACCGAGCTGGCCAAGGAAGGATAGGGCAAGCTTGAAGACAGTCCCTAACAACACGTGCCGTGTGTGGCTGGGCATTATCCCGTTGGAAAGAAAGGCCTGGATGTCGCTGAAGGAACGGTGACACATCCGGCCGTAGAATGTCATCAACATACCTCTGTGCAGTCAGTGTGCCAGGAATGACTACCAGAGGGGACCGGCTATTCAAGGAGATGGCACCCCAGACCATCACCCACTGTTGTGGGGCTGTGTGGCGTTTCGACAGTCAAGGCAGGATCCCCACGCTGGCCTGGACGTCTCCAAACACGTCTGCGGTTGTCGTCAGGGCACCGTTGGAAACGGGACTCGTTACTAAAGACTATATGACTATATGTTTGAGCTAACCGGACCAATTTTATCATATTATTTGATAATTCATCTGCTCCAACGGAAATTAACATGATATTCCCTTTGGGAATATTCGAAACTTATACGTCCCCAGTCAGCGCAGTTCCACGTTGCTCCAGCATGGTACCACTGTAATCTGACTTCACGGTGAACAGGCGTGAGTGGTAAGCGGCGTAACAGGCGGCGCGATCGCAAATTCCTGTCACTCAGGCATCTGTTGATGGTCATGGTGGACACATGTGTGCGGGTTACACGCTGGAACGTTGATAGCGACGACTCCGGTGCTGTGACAGCTGTTCTGACAATCGCTCTGTCTTCCCGTGCTGTTGTGGCCCTCGGTCGACCACTGTCGTCCTGACGCTGATGCCTGCCGTTGCTGAACCACGCTTGCTAGCATCGTCTGATCGCCGCATCACTTCGACCCAAATGTCCAGCGACAGCTTGATTCGACCAACCAGCTTCTTTCAATCCGATCGCACGACCTCTTTCAAACTCTGACATCTGATCTTAACGAGCACGAAACTTTCGGCGTGGCAATCTTACAGCCGACGCTCAGATACCGCAGTCAAATGCAACAGCTACTTTGAGCATACGCTTCAGAATCGCGCCTTATATACATCTGCTGAGGATGCGCAGGAGCTCCCGCTATTCATTCATTGGACACGAAGCTTTAATCAGTTGCATGTTCGGTCCAAATGTCTTTGCATACGCCATTTCCTTACAATCGGACAACGCCTTCCCGGTGCGTCGTCTTTTTTGTTATACAGTGTATTTCATTAGCTTTTGACATCTTTAACAGAATTCATAATAATAATGTATCAATTCAAGTTTTGAATGTGATGTTTTGTAAGGATACCGGTTTCCATTTATTTATTTATTTATTTATTTATTTATTTATTTCAGTTGATTTGAACCTTTAAGGAACATCATAATCATTATTTTTTTTGCATTTTCCAGCCTAAACTGGGTCGGAGAAAATATGAAACCCCTCCACTTTACTCTTATCTGTCCATCATCCTTCCTCAAGCACTGAACTCCACTCCAGGTTTCGCTCTCTCACACAGTCTTTCACCAAATCCATCCACCGTACTGTATTTAATCGCATAATCGATGCACATTTTTAGCCTAAAAATCGTGGAATTAATCAGGGTGCGACGATTATGCAAAGAATATTTAAGTTCAAAGAAGAAAACCACAATTTTTAAGTTTATAATGTATCATTATTTGCAGCACCCTTGTGCGCTCCCTTATTATTTGCTTATTATGTAACCACAAGTATTTCACTTTCATACAATTCTTGTATTTTCTCATTTTGGACACCAATCGTATCATCATGCACGGGTCACTTTTAATTGTTTTCACGGACGTGGCTGATGCTAGACTCGGCTAGACTTGCACGAGGTGTCCCTTGTGTAAGATTCCGTCAATAGCAGTCGGACCTGTTTTAACGTTGGCGAACTGGGACAAGCAGCGCTTTGTACGGCAGCTTATTGAATCTCGTCATTCCTAGGCCAACTCACGGAGCGATAGGTTCACATAAGTTTCACTCCCCAGGCCCTGGAGTTGCATTGAGCGCGATCGTTGGTTAGCGTGCCGTGGGCCACTCTTTCACGTAGCGTGTCATAGCCTGCAATCAGAGACAGGCTTCTTTCTTTTGACAAGGTCATGACAGGTTAAAGCTCGCGGAATGTGCTGACGAAGGTGGCCACTCGAGTCGCGGTTCATAGCCCGCAGGCATAAAGAGGAGATTACTTTCTCCTGACAAGATCACGCCAGATTATAGACTCGCGGAATGTGCTAAGTGACAAAGCTGGCCACTAGCGTCACAGTTCGTAGCCCGCAGGCATAAAGACGAGATTACTTTCTCCTGACAATATCACGCAAGATTATACGCTAGCGGAATGTGTTAAGTGACGAAGCTGGCCGCTCGCGTCACAGTTCATAGCCTGAAGACATAAAGACGAGATATTTTTCTTCTAATAAAGTCGCACCAGGTTATAAAGTCCCGGCAGCATGTGCAACTGACTGGCACTCAAATACGAATATGCTATGCGACGACTATGCATTGAAATTTTATAAACCTATTTTATTGTTTGAAAAGTGGGGTGCGATGATTATGCGAGGAAATATGGTAGACTAGGCCTTCCTCGTCCTCTCTTTCCAGTCGTCCGTCTTTCAATCACTTGTTTTGACATTCTTTCATCATTCATCATTTTCACATGTCCATACCATCTCAATCTGTTCTGCTCATCATTCAGCATCTGAACATTCACTTCCTTTCAAATGTCTCCATTTCTCACTCTCTCTCTCCTAGTCTTCTGTATCATACTCTCAGGAATTTTGTTTCGGCTGCCTGAATTCTACCTTCATCTCTCCTCGTCATCGGCCAAGTATCTGCTCCATACGTCATTTTTGGTAAGTAATAGGTCTTGTACATCACTGCTTTATCCTCCAGTGGTGTATGTCTTTATCCCAAATTAAACTCTGAACCTGATGATAGAAAGCACTCCCACATTGTATTCTCTTGTTGATCTCCATATCCAATTTTGTTTTTCCACCCATTCATTTCCTAAATATTTGAAGTGCTCTACTACTTCCAGATCTACATCTCCTATTTTAACAATCACTTTCCTTCTTTCTTTCCTCGTGTCATTACCATTGTCTTACTTTTCCTCTATACTGATTTTAATTTCCCATTTCTCACTATTTTCCTTCAGTACAACCAGCTGTTCTTGGAACACATTCTCATTCTATCCCCAAATCAGAACATCATCAGCAAATAGGATTATGTTCATTCTTGTACCTGTGTACGCTTCCTTTGTTGCCTGTATATTGTACCCGTTCATCCTGGGGATGCGATGACCCATCTGCTATTACATCGCATTCCTGGATTTCCAGGACAGAGCGGAGTTAAATGAACATCTAGTCAAATAAGGAATGTGTCGGAAATTCAGCTGAGATATCAAAAAAGCAGAGGGTAACACGAGACAAAGTATCTCTAGGGTCATTACGGGCTTAAATTTAATTTAAAAAATGCAAATATAAATGGGCGCCATCAACTGAACTCCTAGCAAACCACATCCTTTCCGGTTAAGCCTTAATCAAGACAAGGAAAGAAAAAGGAAAATCACACCATCATCAGATCACAACTAAGATAAAAACAAATTTATTTCACTTTGATAGTCAGACAGACATTTTAAATATTCATCCTACCTGAGAGCATGGTCGAATGCCAACGTTAAATTGTCATTGTCCAAAAATCGAACCATCTCTTTTCTAATCAAAAGTATTTAATCCACATAAAACAGGAAAAATCTCTAAAGTTCTCTTGGGTTCTCAGGATCACTGTAGCACTATGTCTTTCGTCACTGACATTCGTGATACCTGAGACCTAATTTCTCTTTAAATTAACATCATGAATGTGGATTTGAAAAAATTATTAATCTGTCTAAACACACATATTATAATCACATATTTTAAATATCACGTAATTTATGGCTTGCATGGCATAATTCAAATGTTGAATACGTTAGTAAAATGCTCCTAAACATCGAATAATTAATTTACACTATTTACATTGTCATTAATAATTGCTTGTTTGTGAATTACAGAAAATCCACTGCTCATTGGTCATAATCATCATCATCATCAAAGTTAAATATTTCTCACATTAATTCTCATCCCAAAATTCAACATATTCCTGTCAGAATCATTAACTCATCACCATTAAATCATTTAAATGAAAATTATTATCATCTCTTCATTATACTTTCTAATTATTCACACACTCTTATTTTATCATCTCCTTCAGATTAAATCATCTTAAATCATCAATATAAATTGTTTAATGCCTCAACTCAAGTTGCAATTCCTTCAAGTCATATCTCAATTAAATTTATTTTAATCCATATAAATTCATTAATCATCAGCTTCTTTAATTAATTATCACCTTCTAATTCAGTTATTCATCATCTATCCAATCATCTATTAATTTATTTAAATCAGTTTATTTATCCAATCTTTAATTCATCCATTTATTTAATTCATTGATTTATTCCAAAATTCAATTTATTAATTTATTTAAATTTTATTCTTCTGGTTATTTAGATTTTTATTATTTCATCTAGTCATTCTGATTTTTATTTCATTAGGTCAGATCATTAATATGCTTAAATTTCAGATTATTATTTCATTAATTATTATTATCAGAAAATCTTGTATTATCAACTTTATTTATTTGTTTAATTTCCTAACAAATTGTTTAATATGGGTTATAGAACGTTGTCTTACAGTTTTATCACTTCCAAGTTATATCTCGTATTTAATTATCATGCCAAAAATTATTATTGCCTTCACGACATCACGTTGGATCTGACTATCCACAACTACATTATATATCCTCACTTCTTCAAATATCACATTTGAATACCACAATTATTCCACAAAACTCCATAAATATTCAGCGCATACAGCATGAATCTCAAAAATTACGCTAGACTGGGTTCGACGACCTCATGTCTGCCTCAAAATCATTAGCAACATTGCAACTATCACTTGGCAACTTCCACAAAATGCCTATCACAAACTTCACTTAACCGTGTTGCATGATCTACAAAAAATATATAACTGGCTTCAAATTATCCACGCACACAATCTCCAATAACTGTAATTATTCTGATCACATATAGACAACTTCTTAAACAATTAGAAAAAATATTACCTTAGTAATTCAAGATCTGCTTTCAAATAGCATAAATTCTCTTACAATTCTCATAATTCACATCACAGAAAAACACCAATGTGCTATAATCTCTCATATCAAAATATGCAATACTGATCTGCCTTAAAATAAATCTGACCATTAATGATTCATCTTACAAGATTCAATTACTTTAAATCCTTCTCAAAGGTATCAAACACAATTATAAAAATCATCAAAGCATCAGCTGTACCAGCTGTTAAACTGAAAGTACTCTCAAAAGAGTATAGCAACAAAATATTGGATTGGCAAACAAGAATTACTAAATGTAACCCTGCTGACATTTATCTTTAACTTATTTAACAAAGATTCGACTGATATGTGACTAGTAGTTCCTTGTTTGATTCTCTTACAATCTCAAGTACACTCGGATGATAAAAATGAGTCCCTCAATGGCAAGTAAGATGAGTAACCACCATACAATCGTATAAATACGAAAGACCTTGCCCCGTCGACTAACATGATAGTGCCCTGAACGATGGGTAAGATGAGTAACCACCATACAATCGTATAAATACGAAAGACCCCATCCCGAAGACTAAATGAGTGAATGTACCAGATCGGAATCAACAAGTCTCTAGTTGTCATATAAAAGCGATATTTATTCACTAAAGTGAATAACATCTTAATATCTCCAAACAATCCAATGGAAAAAATCCCTACTGATGAATAATACACACTCGCTAGTATGCAATGAACTGATGAAGTAATTTAGATAATCAATTGCAGATCACGAGTTCGAAATACTCGTCACACAAAAAAACTATTCATGAAAACTATCCTTGCTGGAAAAATGTCTAAAAGACCAAACATCTGCTTAATAAAGCCAACCAATGGTGAGAATTTCGTATAATGATGCCTGCCATATCATATGGTCACGCCATATTCTAGCAAAATTCGAAGCATATAAAGTCAAAGCCATGTCTAAATAATCGTATCACTCCTATTAGAAAAATATACATGTGTGCCCAGTATTCATGAAAATAATCGTATCAGGAAGTTATAACTCTTACAGTACCTTCTCATAATCAGCTGTTATTAAATTTCAAAGATCGTCGATTATCCTTATGTAATGAATTTCTGGAAAGATCGGCGTGAATATCATTCCACCCACGCAATGACGATTGCCTTCAAATCCCAAGTGAATCAGCTGGTGGACCTCCTCCTCTTCAGGAATCGAATCCATCGCTCCGTGGTGCCATCGCGTCTGTCTCCGTTTACTCCGACATGATAAACTGCTGGTTATCCATAGCGGATACTGTCCAAATCCTCACGAAAAAGTTCATAGAAACAGCATACCCCATATTCCTCTTCTACGTTACGCCACTGTCCCATACAATGTTCGGTTTGAGTGTTGAAAGTTCAATCTCCACAGCGGTTTAGTCTCACTTGCAGAAAATAAATTTTATTTATGAGACTGTATAAATTTATGAAACACCCTGTAGCTGTGTTCGTACTCGGTAATTTATAACACTTCATAAGAAAGAATTGCATTAACGCACGTGCCAATGTTCATAAGTGCATATGCTTGTAACATTCCGTTTGCCTAAAATCGTTAATGTTACTTGGACCCCATGGTCGCTCTGCATGTTCCGTTATGAAATGCATAGTCGTATTGTCATTGAATAACTATGTTCATCTGAAGTTCACAGTTGCAGTATCTCGTAACTATCTGCCTTAAAATTCGATTACTGAATATAAGTCCCAACTCAATGTTGTAATGAAGTTCAGCTTCTATCCTATTGCTTGCGTATAAAATTGGAAATAACCCGCTCGTATCTACTGTAATGTTCCAGAATCATCTCCGCCTAAAGCTGGCCTCGCCATGCCGCTCTGCTATGCTGTTCTGCGTTACAAAAATGCAGCTCGAAATAAAGTTCTCCGACTCGTTTTACAGTGCTGTTCTAAACCCCGGCCTTCTCATGCTTGCTTGGCCCGTACAGCTGGTTCCGTAACCGGTCTTCACGCTGCCTACTGCGGGTGTCTGCCTGGCTCACTGACCTACTTTCCGTTCTCTGCTTGGTGAAATCAAACTGTCGCTTTCACTTTCCGTGACAAATGCTGTTCGCTGCGCGACTTTACCATACGCTCGGCGTGTCCTACTCAGCTCGCTGTACTTGACTCTCTTGCTAACTGAGCTCGACTGACTGTCTCTGGACTGCATTGACCTGCACCTCCCTGGCGCAGTCACGTGACGTTCTCCCCACCTCTGTGGTCTTGCGTCACAAATATAATCTCGAACCCCGATCATCTCGGCTATTAAGTTATACAATAACTTAAGGGTTATCTGTCTTCCTTCAAATTATTACCATATATAATGCTTGTTATATCTTCTCTTCTGAGATGTTTAAATACCATGTTCCATATAGATCTTAATAAAGCTTCATAATTCCATCCATAATTCCATCTGCTTGACTGCTGTCAGTGCCTTCTTAATCCTAGACCTTCTACGTCATCTTGACATTCCTCTTGACTCGATTTGAGCGCTATCTTTTCATAACTCTTCCCATAATCTCAACTACGGCTTAATGTCTGCTGGCGTAGCCGATAGCCTCAACTAGGTATCGGGTACAATATCATCCATCACCAGCATAAATATCAATGGTTCGAGTGACCTGGAATGTGAGTATGGCGATATCCCATACCACATCGAAGTGCGATGGCTCAGCAGGAAGTAACTAAGATCCTAGTTTTCTTCCAAATGTTACTACTTAACCAAAAATTTCTCCCATCCCTGCATTCCTTTTTGGGGTTAATCTCCAAAGTTTCCTTTCTTTCCAAAAATACAATAAGAATTTGTGCATATCATCATGACATGCTTGATTTTCGCCAATTGGCTACACTCGACAGAAATAAATATGTGCTGAACAGACTTACTTGGAATCTTTTAATCCATTGGATATATTTTTTAAATTTATTTGGAACAAATTGCTACATGCACCGAAATCTTCTAATTTATTTGGTTATTAAATTCTTAACCTCCATTTTCCAGGTGTGAAAAACATAACTTCGTAAAAGATTTGTGATGGCAAATCTCGGAAACTAATTATCAAGAAAACAAGTGAAAACCGTCAAGGAATTAACTTCGACATTACCAACCGAAGAATCTTCAGTGGCACGGAAGTGTATGGACCGGAACAGTGTTATAGTGCCATGGCTAGGGGATATTGGCCATTCCTACCAAGCCTTGCAGCTACTCAGTCCACTTCCTCTACCCACACGGCTAAGCTAAACAGGCCAATGCGCTCTCGACTTCCCCCTCCTCCTCCAAAATTGCTCTGGTGTGCATCACTGCTCTATTGACTATACACTATTCCCCAAATAAGATGGCCTGTAAAGCTTACAATGTACAAACAAGCTCAAATCTGCCAATAGAGGCGAATTTAATATGGGAGCCAATAGCTTACCAAGTGTTAATCCCCAGTGGTGGCAGATAATTTAGAAAATGTATACCTCATATATCTTTTGTGGCATACTACTCCCATCTAATTTTTTGAACACCTGCTGTTACTGATTTTGGTTATGTATAAATTAATACACAATATTGTTATCATAAATATGACTTGAGTGAATAGCTCCCCTTGAAGCGGTCATGACAGCTGTGTAAGACTAGAAAATGTGATCGAAGTTGGAATTCAAACCTATATCTCCTGCTGTCCAGCCATGTCTCAACAAGGACACATTTCCAAGTTTTCCATGAAGAGACCCTTGAGAGGCTGTTTCCTAGATATCATAGAATTGACCATGAATTTGCAAGGCAAGATCAGAATCACCTGTGCAACATTATGTCCTTAGCCTCTAATGCAGAAACAATAATTATCTGCATGTAGTGAGTTTCCTTTAGACCTGCCCTTTCCGAGGCCTGTTCCAATTTTAAAAGCAGTTCAATATCCACTACTGGCTTGCTAGGCCTAACGTAGCTTCACCATAACCCTGGCAAGGGGCCTGTTTTCGGTCCGCGAGAGGTATTTTATTTCCCTCAAACCCTATGGACAAGTCCGGCGAGCCCCCCTATCCGCCACCTGCGACGCGCCCGATAGAGGAACAGGCAAACCCCCAAGGGGTGCCAATTTTGACGTATGATTCAGAAACATGGGTGATGAAGGAAAGGGACAAGAGTAAAATACGAGCAGTGGAGATGAAGTTCAAGAGGAGTAGGGTAGGAGTAACAAGAATGGACAGAGTAAGGAATGAGAGAGTCAGAGATATGGTAAGAGAGGAACCATTGCAAAATAGGATGGAGCGATCTAGGCTACAATGGTATGGACATGTGAGGAGGATGTGAGAGGAGAGGATACCGAAGAAGATGTTTGGAATGGAAATGAAGGGAAGGAGGCCAAGGGGAAGACCAAGGGACAGATGGACGAAGGGAGTTAGGAAGAGTGTGGAGGAAAGAGGAGTGTGCTGGGACACAGTGAAAGACAAGAGATGGTGGATGGACAGGAAACGATGGAGAGGCTTATGTTCCAAGCAGACCCGACCAGCGGACGGAAACTGTTCAAGATGATGATGATGATATAGTGAGTTGATGTGAATCAGCTCTTCTTTATACAAAATGTGGGGGAGGGGTTTATTTTTCATTAAAATAGTTCAAAAAAATCCACAGCCTGCTTCCAGTCTCCGACAGGGTCAGGAATAGAATGAATGAAGCCCCCATCTAGCGGCAAGGATACGGACTGTGCCGGCTGCTGAGCCTGACGCACTCCTCTGGGGCAATGATTAAATGAATGATAGATGAAATGAAATGATAGTGGAGAGTGTTGCTGGAATGAAATTTTGACAGGGAAGACCGGAGTACCCGGAGAAAAACCTGTCTACCTCCGTTGTGTCCAGCACAGATCTCACATGGAGTGACCAAGATTTGAACCACGGACCCAGCGGTGAGAGGCCGGCGTGCTGCCGCCTATGCCACGGAGGCTTTGTTCACCTCCCTTCAGATCGCATAAATCTTTCGCCTTTTTATTCTTAAATTCAGTTAATTTTCTTGGTTAAATCGCAAACAATAATACCTACAGAAGTCTAATTTAGGCCTTGTGAAACTTTTTGTGGTCATGTACAGTAAGGAGGAGAGAAGATACTGCACATTTAACATATTTGCAGTCATGAGCCCCTTCAATTTTGAGTGTTTGAAGTTATACGTGGAAACTGAAAAAAACCTTAGAGGAACTCTCAACCGATAATAACAATAACAATAACGGATCAATGAGAGATTTTCCGCAGGTGCATAAACCTCGCCCGGCTTTGTTTTGCAGGCCCGTCTCGTTTATTTGTTTAATTGCACTATTTAAATAAATTGCCAACATTTAAGAAATCAGAGTGCAAATCATCACTGCTGTGGGTAATTCTCTTTGTTTTAAATGCTCATTTGTTACGATCGGTTACTTGTACCAGTGATTGCGTGGTGCAGCGGTAACGTTCTTGTCTGCTGTGCCCAAGGTTACAGGATCGAATCCTGGTGCAGTCAGTCAGCATTTGAGGGTGCGCAAATACGAGGGTGCCGTGTCAGTAGATTTAATGGCAATTTAAAGATCCCCTTTGGGGCAAAATTCCGGCACCCGGGTATCTCTAAAGGCCTCAGTCGTTAAAAGGGACATAAAACCAATAACATTATCACTGTATACGTTACTTATGAATGTCCTATGTGTATATATTGGTAATACACATTGTATTAAATTTAATTTTGTAATTTCAGCTTGCATACCACCTTCATAAGAAATACATTTCTGTATTTTACTGTTATGCAGGCTGGACGTGACACAGTTCTGACAGGGATTATAGTCTTGGTTATTTGTTTAAATCCACTTTATAAACAAATATTTCTGTTGACTTTTTACGAAATGCAAGATTTTTCCTGTATTATTTAGATAGATGATTTGACAGATTTTTGATGTGTAACATCTTTCCACTCGGTTGCTGGATATTTTTGAGGGAGTGATTTTGAAAAAATGTGACGGAAGTGTGTAAGACGCACTGCAGGAGGGATGCGATCCGATCCAGCTGACAGAGGTACCATGTGGAATGTATATAACATACGGATTACTTCAAGGTTTGGAGGCACCATTACAGATATTTCTACAATGAATCATCATCAAGTTGTCATTCTTTAGTGTAAAAATATTCATTAAATCATATTTGCTGAAAACAATTATGATTTATTAAGAGTCTGTTTTTCAATATCAGGATAAAATTGATGGGCATCCACTCGCCGAGTATCTTGGACAATGACTAAGAGGGATGAGAGCAGAGTACTAGCAGCAGAGACGAGATTCCTGAGAAGTATGGTCCAGAAAACGAGGAGGGACAAAGTGAGAAATGAAGATATACAGAAAGAACTGGGAGTACAGAAACTAAATGACAAACTGGAGCAAAACAGACTGAGATGGTTTGGACATGTCAAACGGATGAATGAAGTAAGGCTACCAAGACAAGCACTGGAACGACGGATGACAGGGAAGAGAGGACGAGGAAGACCAAGAATGCGTTGGATGGACTCGGTGGAGAACAGTATTAGAAAACGGAACCTGGATTGGAACACTGTGTCGGAAGAGGAATGGTGGAACGACAGAACAAAGTGGAGAGGAACCATATTTGCCCCCACCCAGTGTCAACTGGAAAAGGGGAAATGAAGATGATGATGATGATGATGATGATGATGATGATGATGATGAAACATTGTAACTAGTCGGCAAAGCTGGTATTATGTTTCTGCACAATGGCTATTCAGATATTAACCCACATTGTGGTAATGCAGTGATCAATGTAATATATATCGATGATTTTATACGGGAACTAGGCTAGCCTTTCATAGACCACTATAGGAATTCCCTTTACTGTCAAGTAGGCATATTCATAACTAATTTAAAACTCAATTCCACGCAGGAACATTATTGAAAAAAAAAAGCAAAATATTAATGGAGCATAAAAATACTTCCATATTATTACCGGCACTTGAAAATGAGTACCGTCTTTATTTATTTATTTATTTATTGACGGTACACAACAGGGCTCAGTGTGCGCCCCAATAACAGTGCACCTACACAGTAGAATACACATTCTGATATTTCTACATTAAGTATTAATATCTAAATGTAATTATTAAAACTAGGAAGTTAACACAGATTGAAATGCATAGTAGTAAAAAGCTTAATCTAAAGGTAATATAAAAACTAAATCTAAATTTTACCTAATGTCAAATATATCAAAAGCAGGTTTTGAAATTATTACATCGTAAACTAAAAGGTAACATTGATAACTAGGGAACAGGCCTATCAACATATATACATTGTTGATTCTGTTTTGTGTGATAATTTTATTTCAAGTATGAATTAGAGTGACTGGGTTATAATTTCCAAGAACGGTCTAATTGAGAGACAGAAATCTAGTTTCCAGTTTACACGAACCGCATTGTTGTAAATACTGCAAAGCCTCCATACAGGTGAATTATTATGTGAAGTAGTATTGGTTATATCATTTTTGAATGTTATAGTTGATCTTGTAGTAAAGCGAGGGATGTTGAAATTTAGGAGCGATAGGAAAAATGAGTTATCAATTTGACCGTTAATAACTTTATAAAGGAATTTCATATCATTCACTTGCCTTCGAGACTCCAAACTAGTCATGCCGAAATTCAACAAAAGTTCACCGTAGGGTACCATGTGTGGGTAATTGCCCGTTATTTTGAGGTGTAAATATCTGAGGAATTTCTTTTGAACTTGCTCAATGGATTTAATGCATGTTTTCTGCCAGGGACTCCATACTTGGCTGGCGTACTCGAGCTTGGATCTCACCATGGCAATATAAAGGTTTATGCAGGTACTGGTCCTAATGAATGGCTTAGTGTTTCTTATTATAAACCCTAACATGCGGTAAGCATCCCCGACTGTCTTTTGCACATGACAAGTGAAAGCAAGCTCTCGGTCAAACAAGATTCCTAGATCTTTCTTCTCGCTTACTGTTTGCAATGACTGAGGTCCAATTCCATAAACAAATGTGATTGGGTTCTTCTTACGTGTAAAGGTCATAACAACACACTTCGGTACATTTAAGTATAATTTGTTTTCTATACTCCATTTGTGTATATTATTTAGGTCATTTTGTAGTAGAGTGCAGTCATTAGCGGAAGAAATTGATTTAAAAATGTTGAAGTCATCTGCATATAAAAGACTATAAAAGTGTACTATACAACGTGGCAAATCATTTATCATTGCTAGAAAAATCAGAGGTCCAAGGTTCGAGCCTTGGGGTATTCCGGAATGAACTATGTATTCCTTTGAGACAATTTTCTGGAACAAAACAAATTGTTTCCTGTCTCTGAGGTAGGAGATGAATAATTTGAGTAATGGGTGGGAGAATCCCAAAATACACAATTTGTTAAGAAGGATATCATGATTTATTGTGTCGAACGCTTTCTCAAAATCTGTAAATATGACATCTATTTGTCCTCCTTTATCTAACTCTTTAGATATAATTTGAGTAAAATTAGTTGCATTCGTCACCGTAGATTTCCTGGATAGGAAACCATGTTGGTTATCTGTTACGAGCGGTCTGAGAAATACTGATATTCTTCCGTGCAATATGAATTCAAATACCTTGGCTACTGCAGATAAAATAGATATAGGACGGTAGTTATTAATTAGTGATGGATCTCCCGATTTTAGTATAGGGCAGACGCGAGTGATTTTCCAGGCGTCAGGGAACGTAGAAGTTTGTATGGCTAAGTTAAATATAAAGTGTAACGGGTCCCTGAGACTTTCAGCACATCACTTACCTACATACGGTGGAATATTATCAGGACCAGCCGACAACTTAGGTTTTAATTTTTTTAATGCATTTCCAACCTCTTCCTTCGAGACAAGTTTTATGTGAAGGGTGTTGGGAGTATTCGAATTGCAGGCTGGGACTTTGTATTGGGCTGACTGAGTCATAAACTGATTTGAAATATGTTGCAAAACCTTCAACAATGGAATCACCCCTGTCCAATTCTTCATTATTATATTTAAAGGTGTCACATATGTTCCTATTTTTTTTCTTGTTTTTAATAAACGTCCAAAATTTATTTGAGTCCCGCCTAATGTTTTGTTCAATATTACGGATATATTTCTTATAAGATAATTGAATGTCCTTTTTAATTTCTGATCTTAATTCTTCAAAACGTAGTCTATGATGATCTGAGTAATTTTTTCTCTTCCTATGGTATTCCTTCTCCTTCAATTTACTTTTTGTTTCCTTAGAAAACCAGACAGGATATTTTCTGCCCGTTTGTCGTTTACATATAGGAACGGTTTCGCCAAGTACTGCGTTAAAAATTTGGTAAAACAGGTCTACTGCAGTATTTACATCAGTGCACTCGTATATTTGACCCCAAGCGACATTCCTCAACCGAGTGTACAGCTGCTCAAAATTGGCTTCCCGGAAGTTAAAGGTATCATTAGGCTGGATATGTACTTGGTGTCGACATATTATTAGAGGTATTTTCGCATCCAGGGCAGGGTGGTGGCGATCCAGCGGTAAGAGTGGATCAGTGTTTTCAGTTACATTTATGTTGGTTTTGTTGGATAAAACTAAGTCCAGCGTCCTCCCGTTACGGTTTAGTACTGTATTATAAGACTTTAGCTGAAGATAATTAATAAAATTTACGAGTTCTCTTATTTGAATGTTGTCGTCTTTAATTAGTGTACTTTGTATTGTTGGGATGTTGAAATCGCCGAAGATTATTAAATTTTGATCATACATTTCTGTTCTGGATTCCAACCACCGATATAGTTCCCTGTATGTTTCTACTTTTGAAGCTGGTGAATGTACATATTACAGACGTACCAAATATTTCACTTAATGACCAGTTTCACTAATAGACATTCCAATGTGTCAGTCATTCTGTCGACCTTGAGTACCGTTAATCCGCTCCTAACCAAGACAGCCACCCCACCCCCTGCTCTGGCAGGCCTCTCAGCCCTGTACACTCTGTATATATCAGAACAGACCTCACTGTCAGCGATTTTACTAGATAACCAAGTTTCTGTAATTAGTATTAAGTCATACTGTTTGGTGATCAGGTTTTCATTGAATAAATCTAATTTTGCATTCATTCCTCCTACATTTTGATAATAAATGGATAATCTAGGTTTGATACCATTAGAGAGTGTTCAGGTCATCCTCATTTCGAATTACGATGACCCGAGAACCTTCAGATTTGCGTATTTTAATATGTCCATTTCTTACCCACAAGAAAGCATACTCTTTCTCTCTTCTGATGCTCCTAGCTTGAGCCAGCAACTTCCTCTTTTCCGGGGATAAACTCTCGTTCACATAAATTACATTATCGCCAGGAAGACCAACGTGACGAGTGGAGAGATTCCGTTTCACCTGGCGTCGCTCCAAAAGAGGCTCCTTGTCGTCCCGCCGAACGAATTTTATGATGATGCCACTGTGTTGATGATTAGGTGACTTAGGCAGTCGATGACAGGCATCCACCATTGTTTCAGTGATGACCACATCCAGAGCTTGACCTACTTTCTTCACTGTTTCAATAATGTTTTCGTTAGGAACCTCCGGGACACCGTGTATTTCCACCGTATTCCTACGTGTGTACTGCTCAGATTTTCCTAGGCGGTTTTCAAGAGATTTTAGCTTCGCCTTAAGATTGACATTCTGCTGAGTTAATGACTCAATGTGTCCTTTACATTCCTTAATTTCTATCTGCTGGTTTGAAATTAATGTTACACAATCGTCTAGTTTTTTATGGCACAATTCCATTGAATTACCTAGATCAGTCTCTCTCGCTCTTTGTTTGTCTTTTATGATTTTAAGTTGTTCTTTTAAATCTTTCAGCATTACATAAATATTCTCCATTGATGGAGCGTCTTCGTTACTTACACTATCACTCATTGTTGCACTATAGTCCACACATTTCACACACAGCCACTCGGTGAATCTGTTCAATGTATTCACACACTTCTTGTGGAACCCCTTTTTACATGAACCACACTGTACCTTTCCAGCCTTCCCCAAGCTATCACCACACTCTCCACAGTCGCCCATGTTGCCGATGCAAGTGAAAACTCCTATTTAACCAATTTACGAGGAAGTTAGTAATTGTGATTGATGATGTTATTAATAACTGGTAAAAACGTATACACTTATATTGTTGGGTGACAAATATGGTTTAGTTTCTTCCTCGAATACACTCTTAAATACACAATGTTTTCGGAGCTACTCAATGCTGTGTTCACTAAGCCGCCATTTTTTTTTTTTTTTTTTTTTTTACTCCAAATGTCTGTGGTTGTAATGGCTGCGTGGATAACATCTTGGCCTGCGAATCATGAGGTCTCAGGTTCGAACCCCAGTCCCGGCAATTATCTTTGCTACCGGATTATCGATTTAAACAATATATTTCATAACATTATGCGTCATTTTAACAGAATCTACATGAAATTAAGATGTATCTAATTTTAATTACAATGGTTTGCATCAAGCAGGAGTTGGGAAATTTGATTGTATTGAACATTATTTCTAGTAGTCATTAGATAGACTAGAGACCATGGTTTCATTCCTCCTCTTAATTTACAATATAATATGTGATGTTTGTTCAAACAAGTGCGACAGTAGCATATCTCCAATTCAATGTATAAATTCATCATAGTACCAGTATGACAACGGAGCGTCAATTAACATTTTAAGAATGTCCAAGCTGTGTAGAATACGAGGAGGATAACATGTCAGATGACTTCACACACATTTCATCTCAATTTCATAGTAGGATAACATATCAGATGTTACACATCATATGCGACTACTGTAAGGCTCGTATCTTGTTTTGTACTCCCTCTGGTATAAGAGCTTGAGCTTTGTGAAACATACACCTTAGCATTTTATATATATGATAATGTTATCGGTTTTACAGATTTTACATTTCTTTTAACTACAGAGTCTTTTAGAGATGCCAGGGTGCCTGAATTTTGCCCAGAAGGACTTTTAATGTGCCAGTAAATCTACTGACATGGCTCCCTCGCATTTGCACACCCTCTAATGCCAACTGACTGAGTCAGGATTCGATCCTGCAACCTTGGGCACAGCAGGCGAGAATGTTACTGCTGCGCCATGCAGCCAGTCTGACTGACATCACATTACTGTCGACCAAAGTATTATGTGCACTTGAGTTTGAAGGTTGTTTGTGAAGTAACCAATAGACCTACATAAAATCCAATAACATCATCATTTTTGTCGTTCTAATTTACGTTAGTTCATGTAGGTTTGGAATTTTTAATTTATATTTCAATATTTTTTATCGCAGTTGGAACACAAAATGTGCCCGTTTTTAAGCGTGTTTCAACCATGCGTCACATTTAAGAATTATTATCTCAAAACCCCGTCATCAGATCGAATGCAAATTTTAACACAATATACATTGGAATGTTGTATAACTGGTTTATTAATTTCAAAATTTTGTGTATCCAAGAAACACAGTTGTTATCATTTTTGTAAGGTAACTTTTTCTCGGCTCGGGGTGGTTGGAAAATATAGCTCTTGGTCGCGTTGTAATCCTTATACATCAGGAAGTTATGCTGTATGACTCTGAAATACGTAAATTAATTCACTTATTTTATATCGGTTTGTATTTGTTCGTGGAAATAAGGCATGATTCACCAGCTAGCCGCTCCGGTGAAAGCTGTACAACGTTGCTGAGATGGAGCCCATCACTACCGAGCGAGTCGAGGTCGTATTTCCCCGTTCAAATATAAACCGATATAAAATAAGTGAATTAATTTACGTATTTTAAAATCATACAGCATAACTTTTGGTTGTATAAGGATTACAACGCGACCAAGAACTACATATTCAAACCACCCCAAGCCGAGAAATCGTTACCTTACACAAATGATAACTTTGTTTCTTGGACATGCAAAATTTTGAAATTAATAAACCAGTTATACAACATTCCAATGTATATTGTGTTAAGATTTGAATTCGACCTGATGACGAGTTTGTGAGATAATAATTCTTAAATGTGACGCATGGTTGAAACACGCTTAAAAGCTGGCACTTTGTGTGTTTCAACTGCGATAAAAAATATGAAAATATAAACTAAAAATTCCAAACCGACATGAACTCACGTAAAATAGAACGACGAAAATGATGATGTTATTGGATTTTATGTATGTCTATTGGTTACCTCACAAACAACCTTCAAACTCGAGTACACATAATACTTTGGTCGACAGTAGGTGTATAGTTGTTTAATAAAACATTTTGACACTACTGATTTGGACTGATTAGGACTGATTTGTATTTTTAGCCTACTTTTCACATTTTGCAAAAATGAGGAAAAAGTAGACTTATGAGATCGATCCGAGAAAATGTGTGTCTGTCTGTCTGTCTGTCTGGCTGTGTGTGTGTCCCCCCCTATCAACTCCTAAATGGCTGCAGCAATCAAAACCAAATTTAGTACGAGTAAAGATGTGCACCGGAATATCTCACGTCCATATTTGAAAATGATGTCAGTGCTACCAACTGCTGAAAAAACGCACTAGAAATTTGAGCTCCATGTTGGATATCTTGCAAGGTATGCATGGGAGCTATTCCAAAATTGGCACACATGTAGATAAGACTATTTCAGTTTAATTTCCAGGAGGCCAACCATGACAGTGTTGCCAAAATAATTTTAAGTCTTCTGATAGGTCCAATGTTTAAATGCATATAACTTCTACACTATCAATTGGATTTCAACCAAATTTTGAATGTAATATCTGTACATAAACAGATATGACTGAGCGTATTCTTAAGAGCCACCAGAGCTGCCAACTGACAATTGCTCTCTCTATTTTTTTTTATCCAAATACCAATATATCAGAAAGTATGCAAGCCAACAGCTTTAAACTATGCACACGTATATTCTGACATTTTAGATTAATTTGGAGTAACTTATATACGTCAGTTCTACCAACATGATTATAAGCCTGCTGATAGTACCAATTTTTAAATACATGTAACTTCTATACTATCAGTTGGATTTCAACCAAATTTCGTATGTGCTATGTGTACCATAACAGATATGACTATAAGTATTGTTACGAGCAATCAGGGCTGCCAACTGTTAATAAATGCTGTCTCTGTTTTTTTTACCCTAATAATAATATATCAGAAAGTATGCAAGCCAACAGCTCTATACTTTGCACACGTATAGCACCTGACATTCTAGATTAATTTGGAGTAATTAATACAATGCAGTGCTGCCAACATGATTCTATGCCTGCTGATATGTCCAATTTTAAAATACATGTAACTTCTATACTAACAAATGGATTTCATCCAAAATTGGCACAACAAGATATCATAATATTTCAGATTATTTCTGACCAGCACACGCATGACATTGTTAGCAACATGCTTTTACGCGTGCTGATAGATGTAACGTCCATTGGACTTGAACCAAATGTTGTATTCTGTGCCTTAAGAGATGGAACTAAGAATATATTCAGTCACTAGGGCTGCCAACTGTAGTGCTCTATTAGGCTACATTATACCAGGTATATTTTGAACTAATTAGATATTTCAATATTACCAACTTAATTTCGTCATTATTCTAGAGAAGTTCATATTCTGTAGAATAATCATTGGCATGAAAAGTAGGCTGTATAGTACTTCACGGAACTTCTTGTTTAATATAGGCATACAGTCAATACAGATTCACAATGACATTCTCCCATCTCCATATCATTTGGATGAATTCATTTTCTGAGAACTATCTATGCTCAATCAATAAACAGATGGCACCATCAAAGATCGATTTACTTGTACTTACAGTATTGGGGCTATCCTGTGCAGGTACAATTTCCACATTGATGTGGACCAAGTTATCTTGAGAATACACGCCTGATGGCGAGCGTGAAATATGAGGTGAGGGTGGTGGAGTGCATGGATACTCCACTACATTTGACCTAATGGCCAATTTTGCTAGAAAACAAGTTGTCATGATTAGTAAAACGTAGCATATTCCTGCATTTCAAAGCATCCTCATTTAAAAAAAAACAAGAGATATCAAAATTAATTTCATGTAATGGAACAATTTCTTAATTTTCCTTATTAGTTTACTTTTTAGCAGCTAAGTAGTTCTTTGAAAGAACAACTCCAATTGCCGAAATGAACTGATCTGAGGTTTCGTTCAAGATTCCTATCAATGTACCTAACTTACCTGTCATTTTAATTACATCATAAACAAAGTGTGGCATAAAACTGATTCAAGGTAGTTTTTACACTTCAGTAACTAGAGGCTAATACACAGAAATATTGGCATAATAAGGAACATACAGTACAGCCAAATGTAATCATTAAAGAATAAGAAAATGAGGGAAAACATGCAATCTAGTAACCCTAGATACAATATAGAGAACAATAAGTAAGAACAGTTGATTAAATCGCAAGAACAAATTTCTGATTATCCCACATCCCGTACATCCGCTTGGCGACAGCTGTTCACCTCATAAGTACAGGCATTTGAAAAACTTATTTGTTTTATATTTTTTACCCAAAAATTGTTTTTGAAAAACTCATAAAATTGTTGTTTTATGTGGGTTTTTATCTCCATTTATCAATAATCTATTAAAAATGGGCACAGTCGCACAACATAGGCCTACCGAAAAACAAAAATGTCGCGTTATATATCATGCATATAGAATAAAATTTCTTAATCAACACAAATGTTTCCACCAGAATATTCATTCTAATGAATGATTCCTTAATTTCCAAGCTGAATAATTATTTTCATCTTTATCAACAATGTTTTGACCTTAGCAGTTTCCCACAGAATTCTCCCGCCAGGAAATTGAAATATTGGTTAAATGTACAGACCGTTTACAGAGACTGGCTGACTATGTATATATATATATATATATATATATATATAAAAAAAAAAAAAAACACCACCATTGGTAAAGCGTACAAACCGTTGTTTACAGAAGCTGGCTGACTATGCAAAAAACAAATCAGTTGTACTTGTCAATAAAAGTTAATTGATCTGCCATAATCATGTGTGACTTTTTGAATTCTCTAAGTGTGTGCAATCATTTTCACAAATAAATGTATGGTACACAAAGGCTAGCAACAAAGTGAGTTATTCCGAGAAGTAAAAGAAATTTGGTGGCAAAACAACCTTTGTTAACAAAAGCAAACACCTCCACTCATGAAGTAGAATCATTCTTTCAGGATGATTTATACTTTATTTTACTTAGGTAATTTAAACAGACCTCGACACCTGCATCCCTGCTTTTTCAGGGTCACAAAAATATGTTAAACATTCTAGCACATACATGTTAAGATAATGGACTAAAAACGAGGGGAGATGTAGTAGAGCACTCATCTTTAGTCTAAAAATTAATTTTGATTTATAAACAAAATAGACTTTGCCCCAAAATTTGAAAATGGAGCTTTAGATGTATTTTGTTGCCACTTATAGAATTGGATACCAGTGACTCACAACACACAGAAAACTAATTGGTACATCTGTAATAGTGAACTTTTGAGTAAAAAATATAATTTTGTTGTGATTTAAAATGTTATATGGATGTTGCACGAGTGTTGAATTGCTATTAATTAACAAGAGCCATCTGAGTCACAGAATCATTTTATGAAAAGGTACTTGTTTCATTATTGCTTCAGGCCATCTATTATACAGTGCATGAGTAACCATCCTCTCAACATACTATAGTATTATAAGACCGACCATTTGTGGCCGGTCACCTGTGTATGAGAATTTGAGAGCGAGTCTACACAATATCACGAGACTTCCCCTTAGCAGTCTTCCTGCCTCAGCTGTGTCCACTTTTTTAATCACTTACAGAAACATTATAGAATCAGGTGAAGGCTACACACTCATCACAAAATAAACTAAAATAGATTCCCCCTTCGTTCCAGCAGGAACATGTCAGGGCAAGAAAGATTGCTACCATTTTACGGTAAGATAACAGAATATGAAGATTTACAGGGTACATTCTCGAAACACTGAATCATTTCATGCATCACATAGCGAGCGAGGCTTCTAGCAACTCACATGATGGAGAATGTAATGAACTCCATGTCAACACGGATTGTGAGATTTATTAATTGATCAACGAATGCAACGACGATCCAACATTCCAGTAAAATTTTGACTGAATGGGTGGCATAATGGAATCAACCGGCCACTATTCTAGGCGCTCACATGTCCTCACCCTGTCAACTCCAGTAGAGCGCCATGACCCGATCGATTCAATATGCGCATGCGTTGCACGTGGAGACATAGCGTAAGTCATTTCCACTGTTCACACACGTATGTGGGCTCACTGTGCATTCAAATTGTACCGAACAAAAAGGAACGGCCTATTTATAACAACCTATATAGGTAAAATAACAAGGTGTGGACATACAAGCAATCATTGGTCTAGGAAAAAAGGATAGAAACATACCAAAAGGACAAACACAATGACGGGCAGGTGTGTGTGGAGGGAGAATTTAAAGGGAAAAACACACAAAAAGGACAGGGATAACTTCAAAGAAGGCAGTCATGGCAACAATCCTACCAATAGCTCTTCTTCAATACTGTAGCCTTTTGTGTGTTTCTATCTTTCTTCTCCTCTCCAATGTTTGATAATATAGAAACAAACCTACAATCGCAAATCAAGAAACAAAAACATTTATACTTGGAAAAATTTTAGGAAGTCATTAATGGTAAAATATTATGATAGATAGATAGCATACAACAAAGTCTGAATTGAAAGGCAGCAAATGTCATTTTAAGAGCAGCAGATTGAGAATGTCTGCAGTAGATGGTACCATTTAAAACCTATTGTGACATGGCCACTATGTTTTGCTGGTCGGGCTGCTGGCCATAGGGCTAGTGGGTGGAGTCTGACCTCAGCAGGACACTGGTGGCAGAAACCTACTGTAAGTAGTAGTTCAGCTATCAGGGAACTGTGGAGACTGTATTGACTGCACAGTTGGTGTACTGAGGTCAAATAGCTAATAAAGATAATAGCGAAAATTCCTTGCCAAAAAAGCGACAGCGCACGCCAGCACCTCCTAGTGGTCCGAGTTGGAAAAGTACATCTGAAAGATAAAGCTGATTTACAAACAAACATTGAACGAAATATCGACCTGTAGATGATCTAATTATCCAATTGTAATTTTTTGGTACAGGGAGTATATGTACCATATACGGCTGTAATATAAACAATAAAGTGAACCTCAATCTTTCTTCAAATTCCCGAGAAATAAGGAAATGTAAGTATGAAATCATTGTAATCAAGTAGCCTATCATTACTCTGATATATAAGTTTTCTATTAAAATGGAATGCTTTTACATTATAATTTAGCACATTTTATTCTTTATTTATCTACACTGACCGGCAAAAAAGTGGAACAGTTAAAAGAAGTAATATAAATAGTATAAATCTAGCCTTGAAAAAGATTTAATCACATTTTTTTTTCATTTTCATGCATTAGAACAAACATCCGTGAATAGAAATTGATAATATGACATTTCTTAGGGTGGTTTATTACCACCAATTACCCCCAATCCTTGATGAGCCTATCTTAATGGTTTTATGGCGGGAAGTGGACTGGAAGCGTTTAAGGTTTATGAGTGTTGCCGCTCGCTTATTGTTGTTCTAGGGATAACAACTGGCACTTGTTGAACACGTGTGAACCATTGTCACACATTTTAGCAAGTTATCCATTTGCAGTTCACACTAAAACATGCCTCTTAGCCGTGAAGAAGCTGCACAGGCAGTTGCATTGGTGGAGGATGGCCGCAGCTTCCGTTATGTTGACGAGGTCATTGGATCATCTCTCGGTAGCATACATCGTGCAGTGCAACGTTACAGAGAGCTCCGAACATACGACAGGAGACGAGGGTCAGGCCGTAGAAGAAGCACAAGTGCCAGGGATGACAGATTTCTCACCCTCCAAGTTCTGCGTGATCGGCATACCACAGCAGTTCAGGCACGAAATCAACTGGAAAATGTCAGAAATGTGAGAGTGAGTGAGCGAACAGTAAGAAGAAGGTTTGAAGAAGCTCATCTTTCGTCCAGGAGACCTGCACGTGGACCCGCACTCCAACGGCATAACAGAGAGGCGCGTCTTCGCTTCGCAAGGCAGCATCTGGGATGGACCCACGAGCAGTGGGCCTCTGTTCTCATCACTGACGAGAGTCGCTTTAACCTTAGATCTCCTGATGGAAGAGAAAGAGTGTGGAGAAGGCGCGGGGAGAGGTAAAGCCCTGTTGCTTTCTCCTCCAGGACTCCATTTGGAGGTGGCTCGGTTATGGTGTGGGGTGGCATCAACATTATGGCCCGCACTGAGTTGGTGTGCATCGATCACGGGACGCTCAATTCCCAAAGGTACATCGAAGAGATCCTGATGAACCATGTGATGCCCTTTGCGCCTTTCATTGGTCAGAATTTCATGCTGATGCAGGATAATGCCCGCCCTCATACTGCTCGCTCTGTTGTACAATATCTGCAGGAAGTGGAGATTCAAACCCTGGACTGGCCAGCTCGTAGTCCTGACTTGAACCCCATCGAACATGTATGGGATACGCTTGGAAGGAACGTCAGACAGCATGACCACACCACCTTGGCACAACTGAGAACATCGCTGCTGGAGGAATGGGATCGCATCCCGGCAGATGCCATTCGACGAGTTGTGAACAGTATGCCCGAGCGTTTACAAGCTGTCATAGACGCTAAAGGTGGAAACACCCGTTTTTAGTGACCAGTGTTCTCTTGCAGTGCAGTGCAAACATTAATACTGTTTTGTTTGGCAATACGTTTGATAAACACCAGCCCAAAAGAGCATTACTAAAAAATAGAAAATTGTAAGATTTGCAAAATGTAACGAAATTTGTGAGTTAAAGCGTGTTGTAAAACATGATTCGGTATTTTCTGTTGCCAACCATCTAAATTTACATGAATAATGCAAATATTGGAAAACCGATACATTTTAGTGGAATAAATTAAGAAATTACATAAAAAATTAAAGTGTTCCACTTTTTTGCCGGTCAGTGTATTTGCAGCAGAAGAACTTATTGTGTGTTTTTCCCTTTAATTTCTCCCTCCACACACACCTGCCCGTTATTAACATAGAACTCATGTAGTATGCTTAGACCACTTTGAGGAACGACTAATGGCAGCGCGTAGCGAGGCGAGAGTAGTGGTGTTGGTGTTTGATGAATGGGGCTGGGCAAATAAGCGAGCGTAGGCGCTACACTCAACACGATAAGAAAGGTTACCAGACAAATTCCAAACACATACTCAAGTATATGGGACAGCTAACCATGATGTCTCAAGCCCCTAAAAATTAAGCAACAGCTATACACGGTAGAATGTGACCTCGGTTTGTAGGATACCTCATTTATAACATCAAAAATAAAATATACCTCATATATAACATCCTTGCCAGCCTTCTTTGAATATTTCTTTTTTAAAATCAGATATTCTAAGATTCCAAAACACCCAAGTGCTGAGCTAGGAAACTACTACAAGCCATTCAAGTTGTTAGTCGGTTTTAAAAAGCCAGTGGTCGGAATAGCAAAACTGTGACTGAAAATATGGACATACACCATAGAATGTTATTCAGAGTTTATTTTTATGAGAAGCAAAATGCAGAAGAAATAGATTATTTTACGCTCAAAATTACTTACGTTTTGTTACTACAGTTGATGAAATTTCTAATTAATGTACAGTGAATAGTTTCCATCGACCTGTTTACTACTTAAAAAAAAAATTACGAGCCTTACATTAGTCGCATATGATGTGTAACATCTGACATAGAAGAAACCTCACGTGAAATTGTTGATACACCGGTATTTTATACTATTATTGGCACAAATATTAATATATTGTAAAAGGGAGTGTTTTACAGACATTGTAGTTAACTCATTTTATTAGATGATTTGTAGCTTCCACCAGCACTAGCCTGAATAAAGAATACGGTATGGATCAACTAGATTAATAGACGCGATACCGCTCATAACCTTAAATTCCTTATAAACAGGTCCTCTTGATTCACAGACCAACACGTAATTTCATATGGATTCTGTTAAAATGAGTCATATTGATATGATAAATATCGTTTAAAATGATAATCTGGTAGCAAAAATATCTACCCCGTCCGGGATTCGAACCCGAGATCTCTAGATTCACAGTCATAGGCACTAACCCCACGGCTATTTCGACTACGCAAATATTGTGCACAAGATGGTGACTTATTTCCACGTTCCAATAATACTGCATTACGGAATTAAGTTTAATTTATATTTTGCTTGTTTCGATAATGTTCCTGCGTGAAATTGTGTTTAGAATGCCTTATGAATAGGCTCTCTTGTGAGTAAGGAGAATGTATTCAGCAATAGTTCATGAAAGCTTGCTCAATTCTCGTATAACCACAACGATTATATTATACTGATGACTGCATTACCGTTATGTGGGTTAATATTTGAATAGCCACTGTGCAGAAACATAATACCGGCAATGCCGACTACTTACAATGTTTGATATTAAGGCATTTTACCATTTAAATACTGATACGAAGACTTCGAACATGTACCATGTGCTTTGTTTCAAACACTTGACACCAGAGTTTGCATGAGCGTTTGCCGTTCAGTATGTCATATACATTCCACATGGCCGAGAGTACTTCATGGTATCACACATCAAAAAATACACACAAGTACACACCATTCTAAAATACGTAAATTTCAGTATTTCCTCCCTTCGCCGAAAGCATAAAACTATACACCTTGGTTATTACAACACTTGCATATAACTAGGGCCCGGATTTATATGCACTAAAAACCTGAAAATATGCATGCAAATATGCACTAAAAAGTTAGAATATATGCATGGAAAATAATGAAATATGCACTTAAAACATGCAATTTTATTCACTTACCTATTTACAGGTATCATTTGTTGCAAAAAGAAGCATCACAATAGGTAACTAGTAGTCTTTCAATGTTTTCTGGAGACAAACTATGCCTATTGTCCGTCAAAATGAGCTTATAGGCTGAGAATGATCGTTCTACATCAACTGGCGTGATTGGACAGTACTTATACACGGGCACCAAAGTTTCGGAGCATACATCTGGCAAGGATACCCTAGTTCCACTCAAGTATTGACTAATTAACTTAATCTTCTTCAGTCCTGGGTTCGAATTCAACACCTTTTCTAACTTGCATTTAATCTTCTCTCCAATTTCGCCTGGAGCGGAATTCAATGAAGATGCAGCTCTCTCAACGAGATCAAGTGATTCATGGAGGGGAGTACCAGAAGATTCTAAGCTCTCAATGGCTTTTGGGAGTTTAGAAAAATGTGCATGAATGAAATTCACATCTTGATAAACAGTAGCGGTTTCAAACACAACTTTTGCATTACGGACACACGCAATATACTCATCTTCAAGTTTTGTAACCACTTCTTTCACTTCATTAAAATTCTCCTGATCAAATGATACTGCAGATAACCATGTCCCCCACCTAGTCAGGACAGGTTCAGGTGGAAAAGGAACTTCAGGTAGACAATTTTTGTAGAACTGGACACGAGCTGGTGCTTTCAGAAACAGCTTCTTCCCACATCCAATTAAATTGTTAACAGCTGGAAACTGTGTGCGTATTTCTTCTGCAATGCGGTGTAATCCGTGCACTAAACAGGTTACGTGTATGAGTTTCGGATAAAATACTTGGAGGGCCTTTGCTGCTTTCAACATATACGAAGCTGCATCTGTGAGCAGTACAAGCACTTTACAACAATTATCCTCAATTTCAGATGGCCACAATAGTCGCAGAGAATCATTTACAAATCTTGCTATTGTGCTACAGATGGTTTTCTCTAGTACTTTACAAGCAAGAAGATGCGGCTTACCGGGTTCGTCTGGATGTAATTTACCAACCACGAAATTTGCTATGTAACTGCCACATGAATCCGTTGTCTCATCCACCGATATCCAGACATAGTTCCTTCCGATATCAGAACAGATCAATTCCAGGGTAGATTCATATAGCGGAGGTAGGTAATTTTCCTAAGAGTTGATTCATCTGGTATTTTTTGATTTACACAATATTTCTCAAGAAATGATCGCAGAACTGGATTGTTTAATTTATTCCATGGAATGTTGCTGCATACGAAAGCCCTACAAAGATCATTTGAAAATGTATTAAGAATACCGGACTTAGGCTTTGCCTGCGTAAGAAGTAGTTGTTGTGGTGTGCTGTTCTTCTCCTCCTTTGCTTTAATATGTGCAGTTGATTTTGAATGCTGTTCAAGCTGAAATTTCTTTTCACATTTTACTTCCTTTGAGCAAACTTGACAGTACACGATGACACCATCTGTTGAATAGTCCCTATTACCCGACACCCACTGATTTAGTAAATCTCTTCTCCTGCTCTTTTCCTTAGGCATTTTTAGAAACTAACACTTGACATACAGGGCATTAAACTGGAACGTAACTAGTGAAGTGAAAATACTTCTGTCCTGACCAATTGCCCAACCCCCTGAGATTATTGTCTACTGTGGTAGAGAAAGGAATTCCGGGAAGTCCAGCCAGCCTGCCTACCCATACCTAAGCTTTCTGTTGCCATTGTCAGTTGTGAAAGTAATGTGCCGTTACACAGAGAGTCGAAAACACCAATTAGTGAGGGATGCACATAATAAGGCAACTAGCTAGGGATGCACAAAACAGATTTATTTTAGTAGTTCTTGTAATTGTCCTTAAATTCAGACATATA
Organism: Meconema thalassinum; assembly: GCA_946902985.2. NCBI lineage: Eukaryota > Metazoa > Arthropoda > Insecta > Orthoptera > Tettigoniidae > Meconema > Meconema thalassinum. Next base: position 275,256,535 of record OX336389.2, on the reverse strand, counting down.
TACCCGAATATGCTGTTACGTCTAGAATATGCACCAAACCTCAAAATATGTCAAAATATGCATATGCATTTTTTTTAAATCCGGGCCCTACATATAACACACAATTTTTCAAGTGCTTTAGATGTTACTATAACCAAGCTGTGCTGTATTTAAAATCATATGAGTGTTAACTCACTCACCTGCACGAGTACTTTGTTTCTGGGAAATTCCAAACACAGACTCAGTCACCAAATAATTTGGTAATGATGTTGACATATTGGATGAGGGACACCCTTTAGATATGTCAGGACAGGATGTAGATATATATGCAGGTAGACGAGCAGGTGCACTTATGTCTGGTTCTGGTGCAGCCGATGAGGTCACGATGCAGCGGTGTTTGGAGTCTGGCTCCCGAGTCAGGTCTTCCATCATTAACGAGCGCAAAGACATCTAACACAAATTGAAGCAACACAATTAATCTGTTACCAAATATGTAACTAATTTCTTTTCTTTAGGTAAAATTTCATGAAAAAATCTCTTTGTGAATTAAAAAAAAATAAGACTACCAACTTTTAGCCTATCTGATGGCATTAAAACAGTGATAGAATATTCCTGTCAATCTCTTGACCATTATAACCTTTATTTCTAAGAAAATTTCTAACATATTTCTTTGTACGTATGTTCTGATATGTGTCTAGCTGCAAGATGCAGGGATAGAACATGCTTGCTTCTTATCTAGGAGACCCAGGTTTGATTACTGACTCTGCCAGAAATTTAAGATTTGATGCGAGACCAGGAACGGGTTCCACTCAAGCCTTGTGAGGACAATTGAGTAACTGCTTAGTAACATCCTATGCCAAAAATAAATAAAATAAAACAACGTAATATGGCTAAATGTTTGTAACTGTGGCAACGTGTGCCCATAATCCAGTTCTCAGAAGTGGGAAACCATGGAAAACCACTTCTAGGATGGCTGAGGTGAGAATTGAAACCACCTCTTCTCAATTTAGCCTCACAAGACTGAGTGTACCCTGTTCCAGCCCTCAGACCAGTATTAAATTTCTTAGCAGAGTCAGAAAGAGAACCCAGCACCTTTGGGACCAGAGTCTCAGTATGTACCCTAAGACCAGAGAAGGTGGTTTCATAAATTGAAGAGCCAATTACTGGTATGAGGAGGCCTGGGCTCGAAGTCACTTTTACCTGCTGTGGCTTTAGAGACACCTGAATGCCGGAATTTTTCCCCTGAGGTGGTTCCTTAACAAACTGGTAAACCAATCGACATGAGGTGGTCTCTTTTAAAACCCTTACATGTCATTGGACTAAGTCGGGATCAAATTCGTTATCTTGGATTTTGCAGGTCAACAAATTGTGTACCTCATTCCAACAAAATTAATTTGCTTCAATACAAAGAGTATACAATTTAAGTCTTCCACGCCAACTACAGAAGATGATTAGAGTATATAAACAGGGAGAGAGTGAATAGTGCCTGGCAAGAGTACGAGCAGTACCTGGCAGGCCGATTCTGTAATCAGAAGAGGTATCGACTCAAGCCCGATGGCTATGACTAGGGATGTGTAAAATTCACATTTGCGACAACGTAAATTTTATGCAGATTTCAGTGCCTTTTCATGAATATTACAATGTTTAGTTTTTCGTTCTCTGTGAATATCATGATTTTGGCATATATGAGAGTGAAAAATCACAAATTTTAATCAAGAAATAGCTACATGCAAAATTCTCATGTGCAATTTGGTTTACTCCGAATGAGCATAATAATGGGCTAATCCCTATATCTCCATATGCCTATATCCCTATATATATATATATATTACAGTATAATTGTGAAAGTTTGCGAGTGAGTGAGTTTGTTACCTCTTCACACTAAAACGGCAGGACAGATTTGGATGAAATTTGAAATCGACATAGCGTATACCCTGGATTAGCATATAGGCTGCCTTTCATCCATATATACAAGGTCTTTATTTTTGCTTGGCAAGGACATTCTCGCTCACGCGCTCCACCAGTGACAGCTCAGTTCCCGGCTGCCGCGCGCGCGTATCTACGGCCGAATACGGTGATTAAAATCAGTATCATGCATTTTTACTCACCATGCTTACAGTTGATGCTGAAAATGTTCCCCATCCGCTGCCAAACATAACCGGCATCTCCTTATGAAGGTTCCGGTTACTCCGGTTAATTTAGCTTCAGTAAGGAAATAACAACATTTACGTCTAATTTTATTGTTTACTGAACCTGTACATTTGAATCTCTTAGCCAGTGGATTTATTGTCCGATTTATAGTAATGGGTCTCCCTGGAAATATCATTCGAAACTTTTGTCTTGTTCTAGCGCATGTTATGTACAGCCCGTATTGTGCAGATCTTCGCTCGACCTTGGCCGCTGGTCCCCGGCCAGGTTGGCGAGTGGTCTCCAGCCGGGTATTCCCTCGCTCTCCTGTAGACGTGTGAGCTCTAAGCTAATTGGGTGTTTCAGTCTTTCAGTGTTTTATAAAGCTACTGTGTACCGGTACTATATATCGTATTGTAGAGTGTTTTATTGTGATTGTGTGTAGTGCTGTAATGCCTTATAAAAAATATTCGTTACATGAGCGTGTATATCTGCACAATACGTACATAAAGTGCAGGAAATCGTGCGCTAGAACAAGACAAAAGTTTCGAGTGAGATTTCTAGGGGGACCCATTCCTATAAATCGGACAATAAGACAACTGGCTAAGAGATTCAAACGTACAGATCCAGTAAACAATAAAAATAGACGTGAAGATAGGAGATGCCGATTATGTTTGGCAGCGGATGTGGAACATTTTCAGCATCTGCTGTAAACATGGTGAGTAAAATGCATGATACTGATTTTCAGCACCGTATTCTGTTGTATATACACGTGCGCGGCAGCCGGGAACTGAGCTGTCACTGGCGGAGCGCGTGAGCGAGAATGTCCTTGCCAAGCAAATATAAAGACCCTGTATAAAGCTCAATGTTCGTAGTTAGGCCCTTTGGCACAAATCTACACCGTTTCACCGATCTGGACCAAATTTTACATACTTACCCTCTGAAACCCGTCAAGTAACACTGTCCATTTCAAATTTCAAGCAGCCCTCTCCATTCCCTGCATTCAGGCCTTTGGCACAAACCTACACCGTTTCACCGATCTGAGCCAAACTTTACGTACTTACACTTTGGAAACCGACAAGTAACACTGTGCACTTGAAATTTCAGACAACCCACAGCATTCCCTACATTTAGGCCCTTTGGCACAAATTTACTTCTAATAATCGAACAGAACCAAATTGTACATACTTATCTTGTGGAACACCGTGGATTACACTGATAGCTTATGCCCTGGATTAACACATAGGCTGTCTTTCATCCATATATATAGCTTGCCACGGTGGGTGAGTGGATATCGTGTCGGTCTACTAACCCCAAGATTGCAGGTTCGCTCCTGGCCGTGGTAAGTGATTTTTGAAAGGCGGCAAAAATAGGATACGCATGTCATACGATGTTGGCATGTCAAAGAACCCATTTGAATTCAGTAGGCCGAGTTCATAACGGCAAAATTAATCTCGGGAGTTTCCGCCAATACAAAGTTCCTCATTTCTCTACTAGAAAGCGCTATAGTGTTCAAGGAGCTTAGATATCTAACCTCCTTGACTTTCATAGTCAAGGAACAACGAAATTCGACATGCAAGCTACCCTCTGGGTGTCAAATAACAAAGCTTGCACCCGGCACCCGAGGCCATACGATATTATATTATTATTATCCATATATATATATATATATATAAAGCTTAATGTTCGTAGTTAGGCCCTTTGGCACAAATCTACACCGATCTGGACCAAATTTTACATACATACCCTCTGAAACCCGACAAGTAACACTGTCCACTTCAAAATTTCAAGCAGTCCTCTCCATTCTCTGCATTTAGGCCCTTTCACACAAATCTACACCGTTTCACCGATCTGAACCAAAATTTACGTATTTACACATTGGAATCCGACGAGTAACACTGTCCACTTGAAATTTCGGAGGGCCCGCTGCATTCCCTACATTTAGGCCCTGTCACAAATCTTCACCGTTTCAACGATCTGAACCAAATTTTATGTACTTACTCTGTAGAGATATTACACATAGAACGATACAATAAATTATAGGCAAATCTGAGTTCAAGGAACTGTTGTTCATAATTGGCCAGGTGTTACATTTGCAGAAGCTTTCGGTACAGGTTACACGGTCCATGTTCGTAACATGGAATGTTTTCCTTTGACAATGCATCTACACCATGTGCGAGGGCAACCTCTTTCAAAGATCTCTAAAAGCACAATAATCAGGAATTTTCAACATTTAGAGAGGCATGTAAGGCAAAAGGGTTGTTGGGGAATTTCAATCCCTGGGATGTAACACTGGAAGAGGCTGCATTATGTACATCAGCAGCCAAGGTAAGAGATATTTTACTATAGGTCTATTAATAGCGACATGTTGAAATCATCAATTACTGTGGGAAAATTACACCCTGAATAGCTTATGGGGAAAATACTTTTAATTCCCCATATTCCGATAGATTTGCCATTCCAGTGTGCAAGAGTGCAGTTCCCTCTTCAAACAATATTCGCAATTACTATTAACAAAGCGCAATGACACACACTTAACAGCGGCAGGTGTACATTTAGACAAAACCATTTTTTTCGATGGGCAACTGTATGTGGCGTGCTCACGAGTATTCAGACAACAAAATTGTTATGTCTCAGCAAAACATGCCAAAACCAAAAACGGAATTTTAAAATGTGTTCACATTAGGTAACATCGTATAAAGGTACAACAAACAAAAGAACCATCGGCTACTTCGGTTCGCGCAGCTCACATCGGCTCGTCCCGATCTCCCCCGACAATCTCTACTTAATATAAAACAAAGTCCCCGATTCTTGGATGTCACTGGTAATCTCGAGAACCACTGGATGGATTTTGATGCGGTTTTCACCATTCTGTAAAGGATATATCGAGGAAAGTTTCTGTAGAAAATAATTTATTTATTTATGATCAAAGGAAGCCAAGCAGTAACGATTTCAGTGAGAAGGTCGGAAAAAAAAACTTACGTCCGTGCGCTTCTTAAGCTTACGCTGGGCAAACTGTTAAAAATATCAATATACTAGGAGCGTAATAAATGTTCAGCATGAAACGTTCTACACAAAAGTCCGCGAGAGCATATCTCTATCTTCAATACATCGCCCACTATAAGTGTTTTTAGACTGGATGGAAGTGGTCTTTGTGTTTCATGCACCTCACCATTCTTAAATTACGTCTGACAAGAATCCGTTGCACATGCTATCTCCATGATAATATAATTAATAGCCCAGTCAGTGATTTTAACCCATCATGCCGAGACGTAAAAGGGATATACAGTAGGCCGTAGTTCATTGGCATCGGAAAAAAAAAAGCGCTTATCAGGTAAAGCATTCGTAACTGTTCCCGGGCGAAGCTATAGTACGGGATAAAGGAGTGCGTGGCTGGCTGTCAATAGCCGTCACATACCATATCGTAAGTACCTGCAGCCAGCTGCTCTATTGAGGTTATTCCTTCATTAATGCTGCAAACGCAATGCAATTAAAAGAACGAGAGTAATTAATGTAAAGTGACCGAAAGTATTAAGCACGGAGTTAAATGGAAATACAGTATTTATGATTTCCTAGTTGTAAACTATGTTTTAAACAAATATACTGTTCCAATATGCGTACACGCACAGGCTATAATATCAACAACACGAAATAATGCATCAGGTGTAGAAAACTGCAGACGACCCTTGGCCATAGACTTCTTCCCTTCCGCTATTATACGCTTCACGAGTGACTTTGAAACACCCGTTGCTTCACTTGTTGATGCCACAACATTATGATTGAGTTTATGAACGGTTTTCTGTTCTCATAGGTGAGCAGTTAAGTTATAGACTATGTCTCTACCTTGTCCCCTTAATGGTCGTCCAGATTTGCTACCATACTTCGAAGTAGAAGCCATAACGAAACTCAAATGATACTATTACTAGAATAGCATGGTACACAACACTATATACATAAACACATTTACAAATATAGTACATGCTATACGACAAGGGATTATAGGACTACAATAAAGAAAATGTATATAAAACTGAGAAAATAATAACAGCTCAAAAATGGATTGGCAAATAAGCTCTTGTCAGCGTATCTCCGCAGTGTGCTCGGTTAGGCAGCCAGACAGCATGTGACCCCCTTCACCGCTCCTCTCTGACGTAGCAAATCAACTCGGAGTGAATGCGTGGGGAAGTGAGCTTTGCGCAGGTTCTTTTGATCTTTGCCACCTTATACCTTGTAGACTTTCTCAACTTTATGGAATTCCCATTTTGCGGCTCATACTAATATACTGTAGGCATCAGAATTTTCCGAATTGAAATAGACCCACCCAGCTGAGATTGGTGCAATAGAATAGACCAATTATCAGCAATATGCATCATCCCCATTGTCTGGATCGCATGCGAAGCCGCAGGTACCTGCTAGTTTTTTAATAAAGGAGCATAGCTCCTTGTTGAAATTATTACCCATTTTATTTGATTTTTTATTATTCCTATGGATGACATCATGAAGGCAGCAATGAAAGAATATATTAGGGCAAAGATGAAGGTAATGTTTGCAGACGACGTTGTGATCTGGGGCGAGGATGAGATGGAGGTACAAGAACAGTTAGACGTAATAAATGAAAAGATTGAGCAATGGGGATTGAAGATAAATGTGGAGAACAGTAAAACAGTGGTGATGAGTAGAGATAAGAAAGAAGGAAAAGGAGTAATCAAAGTAGGAGATAAGGAATTGTAAGTAGTGAAACACTTCAAATACTTGGGAAGTGAACTGATTGAAGATGGAAGACTAGATTTGGAAATTAGCATAGGAATACAACTCGGGAGTGCTTTCTATCAACAGGTACGGGGACTAGTATGGAACAAGGGTATACCAATTAAGGCTAAAGAAGTTATGTACAAATCATATTATGTTCCTATAATGACATATACAGCAGAAACTTGAGACAATGACTAAGAGGGATGAGAGCAGAGTACAAGCGGCTGAGATGAGATTCCTGAGAAGTATGGTCCAGAAAACGAGGAGGGACAGAGTGAGAAATGAAGATATACGGAAAGAGCTGGGAGTACAGAAACTAAATGACAAACTGAAGCAAAACAGATTGAGATGGTTTGGACATGTCAAACGGATGAATGAAGTAAGGCTACCAAGACAAGCACTGGAACGACGGATGACAGGGAAGAGAGGACGAGGAAGACCAAGAATGCGTTGGATGGACTCTGTGGAGAATAGTATTAGAAAACGGAACTTGGATTGGAACACCGTGTCGGAAGAGGAATGGTGGAACGACAGAACAAAGTGGAGAGGAACCATATTTGCCCCCACCCAGTGTCAACTGGAAAAGGGGAAATGAAGATGATGATTATTCCTATAACCCATATACAGCATATTTCTACTGGACACTTTTAAGCTCCATGTAAGCAAAAACAGGTGTTGATTACACACAAATTAAATGGTAATACAGCACCAGTGTTCGTTAAACGCACAACGACTGGTAATACAGTACTGGCAAGTTGACGATAAATTAAGGAGTTAACTCCAATAACAGCAAATGTATATTTATGTTATATTAATAAATTGAGGAACTGAAGCATGCAATTTATTTATTTATTCCTCAGAAGTGCAAGTTTTCCCAAGACAAACCGTTGCTACTTTTGACACTGCAGCTCCTAGCTCCTTATCCTGACCACTCCGTTTCAATATCCAGCAAATCTTTACCATCCATTCTTTGGAATTTCTCATGATTCATTTCCATGTATTTCTACCTAAGCTTCTTATCCTGGAGATCTTCAAACCTAATCCGCCTGTGTGTAAGAAAACAAGAAAAAATATTTTATCACTGTGTACAACGAAGTCTGAAGTCTTTTCTAGTTTTTAATTGAATATAACTAAACTGTTTCGAGTAGGCCTAATTTTTATATTGCTGGGAGGAACTTGCATAACTTTTAAGCAAGAAATACTTTGTATACCATATTGAAGTCTTGGAAATTGTCTGTATTGTGCAGAGACATAAGCTAAAACAGTGACATGTTCACAGTTTTATTATAACTAGTTTCTCTTCATCTTTTGATTGCACAACAGCCCAGAATGCAGAGTTCAAGTCCTGACAGAGGCATCATTTTCAAATCTTATGCTTGAAAATACTGTATATCCATCTTAAGTGGGGCTATACTCTAAAATAATTTCTGGTACAGTAGAACTCCAATTATCCGAATCAATTGGGAACGGACTCCATTCTGATAATCGGATTCACATACAGTACATGGTATACATTCATACGTATTTTAAAGAAAAAGAGCTTATTTTCGGTACTGTAAAAATTTTTAATTATGTTATTAATTGAAAAGGCAACACTTTTACATGTTATATAGCGTATGTACTTACAAGTGCTGTACAACAGAAGTACATGAAAGTCATAGTTTGCTGAACATCTCCTGTCAAAGTAAGCTCATCATCCCAAATATGTTCGTGCTGCGCCTACACTAGCTTCGTAGAGGGAAGGACAATAGCACACGTAGACTGAATCCTTATTTTGCGAATCACAGTACGTTTCCGTCTTTTTTTTTTCTTTTTCTGAAAGCGATTCGGATAATCAGCGATTCAGATAGTGGGAGTTCGGATAGTTGGAACTCTACTGTATTTCAAACTTCACATTTACGAATAGTAGCTACTTCCAAATTACTCGTAATAACAGGCAAATAACGGTAATACCGTATCTCCTCAACTTTGTATTTAACTTCTGCAAAACATTATTACTGCCACGTAATAGTAACCAGGTAACTGGCCTCCATAAGCAATTTTATTCCCCCACGTTTTCAGCCCCTGAGCGATTCCATCTGGTGGCAGACCATGGAATATGGGGCAATGCTGAGGTGCAGTTCTAATAATTGTGTCTTGAGTTATTTTACTTTGAATCAATTATGAAGCTTCTAATTAAGGAGTTTGATGCATTACACCGTGTACCGTTTTCAATTTTCCCGGTCCCTTCACTAGAACCCAGGCCAGGTCTCAGTTTGCTAGGTTGCTCTTACAGGTCAGGAGCTCACCATAACCGGCACTAATTTAGTTGAACATGTCAGCAGGTGGAAGGGAAGGATTTGTAGCAGGTGAAACAATTTGTATTGATAACACTTCTGATACACCAGAAGGAAGTGATTTGGAAGTATCTGGTGGTACTGCCATAGAATAGGATAGAAAACGATGGAGAGGCTTATGTTCCAAGCAGACCCAGCCAGGGGTTGAAAACTGTAGAAGATGATGGTGATGGTGGTACTGCCATTAAACATGAATATTAAGTAACAAAGAATCTGATGATGTAGCATGTGAAAATTTTGGTCACTGATGTGGTACATACTTAGTAGGCTATTTCAAACATGGAATATAATGTCAAAATCTGGATTATAATCATTGGGATCTATTTATTTTTATTCCCTCAGTGAAAGAAGTAAAAATATTTTTCCAGAAGGTATGTTTCTGATTTTATATAGTTTCGCAATGCCTTTCCACAAGAGCACCCTCACAAACCTTTTTATTTGGAAAAGGGATGTAATATTGATGACTGTAAAACCTTAATTCAAGAGCTTATTTCTAAAGTGTCATGAACCCCAAACTGTTGATTCTTAATATTTTTCTGCATTCTTCTAATCAGCTCATACTTTATTGTGTTCCTAAACAGCTTATATCACCTGTCAAAATGGTTGTAAAAATAGGCCATCCAGTAAAAGAAAAAAAGTTAAAAGTCATTTTCTAATAAGGCATCCTGCAATGCCGTTTTGCCAGAATGTATTGTTAGCAAGTGAAAACAATGAACAAGTAAATGACTCTTGGTCTGAATGTCACATTGAATTGCCTTCATGAAAGCAACATTAATGTATGTCTACCCCTTATTACTCCCGTTTGCAACGGGGTCGGGGATGAGATGCGATGAAATATATTTGGCAGATGGGTTTTACGGCCGGATGCACATCCTAACGCCAACCTCATGAGAGGATAAACAACATTAATAAAAAATAATAAAAATCAAATTTTATTATGTATAAGATTTCATTTTCCCTTACTAAAACTATCCATAAATGTTTTTGTTTTACCTCCAATGTGTCTCAAGTCCACATAATGTGGTCCTGCTACCTAATTTTTCTGAATGCCAGGGATTTCTGTAAGTCAGTGCCAATGTTGAAAATAGAGTAGTAAACCAAATCGTTCATCTGAAAATTTTAAAACAACGTTTCTGGAGTTTGCAACTTATGGATTCAAAACACTTTGGAAATAAGCTCTTCAATTGGGGAGAGTATTATAGCAAAACTATTTTATTTCAACCTTTCAGACAACAAAGAAGAAAAATGGGTGAAAATACATAGAGAAAAATCAATGTAAAACTAGAAACTTCTTTATTTTCAGTTGAAATATTTGTGGTTTCTTTTGGAATCTGGTAGAAGTTTTAGGTATCACAGGCGAGAGAAATTGCCACTTCTACCCCTTCCCATGTCCTATTATCTCAACATCGGTATATGACAAATTATAATATTCCTGCTTTGTGCAATAACGGCATATATAGTATTTTAATAACATTGTCTTTCTTACTAGCAAAGAGATGAAGCATATTCTTTGGGAAATAAATTTCTTGACTCCAATATATTTCTTTAAATAAAATTCAGTTTGATTCCATATACCGGTATTACTGTTAACTTAGAACATTTTTAAATTTGATGCTTCGGTTTTTCAATCTATATATATAATACGCTAAGGTGTATATTTCACAAAACTCAAGCTCATAAACCAGAGGGAGTTAGAAGATGTGGTTTGTACCAAAATCTTCCAGATCGTCTCAATAGTACAGGAAAAATCTTGAAAAGTCAATGGAAATATATTTATTTGTTTATAAAGTGCTTTTAAACAAATAAACAAGATGATAGCCTCTGGCAGAACTGTGTCGCTTACAGAAGCATAGCACTAGAGACGGGCGGGTAGTCTGTACACAAGGGGCACACACAACCTATTGTGCAACCAGCAGCAGTGATGAATTTCTCTCTGATTTCATAAATATCGACAATTTGTTTAAAAAGTGCGTTATAGGAGCCTGCATAACAGTAAAGGCAGGTGGGTGGTTTATACACAAAGCCCGCATAACAGTACAGCTAGGCAGGTGGTTTATACACATGCGAGAGTTCTCGCATGGGTCCGCTAGTATAATATATAGTAAAGCCATCATTACTTCCGACTTGACGTTTCAGTGCTAGGCTAGAGTTTCGTTCGCTAAATCGCGACATTGCCAACGAAACTCAATTTGTCGTGATATATCGATTTGAATGGCTGCCTGTGATTGGCTAGTTAAAGTGATTTTCCTTCTGATCGCTATATAACTCTAGGGTAACACTGAAACGTCAAGTCGGAAGTAATGATGGCTTTACTAATATACTTACACTGTTATTGTACCTATCACCTCAATTTATCGTCAACTTGCCAGTGCTGAATTACCGTAATTATGCGTTTAATTAACACTAGTGCTGTATTACCATTCAATTTGTGTTTAATCAACACCTGTTTTTGTTTACATGCAGCTTAAATGTGTACAGTAGAATACTGTACATGGGTTGTAGGAATCTTGTTCAATCCGAAAGCAGACACACATAACCAAATTAGTTTGCAACATCAGTCCTAATTCATCCCCCAACAACAGTCTAATATTCGTCCAGAGGAAGAAAATGAGAACACTGTTTTCTAATCCCTTATATTGGGGTGGACATAAGATAATTAATTACCTTGTGTCCTCTGTGGTTAACTCTAAATCTAGCTCAGATTGTTCAATGTTTTGTCTTAAAATGTATTAATTAGAGATGACCAGGATATATTGAGTATCCCCAGAGGTGCATGTACCCCACTTTCAACATTCTGAATATTGTGTAGCATACCACATTATTTATTTTTTTCATAAATGTGCTAAATACCTGTATAGTTGTTTGTTGGTTGCCTGTGTGATCATATTTCACAATGAAATCTTGAAATGAGAGGTCTACTAAACCTCGCTCTCCTGAACCCATATCTCCCTTCAGTTCCACAGTAAAGACAGGGAGCTCAAATAGTACTGTAACAAAGAACAATGAGATTAAATAGAGAAAAATCACCTGCCTGTATGAATACAATACCTCTCTCAGTAAAGAATATACCTTTAAACACAAGAGTGTGCTGGCCATCATTTCGCTGCTTCCCTGTCGCCATGTTCCGCATCTTAGCACGTAATGCTGGGTCCATATTCAGTGTGGATACACCAGTATGGATTTCAGCCACCTCGTCTTCCTCTTCTATGTTCCCCAAATGTCGAACCGTCGGAGGAGCAACATCATCTAAGTGACGTTTTGCCATTAAACTATCAATCGAGTCAAGAAGTTGCTCATATTGTTGACGTGACAGCGACACTTTTAAAGGGGTCTCAACTCGACCTGTAACCTGCACATACGATCCAATTATCATAAACTACACTATAGAGGCATTTTGTAAAATTTCACAAATTTGGCTGAAAATGCAAATTAATTAAACTTTAAGCGAAATTGCAAAGTAATATAAACAAAATCGTCATTTCTAGAAGAAGCAAGTATGAGAAGCTCAATTACTTAATAAAGTCTGAAACAGACAAAATAGTAAACTCTTTGCTTCAAATACCATGTATCATTTGTAAATGTATCATTCGTGTATTTATATCAGGAGTGATTAAGGTTATTTTGAGTGATTATATTAATATCAACCAGGCAAGATTCATGTCTATGTGTAGACTGATTGAAAACAATTTTTATATAGAACCTCCAATTAACGAAACAAAATATCTTAATCCACCATTCTAGGAGAACCTTCAACATCACAATATCTTAAAATTGTACACTGTGTTCAGGAATCTGGTAAATGACTGCAAAACTAAGTTCTGCATGTTGTTCTTTACGGGCTCTAAAAAAAAACTGCCAATGAAGATACTCTTTTAAATGCATATTATGGCTATTTTCATTCCATCTTGAAATATGGAATAATTTTTGGGGGTAGTTCAGCTTTTAGCACAACAGCCTTCAGAATGCAGAAAAAGAAATTTAGCATAATGAAAGAAGTGTGTCCAACAGAATATTGTAAACCTGTTTTTAAATATTTCTCAATTCTACCTCTGCCATGCATTTATACTTTAGAGATTATCTTATTCGTTAAGAGAAATATGGAAATAAATAGCAACATATTTCAGCAAAATATTGATATCCATCAACATAACACTAGTAAAAAAATATTCTTTACACACCAGTAGTATTAGGACAACTACTAATTAAAAAGTAACTTTCCACGTGGGAATAAAGTTGTATAATAAACTTCCCTAAACCCTAACATCTATTAGCAGTTTAAAGAATTTTAAATCAAAATTGAAGGTGTTTTGTTGGGACATTACTTCTAATCTATTGAAGAGCATATATCACACAGTCATACTGACTAAGGTTGTAAATATGCACTCTTGTATGATATGTTATACAGAGTGGTTTACCAGCCCCTTATTATTTAGTTTTATGAAACCCAACTAACATTGCATTTCTCCCGATGGTCGATATTGCTCTACACTCTGACTGTGTGACAGCAATGGAATTGAGTCATGGGTCTAGCAAAGAAAAAACGACCGTAAACTTTTCCCTGCCAAATACTAAGGCCCATTCTACTAACATGTGACTTATTGTTCCTTGAAATAACACATACACGTAATAGGATCGAATTAATAGCTTACGCCACGTGATCTGTAATAGTAGAAAGTTAAATCAACACCATAAAACATGATTGAAGACTTTGACATGAACTTTTAACGTTTGAGGTGGGACGGCCACAGTAACTAGTGCACGTGCAGCGCGCTGCGTCTACAATATATTGGTGGCTGAATCCGTTCAAGCCCAGCCGTACACGGTGGGCGAGAACGGGTAGAATAGTGCTTCGAATCCAGTGGTAGGCATACTTTTTTGAACGATAGCCCGCGCTCCATTTTAGTGGGGATGTAACTACATTGCCACATTTATTCACTTACGATGTATTCCTATGAAGAGTACGTTGGATTTGCTGATTTATAAAGAGAATACTATCGAATTGGTAGGTTATGCCACGTAACCTGTAATGGCAGAAAGTTAAAAAACTGTCATGGATATTAACATAACGTATCGAAGTGTCGCTCCGGAGATCCAGGTTCGATTCCCAGCTCTGCCAAGAAATTTAATACTGGTCTGAGGGCTGAAATGGGGTAAACTCAGCCTCGTGATGCAAATCTGAGAAGAAGTGGGTTCGATTCCCACCTCAGCCACCCTGGAAGTGGTTTTCCGTGGTTTCCCACTTCTACTCCGACCAAATGCCAGGATGGTGTCTATCTGAAGGCCACGGCCGCCTCCTTCCCAATCCTTAATTGCAAATACACACATTATAACAAGCCCGCAATAACTCAGGTTATCAGACAAATTCTACACACACACACACACACCCAAGTACATGGGAATAAATGACCGCGATGATCTAGCTCCTCAAATGAAACAACATATCGAAAGAGATTCTGATCACAGTGCTCGCATCGAAGTATGCGTATTCCTTAGAATTTCCCTTGGTATTATTTTTTCATTCAATTTTAACAAAAATTTTTGGCATATCTTTAGTGAGAAAAGTCATGCTGACAGTCTAATGAACTCAATACCCTATGGTATTTCTCATAAGTGGATCAATTAATACTTTTTTATATTTGTCAAATGTAAGAATGAGGATTAGATTATACCCCAGGGTTCCAGAGGGCTTTGACTTGACACAGCGTAAGAATGAGGAATGGTTTACATCCCGAAGTTACAGAGGGCTCTGATGCGACACGTGTGGTGGCCTGAGTGAGTCTGATTTTCCCTTTAAACTAAGGAGGTCAACATTTCGAACACTTGCTACCCTGAATAAACAGGATACCTTGCTTTCGTTCTACAGATCATTATGACGTCCTCCAGTCTGGCTATGTACCATCGGATAAATACGGTCTTTTTCAGGACCAAATAAAAAATCACTCATTGGAACAGATAGATATGCGTCCATAATACGACCATAATTAACGACATTAAGCCAAAAAAATGTGTACTAGTTCGAGGTACGAACCTACTACTATGTGACTTGGTTGACGGTACCGGTACTCCAGCAATGCTTGATTTAGCCACCTTAGCTACTGAGAGCCATAATGTACCGCTGGCACGTATTGAATCTATTGGCACACACTTCCTGTCCAAACGTAAGGTGGTGTTATTCGGAGCTGTGATCGTTTTAATCATGCATTATATTTGAGGTCATTGAAATAACACTACCACTATCGATTTCTACTATATTCACGAGCATGTACTCAACGGTAATGTTGTACTAAGATCGTAAAGGAGCAGGTATTAATGTCTTTAGGATGACTTATGATTAACGCGATAGTTGGGTTTCCTTCCTCCAAAAAAATGAGGGACTGGTGAACCACTCTGTATATGCTGTTTTCATCCATACCCTTATCACTGTGTATATGGAGGCTAATTTATGTGAACTTATTTTTTAAATCCTTAATCATTTATATGATGTACTGGTAATAGGATTAAATAAATAAATAAATAAATAAATAAATAAGATCCTGTTCTGACTAGTCTAGTTACATTGACACACTTCATTTTAAATACAAAACACTTCTTTGAATCATAGTTTTTTTTTTTTTTGAGAATTGGCATACAAAAGTACATTATTACAAGACAGACCCTAAAATAAGGGTACCATCATAATAATAAAGACTTTTGGTCCCCAAAGAGAACTGGTGCATCCTTTTGAGATGAAGCTCTTTGGTGAACTGTACATACCACCATAACAGAAGAACTCTTACACTTAAGCACTATAAACTTCATTATAAACAAATGACAGCAGCTGGCAATTTTCATCTGCCATGAAAACACTCTGGGTAATAAGTGGATAGAGTACCACTTATTCCTCAAAATCTCAAATTTCTCAAAACACATGCATTCATTTCACCTGGTTTGGTTCAATCACAATCAACCAACCAGCCAACCAACCCGCTCCCATCAAAATAATTTTCTTACGAAGTTTGTATGTATTATCAAGATTATTTATTTTCAATTAATATTGGTACCATGAGCTCTTCACCATTACTTACATGTACAGAGTCTTGCTGCTCCACATCACTGAAATCTGTACCACAATCCTGGCTAATCAGCATGTTATCAGATTCCTTCATCAAACTACGACCAATCTCACGGTCTACACTGAGTCGTATTAAAGTGTCATGAAGAATAGGTTTACCATCTCCTTTGCATGAATACAGATTTTCAGCACGAGCAAGGGAGCACTCCAATACTGGACTGATACAGGCAGAAATAAACAATATTATATCACTGTATACCACAGATAGAACACCAAATCATGGTCATCAAATCATAAACTTCAATTGTTTTCAGGCCCATGTTGTGTGTCAAGATGTGTACACTTTTACATTAAAAAAAGAATTAACATAGTTTGTATTCCTAAAAATGTTTTCATTACATTGATAAGCCTATACCCTCGAAACATTTCACTTCAATAACCTTCAAATGCAATTGAAATGTATGTATCCATTTAAAAGTCATATATAGTAAGATTTTCCCATAGATACAAATATTAGAAGTTGTAGCTAGCAGAAAATTGCCGCCCCACTACTTAACCCTGCAGTGCTCGCAGTCTGATAAACGCCACACTAGTTTATTTTTGTAATTTAAAGGAAACTTCCAAGACCACTGACCGGAAATTCCATTTACCTTTCAAGTAACTATTCATAACCAATTTAATAATGCGTCAGCGTGCCAGTGTTAGTCTAGCACGTGTGGTGGTGAGTCATTGCTACACGAGTGTGAACGGAGTCCGACAGACGCCACGCGACCTTCACTGCGATAAAGTAAGTACTCGTTCTGAAGTATTCTCTTCAAAATTATTACCGTAATTATTCTTCACGATGTCTTATATTGCATGGCTTCTTACTGAAAAGTTATATTTTCACGTTTTTTACATTTTTAGGGCTGAAAATGAGTGGAAAGGAGAGGAGATATAACCTTGATCGTCTTGATGATAGAAGGATTGTGCAGAATTTGCTTGAGGAAGATGATCCTGAAGATGATGGTGATGAAGGTGCATTGTACAGTGATAAGGAGGAAGATATTCTAGAATCCAGGAGTGAAAGTACTGACACGGCACAAGACGTAGATAGTAGTGATGAGACGACAAAATGTAAATGAAATTGATAGTGATTGTTTCGTAGGGCGTGATAAAGTTTCTAAGTGGCGTAAGGCTAATCCTCCTAGAAATGTTCGAACCCGGCGACAATATATCGTCACACGTTTACCTGGTGTGAAAGGTGTTGCGAAGCTAGCTAAGACTCCTAAAGAATGTTGGGAATTATTCTTTGATGACACAATGTTGTCAACTATAGTGGAGTGTATGAAGGCGAAAATTGCAGAAGTTCAACCAAACTACAGCAGAGAAAGGGACGCTCGACCTACCGACATATGTGAAATAAAAGCCCTAATTGGCATATTATACCTATAAGCTGCAATGAAAGATAACCACACAAATACCAAGGACATTTGGGCTAGTGATAAGATGGGAGTAGAACTGTGCCGTTTGGTTATGTCAGAAACACGTTTTAGTTTCATTCTCTATTGCCTAAGATTTGACAAGAAAGATACCCGAGTGGAAAGGAAAAGGTATCACAACTTAGCACCAATTCGAGAAATGTTCACTTTGTTTGTGAAGAACTGTCAGAAGACTTATTGTGTTGGAGAATACTGCACATTGGATGAAATACTCTAAGGTTTTTGTGGGATCTGCCGCTTTAGACAGTATATTCCGAGCAAGCCGAATAAGTACTACACAGTGAACCTGGAAATTTATGCAGGGAAACAGCCTGAGGGACAATTTGAAATTAGTAACAAGCCCATTGATGTAGTGAAACGCCTAAGCTCAGTTGTATCAGGTACGGGAAGAGACATTACTGTGGACAATTAGTTCACCAGTATCGAGCATGCTAACTATCTTTATGAACGTAACATTACGCTTGTTGGAACCCTTAGAAGAAACAAGCCGCAAATTCCCCCAGCATTTATTGCAACAAAATCTTGAGAGATGGGGTAGTCTTCGTTTGGCTTTCAAGACAGATCAACATTGGTTTCGTGTGTCGCAAAGAAGAATAAAGTTGTTCTCATTCTCTCGACAATGCATCACGATGCTGCAATTGATCTTGGAACTGGAGACAAAAATAAACCGGAAATGATGACGTTCTACAATGCTACTAAGTCAGGTGTTGACACTGTGGACCAGTTGAGCAGTACGAACAATGTTGCAAGGAAATCAAACAGATGGCCAATGGTAGTGTTTTATAGCACACTGAACGTGGCAGGAATAAATGCGCAAATTGTTTTCCATAGCAACAATAATACTGATGTTAGACGGAGTTGGTTTAAAAGAGACTTGGCTCGTTATCTTGCTGATGATTACTTACGTGTGCGCTCGCAGTGCTCTCCTTACCAGTAGCCCTTAGAAGTGATATTTCTTATCTGTGCAAGAACACCGTAGAGCAAGAAGTGGTGAAAGAAGCCGGTCCAAGCACGAAGAGGAAGAGATGTTACAATTGTGGCCGTTCAGAAAACAGGGCCACAAAATACACTTGTGGATCTTGCGGGAAATACATTTGTCTTGAGCACCCCAAGAAGATGTGTTCGTATTGTGCTTAGTGCATTGCCCTTGAATTTGTTCAGGCTATAGGCCTGTTTGTACAGATTGTATATTGTGGACTCCTCACTGTGGTTAGGTACGAAATTTTGTTTGTTTTGGCTGAACATAGCCTAATGTTTATGTATCGTGATTTACTGTAAAATGTTAATTTTATTAATTTCAGATTAATTCTAGATTTCGTATTGCTATGAAAACCGAAAGTGTGTATAGTGGTATTATATTCATATCTTATTCAATAAATTATAAATGTGCTTCATTAGTTGCTTTTATATCAATATAAAAGATTAATTATATTTTCAAAATGTCCTGAAATTAGTTTAAATCATTAATCACAACTTGGTATAGGAGAAATGCCTCTGAAACAAAATGGTGTCTCCCAGATGCCATGCGATCTTCTACGATGTAAAATACTGTGCGAGCACTGCAGGGTTAATATCACTAAGAAAAAACCTAATTTCAATACCTTAAAACTATTGATGAAATATGAGGGTGTCCATGTTTACCCACAGAGTGATTAGATTTTTGTTACTTTTTAATAAATACTGAATGATGATATACAATGGAGTTCCGTTAATCCGACCCCGGTAATCCGAAAATCCGGTGTATCCAAACGGAAATATTCCATTTTTTCAAATTCTTCTCCTTATTGAAATGAAAGAACATTTATTATGGAATGAAGTGTTTGGACACTTGGATTGTGCATATTTCCCGCATGTGGTTATTTTGTATATGTAGTTGGTACTACTGTGTTTTTCTTTGTTTTATTTTTATTGGTCGACGGAGAGTGTTACTACACCGAGGACAGAATTGGTGGCAAATCACCTGGAGGACAATGCTCCGCAATTTATGTTGTGTACAGTGTACAGATATGTATTATATATATTTACAGTGCTACCAGAGGTTTTGTTATTACCTTAGGCGTTGCGCTTAAGGCCGATATGGTATCAACCAGAAGATTTACTTGCATTTTATTAGTCATACTTTACTAGAATAACTAAATGTAAACATAATCTTATTATATAATACACTAAGGTGTATGTTTCACAAAACTCAAGCTCCTAAACCAGAGGGAGTTAGAAGGTGTGGTTTGTACCAAAATCTTCCAAATCGTCTCAATAGTACAGGAAAAATCTTGCATTTCTTGAAAAGTCAACGGAAATATATGTATTTGTTTACAAAGTGCTTTTAAACAAATAAACAAGACGATAGCCCCAGGCAGAACTGTGTCCCGTACAGTCGCATAGCACTAGAGCCGGGTAGTCTGTACACATAACCCATTATGCGAGAGTTCTCGCATGGGTCTGCTAGTTACATATCATAAACCATCAATCACTGGTAGTTTATCTTCACAAAGACTGTTAGTTTCTTTTGCCGCAGTTACTGGAACATACTCGTAGATGCAGTGTTAAACCAGTGTCTCATAAACATCAAATCAGTGGGTGTAGCAGCGGAGTGTTGCTCGACATAGCGAAGTACAGCAAGTTTTAAGGCCGCCGCGGCATCTGAATGTGACACTAGTTGTTCATTGTCGTCTTCTTCGTCATTCTGTTCCTCATCAACTTCAGATTCTTTCCCCACCATAGCTACAATTTCTTGGTCTGTTTGGAATTGATGACAGTCAGCCTCCATCCATTCGCTAACGTCATTTTCATAGGACTCCTCACACCCTGGGATTTGTTGAACGAGTTCAAGGAGTTTGACGGATGCAGACGCTTCCGCTGGACTCTACATGAATGTGAGACTTGGCCACAATTTCTTCCACATTTTCATCATGAACTGCTCACTGACACCCTCCCATGCCTCTGCTGCCCAGTAAACCACGTCCTTAATATCCACGATCTTCACTCTTTGAAGAATAGGAAGTGAACTGTCATTCTCAATCACGTACCTGAGAAGTTTCTGTTGATACACAAGTTTTACATTTTGCAGAATGCCCTGGTCCATTGGCTGCAATATCGACTCATTAGGAGGCAAGAAAATTGGTCTTATTTCACCGCAAGTTAATTCACTCACTGCTGGGTGCGATGGAACAATGCCAATTACTAGCAATGCCCTAAAAGTTCTTACTGAGGGAACAAACTGTTTTTCAAACCATTCCTTGAAAAGATGTGCATCCATTCATGCCTTTCAATGATTCCTGTAGTAAACTGGAAGTGTGTTCATGTTCCAGTTTTTGAATGCCCTTGGTTTTGCTGATTTGCCGATAACCATTAAGGGCAATTTATTTGTACACGCTAATACAGTAGCACGTTCCTTACTCATCTTAAACCCAGGTGGACAAGATTCGTCCGCAGACGCAAGGCTTTTATTGGGAAGGGCCTTGACATTTAAACCTGTTTCGTCGGCGTTATACACTTCTTGCGGTGAGTAATTTCCTGATGCTACCAAGTCTTTAAATTCACTGATGTAATCTTCTGCAGCGGCGTGATCACTTGATAAATGTTCTCCCGTTATTATTAACTGATGTATCTCCTGCCTTTTCTTCCACCTATCAAACCATCCAGTACAGGCAGTGAATGAAACATCTCCATTCATTAACGTATTTAATTGAAGCACCTTTTCCTGAACAAGAGGCCCACTTATAAGGGAGTACCTTTTTGCCTCTCCTGTGAAAACCACAAAGCACTTCATCAAGTTTATCGAATTTGGACACTTTTGATGTTTGGCAGGTTTTAACCCTAGAACTGCTGCAGGTTTATCTGTCAAACGCTGCAGTAAATTCCCATCAAGTACACACTAAAGGAATCTAGAAAACCATATTGCCAAGTTAAATGTTCGCAGTTTTTTGTTACAATTTCAAGAACCAGTTTTAAATTATTCCTGTTATTTACTAAAAAAGAAAATTATTTTTCCAAAAATCCAGTGTGAGGAACAGATTGAAGTACATAATCGGCGCGGAATTATGGGGAGGCAAGTTCACAGGCCCAGGATGATGAACGACAAACGGTACATTTTTACCTGGAAAGTTACTTTTTTCGGGTTGTGTATCAGTCCAGTTCACACCTACCCCTTCATGGCTAACATTAGGCATGTTTACGAGTACATTGTCTGTAGGAACATGATCAACATCAATTGCATTGATGGGGATTTCCATAACTTGCGGGACATCCTGTTCACCGGTATCACTGCCACTACCTTTACCATCTTCATTGTTATACGAGTCCACACAATAATCATCAAAAATCAAGCGCTCAATTTCTGAATCGTCAACATAGTTGGCTGCCATTTTATTCATTGCAACCTCAATATCAACATGAAAGTACTTCCACTTCTGCAGCCAAATAATAGCCTGCATATTGTCATTTGTTTGCCAAAGACTTTCTTTACCAAAGATAAAAGCATCGGGAACCAGCATTACTTGAAATTAGTGGCATCTGATGGCTAACAGTAGTACTATATTTGAATTCAGAGACCGTCTCTCAGATTAAACAACACGCCGTCTTCCTGGAAGACGGTCCGCAGTTCTAGGGTTAAGGATGTCTGCTGATGATGCTGTACAGAACTTTTCGATTTTAGAACGACTTTTCTTCCAGTCGGAAATCGTAGCTTTTCCAACATCAAACTCGACAGATAATCTTGATTCACTGTCACCCTTATCCAACCGTTTCAGCACTTCAAGTTTTCCTTGTAGAGTACAAGACCTGCGCTTTCGTTTGCTTGCCATTTTCAAGCCTTAGCTTAATCGAATTTATCACAGTATAGCGCTGCTAGTAAACTGAGTCAATGCCAGCAGCTAACTGAGGAAGGCAGAATCGCCCAGTGACCTTCACAACTGTGATGTGTAGTTCAACCCCTTAAAACAACAATAACTAACTAACAACTGTGGTGTGCGTCACGTGTTCACGTTCTCCAGCGCTACTACCAAGAGAGCGGCAGAATTTTAAATATTAATCTAGGAAAGAGGACAAGAGCAAATAAAATATTTTTACTTCACTCTCTTCTTCTCGTACAACCTGTTTAACACCATCAATATAACATTTGTAAGTCATTGTATTTAACAGCATTTGTCGACACATCACCTCATGACGAGGGTTGATGCATGATGATGGTTAGTATCCTTCAAAGTAGTTGCCTATGCTGTCCGCTGTAATATGTCAATAGGCATAGCTTTTATTCCTTTTATAAAAAAAAAAAAAAAAAAGCATTAAATTTTATCATTCGTTGTATATCAGTCATTTTTCATGTAATGTAATATGTTTGTGTTGAATCCTTCTATACATAAATGACTTAAGAAACAGTATTACTCCGCAAAAGATTGTACTTTTTGGTGACGATACAAGTATTTTAATTAAAGGGCACAATGAAGCCAAGTTACAAGACTCAGCAATTACATCAAAGCAACAGCTCTATCGTTGGTTTGAGTCCAACAATTTAATTACTAACATTAAAAGACAGTTACTTAAACATTCCAACTAGGTTATTCTGCCATATTTAAAATAATGAAAAATACAGTAAGTTATTATAGTTTGAAACCAAATGTTTTATAGTATTCCATACAAACTAACTATACATAAACTAACTATACATTCCCTCTAAGAGTCTAGGTCTACAAGTAAAGTAAAGTAAAGTAAAGTAAAACAAACATTCATCATCATCGATTTCCGTTTTCTAGCCTAAGCTGGGACGGAGCGAATATGACACCCCTCCACTTTATTCTGTCTGTCCACCATCCTTCCTCACCACTGAACTCCACTCCAGGTTTCGTTCCATCACACTGTCCTTCACCCAATCCTTCCACCGTACTCTGGGTCTTCCTCGTCCTCTCTTTTCAGTCAACCCTCTCTCCATCACTTGTTTCAACATTCTTTCATCATTCATCCTTTTCACATGTCCATAGAATCTCAATCTGTTCTGCTCCAGCTTATCATTCAGCTTTGGCACATTCACTTCCTTTTGAATGTCTTCACTTCTCACTCTATCTCTCCTAGTCTTCTGTACCGTACTCCTCAGGAATTTCATTTCGGCTGCCTGTATTATTTATTATTTATCAATCTAAAATTGCTCAGTAAGTGATTTCTTTTAAAATTGTCCATAAAATGTTCTCTTTTTAAATTGTGTACAAAATAAAGTGCATTTAATCAAGCAAAATCATTAATTATGATCAGAATTTTTATGCACAACAACACCGTAAATCAATTTTATTTATTGGTTTGAACACCGCTCATTATTTTTTTATTTTTTTCACCGCTATTTTGATATTTTATTGACCGAAAATGAGGGACCCTAGCAATCAGCTTGCAAACTGTTCTGGAGTTCCAGACTCTCATATTTTATGTTGGTCGTCAAGTGTTTCATGCTGTTGAAGACTGTTTATTTTCTTACAACTGAATGCATGTGAAAACTAATTTTTGTACGAAGTGTGCGATTTGTAAAGTTGTTATGAAAATGAGGTTATGCCTCAACTAAGTGCAAATAATGTGTGTATTGCTCCAAATTATGGAGCATGTTAAAGCCAGTGACACCAGGTATTGTACCAAAAACAATCCAATTCAAAGGGTTTTATCTTATTGAGTACATTTATGTATATATTTTTTACAGCCAGATTAACTAGTGTTACATGCATTTTATCATTTGGTTAGTTAGGGAGTTTGGGAAGACTTGGGTATAAATCAAGTAGGCATGCCTAATGTTCACGCGTTGGGATAACAGATCTCGTTGCTGGGAGGGGAGTTAATTATTTTATTTGGCGAGGGTCCATATGACCTGAGCCTGGCACCCATACTCTCCAGGATTGTGTTAAGGGATTTTTTTAATATTTACGGCCTGTTGGTGAAGGCCAGTAGATGCCGATGATGTTACGGTTAGGCTGCAATTGGCGACACCCCTGTGGTGGATTCATGTGTAAAATTACAATAATATGTACAGTAAGTTCTGATTTATCTATCTGATTGCTTGCTTCATTTCTGACTGCTTTGTAATGCAACAACAGCAACAAACATTCATGCACTAGTACTTGTGCATAACAAGTCACAGTACAGTAGCATCAGTCCCTGCTCATGGTCAATCTTACATTACTAGTAATATACATTTTGAGACTAACAGTTCCATTCTAACTTCTGACATGGCCAATCAATCGATAACAAGCAGTTTGTTTGCTGCTGGCCTAATTTTTTTTAAATGATCACTGTAAAACCCCATTTAGAGGAAAAACTTGATACAAAAATCTTTAAAAAATAGAAATTTCACGGGAAATTATATTTTTAATAATATATACAACCAATTTTGAGTAATGGGAAATTTATTGATAACCGTAATTTCATGTTCATTTTCATAATGCTGCAATGAAACAAGAAATTATAATAATTACAGACAACCCATAAAGATTGGTATTCTTGGAAGTCTTGATTGTTAATAAATACTTTAATATGAACCCTTACAGTATCAAGAAAAACAACAAAAAATTCTACTAATATTAAATGTATCTCGACAATACTTGTTTAATGAGTCATTCCAAGATAAGGTACAGACTTTCCAAACTTGTCAGACAAATGCAGCCTCATTTAAGGAGATACAGTACAGTCATCAGTCTTTAAAGAGGTGTGAATCATAAGACAAAAATATAATAATATATTCCATACTCACTGAGTGCTGTGTGGTGGTTGTCGAGTATTATGGCTTGCAATGTCTAAAGAATATAAATTCATATTTCGAATCTCAATGTTGTGACTCTCAAGACGTCCAGAAGTCCATAAGCCATCTTCATGAAACTCTCCATTAACACAGGAATTACTCACAGAGATTTTCCCCAGATGAGCTACGAACACCTGAGAGCTTGACGGTGATCGTGGTAGCACTACTACAGGCGAATCCAACACAATGTCTAATCTGAAAAACAAGGAACACCCACAATCAATGAGCATAATGTATTTTTATTTGTCATCATCATCATCTTGCACAGTTTCCAGCCACTGGCCGGGTCTGTTTGGAACACAAGCCTCTTCAAAGTCTTCTGTCTTCCCACCATCTCTCAGCCTCCACCCTTGTCCAGTCTTCTCCTCTCTTCTTCATGCTTTCTTCCACCCCCTTCAGCCACCTGTCTCTCGGTCTTCCCCTCGGTCTCTTTCCTTCCCACTTCGTCTCATGTACTCTCCTGGGTATCCTCTTCTCCTCCATTCGTTTTACATGTCCATACCATCTAAGTCTAGATTTCTCTATACCATCCTGTAATGGTTCCTCCTTCATTAATTCTCTCCCAGCAAGCCAGTAGAGGATGAAACCAAATGCTTTCAAAAATGGAACGAGCCTTGGACAGAATGGATTTTTATTTGTATTATGTAAAAACTTAGTAAAAGACTGACACAGTTACAAAGGTTAATAGAGCTGAGAAGGAAATGTGAGTTATCTATATTATTAAAAGAATTTATGAAAACTAAAGTTAGTCATTCCAGACGTTCTACCAGGCCGATTTTCTCAATTCTTTTTTTAAAATGAAAGGTATATATGCCCAAATATGTCATCGGTCATATAACACCACCTACCTCTCACCCCCGATGTTATATTAAAACAATTTTTTCCTTATATTTTCCCCTTATCATTAAGATTCCACAGAACTTACCAAATAAGACTGCTCATAAGTAGGGCTCGGATTTTTAGGTGCTAAAAATTGGAAAAATATTTATTTTTTATGCATTTAAAATACCCGAAATATGTGACAAAAATGTAAAATGATTTAATTACAATTTAGTATATTAATGTGAATATAAACAATATGCAGTACTCACGAATGCAATTCATGCTATCTCTCACTGACTGCTGAAGTATTACAATACATGACAAGATACATCTTCAGGTTGTCCATCACAAATGACCGACGATTATCGCGAAACACTTCTTCTGAAGGCGCGAAACTGCGGCAATATGTTTCTTGCCCTTGAGGTGTTGTGTAACTTGAGATCGCTGTTCAGCCTTGATTGCTTTCCCACATGGTTGGCAGAACAGAACGCCCCCATCAGCAGTAAAATTATCTTTAAATTCTACAACAGATGATAGCTTGTAGTTGTTTTCACTTTAGGCATCGTAGAATTGCCTTATACTTCACAGTGCCAGTGACACTGGTTCCAGATAGCTGGGGGAGGGAGAGGTCTAGCACGTGGTGCAATGTGGCTATAAACAAGGAAATCCCCGACTTCCACAGTGAGTGGCACGGGGCGACAAGTTAAGAATAACACAGTTGCAAGCTGACATACGCTCTGCATGAAGATTAGATAGCTCACAGGTTCTTCCCCGTTGAAGTAACACAGAACAAAAATGCAATAAACTGAAAGATCTAGCATACTGATTTTTAAAAATGTAGATATTATGTATTTTTATGTGCTAATAAGTGAAAAGCAGGAATTTATGTATTTATAGAAAAAATGCTTAAAATATGTAATTACATTAAAAATATTTATTTACCTAAAAATCCGAGCCCTACTCATAAGTTGCTCATTGCTTGAAATACATTGTGAATTGTATAAAATGAGCAAGTTAAACTTACTTAGCCCTCTTAGTGCCAGGCGAAAAGGTAAAGGTGAAGTCTAAAAGCGCCAGGCTGTTTTAATGGAAATTGTAGGCTTTCTGAAAAAAAATATGTATATTCCCTGTTTTGAAAGATACGAAAGAGAAATTTAGTCAGGGAGTGCAAAACATAGCTATCTAAATTCAGGGAAATTTTCAGATCATTATGAAACTTATTTCTTTCTTTATTAATTAATTAATTAATTAAAATAATTTCTTCTGTAAAATCAAAATTAGAAAGTTTGATTATTCCTATTACCACACGCTGATAAATGGAGTAAAAATGAACACTGGAGAGCACACATATGTAACAAAAGAACCAGGAAATGCAGTTTTTAGTTTAAAAAATATCAGCAGGGGTGTCAAAAATCCGAAATTCTAAAATCTAGCATATTCATAAAATACCGTACACCAACAATGGCATTGTTGATATAAATAAAATAAAAATAATTACAGTGAAAATAAATAAACAGAAGGGCACCCTTTAGTTTTATCTTTCACATTTGTGGTTGTGTAGCCTGTGGAGGATTGTCCTGGTCGACATTCCTTTCTTCCCAGTCACTATTACTATCAACATCATTACCATCACTATCACTTGTTTGGTTATGTACGATCGCATTCAGCGCAGGTAATTCATTGTCCAAAGCGGAATCGGCACTTGATTCGTCACACACAAGATCGCAATCACTGTCCACGAAGTCCAAGAGTTCACCACTTGACTCATCAATCATTAATTCTTCAATTTCTTCCTCTCTCAAACAATGCTTCCTTCCCTTGGACGCCATGCTTTTACGAGTCGCGCGTAAACAAGTCAAGGAACTTCAAATATCGCTCGAGTATATCGATAGACAGAAAACAAAAGATGTTTGCCAGAAAATGGTAGCTAGAACTCTCTTTAATGGTCACGTCAAGTTTAGACGCCATTTTCGGTCTATAAGCCCCTCTAAGAATACAAAAACAAAGCGTCTCTCAGAGCGACACTGGCAAGTTTCATTCATTTTACGAGGATCGCTCACAGCGACTCTGGCACTAAAAGGGTTAAAAGAGTACTTAATAACAGGGAAAAGGGTGCATGATGCATTGCAGAGTAATACTCACCTCACGTCTATGGACGAGTCCATAAACTCATCATCACTAGGACTGTAAGGAGTATGAGGGGTTGTGCCTCTTGTACTTCCTAACCCATCCAACAAATCTGAGGATTGTGAAGTACTACGGCGTCGACGTTTGGGAGATGAAATATCCGAGAAAGTGCTGCCATAGAAAGATGAAGATAGTCTGCTACTCATATACAGGCTCTGGGCTAGTGCTTCAGTTCTGTAAACAAAATCCTTCAAGTAATAAATAACAGATAAGTTAAGGATGCATCAATATTAAAAACAGGTTTCATTTCATGAATCTTTTCAACTAGCTAAACAATCACAGAACAGGAAAAGAAGGATACAATCAGAAGAAAAAGAAACAAACAAGACAAAAATGGGCAGGCTGATAAGGGCTGAAAGTACTGTAGTATTTTCTATAATCAATTACAGTATGGCCTATCTTCAATGGAACCTTGACTAATTGGAATCCTGTCCATAACAGAAACAATTGCCGGTCCCATGAATTATAGATAAAGCAGCTAAAGAGAGATGTTTTAAAAACAATTATGTTGAGAACTTACCAGTTGAATGGAGGTCGAATAAGAAAGCAGGATGACGTCTTGCATTATGGAAGAATGGTTGGTGTCGTTCAATTCTACGAGGAAAGTTCCGAAAATAAGTTTCGTCATTATTTTCTCAGGGACCCTTTATTGCCAAACTGATATACACCATGGCATCATGAACTATACACCTTGCACTACTTTTCGACATAGTCACCTCCAACATTGAGACACTTGTCGTAGCGTGCAATCAGTTTGAAGAAACCACTCTGGTAAAATTCAGCGCCCTGCAATGCAAGGAATTGTCGCACAGCCTGCTCCACTTCATTGAGGAGGCCTTGGTTTCGGGGGTGAAATGGTGAGCCCATGTCTCATCACCCATGATGATTCTTAACAGGAACTCATTTCCCTTTCACGTGTACCGCATCATGTGATCGAGGCTAATACCCATTCTTGCACTCTTTGTGTTCCGGGGTCAGTTTACTCAGTACCCATTTTGCGGATACTTTTCGGTAACCCAACACTTCACGGAGCATGTGATGGGCCTGGGCATGACCAATACGCAGTGTGGTCGCCACGTCTCCCACCATTATGCGTCTGTCCGCTAACAACATGTCCTGTAATTAAGCAATGTTGTTTTCATTTATAGATGTGGAGGGACGCCCAATTTGAACTTCATCATCCACACTCTGCCGTCCTTCACGGAACATGCAACACCAGCGACCGACCATTTGACGAGACATGACCACTTCACCATACATGGTCTGTAGGCGTTCATGGATGACTGACACACCTGTCCCACGTGCCCATTCATACCAGATAACAGCACGCACTTCCATTGGCGACCACGTCGTCAGTACACATCTGTCTGCCACGCCTGAGTTGTATTCGAATGATATCGGGAATGCCGGTCTGCTGCTCCTCTCCTTTCGTCGGTGCTCTGCGCATGCATTATTCTCCCTTCACTGGCGCTTCTTCCGTCGTTGCACCAGCCACGGGTGTGGATTCTCATGGCGATTGTTTGTGTCACCTGATGTACCATCTGCTCGTGCAATAAAATGACGAAATTTCGGAACTTCCCTCGTAGAATGAAGCAGCAGAATAACATTGAAATCTTGCATACTTCTTGGTGGGGAATCCCTTTCAGGGTCTTAATTTCCTAAATCTTCTATTTACTCAGGTAGACCAGACAGATCTAGTCCAAAGGATAATGAAGTCCAGTACAATTGGTGCACTGTGGTAGGGATATGCACTCTTCCATGCCGTGTGGTTCTTTGGCATAATTACCAGATAGATTTGTTTGAGCACCGTGTATCATGTGCCCGAACTTCTGACAGTTGAAACACCACATAAGCATGGAAAATAAGGCCTGTTATCACAATGGTAGATTGTAACCTTAACCATCTCAGGGTGTCGAGCGATGACCTTTTTTTCAAATTCCCTTATTTCCCATACGAAAATCCACCAAATTCCCGTATATTTTAGAACGCTCTAAGACTAGAGTTCGCATACTGAATGGCTGAAAAATGAATCTTAAAGCGCGAATCAAGATTTTCTGGCGTAAGTGTAACTGCATTTTTGGAGATACTTCTGCAACCCACGGGTGATGGCGAGATTTAGGCCTAATCCGTAGCGTGAGCAAAGCGCGCGCGTATGAGTGAACTCTCTCGCAGATAGGATGAAATGCTACGAACACAAATAAAATACCGTTCACCTGAGGAGAGCTGATATAAATGACTGTTTTACTGAGGAGGGTTGGGAGAGTAGAGAATAGGTGTGTCACATAATAAATGTTTACGGGAAGTGACTTAATTGTATGGTACCGTAACCGTAACCACTTCCACGAGTTAAAATGGCACTTAAGCTTATGCATAGCGAACTTCCGGTCTGCGAATCTCCATTTGATTTTCATTGGCAGTGAATCGTTCGTTCGTGATTATCTTCCTTATTATTTCGGATTGTGGTTTTGTTTTTAGGCGTTCAACTTATGAAATAAGAACTAGACGGTTGGCCTTTCATGAATATTCCAAAGACAAGTGTCTCCTAAAAGAGTAATTAGTAAAACTTCGCATCAGAGATGAACATAAC
This sequence comes from Meconema thalassinum, assembly GCA_946902985.2. Lineage (NCBI taxonomy): Eukaryota > Metazoa > Arthropoda > Insecta > Orthoptera > Tettigoniidae > Meconema > Meconema thalassinum. The sequence goes on along the minus strand of OX336389.2, from coordinate 275,225,445 downwards.
AAACAGCTTGCCTACAAAGTGTGCGATTTGCACATTTCAAACGGCAGTGATCTCACATATCTTAGACTCCAATAATTACGTTGGTGCAAATTAAATATGTTATATGTGAGAATATTATTATAATTTGCTATCCGGTTGTTAGTATATTACGCATTAACGTGACCAGTTTAAATACCAAATTGTGACGGAAGCTACGAGTTATAGGCTATTCGCCGTACCGGTAGGCCTAATATTTACTAACAACGCATGGTTTCTTCTTTAATATTTATTTAATCATTATAATTATAATAGCCTATCTATTAACACTTATTTAACCAATAATCATTTTATAATTCTATACATATTCCAGGTATTCCAAGAAAGCGATATTTGATAAGACATGCAGTTCCACCTTAAAATCCGACCGTGCCAAGTTTTGAGTACCTATGGAAAATATTACCGTAAGTTAATAAACCAAACAACTGGCAACAATTTTATTTTTAAACGCTCATTTACATCTTCACCCTAGTCTACGTAAAGTACCATACGGTAATCACGGAAAGTACCATACGGTAATCACTGAAAGGGTAGGGGGGTTATGACCTCAATTTCACAAACGAACGAACCTCATTTTGCATGAATTATGGAACCCGAATCCTAATGGAGGTATGGATTGTCTGCATTTAGAAATATGTTAGTCAATAATTTAAAACAAGATGCCAGAAAACTAAATACAAAAGGCTGCATGCATACTATGATGCAAAGATGCTCCGTGAAAAAAAATACACTTCGCCAAGATTATACGACGTGCATACAGTTAAATACAATCACCCAATTGGAGAAACACTTTCTTTGCCACGATCTTATAAGCAATTCAAACATAAACTGCTGTAATTTACGGGAAAATGTGCAACATTTTGAGACTACGAGTGTTGTATGTGGCACAACGTTAGCTGACATTTCGCATCATTAATACATTGTAAGGAAGGAACACACGCACAGCTTTCTCACTGCACACAGCTGAAGATCATATCATTCTTGGTGCATTTTACGTTCTCTTAACAACAATAATTTGCTTAGTTACATGCAAGGAAAATTGTAGTACACAGTTCCCATTGCTTCCATTACCTGACTACTAAACCAGAAGCTGGTAATGCATAACCATACGCCGGTGGCGCGTCCTATGGCAAATGAAAGATCGAAAGAAAATGCAAGCTCTATAGGAACAAGGCGATACAATTTTCTACACTACTGAAAATAGTCAAAATACCCTTTGTAATAATGAATAATAATTTTGGGGATCATGTAGTAACAGATGTTACCCGCCCACTATCCCTTTTTAGATCACGATTTTTATAGTAAAATTGGAGGTGTGTCTGCTATTACACGCGTAAATTACGGGATAAATACAGTATTGCTAACCCTGCGCATTCGGTACTGACAGCCTTCTGTCACTTTGCCCCGCTTTTGCTCTCCACAACCCACGGTCACCGCATAACAAGACCCTACGTCCAATCGCCACACGGCAAGAATACTGAACATGGTTCTCACCTACACCCTGTGTTTCGAAGGAAACAACGCGAAGGATATGTCGGGAGCTTGGAACAGCTAAGCTGTGTTGTTAAGTTTTTAGTGTTATTGTAAATCAACTGATTCGAATAATACACAGCGCTACATTTCAGACATTTCTGTACAATTATACGTAATATATTTTAAAAACGATCCTGAGTTAACGCCAAGGACATTCAAACAGAGAGAAATACGATACTTTTAGATGAATAAATAAATTACACACTGAAGCTATGATACCTTTATCATCGGTATTCAATTCAATAAATACGACAAAGAGGGCAAACACTCTACAGCTAATGAATATAAAAACACTCACTTATCCTTTAACATGAAACAAGAGTCTGAGTGGAGGTAGTTCACAGCTTACTACAGTAGTCGATGGATAACACCATGCACACTTACTAAATTGCGACTCTCTACGGTTAATATTAGCTTTCGTGATAACACAAAAGTAAAGTTAAGGTAAAGACATATTTAGCACTGAGCACTCAAACAAGCGGCTCTGCGGCGATATTATTGCCGTGGTTTTATATTGTCGAGTTGTAGGCTATTGAATGGCGGACGGTATTTTGAACACTATGACAGGAAACAATAGCATGTGCTCTATTATCGATTGACGCAAGAGAACTGACACCAATAAATAAATTATAGTCAGTCACTTGGCAAGGGTTTCTTTGACACACTCCATCCCTTCACTGTCCCTGTCATCACCACCACCATCATTGTCTTCATCAGAGCTTGATGAATTGCCAAGGTTAATAATCATTTCATCCACCGCGATATCCAGACCACCTTCAGTATTTCTTTCTGTACATGCTGTACGGGATGTGTCCAGTCCTCGGGTCGAACTTCGGCGAAGTAAAAGTAACGAAACAATGACAATGAAAGGAAATCCGACACAGACAGTGGTTAACAAGCGACTGAAACACTGCCTGCCCATACGAGAAGAATTCTGTCACTTGTGTGGTGTATTTTGTAGCCACATGTTGGTGACGGGTGTTAGATAGTAAAATGTCGAGAGCTGTAAGATATTGTTTGTAGTTTTTGAAATGTATGCATGTATGACGCATTTGCATTGAGTGTTTGCACGGACTTTAAAACAATTTGGTATGTGCATCTCCCCTGCGAAAAAACACCATGGAAAGGCTAAAAACAGTAAAATTCCTCACGCGACACGCCGCGAACACTTTTTAATTTAGATTTATTTTATCAAAGTAGATAATAGAAAATAAAATAATGCAAAACGAAATTAAATAAGTTACTCTGACAAATACAAGATTGTTACTAGGAACTTCAGTTATACACAGCACAAAATTAAGTTCATTTGACAGTACTAATTTCTGAATAGGAACTGTAGGCTAGTCACACACAAAATAAAATAAGTCACTTTGTTAATACTAGATTGTGGTTAGGAACTTTAGTCACACAAAATAAGATTAAACAAACAATATTCAAGGATTTATTAATTTAAAGCTTCACTAGGGAACTCATCTTCTCTTCAATTTTCTCTGCTTCAGAACGGGGTCGTTCAATATCTTTTTTTTTTTCCAATTCCTGGAGATCTTTCGTGGCTTTTCTTCCGACTGCCACCTTAGCCGTCACTTCGCACCTGTTTTGCTTCCTTGAATATGGCGTAGGAGTTTCGTGAATTATGGATTCATGCTCACGGTTATCTTTTCTACTCCACCAGCTGCCATCACCGCGTCCTGAACAGAATGCATGACAATCAGACTTGCTTCTTTGTGATTGACGATCATGCACTCCTTGTTCAGGGAGAAACCTCTGTCTAGAGCTGCATTGTTGTGATACAAAATCAGTATCATTTTAACGAAGCTTGTGAGATCGTTTTTGGCAGGAACTGAGGAAGGTGCTAAAGCCACTAATTCAGACCACAGCACGTCGAGCCGTGGCTCTTTTCCGTCGAACTGCTTCAAACGTAAAGTGACGGAGGGCGATCTCAGTAGTGCGGAGTAGCAGCTGTTGTTGCGGGACTGCTTCAAACGCAAAGTGACGGAGGGCGGTCTCAGAAGTGCGGAGTAGCAGCTGTTGTTACGGTCAGCCATTGCGCCAGAAAGCAAATTCTTCTGATTACAAAGAATTTCCAGGCCAATGACGATCCTAACTTCTGCCAACTTAGGAGTCTCAGCGACCCCTATAGGTTTCAGGCAGGAAATAGCACGGGTCATCTTGAGAGAGCAAGAGGTGACCTATCTTTGATTTTTTCAGCCATAGGATACGAATGTACAATTTTCGGCAGTTGGTGCGAAATTGCAGCACATCCGCGACTGGAATTTTCTGAGATCTTGAGCTGTTGGCTTCTTTAAGGGCTGCTCTTGTCGAGAAACCCAGGTCTCCTCTAAGAATAACAATGCGGACTGATTCCTGTATGTCACTGTCAGCAATGAGTGCGGCAAGCGTAGCCCCACGCGGAGTGGGTACGGCCGGCGGTTGGCCAGGCAAAACATGCATTCGAAGTTGGCTGGGTTCTCATCCCACTTAGCGCTCTATCGGTGGCGCAAATTGCGGGTGGCAGTGCGGTCTGCAGGCGAAATAGAAGACTGAGCGGGAGGACTCTCCCGAGCATTCGGGGACAAAGAAGTCAGGCATTATGAGACTTTTCAAGATTTCCCGTATCAAGTGCGAATTTCCCGTATAATTCCCGTATTTTTCCCGGGTCACTAATAATCCCGTATTTCCCTTATCGCTCGACACCCTGCATCTATTAACCTCCAACCTTGCAATGTACAAATCCAATCATTTACTAGGCATTTGTCCATCCAGCCCTTATGTTGAACATGAATCCCACGTCGTAATTGAACCTTGGGTTTTTAATTTTAATACAACGTATGGATGCAATTAACTTCCATCGGCTGTTACCACAAATATCACTGTACACCTTTGCTTTTCGCTTCCAGTACCACACATTAACGCATAATTTTTCCTTTTCTTTTACAGTTCGATTCTGTGGCATGTGGTCGGCGTTTCCCATTTGTAAAAGCAAGTATTCTTTCTCTTTCCAATTAAATACAAATGGAAGTCCATAGTTTTCTCGGCCTCTGATTGATAATGCCATGTTTTGTAGCTATAGTAGCATGCTATTTAATGTGCATCATTTCATGCAGAACTACATTCCCATCGTTATGCAGAATTCAACATATTCTATAAGTACCTCTTAAATTTTTGGAAACTTGCCCTTTTTTGGGCCACGGAAAGCTTTCCGTGACTTTCGCATTTCCCTGATAAAAATGTTCTGCTCACGCCAATAACACACATTTATTTTATTTATTTATCGTATGGCTTTTAGTGCCGGGAGTGTCCGAGGACATGTTTGGCTCGCCTGAGTCTGTAGCTGCGTCCAGCGGACACCCTTAGGGTTAGCTACAAGTTCCGTACAATTTCAAGTAGTTCCAACTTTCGCTACCAGATATCAATGATACCTAGTGGTGAACATTGGAACTTTGATAGAGCGTTCCGACGAAATCTAACCTAATAATTTAGCTTCAAACAAGTTTAGTCTGTGGAAGGATATTTTACATGCCATAAATCTATAACATGGGACCACTGGCTTTACTTCCCCTCTGAAGGAAGGCATACTGAAGGATTTTTAACGCTTTTAAAAAAATCCGATGACTTCGACCGGGTTTGAACCCGCTATCTTGGGCACAGCAGTTCAGCATGCTACCAACTACGCCACCGAAGCCGCAAAGACACACACAAAAATCGGACACAGAATTAACCAATTGCAGCCTTATTTCCATGTTCCTCCACATATTTTATTACTGCGAGTTCAAAACCGGCACTGACACTTGCCCATCACTCTCACCCTCATGGGTTTCCACAGAACTTTTCACTTCCTGATGCACATGAAGCAACAAAGATGATCAGGATAATATTGGAAATGCTGCAGAGCGATTTAGCGTGGGATTGGGTCGAGTGAGAGGGGAGGGCAGGGAAGACACCCTTCACAAATTCCTGGCATTGTTTACCTTGAATTAACTCATTATTGCGGCCAAATGGGGACAAAAATAAACAGCAGAGACTATTTTCAAGAGACAGAAGAACCGGGATTGGTAATTATCACTGATATTGTCCTATTATTTTATTTCGTATTTCAACATAAAGAAATCCGGGTGCGTGAAATATGCCACAGCGAGAATTATGACAGTAAATACGGTACTGTCAGAATAGTCAACAAATAGATGAAATATTGAGAAAAAAGTAAAATTTGTTTTCATCACAGTTGGGAGTTTTCCTAATCTCAACCCATCAGTCCTGGTATCAGCCAGGAACTGGGGGTATCAGAACTCATACTGAAATGGCAAGACTCAACAGTCAAGACTTCGGTGGCGGGCAACATCAAAAGAGGAGAGCTTTGTTTACCCATGGCCTGAGTATCCTCCCCAAATGCCACAGACCTCAGTTATACTTTGTCTCTAGCCAAGAGGATACCTGCCTAGCTTGGAAGGTACTGACTGGTGTCCAACGTTTTAAGATGCCTTATCGGCATGTAGTGAGAGATATGCAGCGGTGGGTCAAAGCTTTTAACGATATGAAGGGATTAATTGTGAGTGCATCCCTTCGCTTCCCTTCCCTCCCAGTTGCCTCTTTAAGACAGGTCAGGAATTCAGTGGGTGTATTCTAGTCCCCCATCTCCAGGGGGGGGAATAAATATTGACTCACTGAACCATAAACACTGAGGAGAGATTCTTTACCTCAGTAGTGCAACCATCCTTTCCACAACATGTGAATGATGTCTGACAATGCTGAATGCAAAAATAAACCATATTTACCACACAAAATTCCTAAATAATGACGATAATTAACCATAGGAAATTTAGTCCACATACCTGGCATGCACTAAACCAAGTGCCATCTCAGTGGCAGCATGACGTATTGAACGAGCAAGATTGCTGAGGTACTGCTTGAACTCTGATGCACACGACTGTAGTTCCAGTACCAATTGTGGGGAATGTGTGTACCAAACTGATGCCATTCGGACCTTGACATCAGCAAAATCTGTTGAAACATAATGGGAAATCTTAAAAAACTAATTATTTCAATGTTACTTAATGAAGATAATAATACTGTGTGGCAAGTAGACCAAACAATCAGAATGTGTAGTTATGACAAGGGATCATTAACTAGGCATCCTAAGTCTGAGCTAACATGCAGTAGGATGACCAGTTCTGTTCCATTCCTCGTCCTGCCATAGCATCCAGCAGAATCTTGTTGGCATCACAGGGCTGTGAGACCCTGTACCAGACCAAACCAAAAGTTTTAAAACTCTTGGCGGAGCCAGGAATCAAACATGGAACCTAAGGGCAGTGGCCACAATTTGATCCACTACACCATGTGTTTCAAAGCATTTCATAAACATCACTGAAAAGAATAACTAGAAAACCAATATCTCACCTTTCCAAATACACAATCAGCTAATTACTTTGTTGCTCACACTACGACATAAACCTCTACAAGGGCATGGCAATCTGTTGTTTGGATTGCACACAAACCTTAGGTCCCACGGCTTATGATTATGAGATTGACAGACGCGTAACTGCTGAGCACTCTCCAAATGTGTCAGTCAGTTTATTTCTGTAACTTACAAGTGCAGTTTATTTCTGTAACTTACAAGTGCACTAGAAGATAAAATTATGTAATGTTAAGCTCATATATGTGGCCAATCCAAGGGTAATAATACGTGCTAGAATATGTCCATAAAAGTAGTCATACTTTTATTAAGAGTATTGGAGTAGAAGTTTTTCAGACACCATTAATGTATGAGTTGTATGGAATGAAATACCGACAGCAGTGGCTACGCTGGCTAAAGCGCAGCGTTAGGTCATGGGGCCAAGCTCTCTGCTGACTCGGGTTCGAGCCCCACCGTCGGCCGTCTTTGAAATGGTTTTCCGTGGTTTCCCATTTTCAACACCAGGCAAATGCTGGGACGGTACCTTCTGATAGGCCACGGCCGCTTCCTTCCACATCCTTGCCCTGTTTCATTCATCTTCATTCAATCCATCTCTCATCCCGACGCGCAGGTCGCCCACGAGCGTCGATTAGAAAGACCTGCACTCGGCCTCTGAGGCGGCCACACGAATAAGAAAAAAAAAATGGAATGAAATGAATTACTGAATGCTGTTCCTTGATTCACTGAGTTGTTCCTTATTATGCAATTAGTCAGGCTTTGGTCAGCTTTCCATTTTTAAGATGACATCCACAAGTGTGATTCAGTGGCCTAGAAAGATATGAACTTATGAGACTTTCTGTGTAAGAACTAATTATCGTCATCAGACTTCAAAATATGTCTCTCCTGCAGTGTGAAAGTGAAAATGCAAAACCAGTTGTTACTCACTCGAAAATAAGTCAAAAGCAGTCGGCCGGACTGTGTGTGAGAACTTGTACAACAGCATGGAACTGAGACAGGAAAAACCATCAAAGGCTGAGATTATAAGACTTGATCAAACTAAATTGCTGAAAGGCATCCATGGTGAATTGAACAATTTATGGACTCAGGTTGCAAGAGATAAAGGTCTAAAATTCTCTCTGATCACAGACCGAATTTGAATCTCAGCCTGTCAACTAATTTGCCTTACAAGAAGAAAGTGATGACATTACAGCAATGAGTAACAACAAATTGTGACCATAAAAAGAAAGACAAGGTGCTGATAAGCTTGGTACAACGGTCATGGAAGAGCAACAAGATTTGTGGAGAGGAATGTCGATGTGGCATGGGCCGTGATGGAGGATGTCAACAATGAGTGTGTGATTAATGTCAAACAACTTTGTGTTAATTGCAGGTAGGAACAACATCAAAAGGGATGAATCTTCCATGCAGATACCCTGGTCTTACGTCAACAGTTGTTAAGAAGACAATTTAGGATAATTAAATTATGTAATCATTTTACAAATTGTGAATTAATCGACATAAGTGAACTTGATTGTGGACTGCACATCAGTGAAGCCCTTCATCTGAATTTTAACTCATCACAAGCTATTTTGCAGGATGTTCATACCAGTTATAAGATTAGTGCATTTCATTTGAATTTGTCCTAAAAAAAAAAACAGAGCAATTAAGTAACAGCAATATGCTACATTAAACATGGAGCTAAATTTGAAAGAAAAGTATACTGGTATACATATTTTCAGTATTAGTAAATAGCCTGTTTAAAGAAGCACCTCTTTCAAACTAGCATCCATTTTCAATAGCCATACCCATACAAAATATGAACATTCCAGTAATTGCATAATACCTTCAGAAAGGTCATCCAAATTTCTGTGCACACTAAAACTGAAAGCACGGGTCTCTTCATGCAGAGATCCAGACTGACCCATTGTGTAAAGTTCAGCATTGAGGCAGCTCACTAAATCAGCATCACGAGGTACCAATGGATCTTTCCCCAAGCTCAAGATACGCTGATGGAGTTGTCCTTCAGGTGTTAGATCCAGCACTTGTAGTCCACCAAGTGATCCCTGAACTGTCATGTCTTTCCCTGTAACAAGGGCACAGTATGGCCATTCACTAGGTTCTGTGCAACTTTGATGACTGTCTGATGGCTTCCCTTGTAGGAAAGATGATATACTCAAAGTAAATAAATTACAGTTTTTTTAATATTGTGGAACAAAAGTGTAAATTATTTCCTGGCAAAAGAAAAACCCTAACTACATATAAACAATCTACATAGAAGAGGTTTGAATCCGGAAGAGGAGGATTATTAATTACAGTACAGTAAATGTGGGTTATAAAGTAATAAAAAATACTGGGGATCAAGATGGTGATATACTGTGTGTGTAGATCATCTTACAATGGAACATCACAAACTCAACCTCATATTCTAAGGAGAAATATAGCTCACTTGCATTGTATCAGGTTCAGAAATCAGTCCCACATGAAAATATGGGCCGTAATTCAGCTGCAACGCAGTTAGGACCCTCTAAATGTACAGATTTTGAACGTCCACATGCACTGCATGCCACTCCAAGGTGTTCACTGTAACTACGAAGTAACGATTGAATGTGTCAACCGTGAAGTAGCATTCATTGATCGATTCATGCATTTATTTATTATTTAATTATATCGTCATTTCACGTTCTTTCACTTGCATTGTACTGTTCAAGTAAATTAAACGTGCATGACTTGCATTATTCTTCAGTATGGTTGTATGGTGAAATTATACCATTGAAAATCATTACATTTCATATTAATTGTTTAGTCTTTTATGCTTGAGCCTTTGTGTTTCGAGGCAAATATAGTAGTTGTTGAATGTTACTACAGTATGTTAGAAATATATACTGAATGCATACTTTCTGTACCCGAAATTTGTTTTCAAGTGAGATTAATATTCTGCATTTAATGAAGTAACAATGTTATATTATTCTGCACTGGCTAATGTTACGAGGGCTCAGTCGAGTTGAAGCTAGCTACAGAAACCAGTTAGTTTGTCTAAAGAAAAACCGGCCCAGTCAGATTCGAGCATTTATCATAAACGAAATTGGAGCGGCAAGTGCTTGTCAATGCTTTGTTATGAGAGAGGCCAGCGACGGGGGAGGAGTGTTGTCATGATTCACTTCCTCATAAAAACTGGTCGAGCGGAGAACTGTGACTGACTGCGGACCGCGGCACGTGGCTGTGACGTAAGCAAGCGATCGAGTGTAGCCAATCAGAGGGCGAGATTGTTGTACTTAACGAAGCTTCTCGTGACAAATTGAACAGCTTTTCTCAAGAGATTTCATATGCTAAGAAGATGCAGGATTTCATTATGAATTTTATCATGTTTCAACATTTAGGATTGGATGCTTATTACGGCAAGTAAGTTGACATTCAAAGTCACCCGCCAAGAATGGATGCCATTTTTCCGAAATTACGCCAATTTCTTAGGAGAGGGGGATGGACTGGACGACCCAGAGAAGTTTGTTTTATTCTGACCACGAAAGTGAGCGTACATGTCAAATCGACCCAGGAAGTACGGGCGATCATCATCATCATCTTGCACAGTTTCCAGCCACTGGCCGGGTCTGTTTGGAACACAAGCCTCTCCAACGTCTTCTGTCTTCCCACCATCTCTCAGCCTCCACCCTTGTCCAGTCTTCTCCTCTCTTCTTCACGCTTTCTTCCACCCCCTTCAGCCACCTGTCTCTCGGTCTTCCCCTCGGTCTCTTTCCTTCCCACTTCGTCTCATGTACTCTCCTGGGTATCCTCTTCTCCTCCATTCGTTTTACATGTCCATACCATCTAAGTCTCGATTTCTCTATACCATCCTGTAATGGTTCCTCCTTCATTAATTCTCTGGTCCTCTCATTTCTTATTCTGTCCATCTTTGTAGCTCCAATACTGCTTCTCAAGAACCTCATCTCACTGGCCTGTATTTTGCTCTTCTCCCTTCCTTTCATAACCCAGGTCTCCGAGGCATACGTCAGGATAGGGACATAGTACGTCCGATATATGATCTTTTTGCTGTTCTGCTGTTCTGAGGGACATCCTTGCTCCATAACATGCTTCTCACACTCCTCCGAAATGCTTCTGCCTGCCTCCCCCGCTCATTTATTTCTCTATCGTTTCTTCCATTATCTTGTATCAGGCTTCCCAGATACTTAAAACTCTCCACTTTCTTCAGCTGTTCCCCACCAATTGTTATTCCCGTTGTGGTTCTTTCCTTCTTCCTTGTTGTGATCACCATCTCACTCTTATTTAAGCTAAATTTCATCCCATATCCTTGTATTATTCCTTCCCACACGTCCAACTGTTCCTGTACCACCTCCTCGTTTCCCCCAAATCATCAAATCATCTGCAAACACCATTGCTTTCATCTTTCCTTCCCCAATTACTTGTGCCACTCGGGTCATTATGTCATCCATCACCACAATGAAAAGTAACGGTGACAGTGCACTTCCTTGTTTCAGGCCGTTTCTCTGTTCCAACCAGTCCGATCTCTCTCCTCCCACTTTCACACAGCTCACGCTTCCCTTGTACATCTCCTTTATCCTCTTTATAGTCCATTTCTCTACTCCTCTATCCTCCAGGGACTTCCATACTTTGTTTCTGCATACACTGTCATATGCTTTCTCAATGTCCAGGAAGGCCATCCATCAGTAGATCTGTTCCATACTCATAGTGCTGTTCTTGTAACAGCCTTACAGCAAAAATCAAATCCACTGTGGACCTTCCTGCTCTGAAGCCATGTTGTTCTTCCCTCATCCCTCCTTCTATCCTTGTCCTAATTCTCCTTTCCAAAACTTTCTAGAAGATCTTTGCACAATGACTCATCAGTGTTATTCCCCGATAGTTTCTGTAATCTGTTCTACTACCTTTCTTGAAGATCGGGACAATTATTCCTTTTTTCCAGTCCTCTGGGGTCTTCCTTTCCTTCCATGCTGTCCTCATCACTCGGTACAACCATTGTATCCCCACCTCTCCTGCCGCTCTCACCATCTCCACACTCAACTCATCCACACCCGGTGCCTTCCCTTCTTTCATCTTTTTCACTGCATCTTCCACTTCTTTCCATGTTAAGTCCTTTTCTGTTTGCAGTTCATCTTCCTCTTCCCCGATTTCTTCCTCCTCACCATCATTTCCATTTGGGTTCAGAAGTTCTTCAAAATATTCTTTCCACATTTTCTTCAGTTCTTTCCTACTTTCTATCTCTTGTCTCCTTTTGTTCACCATTCTAACATAATCCGTAGGATCCTTCCGCCTCTTATTTTTTACCATCCCATACAGGACCTTTTTTTGTACCTTCACTATCCTCCATCATCTTTGTCCACTCTTCCATCCACTTTCTTCTCTCCTCAGCCACTACTCTCTTCGCCTCCTTCTTTCTTTCCTGGTACTCTTCCCTTGTCTCTACCGTCCTATTTTGATACCACCTCCTAAAGGCTCTATTCTTTTCCCTTACTATATCTTTTGTCTTCTCATTCCACCATGGTGTTTCCTTCCACCTCTTCTTACTACTTGTCCTCCCACATACTGCTTCTGCTGCACCTACTAGTGTCTTCTTAAATCTAGCCCATTCCTCTTCCACCCCTCTTTCTTCATCTGTTGGAATTCCTTCCTTTACCATTTTGAGGTACTCGACCCTTGTATCCCCTTCTTTCAGTTTCCATATCCTTATACGTCTTTCCTGGTTCTCAGTCCCTTTCTTCTCCTTACTCCCTCTCAGGTTCATTACCAGCAATCGATGGTCGCTATCCAGGTTCTCAGATGGTATAACCTTGATGTCCGTGATGTTCTTATTTAGTTCTTTCTCATACAATATATAGTCGACCACCGACTTTCTGGTCAAGTCATCACTGTACCATGTGATTGTGTGGCTCTCTCTTTTCTTAAACCAGGAGTTCCCAACTAGCAGGCTGTTCCTTTGGCAGAAGTCCAACAGTTTCTTTCCTTCCTCATTTCTTCCGCCCCAAACCTCTGGTCCTAGAACACTCTCATAACCTTGTCTTTCTCTTCCTACATGGGCATTCAGATCCCCCATAACAATCGTATTTCTTCCTACCAGCTGCTTCTGCAATTCCTCTTCAAACTCCTCCTCTTCAGAGGCGCAGCCTAATTGTGAAGCATACACTTGCACTATTTCTACGGTCTCTCCCCTCAGTGCTACTTTCACTTTCATCATCCTATCACTTATTCTCCTCACTTCTTCTTTTAAACCATCTCGTACTACTACTCCCACTCCATTCCTCTTTCCCTCTTCATTCCCACTCCAGTACAGTCTATAGCCTTTTCTCAGTTCTCTCCTTCCTTCCCCTTTCCACTTTGTTTCTGCCAATCCCAATGTAATGGTTATTAATTAGTGCCCCATGTTGGTAGCGACAAATGTAATGGTTCCTTTCGCCCTCTCGTTGAGCGACAAGTGTAACGTTTTGCTAGCCCCTAACGTTGAGCGTACAATGTGGCAGTTTGGCTAGCCCACACTGTTGGGAGATAAATGTAACTGTTTACCTTTGCCTAAGCTATGTTGTTTTAATGGGCGCCAAGACCTCAATGCAATGTTGAAATCTAAATTTGTATTTAACAACGTCTAGCTCTGGTAGAACACCGTCAAGAATCTATTCACTCAGATCGTGGTATGATTTGATCATTAACCCAACAAACAATTGTATCAGGAGAAGGAATTGGTCTATATCTAATGCTACCTACTGAAAGCAAAGATTGCATTGTAAAAGAAATGAATTTATTATATAAAACAAGTATAGCAAAATTAATAATAATAATAAGTACAAAATTTAAATTGGAGCGTTGTGATTTGAATATTACCGATAGAAAATTACGTGAAAACGGAGTCTGATAAATTGATTTTACTCTTATTTCCAAGCTATGAAGTTACTGAAATATGAAATGTAAAACAAAGAAAAATGAGAGATTGCGTATTTCTGCGTCATTTGCGCTTACCATTGGAAATTGCCAAGGCATTTCCCTCGTACTTGCTGATGCTGTGAGCTTCCCACAGTCTCCTGGACGTCGTCATCTCCGTCGGAATTTGATGATATTCTGGTAGATTAGATAATTCTATGGTCCGTACCTCGGACCCAAACACTCGTACAACCAAGTTTTACAAAAGTTCGTCGCTAACTCCACTGAACATCGGAGCGACACGCACTTGCGACCGTACTCTGCAAGTTCTACACAGATTGTTCGTTCCACGGAACATCGGAGCGTCCCCCGCGTATAACCATACTCCGCAAGTATTTCACAGATAGTCCTCGTTTCACGGCGCGTCGAACGATATATGCACACGTTGGCTCCCCCACTCTTCAGCCGGCTTCAGCTTGCGTGGTCCTCACTGATTGGTTGACCCACCGCTAGTTCCCCTCCTCTGGTTTCTTTACACTCGGCGCGCGAGAGGGAGAAGTCGTTTTCCGATCCAACAATTCGCCTTTTCTAGACCTTGCGACCCAAGATTGCGTCATGCTTCTCGACAAGATTAAGCGTGTACTTGAAATCCCAGTGAGTCACGTCTCTCGATATACCCTAACTGACGAAAACTCCGTAAAATTCCGTAATCACATAATTTTCTATAATATTGTCGTTCGTAATAATTTGCTTGATAGCGTTTTCTAAGACATAGAAAACCTATCTGAATGCTAATAATTTTTATAAAATGCTCCGAAAATACCTTAATAATAATTATAATACATTAATAATAATAATAAATTAACATGAAAAATTCTCTTGGCTGAACAATTTGCCGCGTAAATAAATATAGAATGGCTTCCTACTGACTTATGCCAGTTGCATAAAACCCCTCGAAAAACACGTTACACCAATAAATACAACTTCCTTCTTTCCATCATATCCACTATCTCCTCCACCTTCCCCGTCAGCGTTCTTATGTTGAAAGTTCCAAATCTTAGTCAGTGTGTACAGCCGTGTCGTCTATTATATCCATCATGTCCGAGGCTCGTTCCATTTTTGAAAGCAACATTAATGGTTTATAACCTACCTTTTAGTCTTCAATGGCTTATTCAAAAGCTCTCCTTTTTGTGAATTCTACGAGGTACGGCCAGAAAGTAAGTTCCGTTTGGTAATAACATTAAATTGTGTACCGATACAGAAAAATTATTTATTGCACAAAATTCTACAAACCTTAAACTACTTTTCCACATAACTGCCAAAATGTTGCAGGCATTTGTCGTAGAGTGGCACATGTTTTTGTATACCTTCTTCATAGACGTGTGCCGCCTGTGTCTTCAACTAGTTGTACGTTCCGCTGCAGCGCAGTTCCGCATATGCGCAGTAGACGTTCTGTATCAAGGGGAAGAAACGTGCGCCATTTGGAGAGCGCTGTCAGCCACGTACGCGTTGTTGTGCATGTTTACTCGTACAATGTCGGTGTTGATTGAAAATCCTGCCGCTTGTGAAATCAGATCTGTGATTCGTTTTCTGAATGCTAGGAAAGTGAAACCAATTGAAATTTATCAGCAAATTTGCGAAGTGTATGGACAAAATGCGATGAGTGATTCAATGGTGAGAAGAAGGGTCCGACAGTTCAATGAAGGACGTAGTGAAGTGCACGATGAAGAACGAAGTGGGCGTCCATCTTTGGTTACAGAAGAACTGGTTCACACGATTGATGACAAGATCCGGGAAAACCGCAGGTTTACAATTAGTGCTCTCGCTATGGAATTTCCCCAAGTCTCACGATCACTAATTCATGAAATTGTTACCGAAAAACTGAACTTTCGTAAACTTTGCCGACGTTGGGTACCAAAGATTCTTACGGAGCAACACAAAACAAAATGGATGGGTAGTGCACTTAAGTTTTTGACCCGTTACAATGAAGGCGGCGAAGAATTTCTGACTCAGTTCATAGTCACAGGAGATGAAACTTGGGTTTCTTACGACACCCCTGAAAGTAAGCGGCAATCAATGGAATGGAGTCACACTTCATCCCCAGCAAAGGTTAAGCCGAAACAAATCTTGACACCTCGGAAAATGATGTGCACAGTGTTCTGGGACTGGAAAGGCATCTTACTCATCGATTTCTTACCGCGTGGTCAAACAATCAACGCAGATGCTTACTGCGAGACACTTAGGAAATTGCGCCGCGCAATACAGAATAAGCGCCGAGGGTTGCTGTCAAAAGGTGTTGTTTTTCTTCACGACAACGCACGACCACAGACTGCAAATGTGACGAAAAACCTCCTACAGGGATTTGGCTGGGACGTGTTTGACCGCCCTCCGTACAGCCCTGACCTCGCTCCTAGCGACTTTCATCTGTTCACACATCTCAAGTCTGTCCTTGGCGGTCAACACTTCAACAATGACGACGAGCTGAAAGAAGATGTTTCCAACTGGTTGAAGACACAGGCGGCAAACTTCTATGAAGAAGGTATCCAAAAACTTGTGCCACGCTATGACAAATGCCTGCAAAAGTTTGGCAGTTATGTGGAAAAGTAGTTTAAGAGGTGTAGAATGTTGTGCAATAAATAATTTTTCTGTATCTGTACACAATTTAATTTTATTACCAAACGGAACTTACTTTCTGGATGTGCCTCGTATTACTACGTGGCATAACTAATGTCATCTTTTCTTCACACTCAAGTGTACTACGTTTGCTAACCTAGGTTGCTAACCTACTCCACAACGAAGATAAGTAATCTGTTGTTTATACATAACCTGTATCTTGTGAAATGTAATTTGCTGTTCAACGGTACTATTTCCTTGCCTTCCGAGGACAGATTACATACCTACTTGCTTCTGCCATTTTCTTGGAAAATTAACATAACGGCTTGTTTTCGACATTTTCCCTTTGGGAACAATTTCATGGTTCACTTTCAGGTATCACATGCCTACCTGCTTCTGCCATTTCACTTCCTTTGGAAATATTTCATGGCTTACTTTTTTGTGCATTTTTGCAACTCATATGACTTTTCCATTTCATAAGGTTCGACAGAATTAGGCCCCTGACCACTATGGCTCCTATAGGCCATGCCTTTTCTTTGTAACTGCTTTTACAGTTTTTCATTCTTTTTTCATAAGGTACGGCAGGATTTGGCCCCTGACGGCCATTAGCCCCTGCTATAGGCTATGTTTTTATTCCTTTCTTCTCTAGTAAATGATTTGTGTAACATTCACAAAGGTTGTCTTTAAAACCAATTTTGTATTAAACCACTCAGTGTCCCATCTGTTGGGAAGTTATCCAAGTAATTTATTTGTCGATCATTATAATAATGAAGCAAAGCCTTCCAAGCAAAAATTAAAAACAGTGTTTTCAGTCATGCTAACCTGTTTAGCATAAACATTATGTTCTATAAATTTTGTTACATAGTTAATGAAAATATATATGTTAAAGCAACATGCTCTCCCTCTCTCTTTTTCTTGTTTTGCATATGCTAATATCTTTCCCATGTTCCTTAAAGTTCAAACTTGTTTCGATTCTGAATACATTCAGAATCCTGTCTGATAATGGAAACCTTTAATTGGTTAATCCAATGGTTAGTGATAGTTAATCATGCCATCATTTTTTGTGCAGAAACCCATGGGACTAGTTCTGTTACAATTTAACTTAACTCATATCTTGGAGATCAAGTTGCTTCATGATAAAATCTTATCTAATACCGTGTCTGACTTTTCACAGCTGTAACGGATTCCATCAAGGTGGAGAAGGTGCGGGATCCTGACGAGCTACCGCAGCCCCCTCCTGCTGTCAAGCCTGACGTTTCCTCACTGCCAGCAACATCACTGGAAGTACGGGTGAGTGGTACTTCAGTCTCTGCTGTGGCCACCACTGAAAAGTTATTAGGCACTCGTGCCATCCTTAAAAAGCAATTATCTAGGTTTCGCTCCTTTTTGATTGAGAAAAGCCTCGATGACCATTCATTAAGTATTTTGGTAGAAAGGTTTAAATTATACCAGAATGACTTTAAATCATATACCTCTTTCAAAACAGAACTCGAGCTTCTCGACTCAAAGCATGAGCAGGATCAAAGTGAGGTGGAGGATAGTTACTTCGAAGGCTTCGCCGAAGCTGAAAACTTAATCAGCACTTTAACTAAAAGGCCAAAGGACCAACCTGTCATTAATCCCAAACCCATCCTACCTAGGATTTCACTGCCAACCTTCTCTGGTAACAAGCAAGGGTGGGATTCTTTTGAAGAATTATTTGATTTCTCGTACATGGCGATTCTTCAATACCTAACATTCAGAAATTTCACTATTTGAAGTCTGTCTTGCAAGGTCCACCACTTAAGTTAATAGAGGCACTCCCTCTCACTGCAGATAACTACTCTGCCTCTTTTGATTTGCTGCAGCAAAGATACGGTAACCCTAAGCTTCATATCCACAGGCACATTACTGCCCTATTTAACCTTCCTTCTTGCCGTACTGATAATCTTTCTTCTCTACGCCATTTAGGAGATACTGTTGAGCCTCACGTACGCGCACTAGAGCACTTGAAGCAGCCTGTCGAACATTGGCATTTATTTTTTATATATCTTACATCTTCCAAGTTCGACACCCAAACTTTAAAGGCATGGGAATCAGATTTAATCGATCAACCTGATCCCACATTTTAAACTTTGGTTACCTTCATAAAGAACCGTTGTCAGGTACTTTCCGCTGTTGCTCAACAAGCCGAACTTCCTAGTTCTAGCAAAGGTCCAATCAGCAAGGCCACTCCTAACAAGAAATCTGCATGCTCTCAAGTATTTTCAGTTCAGAGTACTTTACAAAACAGCTGTCTTTGTAATAACTTGCATCCTATATGCTTGTTCTTCGTTCAAATCTAAGTCAGTCGATGACCGTAGGAAAGTTGTCACTCAACACAAATGTTGTTTCAATTGTCTTTCGGACAAGCATGCTGTATCAAGCTGCTCTTCTAAAGGTGTCTGCATACATTGTAAACTGCGTCACCACACCTCATTACATCGGTTTGAAAAACCTAAACTTAAGCATCCTTAAAACAATCCTTTAGAGAGTGTTACTTCTTCAACCTCCCAAAATAACGTTGCTTCCAGCAGTAAGTCCTACCTTACTTCTGGCACCCATTCTGACTCAAGTGCTCAGTCCTATAGTCAGACTGCCAATTCTTGGCGCAGCACTCAGATCTTGTTATCCACCGTGAGACTTCAGGTTCAAGATTCTAAGGGCAATTGGCATTCCGTAAAAGCTCTTCTCGACAATGCTGCCACCCACGATTTCATAACCTCTTCCTTGGTTAAGAAATTAAATTTAAAGCCTTATACCACTTCTATAGAGATATCTGGCATTAACAACAGTAAGTCTACTTGTTTGCAATTTGTAAAGCTTAACATTAAGGATTCGGTACAATCTGGTACTAACCTTCGTTTAAATTGTTGGTCTATTCCCGTTATTGGAGCTCCGACTCCCAGTCATTCCTTTTCGATTGACACTTGGCACTTCCCTTCTGATCTGAAATTAGCTGATCCCTACTTTCATCAGAGTGCCCCAGTTGATATTTTGCTAGGTGCTAATGTATTTTGGCAAAATTTGCTACCTTCTAGAATCAATATTACCTCTAGCATCTATGCCCACTACACCAAGTTTGGTTGGCTAGTCACAGGTCATATCCCGCTTGCCACTGTGCAGTCTTCATCCCAATGTCATTTAACTCACGCTGATTTGGAGAAATTTTGGAAAATTGAGTCCATTGATTCCACAACTTCGCCTTCTACAGAAGATGACTTTTGCAAACAACTTTATCTCGCAACTACCACTCGCAACTCAGATGGTAGATTTGTTGTCACTATGCCTCGTTTTTCTTCCCCTCCCGTTTTGGTAAATTCGCATCCTCGCGCTCTTAAGGCTTTGTTTGCTGTTGAAAATCAGTTAAAGCAAGATTCTTCAGCCAAAGCTCAAAACGTAGAATTCATGGAAGACTACGAAGCCTCTGGTCACATGGAAGTTCTTAACAAACAAACCCTTTCTGATGATAGTGTCTATTTAAATCATCACCCTGTATGGAAAAATCCTTCCACTAAGGAACACATTCAAGTTGTTTTCAATGGTTCCGCCCCTGATTCCAATGGCATTTCTTTAAACGATACCTTACTTACAGGTCCCGTCATTCAGTCTGATCTTTCTTCTGTTTTACTCAACTTTCGCTTATTTCCTTTTGGTGTTATAGCCGATATCAAACAAATGTATAGGCAAATCTTGATTGATTCTGAGCAACAAAGTTTGCAACAAATCTTATGGCGTGACAGCCTTTCAAAACCCATAAAGATCTTTAAATTAAGAATTGTCACATATGGTCTGAAACCATCTGCTTTCTTGGCCATACGCACTTTAAAGCATCTCGCTGAGCAAGACTCTCGTCTCTTTTCCTCTCACATTTCTAATCTTCTAAAAAAGTCCTTCTATGTGGATGATTTTTTTCATTCCTTTAGCTCCCCTTCTGAAGCACTCGAGCACTCACGTGATCTCCAAGCATTGCTTCATGGAGGAGGTTTCTTCCTTCATAAATGGAATTCTAATTCCCAGGATGTACTGGCTGAATGGCAACGCTGATACACCTGTCGAGCTGTTACCTACTGATAATTCTACTAAAGTTTTGGGACTTCATTGGTATCCCATTTCGGATTCCTTTTTCTATCAGGTTAACTTGTCTATTATTCTTCCTCAAACCAAGCGACAAGTTCTTCCAGAAATCGCTAAAATCTTATGACCCTCTTCAGTTCATAGCTCCTATCATAGATAGAGCCAAAATGTTCATGCAAGAATTATGGTCTCTAAAAACCGATTAGGATGATCCCATCCCTCCTCCTCTTTTGGAAAGATGGCTTTCTTTTCGTAATCATCTTCTTGATCTGTCTATTATAGACATCCCCAGAGTTCTAATCCCTACTTTTTTCTCTTCTAACTTAGAGCTGCATCTGTTTGCAGATAGCTCCGTTAAGGCATATGGATGTTGCGCCTATTTTGTCAGTCGTAGCACTCCTCCTTCATTCTCTAATTTAATTTGTACCAAGTCAAAGGTAGCCCCTTTGAAAACTGTCTCTTTACCTCGCTTAGAATTGTGCGCTGCCCTTCTCGCAGCTGAATTATCTCAAAAACTTGTCTCCAATCTTAATTGTCATTTCAGTTACATATATTACTGGACTGACTCTGCTATCACTTTAGCTTGGATCACGAAGCCCCCTTCATATTGGCAATCCTTCGTCGCCAACAGGGTGGGAAAAATTCAAACTCTTTCTAATTCCTCTCAATGGAAACACGTCTCTGGTAAGGAAAACCCAGCTGACATCATCTCTCGTGGATGTCTTCCACAACAGCTAGCTAAATCTAGTCTTTTCTGGCATGGTCCAAATTGGTTATTGCAAGAACCTTCCTGTTGGCCAGCCCTTTCTTCTTCTACTTTAACGAATGTTCCTGAAACTCGTAAAGTCGCTTCTTCTTTTGTAACCAATGTCGCCCCTTTATTGCTTGAAAGGTATTCCTCCTTTCAAAAGCTAATTCGCATTGTAGCTTACTTGCTTCGATGGAAATTCTTTGTGTTAGAAAAACCTTTGCTTCCTCAAGCTTTTCTTTCCACTGTTGAATTACAGTCTGCTACAACCAAAGTTTTATTGCTTACTCAGCACGAAATTTTTTCTGTAGAAATTAATTCTCTATCCACTCAGAATTCTGTCTGATAATGGAAACCTTTAATTGATTAATCCAATGGTTAGTGATAGTTAATCACACCAGATGTGATCGGATGTGTGGACCCCAAACATCGATGTGGATGATGTCAAGTGGATGCGATTCTCTCTTGGAACACTTTGGGAAGGGCGTTCTTGTCATCTTCCCCATGATGCAGGTATCACACTCTAGCTGAGACACTTTGTCATCGAGTTTTATGCCAGTCACTAGCTTATCGCGCACTGCGTGGGTAATATCGCGCGTGTTCGCATGTCCAAAACGACTATGTAATGTCTCAAGTGACGCTGTTTTTTCGCAGCACACGCATTCTCGTCATGTTTGCGCACATGTTCCCGACTCGATCCGCGCACAACTCTATTTCGCCACTCGCGTTCACAACCACTGCACCTTGTTTGCAACACGACATCAAAACCGTGATCGGTGATTTTGCTCACCGACATGAGATTTGTGGGTAAGTCCGGTACGTGAGATGCATCATTAAGAGTCACATTCACTTCGGTTCCCGACACTTCGGTTTTGAATGAAACTGTCCCTTTTCCGGTGATCAGAGTTGAACTGTCATTTGCAAGATTGAGTGTAGCGCGTTTGTTGATGTCGAGTTGACGAATACTTTCCGGGTTGCGACACAGGTGTGGCACCAGTAACGACTCTGCATTATCGACGCAGCACCATTACCGACGTGGTAGTAGACGTTTCCGCAGTCCGTTGCTTGTTCCTCGTTGGATTTTTTATTTCCTTGCCGTACCAACAATCTGATGGTTCATGGCCAATTTTCTTGCAGATTTGACACTTTGGTTTGTTTTTTCTTTGGTTTCCGTCCTTGTCTTTGTGATGCAGCGAATTCTTTTTTTGCGGGAATTTTTGATTTCTTGCGAACATGACGGCGGATCCATCGTTGGATGTTCCATTTTTTCGGGCATCGCTCTCCTCCGTGATTTTGGCTCTCAGGTTCTACACGAGTATGGATTAAGCAGAGGAACTGTACAAAAATGGTTTCCATTTAACAGGAACAGTACTGATGAACAGAAAAGGTCACCTACTGAACTGAAGGGAAGAAACATTGTGGTGTTTGAAGCCATATTTTCAGTGTTGCCTTAGTAAACAAGAGTTTAGTGCTTTTCAGTCGGTCAACACGAATGTACCCAAAAGAGATGGGTTATGCCCTAATCCTGAAATAAATTACATGAGATTAATAAAACACTAGGATGACCAGTTTCGATCGTCAAGCGATCATCATCAGATCCATTACACTTAGGCTACAAAATCTATGTTTGAAATACAGGTGAAAATATTTACAATATGTACAATTATTTAGTTGCAGTATTGGTACTGCAACTGTCAGTGTATGCTAAATGCAGTAGATATGTTAGGTGAAATGCTAAATGGTGATAGCTATCCGTAGATTGTGCTTTAGAGAGATTATATGGTTGTAAACTATGGTTAAACTATAAAATTTTAGGCTAACTACTTATCTGATTGTCTTCCGTATAACAGCTACTCGCAGTTTTCGTACTCACTGGAACTCACTATGCGGTAGACTATCGCTTGACGATCGAAACTGGTCATCCTAGTGTTTTATTAATCTCATGTAATTTATTTCAGGATTAGGGCATAACCCATCTCTTTTGGGTACATTCGTGTTGACCGACTGAAAAGCACTAAACTCTTGAAGGGAAGAAAATTAAAACAATTGAAGAAACATGAAGTTATTGCTTACAGAAATTAAGATAAGGTAATGGTACTGGCATGGTATGACAAGAGAACAGTAACAGTACTTAGTGCATGGCACAACAACGAGCAACAGTTGTTCACACCTAAGACTAACAAAAGTGTTGATCGTATCGTCAAGCCCACCTTCATCTGCGATTACCGTATATACCCGAATGTAAGACCAGGTTTTTTCCCGCGTTTTGTGTTATAAAAATTTGGGGTCGTCTTATATTCAGGGTATTTAAAAAAAAAAAAAAAAATGTTATTATTATTATTTGCAAAGTAGTATGTGGTGTTGGCATCTTGTAACTCGCAACAAATGAATGCGTTAATGAAGATTAAAATATGGTTTGTTATGTTTAATTACCATGCATATACGAATAGCGTACATTTTGAGGTTAGGATTTACGCATACACGTAATTTTAAGTGGATAAATTATATGTTCGAAAGCATACGGAAATATGTTTTAAAACAATCTTTACAAGAACAACCAGTCAGTTTTACGAGCAGTAATTGAGTGATCAACGTATCTTAATTTAATAACATCTCCCATTCTTGAACAAAGAAATTATAGAGTATGTCTTGGAAAAGCGGGCAGAGGGATTTCCGATATCACGAGACGTTATAAAAATGAAAGCACGACCTTGAGGGCATATATTGTGCAAGTTATGAGCTAGCGAGTATTTTTTTTTGAAAAAATCTGTAAGAGGTAGTTGATAACTAGGCCTCGTCTTATATTCGGGGTCGTCTTACATTCGGGTATATACGGTACACACAACACATGGGTGGAGATCTGCGAAGTGGTGGCGCAAGCCCTTTTTCTGGCTCTTTGCAATTGTCAATAGTTTTCTACTGTTCAATATTCAGAGAGGGAAGGAAAAGAAGAAACCCCTGACACAGAGAAGATTTAGAAAACAGCTGACAGTAGAGTTAATCGGAGATGTGCACAACACCAATTCTAGGAAGAGAAGATGTCGTGGCTCTAGTACAGCTAAAGCGGTTGAATGGAAAGTCACATTTTATTTATGCCCCACCCTAAGGAGAATACAAAGGACTGTGCTGTGTGTAGTAACAGACAGATGAAAGGAGAACGAAGAGAAACCCTGTTCTTCTACAACACCTGCTCAAGGAAACCAGGCTATCCTCCAGGTGTTTGCTTCGAGAAGTACGATAAAAAGAAAGTCTACAAATGAATACACAGAGGAACATTTGTACATTCTGCATATTCAATATTTGTGTAACAATATTATGTCCTTATATCCAGATTGAGTTTTGTAAAATCAATTGTTTCAACCCTGGTGTTTTAATTGGAGAGTGAACAGCAGGCAAAGACTTGCACCACAGCATCCTAATTTGAAACATCCATGCTTGAAATTTATCCATATTATCCGCAATCCCTTGTATACAGGGTGTAACAAAACTGCATGGCACAAAATGCAGGACACATTCCTCATACCTAGATGAAGTCATTATGTTATATGAACATGGGTCCAGAAACCCCTCGTTTCCATGTTACACCTCATTGTCTTCAACTCCTTAATCATGGAAAAAACACAAGAACAGAATGTACCAGCATACAACATGCAGCTCTTTCTAACAGGAGATGTTTAATATGCCCTCTGTGCGCACTGATACATGCATCAACCCGCCATCGCAGTGAATCTCGGATGCACTGATGTATGCCTGGAGTATTGAGTATGGTTTCGCAGCCTTCTATAAAACGGGCAAGGAGACTCTGAACATCTTGTACTGGGGTTCGATACACAAGAGCTTTCAAATGCCACCACAACTAAAAGTCCAGTGGCTTAAGGTCCAGAGAGCGTGGAGGCCAGGCAATTGCTCCACCTCTACCTGTCCATCTGTCACAGAATCTGTTATTTAGAAGCCGATGGACATTAACACTAAAATGAGGTGCTCCATCATGCATGAAGTAAATGTTTTGTCGCACAGCTGTAAACAAACAAAGCCATAAGTTTCCTGGCAACAGGGCCATGTATAATAAAACACTGGCGGTGCACCTACGGTAATGACAATGTAACCAGACGTAACCAAGAGTGCATGTTCTCCTTGATTCTAATGTTTTGTTCGTGTGTTTCGCATGATTAACGAGTTCGAGAAAATGAGTTGCAACGTGGAAACAAAGCCTTTCCAGACCCATGTTCATATCACATAATTTCTTTGTCTACGTGTGAGGAATGGGTCCTGCATTTTGTGCCGTACATTTTTGTTACACCCTGTATATGTGTACAGATACACTAACGGGAGCATTATATTGTGTAACAAAAGCTCATGCATTCAATTTGAAGAGTAGCAAAACAAAAAATACATGTTTGCTGAATAGTGTATTTCAATGACATACGAACATTACTGAAATTAATTCTCATTGAAAATATGGTTATTCAATATTTACCAACAGTAGCCTGTACCATTGCTTCTGACATAGTAGCAGTGGCAATCTTTCTTCCCACAACAGTTCCTTCCTTGACCACCGCCCGCAAGAGGAGCACGTTGAGCCGATGGAAGTCGAATGTGAGCTCGGTACGCGTTGGAATTCCTGGCCTTTGCCCCAAAGTAGGGTCCATTTCAGACTTGGGACTGGAAACAGCATCCGGGACAGCTTTGGAAATCCCAGATTTCTTACCACTAGGCTTCAGCTGAGGAAACACCCGACGGGCAAATCCCACAAGCTCAACGATAGTTTCTTGATTGGCTGAAAACAAGTTTTCGAATAAAAAATACAACATACACATTCACCATGATTAAGAACATTTTTCATGGAGTTGATTATGAAATTGTTCCAAATTAACAAACCAAGAATATTCACAGTCCATTAAGAAAAGTGGACACTAGGAAATTGTTTAGAAAATCTCTTTATCTCTCTCTCTTTTTTCTCAGTAAGCACGTTCTAATAACAATTCTAATGTCAGTTGGTTTAGAAAAGGTATTTATGTGAGATAGAAAGGTTTATATACTTACATACTCAACAAAATTGAATTTAAAAGAACAAGTTGACAAAAATTCCAACAGAAAATTCTATATCTGCAGTGGCACGTTTTAACACTTTGAACACTTTGTTAATGCAAAAACTGACAGAAAACCATCTCACACACACACACACACACACACGAATAATGAGTCTTCACTCCTTCAGGGTTAATGATAGCTTGTAGACATTGGGGAATAATATACTGTACAGCACGCCCATGATCGACTCCCGAGGAATGCTCTCCCATAAACATACAAAGCAACCCCGAGCTATTCCTAAAATGAATTACTACGTCCCACACATGACTGCAGCAAGGACTTCACTCACGCAGCATGTAACATGCAAACGGACACTATCATGTGCAAGTATGACATGTTTTCCCACAGATGGTGAATATGGCACTATTGATGCGAGCTGAAGAGTTGACTAGCGGGTCGGGAGGTGGGACTGGGAAGCAGCTTTCTCTCTCTTGCCTGTCCCTCGGCTAGGGTCCTTCCTAAAGGTATTCGTGACCCAGCTATTAATACAATAGCAGCCAGTCTCACCCTGATATTATAAGTGGCCAGTCGAACAGTTTGCTAGCGTTAATTGTCTGTGTGTTGTAAGCTTCCAAGAGTGATTTAAAAAGTGGGGATTACCATCACACTATTGTATTGTAATACATTTGTGTTACAGTACTCTACATCTTTAGTGGTATTTTGTATTATGGAACCCACCCGGATGAAAGGAAAAACTATCCACACTGAAGCTAGGGAAGTTATCAGAAACTTAATCCACGAATGTGATGCAGAGGCAAGAGAAGGCCAACTGAAACACTTAGTAAGGTAAGCCAATTGGCGTGTGTCCGATTACACTGGAATTTCTGTTGGCACAGTTAGAATCCGCAAGGAAAGTACAACAGCTGGCAATACGTCATTATCAACATCAGGGAAGCATTGCCCACAGCCCAAAGAAAGAAAAGTGCAGTGTGATAATTTTGATAGGAGGGTAATAAGGGACGTAATTCAAGACTTTTATGTAGTTCAAAAAAAAGTACCTACATTTCCGAAGCTTTTGAGTATCATCAAGGAGAAAATCAAGTTTCCATGGAGCGTTCACACCTTGAGGCGAATTTTGAAAGATATGGGATTTAAGTGGAAGAAATGTCAGAGTCATAAAAACATTGTCAGTTGGCGCTGTAGGTTTTTAAGAGCGATGCAACATCACAGAAGAGACAAGCGTTTCATTGTTTGTATCGATGAAACATGGGTGGATAATAATTTAACGTTTAATAAGTGCTGGCAAAGTGAAGATCAACCTGGTGTTATGACCAACACAAGCTCATCGAACCGCTTAATAATTGTACATGCAGGGTATAAAGATGGGTTCCTGGATGGAGCGTTACTTAATTTCAAGGCTGGGAAATCAACAGGGGATTATCATGGCCAGATGAAAGCAGAGAATTTTGAGAAGTTGATTCGTGAGAAGCTGTTGCCCAACCTCCCCAAAACAGTGTTATAGTGTAAGATAATGCTTTGTATCATTGTGAGCAACAGAACAAGCCCCCCACATAGTCTTCGGCTAAGAAAGAAATGAAGAGCTGGCTGGCAAGGAACAATGTGCCATACGGTGAGGACATGAGAGAAACAGAGTTTTTCTGTTTAACTGAACTCAATAAAAGCCCCGAGATTACCTTCCGGATTGATGAGCTGTTCAAGTCACATGGGCATGACGTCATTCGTTTACCGCCTTACATGTGTGAGTTTTGCCATTGAATTGGCCTGGTCGAAGGCAAAGAGGATTGTTCGGGAAAGTAATGTTACTGGAGACATTTCCATGACAAAGCTCGAAGCCGTAACAAGAACTGCACTTTCCTCTGTTACCGAAGAAGATCGGGAAGGATATTGTCCCCACGTTCATGACAATGAGGACTACCGAGCGGAGAAAAAGTTACCTTACAAAAATGGTAACAACTTAGTTTCTTGGGCACACCAAATGTTGAAATTAATAAACCAGTTATAAAATATTCCAATGTATATTGTTTTAAAATTTGGATTCGATCTGATGACTGGTTTCTGAGATAATAATTCTTAAATGTGACACATGGTTGAAACACGCTAAAAACCGGGCACTTTTTGTGTTCCAACTGCGATACTAAATATTAAAATATTAATTAAAACTTCCAAACCTACATGTGCTAACGTAAAATAGAACGACAAAAATGATGATGTTATTGGATTTTATATAGGTCCATTGGTTACTTCACAAACAACCTTCAAACTCGAGTGCACATAATACTTTGGTCGACAGTAGGTCCTTTATTTCAAATTTTGGAGATCGTATTAAATAAAATGTTATCATTGTAAGTTTACTTGTTGAGATTATTTATCAGGTCTGTTTTTTTTGGGCATTGTGAATTTCAATGTTTTCAAGTATGTTTAGTTTTTTGCCTTTGTTAGTAAGTGTATAACTTTTAAGTCTTCACTTATGGAGTTGAAACTGTTTTTTATCGACCATATGATTGGCCTTGGCCGAAAATTTATTATGTTAGACAGAATTTGTGTGTTCAAGATATCTTATTTTAAAATATCTACCAGCCTGTCTGAAATATGTGGTGTAGCAATCTTTGCAGCTTAATTTGTAGACCCCTGATTTGTTGACTTCATTTACGCCATTATGATAATGGAAAATATTACTATTATTATTTTGTGTTTTGTATGCGATATTTACGTTGTGTTTTCTGAATGTGTTCGTTATTGTGTGTGTTTTAGGATTTACGTATGTCAAGCTAGTGTATTTTTGGTTCTTTTTTGCTCTTTTCCTAGTGTTGTTGCAAATTTATTTTGTATTTTGTTCTTGATCCTATTTATGTAATCGTGTTTGTATCCATCTTTCTTTGCGATGTCTGTTATGATTTTTAGTTCTTTGTTTAAGTCTTCTTTGTTTAATGGGATGGTCAGTGCAGTGATGAGTAAACTGTAGAAGGCAGCATTTTTCTGGCTTTCTGGGTGGTTGGAGTCTTTCTTTAATTGTTATGTCTGTTTGGGTTGGTTTACGGTAGATTTCGAACTGTAGTTTATTTTGCACTTTTTTGACTTTTAGATCTAAGTAGTTTATGCTATCTTCTTGTTCGTATTCTATTGTGAATTTAATGTTGCCTAGTGTGTTTAATTTTTCCAATTTCTTTTCTGCTGTGGCGACATTTTCATCTATTAGTGTGAAAATGTCGCCCACGTATCTGCCCCAGAATAAAATACCTGGTGTGTGGTTGATGATTTTATTGTGTTCCAAGAAATCTATGTAAATGTCTGCTACGAGGGCCGATCCAGAAATAAGGTTCCCAAAGACCTCTAGCCACACGGGAAGGTGCGAGGCGAAATCGGGCAACAGCGCTGTACGCGTTTTTTTCCCCACACTCACAATTCCACCCAGTCGCGTTTTACTGCACCGCACAGTCTTGGCTCAGCAGCCGTCCGAGATGGAGGCTGCCATTGTTGATCCCGCCAGGTGCGAAATTCGTTCTGCAATTCACTTTTTGAACGCCAGAGGGACTCTACCCGTGGATATTCATCGTCAGTTGACAGAGGTGTATGGCGACCACTGTATGTCTGTTCAACAAGTCCGTAAGTGGTGCAGGGAGTTACGCCGGTCGGAAGGATGTCCACGATGAAGACCAGAACACAAGGAGAAACGCCTCGACTGTGCTCGCCAGTTTCTTCAAAAGTGTCAAGCAGATAAGGAAGGATTGTTGGACTCCATTGTTACGGGAGACGAAACGTTGGTGTTTCATATCACTCCCAAAAGGAAAGAACAATCCAAACAGTGGCGTCACTCAGGGTCACCAGTCGCAAAGAAGTTCAAACAAACGCTTTCTGCTGGCAAAGTGATGGCAAGTGTATATTGGGATTGTAAGGGGATACTGCTGAACGATTTCATGGAACGTGGGACAACAATCAACTCTGCAGTTATTGTGCAACACTAAGAAAACTCAGGCGAGCTATCAAGAACCGCCGGCGAGGACGACTGACAGCGGGTGTAACACTGCTTCATGACAATGCTCGACCTCACGTCTCCCGTCAAACTTTTGACACACTTTGGGTGGACTATCATGCCCACCCACCTTAATGTCCGGACCTCGCGCTTAGTGATTATCACTTGTTCCCCAAGTTAAAGGAACACTTAAGTGGCCACCGCTTCCAGAGAGACGATGATGAAAAAAGAGCGGTGACACGCTTTCACAACGTGATGGCGGCTGAGTTCTACGACATTGGGATACAGAAGTTGGAGTACCATCTAAAGAAATGCGTAGAAAAATAATAGATGATTATGCGGAAAAATGAGAAAACTGTCTGCTTTCTAATTATGTAAATTTCAATGAGAATAAAAAATGTTGTCTATATGTAACATTGAAGGGGAACCTTATTTCTGGATCGACCTTCGTATGATACCAGAAGCCGGAGAACCCATGGCCAGACCATTCGTCTGTTGATAGATTTTTGTGTTAAAGGTGAAAAGGGTGTTCTCTAATAAACAATTTAATAATGTCATGAATTCATTAATTTCTATTTTGCTTAAATTACCATATTTTCGTAAGTTGTTAAGAATTAATTTTTGGGCTTTTTTGTTGATATGTTCGAATACATATCCTGTATGTTGTATGAGTGCATTGTATGTTTAGTATCTAGTTCCAATTTTTGTGTTTCTTTACTGAATTCTCTAGAATTTTTGAAACCAGCGGGAAGTTTTCGACCATCCACCGTGGGGCTTCAAGTTTTATATGTCTTTTTAAGAATTGTTGTATGTACTTTGCCAATTTGCAAGTCAGACTGTTTTTTGGAATTGACGACAGGTCTAATTGGTATTCCAGTTTTGTGAGTCTTTGGTAATGCTCTGGCTGTAGGTAGACTAGGGTTCATGCTGATCAAATTTGGGTGTTTTTTTTTTCCATCAAAAAGAACTTCAATGTTTTTGATTACTTGTTTTAGTTTCTTCTGTGTGTTTGCGGTTGGGTCTTAATTATTTATTTTGAATCTTGTGGTTTCAAAACGTTTCTCTGTTTTTTCTACATATTGTTCTTCCTTTAAAAGGACGATTGTGTTGCTCTTATCAGATTTTGTTACTATTATGCTGTTGTCTTTTATTTTCTGTTTTAGTTGTTTGATATTGTGCTTCTCTGCTTGCTCTGTTGTTTTTGTGTTTTTCACGATCTTTTCCAACTTTTTATTGGTCTCATGTCTGGCTGCAGTTTTTTCCTCTGGGATTAAGTTCTGGATGGCTAATTCAACTTCCACTACAGTGTTTGTGATTGAGTGTTCATTAAAAGACTGGCTCCAATTATATTTGGGGCGTTCGTTTGCAAACAATCACACCTTCCAACAACCCATCATAAATTTAACGGACATCGAGTTATCTAATGAAGAGAAAGCAATTCTCATTGTCCGCCCAACCACCTCTTCAATGCTCGAAAGAGATGAAAATCACTCCTTACGAGGTCTGGACTATACGGTGGATGGTCGAAAACTTCCCGCTTGAATTTCTTGAGGTCTTCGTCATGTTGGCATAGTGCAGTCAAAACCATGCCGGACAAGAGCGTGCCTCTTCATGAGTCAACATTTTTGGGACCCAACGTGCACAAAGTTTCTGGTATTCTAGGTGTGTAGTCACAATTTTGTACAGATAATACCTTGATATGTCTGGAATAGCTGTAGAAAGTTCACTAATCGTACAGTTCCATTTGTTGCAGATAAATCCATCAACACGCTAAACCAAGAGTACAGCAGCGACAGACTCGAGTCCTTGCCCAGCTTCTACATGGATTTCTGTTCACCCTCCTGTACATTTCTGACACCATTCCTGTACACTATCATCACTTATGAAGTTTGCACCATACTCTATGCTCATTCTGCGGTGAATGTTAGCAGCGCTACATCCCTCTGCTTGCAGAAAATGTATCACACTTCGCAACTCACATTTGGCGGGAGAATAGATTGTAGCAGCCATGTTCAATTGCCCTTAGCTAGGCTCATTGGAGCTAAAATTTGCAGAGGCTGTGGAGGGGATGTTGTGCAATCGCAAGATGCACAGACCTGGCTCCTGCCTATTTCATGTTTATTTAGATGCATGATGGGAAGTTGGAAAAAAAAACAGCCCAATATATACATACAACCACACACCCACGTACACGGGGCTTAAATGGCTGCAATGTCCAACCCCATTAAATAAAACAACAACAGCATTAAAAATCTTTTAAACGTCTTAGATATTACTTTACTAAGCGTGATGATTAGTTGCTGAAAAAATTACTACTTAAAATAATTCTTTTCAAGACCTGCGAATTATCTGCACTTGAATTATTGGGAGTAAACTGTATAGCTCGTGGTCAGGCGTCTATTGAGGAAGAGAGATACTGCATCACTGACTTGTCTTGTTTCCGCTGATATCAGAAATAACACGAAACAAAACTGAATAAATCTACTTCCTTTTAGTAGGTCAAAATGAAAACAATACTCACCTATAATATCAAGATTGTTGAACTGTATAGATGCTGTCTGCAGAGCCTCACCATCCAGTTCAACTGAAGGGCAGTTAGCATTCACCATACAGATCTCAATAGTGATCAGAGCTTCTGAATCAAGTACTTCTGAAGGAATGGGCAAAGAGTGTCCAGAAAGTGGATGCATTGGAGGAGACATTGGGTATGGAGGAGACGATGGAATAGTCCATGTAGGAGATAATGCTGAAACAAGATCAATACGAGTACTATACTAGTTATGCAAGTCATCAAACAGTTACAAGGTATTACTAAACTATCAGCCTCCACATTGTGTATCCTGATACAGACAATTGTTTTCGAAATAGGGTTTGTGGCTAACCAACAGATGTACGTACCGAGCATGCGTATGACGAATGATGCCCGCAGCGCCGCAGCAACCATATTCAAGAAAAGTACTTACTTAAAAAACACGTTTCGTACATGCATGTAAAATTTAGTAGGATTAGAATTATGATTTACTTTGACATTGGGCACCTAGTTAATGAAGTAAACTTGTATATATTGTATCCCCTGATGCCACAAGTTTTGATAAAAACTATCAGCATTGCATGTATTGGTTTCTCTTCAAATTATATCCACCGAAAATTCTAAGCTCTCTTCTAGATTTATTGTGATTCACACCGCACCACCGTCGGGATCCTACTCTGAATCATTGTCTGGTGAGCGGATGCGTTAAGAATATCACTCGGTATCATAATCAGATGTACAATTTTCATAAGAAAATATGCATTGTCCGTTGAGCCATAATATATTTAAACACAAATACTGCTAAATGTTCCGGCATAACTCAACAAGATGACAGTGTTTCGCCCCGGTGTGCTATTGGGCTCTTCAGTTGGTTAAAGCACACCTCACCAAGACACTGTCTAGTGCACACTGGGAAGGCCATTGCAAGACGTATTTGATACATGTGTATCCGCGTCACGAGCAAGCCAGTGCACTATGGGAGTCGAAACTCCATTCCAAAGCAATTATAACCTTACCTTGGCATTGAATGTACAATTTTCATAAGAAAATATGCATTGTCCGTTGAGCCATAATATATTTAAACACAAATACTGCTGAATGTTCCGGCATAACTCAACAAGATGACAGTGTTTCGCCCCGGTGTGCTATTGGACTCTTCAGTTGGTTAAAGCACACCTCACCAAGACACTGTCTAGTGCACACTGGGAAGGCCATTGCAAGACGTATTTGATACATGTGTATCCGCGTCACGAGCAAGCACTAGACAGTGTCTTGGTGAGGTGTGCTTTAACCAACTGAAGAGCCCAATAGCACACCGGGGCGAAACACTGTCATCTTTTTGAGTTATGCCGGAACATTTAGCAGTATTTGTGTTTAAATATATTATGGCTCAACGGACAATGCATATTTTCTTATGAAAATTGTAAATTCAATGCCAAGGTAAGGTTATAATTGCTTTGGAATGGAGTTTCGACTCCCATAGTGCACTGGCTTGCTCGTGACGCGGATACACATGTATCAAATACGTCTTGCAATGGCCTTCCCAGTGTGCACTAGACAGTGTCTTGGTGAGGTGTGCTTTAACCAACTGAAGAGCCCAATAGCACACCGGGGCGAAACACTGTCATCTTGTTGAGTTATGCCGGAACATTTAGCAGTATTTGTGTTTAAATATATTATGGCTCAACGGACAATGCATATTTTCTTATGAAAATTGTACATTCAATGCCAAGGTAAGGTTATAATTGCTTTGGAATGGAGTTTCGACTCCCATAGTGCACTGGCTTGCTCGTGACGCGGATACACATGTATCAAATACGTCTTGCAATGGCCTTCCCAGTGTGCACTAGACAGTGTCTTGGTGAGGTGTGCTTTAACCAACTGAAGAGCCCAATAGCACACCGGGGCGAAACACTGTCATCTTGTTGAGTTATGCCGGAACATTTAGCAGTATTTGTGTTTAAATATCATAATCAGAGACGGGAACCAACAAATTACAAGTAATAAGAGTTACGTGTTAGAAGCCTCCGTGGCTTAGGCGGCAGCACGCCGGCCTCTCACCGCTGGGTCCGTGGTTCAAATCCCGGTCACTCCATGTGGGATCTGTGCTGGACAAAACGGAGGCAGACGGGTTTTTCTCCGGGTACTCTGGTTTTCCCTGTCAAAATTTCATTCCAGCAACACTCTCCACTATCATTTCATTTGTCATTCATTTAATCATTGCCCCAGAGGAGTGCGTCAGGCCTCGGCAGCCGGCACAGTTCATACCCTCGCCGCTAGATGGGGGCTTCATTCATTCCTTTCCTGACCCGGTCGGAGACTGGAAGCAGGCTGTGGATTTTCATTTTTCAAGAGTTACGTGTACCAATTACTTTTTCAGCATTTCCTATATACAAGTGTATTCCAGTTTGTCAGAAGAATGTTTTCAACAGATCGATATACAGGGTCATTATCTATGTGCGCCCTGAAAAACACTGCAAGCTAAGCCGGCTGTGACTGGCGAAGATCGCGGGCATGCATACCCGGTTCAGCCGGTGGTAGGCGTGCACTTTCACACTTTTACCAAACATGTTCAATGTGTACTTACAGTGACCATAGGCGATGCTGAAAATGTCCTCCCTCTCATGTAACACACACCTGACATCTTCTGATGAAAGAATGTCTGTCAACTGTTTTATTATTCACAGAGCCTGTTTCCTTGAATCGTTTGGCGAGCCTCCTAATTGTACTGGCATTAGCCACAGGTCTTCCTGGAAACTTGATTCGAAATTTTTGTCTCGTTTCAGAACAAGATTTTCTGCTTTTCATATACGGATTATGGATATACTGAACCCTTTACCCTCTGATGGATAAATGATTCGATGTTTTATTTCTTCAATTAATAAATATTTCCACCAGCATCATGAAAATAGCCAGACGGAGATGAGGAAATTTCAAGCATTGGTTGGAGACAATGGGGACATACCTGCAGCAGTTTGACAAAAGGCTAAATACTTAGGATTGTGAAAAGATAGACCCTAGCAATGTTTCAGAAGGACAGGTGGTGGCTACCTCAAAATAGAAAGGACGCGTGGTGAGACACGCTTATGGCATGTTCATTGTAATATTCGCGCCTAGAAAAAATACGATGCAGTAACGTGAGTGGCTGATGAAAATACTAGACACTCCTACGAGGCCAAGGTCTGATAAAAACCGCCAAGTTATTGAAAATGTGGAACCAATGGGAGATGAATGCTTACCAGCGCGGCAAGTCTAGCTTGGGCACGCGATGGCTAGCATTAACGCGGGAGATCGGCTAGACTACATCTCTACGATCGATTCTAGGATTAATGGGCATATTCTTGACCTGCGCAATTTTACGAGTTCAGTGATATTTATTTCATTCCTGTACCACTATTATTTTGAGAAATTTTTATATAATTTCCCCCTCTATCAATACCTAGGGCCGGTTCATTTATAAGTGGCGTGAAGAGCCAAGACATGGCTATTACTTTTGTTCGTCTGAGGACGGAAGCTTATTATACTTTGGTGTGTCGAAGACATTGCTTATTATTCTTTGGTGTGTCGAGGACACAGGCTATTACATTTTGTGTGTCGAGGACACAGGTTACTTTACATTTTGCGCGTCTAAGGACGTAGACACTTATACTTTTGCGTGTCATGTGGACACAGAAATTATTAATAAATGTGTTAAATTCAGTGATAGATAGTCACAGTACTATATTTTGTAGGGACAGTAGCATCGAAAATTCGCCAACAGACTGTTCCGGGGAAAGTAGTACCTGAAACGGCGAATTTAGTAGTCAGATATCGAGTGTATATTAATCTAACTTTTTGAATCAGCACGAGAGATGACATCGCTTACCATGGAAGAAGTTTGGAACTATCAACACTCCGTCCAGATGGTTGAGATGAGATAAGAAGCATTCAGTTGGGAGATGGCATCTGATGTCCTTTGACGGGTGACTGGCCGAGGACGAGTACAAAATAATATTCTTATTATCTGATAAATTAACTTATGGTATATGGGACATATTTTGTTTTGTAAATATTTTGCTAGTGTGATTAACGTAGTATATTTAGTTTTGGTCTGACACACCTTTTGCATGGAAACAGCTCGCATAAATGTTATTAGTAGAAGGTTCTTGTTTTTGTTTGTTGTTTTAACTAACGTAGCTATGTGGACGACCGTGTTTGCATATGTTACGCAATGCGGTTAAAAACGTCTCTCGGAGATATGTTGTGTTTTCAGAAGTAGGACTGAATTAATATAATTATACAGTAGATTGGAGGGTAATTAATCTTTTTTAAGGTTTATTATTGATCAGATTCAGTGAGATTATTGCCTTTGGAGCAATGTGATTTGTGACGAAGAGCAGTCTGCTCTATCGTAGGTTTTAATATTTTTTTAAATAGTTTGTGAGCATCTATTCAGCCGACCTGTGTGAAAAACGTCATGTCATTCCCAGAAGTGTGAGTGTGTGTATTTTGTGGTCATTATAAGCGGGAATTTCAGCGTAGACTGATTTCTGTCAGCTTGGTGCCATGTCCATATTGTTACCTTGCGAGGGCAATTGTGGCTATTTTGATTAATGTCTGACCATATGTTGAGGTGGTTGAGATTTGTTGCTGTTGATTCTTTGAGATAACAGCACAGCTGGTCAGTTATTTTTACACACTGGAGTTGGGACAATGACAAGTATTGAGGAAGGGGGAGCTGTTTCACAAGACGGACTGAAGGTTGCAAGCGAGGTCATTAGTGGGGAGTGCTTGTTGACTCCGTAATTACTTGAAATACAGAATTAAGAACTGATCAATGGTAAAAATTGTTTAAATAAATGGGAGTTGCCTACGAATCACGATAATCTCCGAAGCGTTAGCTTAACGTGCAGTTTTGTTCATATAAAGTAATCTCAGCCGGTCAGGCTTTTGTTGTTGTTGGTTTATTCCATGTTTATATTCCATATCAGTGACCCGTGAAGTCACGTGCGATGCTGTTTTTTTTCCTTGTTTGTGTATTGAGCAATTGGCAGGAGTTGGCAGCTCATTTTGTCAAGTGCGTCATCGCGCTAATGGAGGGTCTCGAGGGAGATTTCTGTAAATAGTAGATTTTTAGTGTGTGTGTCAGCATTGAATTTTTAAGGGTTTTTATTAGTGTCATGTTCCATATCCGTAAACGTTGATTTACGAGATGATTGTTCGTAAGCATCGTGGCTGTTAACCCGTTGTAAACGAACAGTTATCCAAGTACTCATTCCTCGTAGTTAGTCATTACGCGTACATAAAATCGAAATGCAAGTTAGTGGAACTAGGATCCACATTTTAATAAAGGGGAAGATCCGTCTGACTCCTCAGCATTGATAGATATTCCTGTCATGGGAAAATACAGGGAGGATTTTTTTTATTATTGTTGTTTATATTATTTTTTTATGCACTATTAGTCATTAAATCATGTTATTATTTTACGTCTTGTCACCTTTCTTTCTTAATTTTAGTTTTATTCCTATGACCCTTACCTCAGTAGAGCATGTTGTTTGGCGAACGTAAACATCACACTAGGAACTGAGCGCGACCCCTTGATCAAGATTCTTGCATATAAACACTGCTATTCTGAAGGGTTCAATACACACACGTTTGCCCAATGTGAATTGGTGTCTAGGCATGACCAACAATCACAGTAATCACAATATTCACTAAACGTGCAACACTAATGTCTAAGCTTTGCAGACACACGTCCATAT
Source organism: Meconema thalassinum (assembly GCA_946902985.2). Classification (NCBI taxonomy): domain Eukaryota; kingdom Metazoa; phylum Arthropoda; class Insecta; order Orthoptera; family Tettigoniidae; genus Meconema; species Meconema thalassinum. Next base: position 275,186,859 of record OX336389.2, on the reverse strand, counting down.
GAATGACAAAACACGTGCAAACTAACGATATCAGCCAGCGGAGCGCAACAACCACTGGTTGCACTGCGTACGCCCGCCAGCAATCTGCGCCAGTCACAGCCGGCTTAGCTTGCCATGTTTATCGGGGCGCACATAGATAATGACCCTGTACTAACTTAACACCTTGAAATATTACTAGTTAAATCCAGTTTATATGAAGAAAACAATTTGTAACTAAATTGTGTGCAGATGACGAACATCCTTTGTTTGAATAAAACTCGAAAACCATCAAACATCACCCCTCACTTTATGTGCATATCAAGCTAGGATGCAACTGGTTCAATGAGTCACATATGCAGCAGGAACTTGGACAATGACTAAGAGGGATGAGAGCAGAGTACAGGCAGCTGAGGTGAGATTCCTGAGAAGTATGGTCCAGAAAACGATGAGAGATAGAGTGAGAAATGAGGATATACGGAAAGAACTGGGAGTACAGAAACTAAATTACAAACTGGAGCAAAACAGATTGAGATGGTTTGGACATGTCAAACGGATGAATGAAGTAAGGCTACCAAGACGAGCACTGGAACGACGGATGACAGGGAAGAGAGGACGAGGAAGACCAAAAATGCGTTGGATGGACTGGGTGAAGAATAGCATTAGTAAACAGAACCTGGATTGGAACACCGTGTCGGAAGAGGAATGGTGGAACGACAGAACAAAGTGGAGAGGAACCATATTTGCCCCCACCCAGTGTCAGCTGGAAAAGGGGAAATGAAGATGATGATGAATGATGGTGATAGTCACCAGATTCACATTTGTGTCACTTGGAAGTTATTATGGGAAGTTTAAAACATGGTTTATATGTTCCTGCTGCACATAAAGGTAGACTGCTAGACTCTCATACTGTATATTTTATTCATTCGGGCATCCTACCTGAATGAAGTTAACCATGCGTAGTGAGGCAGTACTTGAAAGTGAGGTACCTAGAATTGTACATGGCTCGAATCTCCCACAAAGGAAGTTTCTTTCTCTCTATTCTGTTCATCTTTTCACAACATGGAAAAGGTAGGTGATTAAGGAATCATAGTCGGTTATACAGTACATCTTGGAAGACTATATTTGGGTGCATATTATATGAACACCAGATTTTTCAGGACTAACATGTGGGTTGGGGCGTAAGTCATGGCAACTATTCTCACATTTGCACAATGGTACCGTACAGAGGTCATATATGTCCTGCAATGCTGACACCAAATTTGCATGGGCACAGCACGTGAATTAAGCAATGATGTCTCGAAGACCTGTTAGTGTCCAGGCTGATGTGTCACGTGCTGTAATTATCCAGTGTATGGGCACAGTGAGAAGATGGACACTACTCGAGATGCAAGCTGGTAATAGGCATTGAAACATGAACCATCCACAGAATTTTACAGGAAGATCCTCATCTGTGTAAAATTGCATTACTGTCGGTGCCACATGCAAAAGCAGACACAGTATGAAATATGCTCTGACCACTTGGTATGCTACAGGCAGATAAGCGAGCAAATGCTGGAGAGAATAGCGACTGTGGATTAATTTTGGGACAGGGCGCATGGTCCAGAGCTCTAATGTCAGTCTGCAGAATCGCAACATGCATGATCACCAAGAGTTCTTCCCCCCAAGATGCTGATGGTAATTGTGGCTTACGTCAGAGGCATGATGGTGATAGCAGCGATATTTCTAAAGAGAGTTATGTCAAGCCTTTAGGAACAAATGCCTGAGTTTTCTCAACAATGTCATCTTTTTCCATGACAACACCAGACCACGTACAGTAGAGGCTGTACAGTGGCAACTTCAGTATGGAGGTTGGATGGAAGTACTGGAACATCTACCACACCCACCAGACCTGACTCCATGCGGCTTTGACCTCATCCCCAAAGTGAAAGAACCATTGCATCAGAGACAGTTTGGGACATGAGAGGACACTGTCGATGCTGTTAAAGATGAGATTGCAAAATTCATACATGATAAGGGTATCCAACACCACCACATCAGCAACGTATTTTAAACAAATTAGGAGATTACAGATGGTTTACTGTGAAGGTTACTGTACTTCCTGAGAATACAGTAGAACCTCGTTAACACGTTCCTCATTAGTACGTTTTATCGCATATCACGTCGTAATTTTCAATTCCCGATTCTTATCTGATGAAAATAACGTAAAAGTATCTCATTTATCACGTTGCATATTTTGCCGCGCATCGCTTAATACGATCACATTTTCGTCAGCCCTGAAAGCATTCTTTGTTCACCCCTAGTGAAATATGATCCCGGCCGCTCTGAGATAACATTCCTTACCAACAAGCGGGTGAGGGTTGCGACATAACGGGTATAGCTGTCTCACTTTCCTGGTTAACTAGCGGCGACTCAAACGTAAGGCAGTAGCACGCGCCGACAATAAGCATTCTTCGCTACTGACCAATAGCTGACGGTTGTTGACCAATAGAATGCTTCCTCTATCACTCCACATGGACTCTAAAGTCCCGCCCTGGCGCGGCTAGTTTGTGTCTCCCACAGGTACCAGTGTCCAATGTTGCACATCTGCACATACCTAGTTCTGTACAGTCTCGCTGCTCGCTCTCAGTGGCTACGACAGTGCAACTTCGCTTGTCAAGATCATAAATACCCACTCATTGTGGCTATGGATTTGTGTATTCAGTTCTGAGAAGTAAGAACTAGCATTACGTCTCGAGCTAAATGTACCGAATGTTTATGTGACAGAGTAGGCTACTGCATTCACGCAAATACGCATTACACTACCGAAGAAGTTGTGAAACCTAGTGATAATTTTGTTGTGCCGTTTTGAAATAATGGATAGGTCTAAGAAAGTAGTTAAATCATTAACTAGTGATGAGAAAATGAAAATTCTTGAAGAAGTAGACAGAAATTCTCACCGTAAGCACGTGGAAGTTGTTTTTTTTTCAAAAAAACTTTGGTTATATCCAATCGTTCGCGCCAAAGAATACGGCACTTCTTTTCCACAGAATATCAAGAAAAACATGTATTTAAGCCGAAATCAATTATACAAAACTAAATATTTCAACTCGTACTACAGTATTTGAATTAAAGAGTACGGTACTGGTATAGTACATTTTTCTCTTGTTTTCATTGCTCTCATTTCCCTGTGCTGTGTAAACTAGTTCTGTAATACAATAATTCTGTAGGTTGTTTAAAATTGTATATTCAATAGTGCGTGCTTCCAATTAACGCGTCTTTTACTTTTCCCTTACTGAAACATATTAATGAGGTTTAATTATCATTTTTCAGTAGTACGCTTTTCCGCTATTTACGTTCAAATTTTTTAGTCCCTTGAAAATCGTACTAACGAAGTTCCACTGTAAATATGCACAAGAATTTCATAGCTAACAGTTTACTAATAGTATAATCTACACCTGGTTACACTATTCAGCATTATTCATACATTTCACAGCAGCTTATGCTCTCACTCCCATCTGTATATTTCCACTTGTCTGGCAGATCTCACATTCGTGCATAAAAACAAAAATTGCCAGCACTTATGCTCCCACCCTTGTATCTAAAAGTTTACCGAGACAATTGTTAACGCAATACTAATAAAAACATATCCTCTGGACTAATTTTTTAACTTTAGAAATATGGCTCATTTCATATAATTCACAGCATAGGTCAACACATGTAAATTTTTTTCGAGATGCATAACTGACTAAGATTCCTCAATAAATGTACTTCTATATGTTGCAAAAACAAAACTTTCCAAGAGAAATATTCAAACCCTGTACAAACCTTGTTATAAAGTACCACCTCACTGCACACGGTTAACTCGACACAAGTAGCGTGTTGCGTGGATCAACGAAGGGCACAGAATGAGAGTCTAGCAGTCTACCTCTGTGTGCCACACAGACATATAACCCATTCTTTAAACATTTACAACACATAAATGATGCAAAAGTGATTTGTGCAACTATCACCATTGCTGTCATTGTCAATAAATAATTACATTTTTGCATTTTCAGCCAAATCCAACTTTCCTAGTTAAGACACCTCAGTTGTCAGTACCTTAAACAGGACTGGTGAAAGAGGGCCACAAGAGGGGCTTGGTGTCACCTTACCTCTGTGTGATGAGAAAGGATCAGTCTGCAAGTTAGACAGAGCCTGAGTAAGTGCAACAGGGGACGTAGCCTTCATAGCTCTAGGCACTACTGAATCTGGAGAGCCAGGTGAAGTAGGAGATGTGGGTTCACTGTCTCGTAAGCTGCCGCTTACACTGTCCATGCTAAACAAAAACAAAATATCAATGACTTCTATAAATAGGAGAATAAAAAGGTGGGAACAAGCAATGTGGTATGGTATAAACTTGGACCACAACTTGAAAACTGATTTCACTCTTTGAACTCGAATGTCTTTGTTTTAGGTTTGCCCTAATCAAAATTTACATCTTCTCTTTCTTAACAAACTATCATTTAAATGAAGCCTTGGATATGGTACAACATTTTTACACAATCTGCTTTTATAGATGATGATAATTGTTGTTTTAAGGGGCCTAACATCGAGGTTATCGGCCCCTAATTGTCTGGGTGATAGCGAAAATGTCAATGAAGTGGAAACCAGAACGAAAATTAAGAGATGATGATAATGATGATGATGATAATTGTTGTTTTAAGGGGCCTAACATCTAGGTTATCAGCCCATAATGTTCTGGGTGAAGGCGAAAATGATAATGAGATGGAAACTAGACGGAAAATACTTACAAAAAGGAACTCAGATTGAAACAACTCACAAAATGTTCTGACAAAAGGGAAGTTAGAACGAAAAAATGCACAAAAAGAATAGATTGAAAAAATACCCACAAAATGTAGGCTAGGTTCAAAATACGTACAAAATGCAATGTAGCATCGAAATACTTACAAAATGCAACTGAAATTCAAAATACTTACATGATGCAAATGAGATCGAAAATACGTGCAAAATGCAATTGAAATTGAAAATACTTACAAAATGCAATTGAAACTGAAAATACACAATGCAATTCAGGTTGAAAGATCCCAACCAATCCAAATTATTCACGAAGTGCAACTGAAATTCAAAATACTTACAAAATGCAATTTAAATTGAAAATGCTTACAAAATGCACGGTAGATTCAAACGACTCATGTGGATTGACAATACTTACAAAATGCAATTTAGATTGAAAATACTTGACAAAATGTAATTTAGATTCAAAATGCCCACAAAATGCAATTGAGAATCAAAATATTTGCAAAATGCCCACCAAACAAAATGCAATTTAGATTGAAAATTCTTGCGAAATGCGGTTTTGGTTGAAAATAATTACAAAATGCAATTTAAATTCAAAATACACACAAAGGTCCCTCCTCCATATTGAAAGACTTACGGTACTAAAAAGCAATTTAGATTGTCAATCTTTACAAAATGCAATTGAGGTTGAAAACAATCGTGAGATGTAATCTAGATCGAAAAAACGTACAAAATGCAACGTAGATTAAAAATGCCGTAAAAATCGCTAAAAGGGAATTTAGATACACGGGGAACCAAGTAACAAAAACAGTGCGGGAATCTTAAAGAGAAAAGGAAATATAATGAAAAGAGGAGAGGAGAGGGGATGAAGGAGAGGGTCCGCCCCAAAGGTAAGGGACAAAAGGGAAAAACGGACCCACCTCAGGAATCCCTTGGGGTTGCCAACTCCCAAACTCACCAGCCGTGAGCCCCTGAGGGTGTAGCATTATCTAGGGTACACCAGAAGTGGTGGGGCTACAGACACCCTGCCTCCTGAAGGGCCTTGAGCACAAGGCAGGAGGTAAAAGGAAAAGAAAAAGAAGGCTGACCCCTCGCAGAAGGAGGGTATCAGAAAACATGAGACAAGGGCCAATTAAGGCGGGAAAGGAAGAGACTCCCTAGGCCTCGGATACCCTGATACCGTCGGGGTCGGAAGAGAACAAGAGTTGACCAAGGGAGGTCGACAGGAAAGAAGACGGAGAGGAGCCCGGCACAAGTAGAAGCAATGCCGGACTCAGCTGGGGTCCCGTGGTTGCCAACCCACGTCCCACTAGAAGTGAGCCCCTGGGGGATCTGCTTTTATAAAAGAACCTCAAATTACAAACATTTATCTTGATATTGGTGATTTTCGAGTGGTTCCACATACTGACTGGTGTTTTCTTACCTCGGGACAGTGGTTGTCCGAGCAGTTTGTAGACATTCCAAAATTCAACTAAGTCTCCATATCAGATCGTACAACATATTCTTAGCAGACAAACACTGTTTTTGTATGTTGCAGTTCTAACATTTTACCATCATCTCAACAGAATACTTGGTCATTTCTACATATTAGTTCGCAATTGTAGTTTGGGGCTTATTGCTCAAGTGTATCACAGCAATAGTAGCTACTAGTTTGAAAAGGGAGACTTGGTGTATGAGATTATCACTTCTCAGTCTTGCAATCTTGTAGATATTAAAATAAAGAGTTCTTTTCTTTGGGTGCTTAATGCTCTAGTATTTATCAGTAATAGATGCCACTCTTTCTAAGTTTTTGCAGTGCTTTTTGTTTTTCGAGGGCTGTGAGCGATGGTGGGTTTGGTACAGTTTTGTAGAGCTATTTTGTCTTGTACTAGGTCATCAATTTAAATCTCCCCTCCGATACCAACCAAGGCGCGGCAAGCTCTCGCACTGACACCCGCTTGCTGGCCGGAAAAAAGTGTGCGACTCCTCCCCGCTACTTCGCGTCAACATACAGTCGTTTAATAGCAAAATCTAGTGCAAATAGTATCTACAAACTTAAATGGTTTTACGAGAAATGTTCAAAGTGTTGCCCGTCAGCTCGCATGCATGCCTGGCACCTCGTAAACAAGTTTCCAGACACACGGCGAATTTCTCCCTGGATGACGTTGGAGCGGAACTATTTTACAATATCGCGTATCGTGTGCTTATATGGAGGACGGATACCAGGAAATTTCTGAATGAATCGAAAACGGCACACTCTAACAGAAGAATACTTTGCATAACAAAGCACAATGAATACACCTTGTTGTATAGAAAAGATTGTTGTTTTCAGGGGTGGAACTACGAGGTCATCTGCCCCTATAAAACATAACTTGAAGGCAATATATAAACTGTAAAATTGCCCCGAGACTGCACTGTATGTTAGGTCAATTCAACTAGCACTTCACAAATTTAACACACCGGAGACACTGACAGCTTATTGCAACATTGCCGTTCTCAGCGGACGTGTTCATTGGGGAGATAAGGCTGCACCTGCTAAGGTCATCTTTACCGACCTAACGACGCATACAGGGCAGATTTAAAATGATGACTCTGTATATTTGGATCTGATGATGATCACTTGATGAGCAAAGCATGTCATCCTTTTTAGCTCTTCTGTAATCCATCTCTGTTGCATAATCAACCTGGAGACAAGCCGGATTCTCAAAAATTACCACCATATGTTATGTGGGTAGAATCCCACAAAAACCCTTGGGAGCTCTAAAACTGAGGCGTACCGTACTAAGCAAGGTGAGGAGCGAGGTAGTTTGCTATTACTTTCCTTACTGAGCCAGTACAGTAGTACTAACTCTACGAGTAGAACCTTACACAACATGCACAGGCACTGCTTGTGCCCTGAAGGTCATTACTCAACACCACTGATAACAAGTACTGTATATACAGTAGTAGTACAGTATATTCTTTAATCACATGTAATTTTTATCAGGTTGTTTTCTTCGTGTGTCCCAGTAATTGGGATTATAGGTATTGTGTTGACCGACTGAAAAGTTGCAATATCAAGATTAAAGAAAGTCGGATTTTCAAATAAAAGCCACTTTGATACTTGCGGTCAGCATGTTACTTATGTGCATAAAGAAACATCCGTGGAAATGGCACTTACCCATACTCAACAAGCACCAAAATATCCTCCAAAAGTGGTGTTCTGGGGATGTTTTACCTACATGGGGCCAAGGCTTTTAAATCCTGTTAAGGCTATGATGAACAGTAACCAGTACATAGAAATTCTTTGAAAGACGGTAATGCCTGAGTCACAGAAACTCTCTCCAGATGGAGGTAATGTTTTTCACTAATGTCACTAATCCAAAAAGGTAAACCAATAGAAGATAGAAGCATTCAAGTGTCTACTTGGCCCAGCAATTCACCCAATATCAATCCCATCGGAAATTGATGGGTTGTTTATAAGGAGAGAATGGTGAAACTGGATAGATCAGAGATATGTTCCCTTATAAAGGTATGATTTCAAGATGAAGAAGTGAAGAATATTTCTATAAAATTGTTGGAATCTATGCCAAAATGTGTTTGTGCTGTTTTGAAGAAATAAGGTCACTTCAATATTAAGGTTTGATTCTCTGTAATTGAAGAACTGATTTTCTGTAATTTTTACAAACTTTATTATAAGAAAACTTTTCTATACCTTGTTCGGATTAGTTTGCACACTATTTTATCCAAGGTGGAGCACATTTTAACTCTTCCAATAAATCATAACAATTTCAGGGTTAAAGAGCAAGGAAACAGAGCTAGTAGTCTCCCTCGCCAATGAAAATCTGACAGATGAAAGAAATCCTCCTCTCTTAACCCAAATGTAATCTTCAATACATTAAAAAATATTGCAAATATGAAGTATCTAAAACTAATTTGGTATCTAAAGTAAGGCTTATTTTCATGTAAAACTCACCAGACATGCTTGTGACTGGCAACCAGAAGCTCAAAGTCAGGCCCAAAGGTCTGTAAAGCATCTACTAGCAATAAGCTATGGACACTCAACAGAACAGTGGTATCAAATGGACGTTTGGTATACGCTGCACGCACCCCAGACACTTGTAATTCAGCAACACTCCGGCCTCGAGACTGCATCTGAAATAAAAGAATTCTCAATGTAATATTACCCCCCCGCCGGTACTGCCACCTTGAAGAAGGCAATTTGTTATTGCTGGGTGTTTTGGGGGCTTGCGAGCTCAAATGATCTGCAGAGCTATGCCAGCGGGAGCTGAAGCTCCTGGTAGGGTCACCCAAGCTGGACAGGTCTAAAGTGATGAGCCAGACTAAGAGCGGTACCCTGGTCCTCCAGGTTGGGGGTTGGGCGTGGGGCTAACAACCCCACACTGTAAAACCTCAAAAGTTACGAAACTCTCAACGAAGCCTCGGAATTTGGACGGAATTAACGATGATGAACCTGGAAAATGTTTAAGGACAAGGAAAAAGGACATGACTTTGACAATGGCAACATGGAACGTACGAACGATGTTGCAGATACGAAAAATGGCATAAGTAGCTGAGGAAGTTTTGAAGTATGGAATGGATATAGTAGCGATACAGGAAGTGAGATGGAGGGGAAACGGTAGGATTGACAAGAAGGACTATACAATGTTATACAGTGGTCCTGAAGTAAGAACTGGTCAGTGTGGAACAGGCTTTATCATTAGTTCAAAGATAAAAAGAAGTCTTCTTGGATTTGAGCCTCTAGGAGATAGAATGTGTAAAATGAGACTAAAGGGACGATTCAGGAATCTGACACTTATATCAGCGTATGCACCTACAGAAGACGATAGTGAAGAGAAGAAAACTGCATTCTATGACCAGTTGGAAAAGGAATGTAGTATGATACCAAACTATGATGTGATAATACTTCTTGGGGACTTCAATGCCAAAATAGGTAGAGAGGACTTCTTGCAGTATGTAGCAGGGAAACATTCTTTACTTACTAATACTAGTGAAAATGGGAAGCTTCTATGCCAATTTGCAGAAAGTAATAGAATGGTAATCAAAAGTACTTGTTTTAAACATAAGGACATACACAAAGGAACCTGGAAAATGCCTGGCACCGGAGTGGTAAACCAAATCGACCATGTCTTGATTTCAAGAAGACATGCATCTTCAATGATTGACGTCAGATCTGCAAGGGGCCCCAACTGTGATTCGGATCATTTTTTGGTGAAAGCTCTGTTTAGAGAACGAATTGCGAATGTAGAATGTGACAGAGGAATTAAGAGGATACAGTGGGATGTGGAAAAGTTTCAGCAAACACAAATTGTTAAGCAATATGAGGACACACTGAACAAGAAGTTGGAAGAGAGATTAAAGAATATGAATGAGGATGACACTGTAGAGATGAGATGGACTGGAATAAAGAAAGCATTGGAAGAGACTGTGAAAGAAACTATTGGGGAGAAGAAGAGGAACAGGAATGAAGAATGGTTTGATGATGTAGGAAATATATAGAGCAGAAGAATGCAGACAGATTGATTATGATTCAAAGAGAGACAAGATGGAATTGTGAAAGATATAAAGAAAGTAGAAGAACAGCAAATAGAGTTCTGAAAAGGAAGAAGAGAATGTATCTAAGAAGACAAATGGAAAGAATTGAAGAATTGAACAGCCAGAATGAAAGTAAGAAATTGTACCAAGCAACGAAACGAATGACAAAGGAATTTCAACCACGGGAGAACTCGTGTGAAGATAAAGATGGAAAAGTAATTGGAGAGGAAGAGAGAGTTCTTGAAAGATGGGCGGAGCACTTTAAAGATACGTTAAATATAGAACGTAAGGACGAGATGAATGAGAGACAGATCTACATGAATGTAGAGCCACAGGTCACTAAACCATCCATAGATGAAGTTATGGAGGCAGTGAAGCGTCAACGAAATGGAAGAGCTCCAGGAGAGGATCAGATCATAGCGGAGGTAATAAAGAATGGAGGACAAGGGATAGTTAGGAACCTACATGAACTGATTGGGGAGATATGGGAAAGAGAGATAATGCCTCAGGATTGGAAGGTTGGCCTTATCTGTCCCATCTTCAAGAAAGGTGATAAGTTACAATGTGGAAATTATAGAGGGATAACATTACTAAGTGTTGTATATAAGATATTCTCAAGTATATTGCAAAGGAGACTGAGCGACTACGCTGAAGAAATACTGGACGAGAACCAGTGTGGATTCCGGCCAGGAAGGGGAACTACTGACCAAATATTTGTTATGAGACAATCTATGGAGAAATGCTATGAATATGGGGTTGATCTGTATTTGCTATTCATTGATTTCCAACAGGCGTTTGATAGCATTGATAGAACGAAGATGTTGAACGCCCTAGAAGCATGTGGAGTGCCAAAGAAGTTGATCAGTCTAGTAGCAATGACAATGGAAGGATCGCAGGCCAAGGTTTATGTAGGAGGCAAAACTAGCAGGAATTTTGAGGTGAATACCGGAGTGAGGCAAGGAGATTCATTGTCTGCAGTGTTATTCAACTTGACACTGAATGAAGTTATGAAAGAACTGGGTTTGGGAGGGACGATAATAAGCAAGTCCAAGCAGGCGTATGCATATGCGGATGACATTGTGTTGATGGCACGGAACTGGGCATCTCTTAAAGAAATGTTCAAGATTCTGGAGGAGAAGAGTGGAAAGATGGGAATGAGAATTAATGAAAGGAAAACGAAATATATGAAAATGTCAGCGGGAAAAGATAGAAGAGCAAGAGAAAATGTAGAAATTGGTCAGTATAAGTTTGAGAATGTAAAATGCTTCAGTTACCTTGGTACTATACTAAATTGTGAGAATTCTGTATCAGAGGAGATTCATAAACGGATCATGAATGGAAACAGGGCTTACTATGCTAACACTAAGCTCTTAAAATCAGAACTGTTAAGTAGGAACTTGAAAGTTAAACTCTACAAGACCCTTATTAGACCAGTGGTGACCTATGGATCTGAGACGTGGACAATGTCAACAAATGATGAGAATGATCTCAAAATTTTTGAAAGGAAAGTTTTAAGAAGGATATATGGCCCGGTAAAGGAGGATGAAGGGTGGCGAATCAGGACAAACAAAGAAATTGAAGAGATAATCAAAGGTGAAGATATTGTGAAATTTATTAAGTCCCGACGTCTGGATTGGCTTGGTCATGTAGAGAGGATGAGTGAAGAAAGAACACCAAGGAAGATATTACATGGAACTATGGAAGGGAAGAGGAGACGTGGACGACCGCGCAAAAGATGGCTACAAGACTTAGGAGAAGACCTGAGAACTATGAGGGTTGGAAGATGGTGGGAGAAAACTCATAGAAGAGACGAATGGCGAGGAATCGTGAGAGAGGCCAAAGCCTACCCCAGGCTGTAGCGCCGAGGAAGTAAGTAAGTAATGTAATATTACTACACAATTACCATTCAGAATAATGTTCGGTTCTATGGTTTGAAAGATACAAAGGGTGTTGGAATTTTGCTCTGGAGGGGAACTTGAACATGCCAGGAAATCTACCAACATGGGTATCTTAACATTCATGCACCCTAAAATGGCAAGCAACTGTGCCAAGATTTAATCACAGAACATTGAGCACAGTACGTGCGAGCCTTACAGCCCGTACCACACACCATTCAGAAGAAACTATTAATATAGCACAAAGGAGTCAGTCTTGAGCAAACTTATCACTTATAATTTGTGATGCAGGGTATTCACTTAATCCTAATTTTCAATTTTGCTAAGTTTTCAAGTACTTTTGACTGCTTCTCAGGATTATAGTCCCTATATGCTGTGAAGTGTATCTACATGGGTTATTATAGAAGTCTTGGCAATGTGATTTTACTACCAAATGGGCAGTGACACAGTAATGCATCTGTCGGCCACCACTAGATGGAGCATATGGATAAGGGTTGCATGTTACCAAACAATCAATGGCAAGTATCTTGCTGGTACCATCACACAGCAGCTCCAGTCAAGGCTATATTACACTGTTGAGGGAAAGAAGTTCTACTATCGGATTTTTTATTATGGATACTCGAGTTTAGGCCTTAATTACAACCAAACCAACAGACCTATTGAAAAACTAGTTACACCAACAATTTCTTTGTTTAATTCTGTGTTAGACTATATAAGCCAATTATTTTCAAGTTTATTATTTATTTATTTATTTATTTGTGGTTGTATGAAAAATTGTCCGTGTTTTAGACGTCTTTTCTAGGAACCCCTCACTTAAAACTATTTACATGGAAAACTACATGGCTGAGGGTAATGAAATTTTTATATGTGGTAGGCACAAGTATTGGTAGTGTAAATCTAAAGTTTCAATTTTTTTCAACTACCCAATAAAAAGTTCTTATACTTTTTCTGACGTAACGTTTTCTCAGCCCAGGATAAACGTACAGCAGGAAACTTGGTCTCATTTTGAAGCTCTCATTCGTGATTATCGGAAACTATGACCACTGTAAACGTACAGTGTGTTGACGAATTCATGAAGAGTAATATTAATGGCAGATTTTGCGCGTTCCGGTCCGTGCGAGTAAAATCGAGCGAGCCGGCGAATTCGAGTGCAGCGTTGCCGGGCAGTTGTATAACTGAATGCGAGTTACCTGGCTATGTCCACATGCTATTTTCAGTCTTCCTGTTTACTGCTTATATGCCACATCACATCACATCCAAATACCTCAGAGACCGCCATTGTCTGAGGGCGAACTTGCGCTATCATATTAAAAAATGGTAGAAGTATGGAAGCAATGAATGTTTTATGCCGAGAAGCCTTGCTTACCGTTGCTCCTGAACTCTGGAAACAATGAATTAAACACGCTAAAAGAATTGAAGACCACTACTGGGAGATAGATGGCCTGTCTGAAAATGTCCCTCATTTCGAGCAGGTCATAATTAACATGAATGCCAGCAGTTCTGATTAATTGGAACAGAGCCATTCTTCAGACGAAGAATTCTGACTGAATGACATATTGTAAAGATATTATGTAAATAATGCAGATTGCCCATGTAAAAATTGTGTAGTCTGACATTTCCAAATTAGGAAGACAAACCACTTTTAAACCTGCCATTGAAGGTCTAAAGCCCTTATGTGAAAAAGGTGATGGAAAATGAAATTTGTACGAGGAAAGAAAATAAAAGGTTGAAAGGAAACTTAAAGCAGTGTTCGTTCGTAGCGAGCCGCAACGACTGCAATTTAACGCGGCAACGCTGCACTGGATTTCACAAGTCCGCTCGCTTTTACTTGCACGGGCCGGAACGCGCAAAACCTCCCATTGATATTACTCTTCATATATTCGTCATCACACTGTACGTTTACAGTGGTCGTAGTTTCCGATAATCACGAATGAGAGCTTCAAAATGAGACCAAGTTGTCTGCTTACGTTTATCCTGGGCTGAGATAACGTTACGTCAGAAAAAATATATGAACTTTTTATTGGGTAGTTGAAAAAAATTGAAACTTGAGATTTGCACTACCAATACTTGTGCCTATCACATATAAAAATTGTATTACCCTCAGCCAAGTAGTTTTCCATGTATATAGTTTTAAGTGAGCGGCTCCAAGAAAAGACGTAAAAAACACGGACAATTTTTTATACAACCACAAATAAATAAATAATTAATAAATTTGAAAATAATTGGTTTATATAGTCTAACACAGAATTTAAAAAGGAAAATATTGGTATAACTCTTTTTTCAATAGGTCTGTTGGTTTGGTTGTAATTAAGGCCTAAACTCGAGGTTCTATAATAAAAAAATCCGATAGTAGTTTCACTGTGTTCAGACAACGATATCGCGAGAAAAATCCAAATAAATATTTAAATATTGCATCGCTGCCATGTTGGATTTGTGTTCATCAGGTTATTGAAAGGCCCATAGGTGAACTTCGTACGTTAATAGTCTCTATCAACATAAAAAAATTCAGTTTAATTGCTGTAATAGATTCGCAGATATTGAGAACCATCAAAATATTTCGGATGATCACCATGTTGGATTGCTCTATAAGAAGGCCATAGAGTCACGTACTATTAGATGAAGATTATTACTTAGGTTCATTATTCAAACGTTCACTTCAATCGCATGATTAGGACACAAAATATAAAAAATTGTTTTTAAAATTTCACACAGCTGCATCATGCGTTTATGAGAACAATTGCACTGAATTAGATGTCCGTAGAATAAAACTGGTATAGACATGTACGGTGTTAGGTTTCAGTGTGTTCGATTGATTAAATCTCGAGAAAATGCCATTTAATTATTTAAATTTTGCTTTGCTGCCATGTTGGTTTTGTATTTAACATGTTTTTAAGCACCACATAGCTGATCTTACCTTAGTATTCTCTATCACCATACAAAATTTCAGGGTGATATAAGTAATAATTTAGGAGATATGGAATCCTGGTGAAACATTTTGCGCGGCTTCCATGCTGGATTGGCAAGACATCATCATCATTTCCCCTTATCCAGCTCCTGCCGGGTCGGGGTATTTATGGCACTTCTCCACTTTCCTCTTTCCTTCCACCATTCTTCTTCCACGATCTTGTCCCAGTCGAGATTTCTTTTTCTTACGCTGTTCTTCACTGAATCAATCCACCTTGTTCTAGGTCTTCCTCTTGCTCTCTTGCCCTTGCACTTCGCCTCCAGCATCTGTCTTGGTATTTTATTTTCCTCCATCCTCTTTACATGTCCAAACCACCTTAGTTTATTCTTCTCAATTCTCTCATTTAGTTTTCCCATCCCAACTTCCTTCCTAACATCTTCATTCCTCACTCTGTCTTTCCTTGTCTTTTTCTATCATACTTCTTAGGAATTTCATTTCACTGGCTTGGATTCTACTCTCTTGCCTGCTTGTCAGGGTCCAAGTCTTAGCTGCATAAGTTAATATGGGAACATAGTACACTTTATACAATACCTCCTTGCTTTTCCTTGGTACTTCCTTATCCCAAACAAGTTTTCTTACACTTTGATAGAATGCATTGCTCTGCTGTACTCTCCTGCCAATCTCCATGTCCAACCTACCAGTTTGCATCAATTCACTTCCTAGGCATTTGAACGTGTCCACAATTTCCAAACTCTGACTTCCAATTTTCACAGTGCCCTTTCCTTGTCTTTCCCCTCTTGTCATCACCATGGTCTTGCTTTTCTCTATTCTGAATATTTTCGTTCAGTGCATCTAGTTGTTTTTGCAAGACATACCGTATTTAAATTGGATGGGTTCGGACAAAATAGTACTATGTTCTTACTGAGTTTCATTGAAATCGCTCCTGCTGTTTAGATTTTATTAGAGGGACACACCCATACGCACGCACACACACGGACAAAATGTGATCTCATACACCTATTTTTTTCATAATATGAAATAGGCTAACAACTATGGTGTAAAATTTAAAACCAGCAGAAAAAAAAAAGAAAAGTTTAGAATATCACCCTACCAAACACATGCAGACACACATTTTGATAAGCCTAAGCGATTTTAGTATAACATGGTACTCTGAAAAATTTGCATGTTGCATAAAAATTACTATTGTGTGAATTTTTAACACACTCATTCTTGGAAAATGATTGATATGGAATCAAAGTCATTTGGGATGGAGATTTATGGATTACATATCGTTAGCCTAAAAGGGGTACCTCACGAGTTTAAAAAAACACAACTTTTCAGGAGAGTGATAAAACCTTCTAAAAATTAATTATATGATTGTTGCTGTTGTAATTATTTTATTTTTTCAATAGCAACCATTTCAATTAATTTATATCATTTTATGAACAAAATAATACTCAAAATAAAATTTTCTTTGACTTACAAAGATTCACCACTATGAAGATATGTATATAGGAGAAACCACGGTTAATTTAGTAAGTAACTTACAGACGTAAAATAAATTACTTTTAATTTATAATGAGTAAAATATATTTAAATATTGCCAAATACTGAAATAACATCATTTAGGAATACAAACAAAAACAAATGTTTATCAGTACAAAATTGTGGTAGCAAAAACCCTAATCATGAGGTAGACTGTCATAAAATAGGTGGCAGTCTTGTGGGATTATACTCTTCAAATCTTGCAGATCTTGGCCATTTCCTCCTTGGAATTTTCAAAGGAGCCAAAAAGAGAGGAGGAAATGAAGCAAGAGCTGGTGGTGATCGCTTAGGCCTGTGTGGTATAGTCTTGTATTCTACATCGAAAATGGTTTTAGATGTAATATGACCTGCGGAGTATTTTATTGCTCGAAGATTGGCGACTTTACAGTCACCAGGTTTTTTCCTGGTCTTATACTTCCATAAACTAGTAAGCCTTTAGCACTGTAGTTCTCGGTAAAGTCAAAAAGGACAGTTCTTTAGTCTGTAGCGGAGCAGGTGTCATTCTGGCTTCTTCGGTCAACCTTAGAAAATCGCTGGGCAGGTGGATTATTTTATTTCTCACTTTTCTTTCAATGATTCCATTTGAATATGTCCTTTCAAGAGAAACTTTTGTTCAATCTGAACATTATTTTCAGCACTGTAGGCCAACAGAGCATTTGATAGCATGCTATTTAGATTTTGGGCGGTATACCCATCGCTCCATAAAATAATTGGCTTAGCTGGATTGCAATGATTTGTCAAGAAATCAATGATGCAGCTAGCAAAAGTGTTTGCAGTAAGATCTGACTGACTTTCATTGAACCAGTAACACTTTGCTTCACGAGTTGCTAAATTATAGATTGTGAAATTATGGCAGCATAATTTTGTTTTATAGTAAAGAGCACTAGCATTTAAACTAGGGCAAACTCTTACAGCTTGAACATCCATGGTTAATGCCGTGATGTTCACTTCAATTGCTTCCGTTTTGTCTTTATTCATTTCTATTCTGGCTTTTTCTTTCATGTATATATGAGCTTTATATTACTCTTCAGATAAGTTGCCAACCTCATGCATGATACATTTGTTGCACCTGTCTTTGTTTGGTTGTTGGAACGACATGTTTAATATAGAAATGTAATTGAAGACCTCGTTTCCAAAACTCACTAAGTCAAAAATGATGATTTTTCAGAGCAGACATTTTTTGAACCGGAGCCTACTTTGGCAATATTACTTCATTATGAAGTAAAGAGACGTTTTTCAAATTAATATGAAGAACAGTGATAATGAACCAAAACCCTATTTTGAAGTTATTAACGTTAAAATGCCATTTTTTTCCAAAAGTAAACTAGGTCACTTGACTTAGGTCAATTCTGGAAAAGAACTACAGACTTAGTGAGTTCTGGAATAAAACATCTACTTGCACATGCTAAGTTACACATTTGGTAGATCGGAAGCAAGCACGTAAAGCAATGGGGTTTTAGTGATTTATTCTAGATTGCTCAAACTTCCCTTGAAAATCAATGAGGAACAGAAAAAGTTATTAAATTGTCCAATACCTGCCATTAAAAACAATATAAAAAAATACAAATATATAGCAAATAAATTCCAAGAACAAACGCACTTGCACAGCCTTAACTTTGTACTACACAAATGGCTCTTCTTCAGCATAGTGTATTTCTGTGTGATCAACCAGCTGCATCATCACCGAAGTTCTTCAGAGCTTTATTGTAGTACAACTGAGCTTGTTCGGACAGAGAAACAAACTTCAGAAGTGCTGCAACATCCTTCTTCTTCTCAGAAGATATTTTATTGCATTCCTCTACTACATGGACCAATCTGTATGAGTTCCTCCAAGAATGGACTG
The DNA here is from genome assembly GCA_946902985.2 of Meconema thalassinum. Taxonomy (NCBI): domain Eukaryota; kingdom Metazoa; phylum Arthropoda; class Insecta; order Orthoptera; family Tettigoniidae; genus Meconema; species Meconema thalassinum. Next base: position 275,168,402 of record OX336389.2, on the reverse strand, counting down.
ATTTCTTCTTTAACACTTCGTATTCATTGAAGTCTCCATTGTTGGTATTCTTGGCAAACACTTATTTCTTTCCTTTTTTGTACAGAAGAACACGCTGCTTCCTCATCAAGAATGGGAGCTTAGTTTTCATTATATTATTGGCGCTCCTTTTAAAATCAAGTAGCCGCCAATCTCTCTTTAAAATTTTAACAGCTCCATGTTTTTCCAGAATAGCATGATAATCTTGTGGCTCTAATAGTTTTTCACGAGTTCTGTACACTTTTTCGATTCTTCCAAACACTCGGTCCGGAGGCAAAAAACTGTGTCCTCTGATAGGAAATATGTGTTCCGCTTTATTAAATACTAGCTGTACCCGGCATGCGTTGCAATGCCAATCAAAGAAAGTGTTGTAACGTTTGTTGAAGTGCTTTTGGATTCCCAATATTTTTTTTTTATTTTTCCTTTAACCAACTAAACTATTGTAAAATTGATTTTCTATCTAAAAAAAAAACTAAAAAAAAAAACATGGGAGCGTGCTCAACAACTCAGCAAAGTTTCACCACAGTGAAATGAATGGTATATGAACGCATACAGAACTTTGTTGAAACGATTCGAGCGCTGTTACCCATTTGTAGAATATACTGGTACGCTACCTATTGTAAAATTGATTTACTAATTCGAAAACCTTCCCTGGAGTGTACACAACAACTCATCAAAAAGTCAACGCAATCGGATGAATGGCATATGAACGCATACAGGATTTTGTTTCAATGATTCGCGCGCCGTCACTCATTTGTTGAATCTACTTGTGAGCCACCCATTAAAAACGGATTTACTAATTCATACACCTTCGCAGGACTGTAATCAACTCACCAAAGTTTTATCACAATCGGATGAATGCTATATGAACGCATACGGGACTTGGTTGAAACGATACACGCACTGTCGCTCATTAGTTGAATCTACTCGAGCGCGACCAATTGTAAAATGGATTTACTAAATCGGAAATCTTCGCGGGAGTGGAAACAACATTTCACCAAATTTCATTTCAATCGCATGGATGGTATATGAACGCATACGGATTTTTTAAAACCATACGCGCGCCGTTACTCATTTGTTGAATCTACTCGAGCGCTACCTATTGCAAAAAGGATTTACTAAGTCAGAAACCTTTCCTGAAGTGTGCACAACAATTCACCATAGTTTCATAGCAATCGGATGAATGGTATATGAACGCATACGGGACTTTGTTTAAACTATTCGCGTGCCGTCGCTCATTTGTTGAATCTACTTGTGCGATACCTATGGTAAAGTGGATTTAATAAGCCAGAAACCTTCCCTGAAGTGTGCACAACATCTCACCCAGGTTCCATCGCTATCGGACGAATAGTACATGAACGCATACGGGAGTTTGTTGAAACGCTTCGTGCGTCTTCGCTCATTTGTTGAATCTACTTGTGCTCTACTTATTGTAAAACGGATTTACTAAGCCCGAGACTTTCCCTGGAGTGTACTCAACAACTCACCCAAGTTTAGTCGCTATCGGACGAATGGCATATGAACGCATACGGGACTATATTGAAACACTTCGCGCGTCGTCACTCATTTGTTTAATCTACTTGTGCGATACCTATTGTAAAGTGGATTTACTGAGCCAGAAACCTTCCCTGAAGTGTACACAACATCTCACCCAAGTTTCATCGCTATCAGACGAATAGTATATGAACGCATACGGGACTTTATTGAAACGCTTCGCGCATCGTCGCTCATTTCTTGAATCTACTCGTGCGCTACCTATTATAACATGGATTTACTAAGCCAGAAACCATGCCTGTAGTGTACACAACCTCTCACCCAAGTTTCATCGCTATCGGACGAATGGTATGTGAACGCATACAGGACTTTGTTGAAACGCTTCGCCCGTCGTCGCTCATTTGTTGAAGCTACTCGTGCGCTACCTATTGTTAAGTGGATTTACTAAGCCAGAAACCTTACCTGAAGTGTACAGAACATCTCACCCAATGGAATGAATGGTATATGAAAACATGTGGGACCTTCTTGAAACAAACGCACGCCATTTTGTTGAAGCTACTCGCTCGACGATTTCGCATGCCAACCGAGCCGTTTGACGGGCTGCCTCACATTGCTCTTGTGATGGAGAAGTACGAAGTCAAGCCATACTAACGCAGCGTTCCTCACGGGCAATTTCTTGTTCTTCCTCAGTCCTTTCATTCGGAATGTTTCGTATCCTTCTTGCATTATGGCTTTGTCGGGAAAGATTCGATCGTCTTTGTCGCGGCATTGTTAATGATCATTCAAAGAGAATACAAATTACGTTGGGTAACTAACGGGATTTCATGTTAAGAGCCTCATTTTCTATACCGGTAGTGGAGAGTGCTACTCGCATCCAGTCGGCCGTGCCTCGTCAAGAGCTACTGTTGCCTGGAAACGACTTGTCTTGCCATTCATTCAGGAGTTTATTTTAGCTGTCATTTGCGTTACGTATTATAGTGACTTGTATTTTCTTTGACGTTTTATGTCACGTCACGGGATAAAAAAAAGTATCCTATGTCCGTCTCCTGGTTCTAAGCTACCTTCACACCAATTTTCAGCCAAATCGGTTCAGCCGTTCTTGAGTTATAAATAGTGTAACTAACACGACTTTCTTTTATATATATAGATGTCACTTTTGTTTACATAATCTAGCAAGAAGCCCATGATGGTCGAGTTCTTGTTTTGAGTTGTGGCAGAGTCTGAGAACAGTCTCAATGTTTTCTGAGATTTAATGCCTTCTGGTTTTGCTTCTTGACGAACCCTCTCTTCAAGACAGTGTAGGAAGTTATGCAAGGCTGATGCAACTTCGTTCGATCCTCTTCCAGACTGATCTTCTGTCCAAGAATATATGAATGTGTTTTCCACATTTTGGACGTTTTCATGAATTATAAAAGTTAGGTTGTACAACCAAAGCTGTCGAGCATAAAAAGTCTCGGAAATTCTCATCATGGGAAGGGGCTGGTTCTGTTGCATGTCAAATGCTACTTTCAGAACATTATCTTCCTCTCGCTTCAAAATTTCGTAACATTTTTTGGCTCGTAATTTGTGCAATCTGTAACATCCCATCAGGTCTGCCCTTTCAGCTGGTGATGTAGAATAATTTTGAATCTTGATTTGTAATTCTTCACAGTATGAACATGTGTCGGTTTTCGGGTGCCCAAACCCGATATTGAATCGTGTTTGGAAAATTCTATGAAATTTGCTATAAGATGCGACTGATTTTGAAGCACTTACCCTGGCCTCTCTCCACAATCGCCAAATCTTCTTGACGGAAAGTGTTGGGTCCATGTAAACTCGTACGCTCTTTGCCCTCCCATAATGGCTTTCTCTGCACTTCAATGTCTTAATGAAATTAACAATTGAAACCTCAGTTTCCATGTCTTTAGCTTTAATACGACCACCGCCCCTGTTCTCTTTACATTGTTCACCTGTAGCATTGAAGTTCTTAGATAAACGATTCAATCTGAATCTACTCATTCCTGTTACCGAACAGAAAGATTGAGCACAAACTCGTATAATCTGGCCGGCTTTCCTCCGTATAAAATATTGTGTTAATAACCTAGCACGGGGATTGCCTACATTTCTTGGTCGATGTGATTTTGGTTCTTTTGTTACAATATATTTTAAAAGGAAGTTATCTTGCTCTACTTTTGATTTGTTGTCATACAGTTTGACGGAAATGAGCGATGTCTTCTTGACTCAACAATTCTACCTTGCATGTATAGTTCGGTCTTCCAGCATGATTACAAGCGGTACAAGATGCAGGGTGAGCACTTGAACGTTTCTTGCATGCTTGCGTTTTGTTTTATCCCAGGTGTTTACATCTTTTCTTCTCTTCCTGCTTCAACCGGAATCTTCTAGAGGACTCTTTAATCTTTCAAAATCAAAGTCACTCATCTTGTACATATTCTTAAAATGTAGAAACTTTCTCTTAAACACAGCTCATCAACATACGACACATGAAACAGCCAAGAGGTTACTGGCGGGAAACAGGCACGTTAGACTTAGCAGAGTTTGGAAGACATCACGGCCTGTCGGGAAACAGGAGCTTACTCGTACGCATGCGCATTAGACTTAGCAGAGTTTGGAAGACATCACGGCCTGACTTAGTGCAGTTTTGGAAAAAAATCCAATATCCTACGTTACAATTTACGATGACAAAGTGAGTTCTGGAATAAAATATTAGTAACATAAATAGGTCTACACCTTACGAACAAGATCCAACGGATTTCTCAATTTCGTCCAAAACTGACTTAGTGAGTTTTGGAAACGAGCTCTTCAATTGTGAAATGTACATCTATACATTGGTTAAATAGGTCGATTTTCATTTTCATTACAGATCCTTCTGTACTCATTAAATACTGCTGACATGTTGTCCCCGTAAATAGGTTCAAGGTAAATTTTGCTAGAGTTTTCGTGGCAGTAATATGAAGGTAACTTGGGGAAAGATTCAATGAACTTCCTAAGATTCACTTTTCCATCAGCAATTTTATTCAGCTTTCTTGGATTTGATTGTCTTCTTTCAGTTACAAGAACTTCTTTACATGGTGTCATTCCATAGCTTCCATTGTCGTAACTCTGACACCCAGTTCAAAACACTCCACCCACCCAAATCGAAGGTACTTAAAAATAATTTTTTACAAACTTGCATTGTCTTACTGCTTGGACACTATAAAGTGTACGTCACAGTTCTTTGTCTCCTTGATTCTCCACCTGATTTCTTTTTCGTGGTATGTTTCTCTGAACATTTCATCAATGATAGAATGTAAATTTTTTTTTGGTCCCAGTTTAAAGTTTCCCATAATGTTTTAGATTTAGATTTCCTGTCTTCTGTCACTTCTTGGCTCTGCTGATTCTTTGATTTTACGCAAAACTGACTTGGGCATGGCAACCCCAGTTTTCTTTCTTCTCTTTCAGTTCCTTGGTATTTCTTTGACTACCCTTCATAACACTTACCCTTTTCTATAAGTTTCATATCTTTATTATATTTCCAATCCTGTGGTTCCATATCTTCCTCCTTTTCCACTTTATTTTTCTTAATACATTTCCTTGATGAACATTACCTTGCAAATTTGGATCTAGGGGTTCCTCACTGTCCTTATTTACCTCATCTTCCAAATTTCCTGCGACATCTACTTCATTAGGTACATAATCTGGGTCGTCAATATCACGATCAGTATCACTGAAGATAATAGGAGTCGCATTAGATTTCCTCTTATGGAGTTTCCTCCCGAGGACATTTTCTTGAGCAATGTTACACTGCAAATTTGAATCTATAAGCTGCAGAGTGTCTGGAGGCACATCAATTATGTTTTAACCTTGATCGGGTTCTGAAGTGTTCTTATTCCCACCATCTCCAAAATTTCTTTCGATGTTCGATTCCTAGTCATCAACACTATTGAATTCATCACCTGTACTAGGAATTAAGCCAAAGTCAGCTTGGTACTCAACATTACAAAGTGTGTCATCAACAGGTAAGTTTACATAATTCAGCTCACTCTCGTCATTAGTCACATTATTGCGTATCAACTCTATTACAGCGTCCGGGTTATGTTTCTTAAACTCACTGAATAGTTGCTCAATGTCACTATCCATGTTAATAACTCTTATGCTTTCGTTATTTCTTCTTAATACTCCAATTATTATCATTAGGCCTGGGGGGGAAAAAAGAACAAAAAAAAGGAATTTTAACCTATACCGTATCAAAAACTAAGGCAATTTCCATAATAATGTAAACTCTTAAGTATTGCTTAAACAAGTAGTGAAACCTCGTATCTCATATCTGCGGTTAAGTTACAATGTTTTGGATATGTTTTTTAATTTCAAATACATCTAACAACGAATTTAATTACTTAATACCTACTTTAGGGTTTAGGAGTAACTTAAAAGTACTTACCTTAATATTATGATGGTAAAATAGGCTGTTATCAAGAACAATGTCATCAGTGTGGTAACCTCAAACCCATCTACCATTGAAACAAACTACTCCAGGAAGGTCAGTGCTACCAAATTACCAGACTTACAAGTTTCCTCTTCAACGTTAAATTTCCCTCAGATATTTATTTTTGTGTCTCACAAGGTTACTCTAGGAAAGTAAAGCTATTTTTTCCACCAATTTTAATAAGCAAATCTCAATATGGCCAAAACTTGACTGATGAGGTACCACTTTTAGACTAACGATATGCGGAAAAATGACACTCGAAGGCATGGCAGATGGACAACGAACTTTGGAAGATGAATCTGGAATAACAATACTTGCGGGCACGATAGATAGAGTCTACACTGAATTCTAAACGGTGCCCAATTACATTAGGCGGGAAAAAGAATTTACATACCCTAACCTGAAAAAAACAAGTTATTAATACAAACTAACACGCTTTAATGTACAACATTCTTTAATAGAATTAGGCAACATTGAAAAATGGCTTCTAACACTTCAACTGTACTCTAAAGCCAGTTAACAAGACTTCCACCTAGACCTTAATGTCTTGAGTTCACAGTTACTGTGCATAGTACTACCACTGGCTATTATAACGGTACATTTAATGGTGGGAGTATGTCTTACATAATATGCAGTCGGCACTGGTAACCTGTAGATCAATCATTTATTACAAGGATTTTATTTAGTACCGTGGCCAAGCCTCTCCACACTAGCGAGTATTGATGTCCCAAGCCTATTTCAAAGCCATTTGATCAACACTTACTAGTAGCAATCATCTTTTATCACGATCAGTCTTGTAGGTCTGATGTTATGTGCTATTGATAGTGGTATCAATTGTTGCTAAATTGGGTTTGGCAATTCTGATCGAGTCTCTAATTACAAACAAAGCATATGCTCTTTGTATATTCACACTGGTAAATTTGAACTACTTTGAAATGTTACTAAAATTAATCTCAGAGATGTGAAAAACACACTATAATCCATTGCATCAATACAAACTACGTTGAGAAAAAAAATAAGCAAACAATGGAGAAAGCTATGAAAAGTTTCATAAACCAAGTTTTATAGGTTTTTCTTTTTCCTAGCAGACCATCATAATAGGCTGTCACCTTATATTCAGGGTTGTCTTATATTCATGTATATATGGTACTTACCTTCAAAACCATTTTGCCACAATAAATAGTAAATGATCTCCCATCATGATCTCTGATCTGTCATGAAGGTCTAAAGGCATGTCCACAGTAGTAAAATTTGCACTCAGTATAAATGTGTGTGCACGTTAAGACCTATGTTTCAGTGTGGACACATTTACTGTATATAAATGTTCACAAATTTTCACCATATTCAATGCACATGGTCCATTCATTGCATGTGCGTCTAAAGGCATCAAAAGGTTTTACAATGCAAGATAGCTGTGTGGAAGTAACCTTAGTAACATGCAATTGTTCATCACAAATCACGGCACACTACTTATTTTCCATGAAGCAATGTCTATATGCAATGCACTAAGTTAATTTTTACTAGTGTGGACGAGTCTTTAAGAGTTATTGCTATCTGCATCAGAAATATCACTTGCCTCCAAAGCCATCTGGTCAACACCAAACTGCAATATGACTAATCTTGCAGTCTCTCTTCCCGATCTGTCATTAAGGTCTGACGAGCTACTGAGATCTGCTTCAGAAACTGCCCCAAGCAGTTCCTGTTGGGGAACTGGTGGAGACCTACAATCACAAGACAAAATCCAACAATGAAGGAAGCGGAAGGAAGTTATTGTTGCTTTAAGAGGCAGAACAGCGAGGTCACCTGCTCCGAAAGCAGAAGGAAGCTTGTAGTTTTGCATGACTGTTAATCTTGTGATTCCAACAATGAAAATCACCTATAGCCAACCTTATACAATTCAGATAATCTCCAGATAAAATCTATTGGATAAATCTGTAGAAAATGTAAGGCCTAGTGGATTATAACTACAGAACAGCTTCACTTATACGCTTTTCAGTGGTCTGAAGAAAACAAATATATGAAAAACGCGTAACCCTCCGAGGGCAGGGTGTCTACTCTAAGGATGAAGTAAAAATTAGTTACTTTTTAGGTACCTTTAAGTTACCTTTTAGTTAATTTTAGTTACCTTTGAATTCAAGTTACGTCTGCGGTCTACAAGCATAGGCGCTCATCACGCGATGAAGAAAAACAACAATGAACTGTTTTTAAAGAAGTTTTTTATTTATCATATAGCTTTTAATGCCGGGAGTGTCCGAGGACATGTTCAGCTCGTCTGAGTCTGTAGCTGCTTCCAACGGACATCCTTAGGGTGAGCTACAAGTTCCGTTCAATTTCAAGTTGCTACCAGATATCAATGTTACCTAGTGGTGAATGTTGGAACTTTGATAGAGCGTTCCGACGAAATATAACCTAACAATTTAGCTTCACACAAGTTTAGTCTGTGGAAGAATCCTTTACATGCCATAAATCCATGACATGGAACCGCCGGCTTTACTTCCCCTCCGAAGGAAGGCATACTGAAGGATATTTAACGCTTTTAAAAAATCCGACGACTTCGGCCGGGTTTGAACCCGCTATCTTGGGCACAGCAGTTCAGCATGCTACCAACTACACCACCGAAGCCGCTTTAAATAAAATTCACATGATGTTATAAAAATTTAAAAAATAATAAATATATACTTGATATTTAATATCCAATGAGTTGTTTCAGCTAATATGACGTCTTGTCCACAATATGTTATTATTACGGTACCAAGAGGTTGCTCAGCTCTTGACCATTTGGCGAGATTTCCTTCGTCCCCGCGGTAGGTCGCGAAGAAATGTATGCGATGTTACGCGATCGTCACCGAATTCTGTCTTCGCAGTCAAATGCGGAGAAATATCGAGATTTACACGATCGGCGCTGGTCTCAGTTGTTTGGTGAGCTTCCCGTAGTTTTCACGATAGAACACGGAGAAAAATCGCGATTTAGATAATCAGCGTCACTTTTAGTCATTCGACGAGATTTCCATTGTCCTTGAGTTCGGGCACAAGAAAATATAGCATTATTACGCAATCGGCGCCACTTGCTGTCCGTTTGACAAGAATACAGTTGTCCTCGTCATTGAATGCGGAGAAATATCGCGATGTATCGCAATCGCTACCGCTCTCGGCCGTTTTACGTTGTCCTCGAGATATTATGCAATCGTCGCCGCACCCGGCCGTTCAACGATTGTCTACCTGTCTATCTGTCCTGATAGAATGGCGGAGGCAAGCTCAAGGTTGGGCATGGTTAAAATTCACGCGTAGTTATGAACATGTTGTTCGGTCGGTGCCGTGATTCCCTTTGTCCCTATGCTGTAGTTGGGAGTTCAGAAGTTCAGGGTGGATCACGAGGAGGATTTAGTATTTCGATGCTACGTAGGCTGCCATTTTTAAGTGGGTTGATGCACTTCTCGCTCCCCGCACGCTTTTAAGTATACGGTCATGGGAAAAGTGGCAAGTAGGTATCGTGACGGGTGCCCCGTGATGGGTGCCCAATCATCTTTGACAGGATTTCCGCAGTCCTCGTGGGCACAAGTTCACGATAGGGGCGGGTTTTATGATTTTACGCAACTGACGTCGATCTCGGTCCGTTTGGCGAGATTCCCGCAGGCAAGTCGTGCGGTCAGCCGGCCGTCTTGAGGATGCGATTTTGGAGGATGAACGTTCGAAGTAGGTACGGTATCGAATATTACGAATTGTTCTGAGAGGATTGCACGAATAATACGACAAGAGGGCAAGTTTTATTTCGATTGAGAACCACGAATTATCAACAAGTTAGAGAAATAATCGGTTAGATTATATATCCGATGGAACGAAAGTTCGAAGGAAAAATTGAGTTATAACGGAATTTCGAATTAACCATACTGAATGTCGCAAATTTACTTGACATATTTTTTAAATAAGTTATATGTATTTCGAAGATTTTTCGCATTTTTTTCGAAATGGTAACATTTCGCAAGATTGCGACATTAAATTGTTTCGCGTTATTTCTGGACTTCAATTTGACATAGTTTCCAAATAACAGAAACGAGAGATTTCTTCTTAGTTTCGGAAGTATTCGCGAATAAACGTCTCGCGAAAAGTCAGGTTTCCTAATACAGTAACACAGAAAAATATTTCACACGAAACTTAAGACTTCTTGATGCCGAAAATATACGTTGAACCGATGTATACCGCTCAAGGTATCCTCGGTATGTATTTCCTTGAGGTCGGGCACGGAGACATATAGCTCAGTACTATGCAATAGGCACGGCGCCGCTTGCGTGAAATTCGCAATCTCTGAGCCTAGCGGCACGAGTTTAAATGATTCAACCCGCCTTCAGAAAATTTTCGTTACCTGTTTGTAAAATTCGTTACTTTTTCGTTACTTTCGTTACCCATTTGTAAAATTCGTTACTTTTTCGTTACTTTCGTTACCGGTAGACACCCTGGAGGGCAGACGTTTTGTGAAGCGCTGGTCAAGAAACACCCTGTAGAAAATACAAGTAGAGATAAAACAATACAATCAGAATCACAAATTATTATAACATCGCTCAAGGCCTCAAAACAAATTGGTTAAAAGAATAAACTAAATCCTCAACAAGTGTTGTTAGTAGCCTGATCTAGGTTGTTACTATTCAGAATGTCAAGGAAAACCTTACCAATTATATTTCCACAGAAAACTGAAATTGTCCAGGTTTCTCAAACTATTTTCCCTGTGTTTCAGCCCAGTGTACCATTGGGCTAATCAGTGGTATGGTACACCTTGATTTGCCTTAGATTGCAGGCACAGAACCTCCATTCTTGCTCACTATTACATTGAAATGAGCCAACAAATGATTAAAACTCAAGCTGAACCTCAAAAGGACAGTATGAATCATATCTACCAGAGATGAAGAGAGTACGGTAGTGCTATTTCTTGAAAATTTTAAGAACAAAGGCTCGTGAAATATGGGAGAAAAATATGTTTTCATAATTCTGCAGTCAGTTTTGATGCAGACATCAATGCCGTCGTTCTTTCGTTTATCACCTCATCTCTAAATAATTAATGTTGGCAATGTCTCAGGCGAGCTGTCCAATGTATCAACCTTGACCTTACACTACAGTTCTTGTTCTTCTCTCTAATCCCCATTACTAAGTCAGCTAATTCTGGGTGCTTTCCTTTCATCTTAATAACATGCAAACAGAAAAATTTATTAAAACTAATACTGTAAGAGAAAAATGGAACTTACCTAAATGGTGAAGGCAGTCCTGTGCCTCTGATTATGGCTGCCATAGTCCTTAGTGCATCGACCTTCTGTTCATTGATATGTACCACAAGCTTTGGCAGGTTGCCCGAGAGACGTAGGCTAGGAAAATGTGGGTCATTCATAAAAACAACACGCCGCTCCACTAGAAGTGATATATTGAAGCGATCCAGGACATGCAATGTTGAGGTGCCTTTGAGATGGGCAAATTTCCAATTGTCACGGACTCGACCCACAAGAACCTGCATGTCACACAATTCCATGTTATATCTGGAAACAAATAATAAAAATGATTATTTTATTATTTAATTGTCTGACTCCTAGAGATTTGCCTAATGGCACTGAATAATTTACATAAATGTATAAATACCAATACAAGAGTTATTACAAAGCTAGTTGTTTTGAAGTGGTCCATACAAATGGCTTCTTAGGACGGCTACTGACGATTTGAGGATTGTTAAAACTACCGTATTTCGCCTTGAACTTCTTTTTCAAGGTTGTAAATCCCTCTCCAGTTAATAAACTTTGAAATAGTACTCCTAAAGCCAAAACATCAGCCAGTAACTGCTATTGCATTCACCTGAATTTTTTCTAAGAAGTAGGGAATCGTGGGTTCATAATATTCTCTTTTGCTCTTTGTCCACTTCTTCTGGTTGATTCAAGGTTTCAAATTGAATAGTTGGGTCAATGATCTCCACTTCCTTCTACCGAGGATTGATGGCAATAATATCTATACAACTGGTGCTGCCATCCATGACCAAGCAGTGCAGTTCTTCATAATCATCCAATTCCTTTTGATGTAAAGCACTAGCTAAACTTTCGCGAACTGTATTATGCCTTTTGATTCTCAACGTTTCTGCCCTGGAGCAGCTCTCCAGAACATGCGTTACAGTGTCTGCAGTGGCTAGTGCCGTAGGACCTTCCAGGAAGAGCTCGAACACGTGATACCATGGCATTCATTTTTAAGACTTCTCTCCATTCCGAATTAGAAAGTCTGTCCATTTTTATAATCCAAACATTCACGGATAGAACTTGAGAAAGCAGATCTATGCCCTTTCCTTTATGAGGACACTCAGTCCAAGCAGCAAATTCTTCATCTCTTAGGCGGTTTCTTAATTCTCAAACTGTTTTGTTTACCTGAGAATTACTGACATGAAGCTCCATCAACCAGTGTTTACTGATGGGGTCTTAATCTCTAATAACATCAATATGAGGGTGTTGCAATGATTTACGTTTATTATTTACATTCAGTTGTTGCAAGTACACTTCCCAAAAGGCACGTATGAGTGATAGACCTTTAAACTTGTGACTAGTGTAAAGCATACTGTTTGGAGTATTACTAGGTAATTCTAACACTTCTTTAAGAGAACTTCTTATCACATCCTCACTTACAAGGTGTTTCTTTGGAATAATTGCAATAGGAGCCACATGAACAGGGTACGATAATGCTGGTTCGATAAACTGATTAATTACCGTGAGTTACTGGTGCGGTTGGAGTAAGTGGGTAGTAGTAAGAATTATTTAGTTCATCGTTTCATTAGACTGTGATGTGTGAGGGTCCATATGAGTGTGCCTCGTGACATACTGTCTTAGTGGTAGTATTTTGTTGTTGGTAGAACTTTAGTATTTTTCGTTAGCAGAATTTTAGTATTTAGTTGTTAGTAAAAGGTTAGTATTTTTGTTAGTAGAATTGCTCTATTACTTTAATCTGAAAGGGAGTAACAGCCTTTCAGAATAACTCAATTCTTTCCTTGTCATATAGACAGTTAAGATATTGATAACATTAGCCAACTAATGGCTACACTGCATTCTGCTGCACGGCTGAAAGCCATGGGAAACTACTGCCGTAATGCTAATCCCGAGAATATGCACCTCTCTATGCATACTTACATGTGATGATGGCTCCTCTCTTGTAAAATTCCAATCCGGAGGTAAACTACACTGGTGTCCAAAAGTTAAGCATAATCGCTAAACAAGGCCATACTGCCTCATAGGAATGTCAGACAGCTGAACAAAAGGAAGCTGAATCACACAACATATGTCACACAACTTGTCCTTAAAAACAGTGTCAGAAAGGTTCTGACAGCTAAGGTACACCTTTGGCAACAACTAACAAAACTTGGCAATGTCTTCCACAACAAAATATGCTGTTAATAGGGTGCATGGTTACCCCTAACGGCCACACATGCTTCGCAGCTACGTGGCATGCTCTCTATCAGATGGTCCAAGAGCTCTTGTGGCAGTTGATCCCATTCCTCCGAAAGTGCAATGTGAAGATCTTGGAGGGTCCTTGGTGGAGGCTGACGGTATGCAATTCGCCTCCCCAATGCCTCCCAGGCACGTTCTATAGGATTCAGATCCGTAGATCTTGCTGGCCAGTCCATGAGATGAATGCCTTCCCCAGCAAGAAATTCATCCACCAGAGCAGCGCGGTGCAGTCGGGCATTATCGTCCATTAGGAGGAAGTCTGGACCAATCGCACCTCTGAAGAGTCGAACATGTGGTCTCAGTACCTCATCCCTGTATCTCCGAGCATTCACAGTGTTCCTCGGACCACCCATGAAGATGGGCAGGTCCGTACGGCCATTCAACATGATGCCGCCCCACACCATGACGCCAGCACCACTATACTGGTCCCATTCCACAATGTCCCTGTGGTTGTATTGGCTAACGGGTTCTCCCCAGATTAATGTGCAACGGGAATCATTCTGCAAACTGACGCGGGATTCATCTATGAAGAGCACATGCCGCCATTCATTCATGGTCCAGCTTCAACATTGACGGCTCTACAGTAAACAGACCTGTCTCTGGGCTGGAGTGAGCGGGACGCACACCGCTGGACGTCTGGCAAACAGCCCTGCTGTTCTGACCCTCCGGTACACAGTTTACCGGAAAACGGCAACCCCTGAGATGGCTGCAAACTCCGCCGGCAATTGTCTTGCAGGTGCACTCCGATTTTGTCCAGCGGTTAAGGCCAGATATCGGTCCTGCTGTGGGATGGTTACTGTTGGTCGACCTGGTACTGGTCTACGACTAACATCTCCCGTGTCTCGAAATAGTCTCCAAAGCCTGGAAATGGCACTTTGTGGCACTTTCAAGGAAACGGTGACTTCCGTCTGTGTCTGGCCTGCTTCCAGGTGGCCGAGTATTCTACCCTGCAAAACGGGGACCAAATGGCGTCATCGTGCCATTATGTTGTCACGTTCACAACGAGGCTACACTCCGCACACTAAAACAGGGCAAACAAGACTGAGGGAATACGGGGCGCAGGCACTGGCTGTGTTTACCTTGCAGTTATGCCGCTAACCAAAGCAGGGAATACTCCTTTCCTATACAGCGCGAACACGTAAGGTTGGTAGGTGCATATGTCGTGCGATTTGCGGTCTATTTCCTGTTGCCCTGCTTATTCCTAACATATACTTAACTTTTGGACACTACTGTAGTCCCACGTTCGGATACTGGGTGGGGACTACTCGAGAGGGGGTTAAAATCACAGAAGTGACAAAGAGGAAATCTGACATTCTACGGATCAGAGCATGGAATGTTAAAACTTAGAAAGGGAAATGGATAGGTTGAGGTTGGATTTGGTTGGGATTAGCAAAATCCGCTCGCAGGAAGAACACGACTTTTGGTCAGGAGACTATAGGGTCATTAGCACTAAATCAAACAATGGCCAAGCAGGGGTTGGTCTCATTTTGAGTAGGAAACTTGGACAGCGGGAGGAATATTATGAGCAATATAGTGAACGGATTATTGTAGCAAAAATCAATACAAAACCTACGTGCACCACAGTGGTACAAGTCTATATGCCTACCAGTCAAGCTGATGATGAAGATGTTGAAAAGGTCTACGAAGAAATGGATGAAATTCTGAGGTATATCAAGGGTGATGAAAATGTTATAGTAATGGGAGATTGGAATGCTGTGGTAGAAAAAGGAAGAGAAGGGAAGATAGTAGGAGATTTCGGATTAGGTGAAAGGAATGATCGAGGAAGCAGGCTGATGGAATTCTGCACCGAGCATGAGTTGGTCATAGCCAACACCTTATTCAATAACCACAATAGAAGAATATACACATGGATGAGACCAGGAGATACAGGGCATTACCAAATCTACTTCATTATGGTCAAGCAGAGATTTCAAAACCAGATTTGGGATTGCAAAACGTATCCCGGTGCTGACATAAACTCGGACCACAATCTGGATATTATGAAATGCAGATTAAAGTTGAAGAAACTGAAGAAAAGTCAAAAGCAAACAGGTGGGCAATAGACAGACTGAAAGAGAAGGATGTAAACGAAAGTTTAAGAAGAGTATAAAGGAGGGACCAATGAAAAACCCTCAACATACTTCAATTGCAGACGAACGGGCACTTTTGAAGAATGAAATAACAAAATCCGCAGAGGTAAACATTGGTAGGAAACAAAGAATAGGTAGAAAACCATGGATCACTCAGGATATACTAGAATTAATGGATGCAAGGCGGAAACACAAGAATGTAAGGGATGAAAAGGGGAAAGCAGAATACAGACGTCTGAGAAATGAGGTTAACAAGAAGTGCAAGGAAGCGAAGGAAAAATGGTTGAAAGAGAAATGTGCAGGTATAGAAAATAGTCTGAAATTAGGAAAAGTAGATACAGCTTATCAAAGGATTAGGAATACTTTTGGGGAAAAGAAGACTAAGTGCTGTAATATTAAGGACACAAATGGAAAGCCTCTAACATATAGGGAAGAATAAGTTGGGAGATGGAAAGCTTACATAGAGTGTTTGTATAAGGGAAAGGAGATTGAGAATCCTATAATGGAAAGGGAAGAGGAAATGGATGAGGATGCGAAAGGAGATTTAATATTGAGATCAGAATTTGACAGAGCATTGGAAGACTTAAGCAGGAACAAAGCACCAGGCATAGATGATATACCGATTGAGTTGCTACGCTGCATAGGTGATGATGGTCTGGTCAGGTTGTTTCACTTGGTGTGTAGGATTTATGAGACAGGTGAGGTACCCTCTGATTTCAAGAAGAATGTTATCATTCCTATAACAAAGAAAGTAGGAGCTGACAGATGTAAAGATTACCATACAATCAGCTTGATTACTCATGCCTCAAATATCCTGTCTAGAATAATTTAAAAGAGGATGGAAAGCCAGATAGAAACGGAGTTGGGTGAAGACCAGTTTGTTTTCAGGAGAAATGTAGGAACAAGGGAAGCTGTACCAAGTCTAGGCTGATTTTGGAAGGTAGAATAAGGAAAGATAAGAGAACATTCATGGCATTTGTAGACTTAGAAAAGGCTTTTGATAGCATTGATTGGAGTAAGTTGTTTGACATTTTGAAAAGGATTGAAATTAAGTCCAGGGATAGGAGGGTGCTTTACAATCTATACAGAAACCAGACAGCAGTTATTCGAGCTGAAGGACATGAGCTGGTATTCAGAAAGGTGTAAGGCAAGGCTGTAACTTATTACCCATACTTTTCGATTTATACATTGGACAAGCAATGAAGGAAATTGGAGAATAATTCAAAGTAGGAGTAAGGATTCAAGGAGAAATAATTTCAACTCTGAGATTTGCTGATGATATCGTCATCTTAGCCGACACACCAGAGGATTTGAATGAGTTTTTAAATGGTATGGATTGTCTTGAGGAAAGAATTCATGATAAAAATTAATAAATGTAAAACAAAAATATTGAAATGCAGTCAAAAGAAATCATAAACCCCTATGGATGTCAAATTGGCAGGTGAAAAACTAAAGGAAGTAGGAGACTTCTGTTACTTAGGAAGCAAAATAACCAGTGATAGACGAAGCAAAGAGGATATTAAAAGTAGGTTAGCACAAGCACGGAAAGCATTTCTACAGAAAAGGAATCTGTTGACATCGAATATAGATGTAGGTTTTTGGAAGTAATTTTTGAAGGCCTTTGTCTGGAGCGTGGCACTTTATCGAAGTGAAACTTGGACTCTTGGATCAGCAGAAAAGAGGAGAATTGAAGCATTTGAAATGTGGTGTTACAGGAGAATGGTGAAGATCAGATGGGTAGATAGGGTTACGAATGAAGAGGTGTCTGGTGACTGCTATTGAAGAGAAGCGATAGGTTGTGAACTGTTTTTATCAGGTTCATTATTTTTTGTCATATTATTATTGTTATTATTATTACCATCATTTCCTTCATGTCGCATTATTGTGACATACGTTTCTCTGTCTCACCTACTGCGTTCAAACTTAGTAATTCTGCGTAAACGTTTCACCAGATGGTGAAACTTTTCATCCCTACTAACACAATGTTACCATTGGTTGAAGCACTACTTGTTGTCAGGCTTTGCCTCCGCTATTGGACCCCCTCCCCCCATGTATACGGAGTGGGGATGTTTGTATCTACGACTTATTTTTCTCGGGCGCGTTACTGCGTTCCTTAAGAGAAGGTTTCTTCCTTCCAATTTTGGGCCGTCATGTAGACGGACGTGTGTGCACGTGTCGGACTTTTGCCCGCACCCAGAAAGCAACTAAATGTAAGTACGATTCAGTCATTGAATTTATCTAACTTGAGGTCATTTTAAATTTCTGTTTATCCATTTTTTTTTTTTTTTTGTCTCCTTTGATTCACTTACAATTTCCCTTCCTTATGATGATGTGAATTCGATCCATGAACCCAAGTCCCTTCGCCTTTGTTTACGTTAGTTTAGCGAAGCCTCTGTGTTTATTTGCCATCCCTCCCTTTCATGTAATCGGTTTTATTTTTACGTAAATCTCTCAGGTCTGAAATATCTGCTATTTTTCAACGAGGCTTAATTATGCTCTGTATTGTGTCACCACCTGGTTCGGCGTCTTTTATGACGACCTCCGGTGGATTGTCGCATCAGAGCCTTGTTTTTGTGGATGGAATCGGCGAAGTTACGGAGCTGAGACTCACGTCTTCAGCCAGATCCTCCCTCTGTTTTATTGAAATGTATGTGAGTGATGGTCATCGTGCTAATCACTGTCCATGCACCACATTACTTTCTTTGTTTCATCGTATGTCGTTGTGATTCGGCATTTCTACCTCTGTGTAAGCCTACATCTTCCTACGAAGCATATTTCTTAGCTGATTGATTGTTTTCTTTTATTTCCTGTCCTGGTAATGTCAAGTAATATAATGTAATTTTCATTTCGTTTATTTTTATGTGTTAATTTTGTGTTACTTCCTCTGACTTCGTTATATTACGTAACTCAGTGTCATCCCCCAACCCCCGTTTCCCTACATACGCACTCCTCCACTCCCCACCACTTTCACCCCCTACCCCATGATTTCACAACATCATGAGCGTCTGAGTTCTGTTTTTGGCGCTGGACATTCTAGTCCAGATCATGTCATCTCTGTAAGTAGTCATTCTTGTAATCTATCCCACAAATTTCTTTAATTTCTTTAATTTTGCTTCATCTTTTTTAAGTTTTATTATTGAATCGCGTTTCCAATTAGTTGCTATTATGATTTGAATTTATTTCTAGATTCCTTTTATTTTATATTTAAGTTGCTCGTGTTTTATTTTCATTTCTAATTTGTAATCAGCACACATGTGTTTATTTTATTATTAATATATTTTTATTCAGTAAGTACAATATTTGCTTCTGTCTTATGATTTCTCGTATTTGAGTTCCTCGTTTGTCTTTCGATTCGACTTAGTCTTGGCTTCGCACTGTAGCGAAGTTACGACTAACACGGTCTCTGGGACCCTTGCTCTATTACTTAAGTTTAATTTTTCCTTTTGATTTTATCTTAAACATTTATTCTGGCTTACTTTCTGTGGAAGTCATCTTTCTTTCGATTCGGAATCTTGGGCCCAGCACGCATCGAAAGAAGTATTCCTTCCTCGTTCCCTACGTAATCCTGTTTAGTTTTTGTTGTTTTTGCTTCCACTGTATTCCTCATATCTCTGCTATTTTGTTTAACGTAAAAGCACAAGGCGGTGCAGTTGGTAGGACATATATTAAGACGCTCAGAAATAGCAAGCTTGGTTATGGAAGGAAGGGTCGAGGACAAGAACTGTAGGGGTAGACCGAGGTTAGAATATGTTAAACAGATTGCTTCGGATGTAGGGTGTGGTAGCTATGTAGAGATGAAATGATTAGCTCAGGACAGGGAAGCATGAAGAGCTGCATAAAACCAGTCAAAAGACTGAAGACTCAAACAAACAGTAAGAATTATATGGTTACCCTTTAAATTTGATAAGACTGCCTTTGAATTGAATGTCAGTGTCTTTTTTAATGTTGTGCCACGATACTTTATTTCTTGTTGAGGAGTCACACCAATATTATTTCCATATACTGTTTCAACGATGCAATTGCTCGGGAAAAAAAAAAAAAAAAAAAAAAAAAACTTGATTTGTATGTCCTTGACATTCATCATGGTTTCAGTTTTTCCGTATTGATTCCATATCATAGCCTTCTTCAGCCTATTGCAATATTATCATACAACTAAGTTACTACAACATTAGCATCAAATATATCACATATTCCTTTAAAAAATTATCACTAATTTTGATTCATATGACATTGCTTTATCTTATGTAGGACTAGCAACCCACCCCGGCTTCGCCCGGAAACAGTTATGAATGCATTACGTGAAAAGGGCTTTTTTTCGATGTCAATGAATAACGTCCAATATCCGTTTTACGTCTCGGCATGATGGGTTAAAATCACTGACTGGACTATTAATTATATTATCATGGAGATGCATGTGCAACAAATTCTTGTCAGACGTAATTTAAGAATGGCGAGGTGCTTGAAACACAAATCCCCCATCCGTCCAATCTTAACTTGACCGTGAATTTTGCGGAACGAAAAGTTCACAGGCGAAATGAGAGTTGCACTTCCAGGAAATAACGAGGTGAATGAAACTCAAATCCCCTTCCGTCCAATCTTAATTTGACTGTGTTTCACAGGCGAAATGAAGAAAACCCAAGTTGCACTTCCAGGAAAACTCCCAACACAACCACCCTTCTCAGAAGTCTTAACTCAACACGACTCAACGGTTTGCTGCTGGCTGTATCTGGGGCAATAGGTTCGCCCACTAGCTAGGCTGCAACAGGGATGATAGACTCGCCCTTAGCTAGCTCAAACAGTCGCCTTAATAGGTGAATGGACATGGTTGGAAGAAATTAAAACGTAAAAACACTTATAGTGGGCATTGTATTGAAGATAGAGATATGCTCTCGCGGACTTTTTTGTAGAAATTTTCATCCCGAACAATTCTTACACTCATAGTATTTAGATATTTTGAACGGTTTGCCCAGCGTAAGCTTACAAAGCGCTCGGAAGCCATTTTTTTTTTTTTTTTTACTTTTCCACTGAAATAGTTACTGCTCGGCTTCCTTTGATCATAAATAAATTATTTTCAACAGAAATCATCCTTGAGATATCCTTTACAGGATGGAGAAAACCGCATCAAAATCCATCCAGTGGTTCTCGAGTTTACCTGAAACATCCAAGAATCGGGGACTTTGTTTTATACTAGAGATTCAACACTTACTGTTTACCACAAGAACATTTAATTATACATCTTGATAAAGACAAGGACTTATAACTATACCCATACACTTAGGAGAAAGTACAGTAGGCTGTATGTTCTTTAATGAATATCTTGTTGCTATTGAAAACCAAACCCCTGGTAAGACTGTGTTGTTTCTCCACGTTAATGCACGTCCGAATACAGCCATAATCACCACAGATGCGATTCCTGAACTTGGTTGGGAACCACTTCCTAACCCTGCATATTCACCAGACTTAGCCCCTTCCGATTATCATCCTTTCCAGTCTCTCTCTAACAACATTCAGGGACAAGTATTTCATGATGAAGCTGTTCTTAGCAACTGGCTAACAGACTTCAACTCGAAACAGCAATAGTTCTACAGGTCAGGCATAGAACTCAAACCTGAAAGCTGGCAGACAGTCATTGACAAAGAAGGTGATTATATCCCTGAGTGATTGTGTCATTGCCTGATTTACTTATGAAGTGTATCAGTCTTGTTTTTGTAATGTATTTTATTTTAATTGCCGAATTAAAAACTGAGGGGAAAAAGGTGGGGATGGGAGTGGAAGTCCTATAGATAAGTAAATATGGTATTTGGAACTTATTCTGAAGAGACCTGTGGTAAAGGTTTGGGTGGAGAGAGGGAATTTCTAAAGCCTAGTATTATTTTCTTGTGTTTAATACACACTCCGTACACACTTATGGTGATATTTGTTTTTTAGAGGGGCATCTGCCCCAAAATCTCATTACGATAGATTGAAAGATAAAAACTACAGTAGGATGGTGAGAAAATGAATGTTTCAAAACTCCCCACTGATTCTTTCAAAATGTTATTGGTCTCACCTGTCATACAGCTTCTTGTGCAAATCCTGTTCAGTAAAACTATTCACTAGATCATTCATGGTCTGAGAGGGAGACAAAAAGGATTGGGCATCCAATTCGCTAGCCTCACTTCCTGGAGGAGTGGAGCAAGGCGTTTGAAATTCATCTAGAGAAAGGAGAAACAGTAATTTATAACAATAAAGCAATAGGAAACAAGAAAGTGATAAAAATTAACAAGTCAATAGAATTTGCATAAAATTCACCAATTTGGTCAATAATGCACACTAAAAATCATCAGAATATTGCAACAAATAAGGACCAAGACAAAAGTACAACACACACATATCATAGAGTAGCAACTCAAAAATAAAAAAGAAGGAGAAGGCACAAAGCTGATGTTTCACTTTGAAATGAGAAAATATAGGAACACATGAATTTCTTCCATGTAGGCCATAGATTGAACACAAAAATATATTGTTGCAATAAATTAGTGTTTAACCTGCATTAAGTTGTCGTACTCGTTTGAGTCCTCAGTCAATCGATTGGTTTGATGCAGCGCTCCATACCACCCTGTCCTGAACTAAAAGTTTCATCTCTAGATAGCTACCACATTCTACATCTGAGGCAGAGGCAATCGGTTTAACATATTCTAACCTTGGTCTACTCCTACAGTTCTTGTCCTTGACCCTTCCTTCCGTAACTAAGTTTGCTATTACTGGGTGTTTAGTAAGGTATGTGTCCCTTCAACCTATCTCTTCTTTTCATTACGTCTCCAGAAACATCTTTCCTCTCCCACTCATCTAAATACGTCTTCATTTGTAACTCTTCACATCTGATCTTCATAATTCTCCTGTAACACCACATTTGAAATGCTTGTATTCTCCCCTTTTCTGCTGTGTCAACAGTCCAAATTTCACTTCCATAGAGTGGCATGCTCCAGACAAAGGCTTTCACAAATGCCTTTCTAAGACATGAACCTATACATGATGTCAACAGATTTCTTTTCTGTAGAAATGTTTTCCTTGCCTCTGCCAACCTACTTTTCTTATCTTCTTTACTTTGTCCATCACTGCTAATTTTACTTCATAAGTAGCAAAAGCTTCCTACTTCCTTTAGCTTTTCACCTGCCAATTTGATGTCAATAGGGGTTTTAGATTTCATTAGACTGTATTCCATGATTTTTGTTTCACATTTATTGACTTTCATCACGAATTTTTACCCTACAATGGAATGCATACCATTTAAAAACCCATTCAAATTCTCTGTTGAATCGGCTAAGCTAACAATGTCATCAGCAAATCTCTGCATTGAAATAAATGCACCTTGAATCTTAAAATTTTTCTGTAATTTCCTTCATTGAAAAGAATAAGTGATAAGTTGCAGCCTTGCCATACACCTTTCTGAATACCAGCTTCTATCTCATGTTCTTTGGCACAAATAACTGCCATCTGGTTTCTGTACCGATTGTACATCACCCTTCTATCCCAGTACTTTATTCCAATCCTTTTCAAAATGTCAAATAACTTACTTCAATCAACATTACCAAAAGCCTTTTCTTAGTCTACAACTGCTATGAACATTCTCTATCTTTCCTTATTCTACCTTCCAAGATCAGAAGAATTGTTACAGCTTCCTTTGTTTCTATGTTTCTCCTGAAACCAAATTGGTCTTCACCCAACTCTGTATCTATCTGGCTTTCCATCCTCTTGTAAATTATTCTAGTCAAGATCTTTGAAGCACGAGTGATCAAGCTAATTGTACAGTAATATTCACATTTGTCAGCTCCTGGTTTCTTCGGTATAGGGATAATAACATTCTTCTACCGGGTGAGTTAGCCGCGGTCGTTACGGCATGACTGCTGGCAGTCGCTCACATCCGGGAGGCGAGGAGGTTCGAATCCCCCCGTCGGCAACCTTGAAGATGGTCTTCTGTGGTTTCCCATCTTCCTTCCAGGCAAATGCCGGGGTTGTTCCCTAACTATAGGCCACAGCCGCTACCTTCCCAACTCCTCGACCTTCCAATCCAACTTTCCTCCCCAACGGTACTTGTAGCTCACCCATTGGGCGTCCGTCTCGAAGCAGCTACAACACTGGCGAGCCGATCATGTCCTCTGACACTCCCGGCACTAAAAGCCATACGCTAAAAAAAAACCATTCTTCTTAAAATTACAGGGCACCTCACCTGTCTCATAAATCTCGTATACCAACTGAAATAACCTGATCATACCTTTATTCTCTAAGCAACGTAGCAACTCTGTCAGTATATCATCTATGCCTGGTGTTTTGTTTCTGCTTAAATCTTCTATCAAATTCTGATCTCAATATTAAATATCCTTTCACATCTCATCAATTTCCTCTTCCCTTTCCATCAATGCTTCTCATCTACTTACCCCTATACAAATGCTCTATGTAAATTTCCCATCTCTCAACCTTCTCTTCTCTATCTGTTAGAGGTTTTCTATCCGAGTCCTTAATATTACAGGAATTAGTCCTTAATCCTTCGAAAGCTGTATCTACTTTTCCTACTTTCAGACATTTTCTATACATGTACATTTCTCTTTCAACCATTCTTCTTCTTTTTTTTTTTACACTTCTCATTTACCTCACTTTTCAGACGTCTGTATTCTGCTTTCCCACCCTTTATCTCTTGTATTCTTGTAATTCTACATTCCATCCATTAATTCTAGTACATCCTGAGTGATCCCAGATTTCTTACCTATCCCTTCCTTTCTTTTCTTTTTTACCCTCCAGGTTGGTTTTTCCCACGGACTCAGCGAGGGATCCCACCATTACCGCCTCTAAACATCTGGTCGGGGGCATACAACTGAGGAGGTGGGATCAGCACCTTGCCCAGGTGGCCTTACCTGCAAAGCGAACAGGGGCCTCATGAGGGATGGGAAGGAAGGGGAAGATTGGGAGGGATAGGCAAGGAAGAGGGAAGGAGGCGGCCGTGGCCTTACAGTAGGTTCCATCCCGGCATTTGCCAAGACGAAGTGGGAAACCATGGAAAACCACTTCGAGGATGGCTGAGGTGGGAATCGAACCCCCTCTACTCATTTGGACCACCCGAGGCTGAGTAGACCCTGTTCCAGTCCTCATACCACTTTTCTAATTTTGTGGCAGACCGGAAATCGAACCTAGGACCTCTGGGGTGGCAGCTAATCATGCTGACCACTACGTAACGGAGGCGACTCCCTTCCTTTCTACCAATGTTTATACTCCTCTTGAATCTTTCATTCACGTCCTCTTTTAGTTTGCCTATTGCCCACCTTTTTGGCTCTTTTGAAGTTTGTTCAGTTTCTTCAGTTTTAGTCCATAATTACCAGTTTGTGGCCAAAGTCTATGTCAGATTCAGGGTATGTTTTGCAAACCGAAATCTGGTTTCAGAATCTCTGCTTGACCATAATGAAGTCGATTGGGAAACGTCTTGTATCCCTGGTCTCCTCCAGGTGTATATTCGACTGCTGTGGTTGTTGAATAAAGTGTTAGCTATGCCAACTCGTGCTCAGTATAGAATTCTATCAGTCTCCTTCCTTCATCATTCCTTTCACCTAACAGAAGCCGAATTCCCCTATCTTCCCTTCTCTTCCTTTTCCTACCCCAGTATTCCAATCTTCCATTACTATAACATTCCTCACCTTCGAGATACCTCAGAATTTCATCTATTTCTCCGTAGACCTTTTCAACTTTATCAGCTTGACTGGTAGGCATATACACTTGGAACTACTGTGGTGCACGTAGGTTTCGTATTGACTTAAGCTACAATAATCCATTCACTATATTGCTCCTAATATTCCACCCGCTGTTCAAGTTCCATAGTCAATATGAGACCTACCCCCACATAGCCGTTTTTTGATTTTGTCCCCTGAACATACGTTCTGTACTTCCTGCCAGTATAGGCTACTTCTGATCCCAACCAAATCCAACCTCAAAGTATCTATTTCCTTTTCCAAGTTCTTTAACCTTCCATTGTCTGCCAACATTCCAGGCTCTGACCCATAGAATGTCAGATATCCTCTGTGATATAAACCCCCTCTCAAGTAGTCCCCATCCAGAAATCCGAATTGGGGCCTATTTTACCTCTGGATTGGAATTTTACAGGAGAGGAGGCCATCATTACATGTGATTATGAATAAAGGTGTGCTTATCCTCTGGAAAAACATTAAGGCTGTAGTTTCCAGTTGCTTTTAGCCGTGCAGCAGTAAGCAGCTTAGCCATTAGTTACCTAACGTTATCAATTTCTTCAACGTCCATAGGGCAAGTAATGCATTTATTAATTCTGAAAAGCTACTACTCCCCTTCAGAATAAAGTTATAAAACTAAATCAATTTTCACTTACATAAAACACTAGTAATAACATACACAACAAAATTACTAATTTGCACTACATTTTTAATTACAATGGATATATGCCCAAGTAATTGCATTTTTTTAATCTTGAATTATGAACACAATGAAAGCAGTTACAGCCTGAAAAATACAGAGAAACAATTTTCTTGGTTTTTGTTTTGCTAGAAAAGTGGACAAGGTTTTGCATGTTTTAGAGTACACTATATTAACAATGAAGCTAATAAAACAGTCACTTGGTTCCACACACTGCGAACAGATTGTATTCATTTTTCTGTCACTGACATGTTCAGATGACACAACAAAGCTTTCTAGCAATATGCGGTGGATAGGCACCACAATCTTTAAAATTTGAGCAATTGTTTTCTAGATGTCCTGAATGGAGTAGTAGCATTTTAGTTGATCATAACGGTTATTTATTACCTCAAGCGGAAAGTAAATTGAAAAATCTGACTTGTTTTGGCTTACTTTCCTAAACTGCGTTTTCTTTCCCCACTTTAAATAATAAACAACCCTTTCTTGCCACATAACTTAACAAGCTCTATGATTGGTACGCAATGCAGATGTCAGCTTTGGTTGTATTGATAGTATTTTAAGTGATTTTTTCTACATTTACACTGTATCCATTGAACTTAGCATAATGAAGTCACTAAGTAAGCAATGTAAACCTTCAAAAAATCTGGATACGGTAGGCAATTGTCTGAGAGAACACATACTTACCTTCCTCGTCTTCGCTGTCCTTCACCTGGCCGTTAGTCTTCAATGTTTCAGGGTCAGTTTGGTTGCTGAAGTGAAATTTGCCAAAGTCAACAACAACAATGAGAGCATTCTTGTCACAGAAGTGTTCCACCAAGATTATTTGGGGTGCAGATATATCCAACTCAATATCCCACACCTTGCGGTCTATCTAAATAAAAAATACCCAAAAAAAGAGGTAAGAGGCCTGCTCAACGAATTTATTTCAGTACAGATGACAACAACCTTATATCAGTCTTGATAGTACTTAATCAAATCTGCTGTACAATATTTGCTAATCTGCATCAAATCCAACTGAATCAATCATATACTCTACATGCCAGGGCATTTACCTCCCCACAGATAACTTTTAGCATGCTTTCATTGTCTTCCTATTTTGTTTAAATTGAAATGCTATAATTAATTAATTACTGGTATTGAGGTCAGAAGCTAGAAACATCTTAGTCATCAGCCCCATGCTCATGGGTATATTAGGAATTTTGTCAAAATAGAACAGTGTCATTACAACGTCTGTAGTAGTATGTGTTAACACACGGTAACAATTTTGTTTTTGAGTCAGGATTAGTGTCTCGGGACTCAACAGAGTGTGGGGAAATCATATTCAGAGTGACCACCGTCATCAAAAGGTAGGTTGAAGTGCTTAGTGTGAGTGTAAAACCGATTTGATATACCGGTACCTGTCATCATCATCATCATTTCCCCTTATCCAGCTCCTGCCGTGTCAGGGTATTTATGGCACTTCTCCACTTTCCTCTTTCCTTCCACCATTCTTCTTCCACGATCTTGTCCCAGTCCAGATTCCTTTTTCTCACGCTGTTCTTTACTGAATCGATCCACCTCATTCTAGGTCTTCCCCTTGCTCTCTTACCCTTGCACTTGGCCTCCAGCATCTGTCTTGGTATTCTATTTTCCTCCATCCTCTTAACATGTCCAAACCACCTTAGTTTATTCTTCTCAATTCTCTCATTTAGTTTTCCCATCCCAACTTCCTTCCTAACATCTTCATTCCTCACTCTGTCTTTCCTTGTCTTACCTATCATACTTCTTAGGAATTTCATTTCACTGGATTGGATTCTACTCTCTTGCCTGCTCGTCAGGGTCCAAGTCTCAGCTGCATAAGTACATTTTATACATTACCTCCTTGCTTTTCCTTGGTACTTCCTTATCCCAAACAAGTTTTCTTACACTTTGATAGAATGCATTGCTCTGCTGTACCCTCCTGCCAATCTCCATGTCCAACCTACCAGTTTGCATCAATTCACTTCCTAGGTATTTGAACGTGTCCACAATTTCCAAACTCTGACTTCCAATTTTCACAGTGCCCTTTCCATGTCTTTCCCCTCTTGTCATCACCATGGTCTTGCTTTTCTCTATACTGATTTTCAGGCCATACTTCTGAATATTTTCTTTCAGTGCATCTAGTTGTTTTTGCACTTCTTCGGTGTTCCTTCCCCAGACCACAATATCGTCTGCAAATAATAGTAACTTCATTTCTTTATGTCCATATGCTTCCTTTGTTTCCTTTACAATTTCATCCATTACCATTATGAATAAAAGAGGTGACAGCACACTCCCCTGTCTTAGTCCAGTCTTGTTCCTAAACCAATCTGTCTTTCCAACTGGGGTCAGTACCCTGCTAACACAGTTGTTGTACATTGCTTGCACCATTTCCAACATTTCTCTTCCCAGTCTCTTCTTAACCATGGTTTCCCATACCTTCTCTCTGGGGACACTATCATATGCCTTTTCTAGATCTATGAAAGTCATGATCAAATCCTCTCCATATTCCCAGTTCTTTTCCATCACCTGCCTCAAGCTAAAGATTGGGTCCACTGTGGATCTTCCACTCCTGAAGCCATACTGTTCCTCTTGCAACTCTCCTTCCACCTTTCTTCTCATTCTTCTTTCTAATATCCTTTCCAGTATTTTTACTATTTGTGATATGAGGGTGATCCCGCTATAGTTATCACACACTTTCTTGTCCCCGGTACCTGTATTACTGCATAATCAGTCAGAGGCAAGTAGATAAGCATGTGCTCCTGCTTGTTCTTGCCAAAGGGAGGAAGAGCACCTCACTATTTCAGGGATGGCTGATGGTGGGATTTGAATCCACTCATCTCCCGGGCCCAGAGGTAGCCTGGCCCTTTGTCCACAACTGTATCAACTTACAAAGAAAGTTTTGCAAGCAGAGAGTTTAGAACTCATGTCTGGAACTTACTGCGTGATAACGCACACAAATGCAGTTGATCAGAGGAGAGTTCAAAATATTCAAAGTTATGCTTAAAATAACAAGCGGTCGTACCTGTTCGTTAGTTATTGGGCTTTTAAGGGGCAGAACAGTGAGGTCATCTACCCCTACCTGTCTTTGCCCTTATGAGCAATAACTAGGGGCTACAAATCAGCTTCTTGATCCCACCCCATAAAACTAATACAGTACAGATGGTACAAACCACCACGGCATATTCAGGATATTCTTCATCCTAAAAATAAAATATGAACTTCCTTCTTTTCCCCAAAATAAACATTCAGAAATTAAAATGTGTCAATTACCTAATTTTACAATATTGTGTAATCATGTGGTGCATGAATTTGTGTGGCACCCTGTACCGCACTGACGACCTTGCCACGCGCTAGCTAAAATGGAAAGTTTCGTCAAAACTGCGATTTCAGCTATATCTCCACGCCGGTGTTCTTGGAGCATTTGTTCGAGTGCCAAGATACCAATGTAAGTACAAAACATTGCGACTTTGCTTATGGCAAAATTTTCGCTTTACAAGACTTTATGGTGGCGCGCCTGATTGGAGTTAAGCTGGCGCAAACACGAACGGCTGGTGTGAGGGCCTGCTATTTATTCGATTCATATCCTTCAAATTGAGAACAACGTGTCTAAAATCTCGGAGATACTAAAGCCTAGCGTGTGCATTGAAAATGGAGAGGCTCGGACACCTCCCTGATTACGAACAGAAAAGACAATGTGAGTAAAAGAAGAAAACTGTGGACTGATTTTATTTGTTTTAATTTATTTTATCAAATGTTGTAATTTCATAATGCGGAAGAAATTAAATGGTGTGGCCACCTGGTCAATGAACATGTACGTTGTTTGAAGGTTAAGTTATATTAAATGTTTGAGGTTAGCTAATCTTGGTTTTTAAGTAGTAAGCTGTAATTTAAATTGTGAAGTTGTTTCCGTGAATTAAAGAAGGTAGTCTTTGTATGTTCCGACCACATGCGCACTCGTAAAAGAACACCAGTTGTCTTTCATATTCATATAAGCAAGATAATTTAATATTGGTTCTCGATGTAGTAAAAGTTATTGACCGAGGTTGTTTGGTTAAATTCATTTCGTTTTGTCTTAAAGGTAAGATTTGTTGATGGGGGCTGCTTGGTTAATTTTGGTTTTGTTTCTCGTCATTTTAGCCGCTAATTTTCGGCGTGAGGTCGATGTGTCCGCGGGTTGTGTTCTGGTCTAATAGTAATTGTCGGCGTGGTAATAGTTTGGGCTTTCTGAGGCCCAAACAAGTAATTGGTGGATCATTGTGATTTGGGTTGTTTTAATTGCCTTCAGGGGGATTTGAGGTTATGTAAGTGTTAGGCGTCAAGTTTGTAAGACCTAAATGTTGTGTGTGTTAGTAAGGTTATGTGATTCTACAAGTGTCTCTTCATGTTTATTCGGGTACAGTACCAAAATGTAAAGCAAGAATATTAAATACCAAATTAAAGTCAAATTAAATGTAAATGGGCACGACGTAGGTTAAGGTTCTTTTCTTTGTACTATTTCAAATAGAATATATGTGTGTGTGTGTGAATATTAACATCTCTTTTAGTTAGCGACAACCCCTAGGCAACCTGTATTCCTCTTTCCAGACCTCTGAGATTAGGGCCCACTCCACTCATCCCAAGTGGTGGGGTTACGAAAGGTAGCATGAGTATTTGTACCCCGGGATCCGCTACAGTAATAATAGCAGAGCGTTGGTTTCGTTTTGCCACGTCAAGTTGTTTTCTTCTTGTTAGCTAACACAGATGTTTGCAGTATGTCATGGTTTGTTTATTGTCTTCTTGCAGCAAACCTTGTGGTGTCAAATTCTTCTGTCATAAAATCAAATTGCCAAGTTGTCTAGGGTTGTTAGTACTTTTTTTTTGTCATGTTGGTAGTTGAAATTCTGTTAGGTGGGTAATTAATAAGTTAGATCAAGAATCATAGAATCTATTTACTATAAGATGACTATTGTATTGGTTTTTAATTTTGTTTCTTTTCTTTTTCATGCTTACGACTGTCCATAACAAAATGCTTTGACTGTTCGAATGATTCCAGGATGTGGAGTCGGTCAGCTGAGCAAGTCCCAGTTCATTATTTTATTTTAAAGTCAGTATAGTTAACTTATTTCATGAAGTTAAAAGTTTTTGTAACGTGAACGGTTATGTATCAAGAGTGGTGTTCGTTTGTGCCTCCGTTGATTTTGGTGTGTTAAGTCATCTGTTTACATGTGAAGCGATAAATAATCTGCGGGTCAATTTCTAGATTTGATTGTGTGCTGCAGATATATTTTCATTGTTGGTAAGTTGCCTGTTCGAGAAAAACAGCTGATAAGAGTGGCTGGTCGAGAATGACAGATGATGAGAATGGCTGATAGGGGAACAACTGGTGTCATCAGTGGTGGTATGCTCATGGCAATGTGTTTACTTCGTGTGTCATCATTTAAGGTGTTCGTGTGAAATTGTAGATAAGTTTTGTTTGTCGTAACGTATGGTTTGGTAGGAATTTTATATTAATACAGTCGAACTCCTATATCTCGAATTTTCGATAACTCGAAGTAATTTTCATTTCCCGGCGGTATCGTATCTAATTCACATGTTACATTTGTTCTATAATTCGAAGTTCTATTACTCGAATATTTCGATAACTCGAGGAATATTGCATTCCCCAAGCGTAAAATATTTTTCTATATCTCGAAGTTGGGGTGAAAATACAATTGCCTTGAAAACTGGAGTTGTGACTTGGGGCTTGGAATATGAGATTTTTGATCACCTTGCGTACGGTATGGTACTTGGAGAAGTTATTTCTATCAGTATTGTGTGGTCTGCTACATTCCAGAGCAGCCTGAGGGCAAGGAGACGGGTTTGGGTCGTTGTAATCCTCAGACAATAACAGTAAGAGGGAAAGTCTGGCTATTTATGGCATGCCAGCACCCTTCGTGTCCTTGGGCGATAAGCCTGGTGAGAGAGCACTGTCCTGTAGTTTCTGACCTACTGTGTAAATCAGTAATGCAAACACCAAGGAGAAGAAACGTGTTCTGAAATGTTTAAGTGCAAGTGAAAAATTGAAGTTAATTTACGAAGTGGAAAAGGGTGTGAGAAGGAAGAAAGATATTGCGGTGGAATTCGGCATTCCAGCTAACACACTGTCAACGATTATGAAAAATAAAGACAAGACTTCTAGTGTTATTCAGGAGTCACGTTTTTCATCGGAGAGCTCAAGTTACCCTCAGTTGGAGGAAGCTATGTTTAAGTGGATAAAGTGTGTGAGGGACAAAAACATTCACTTCAAGGCTCCATACTTCGTGAAAAAGCACATAAATTTGCTGAGGAGTTAGGCATAGAATCGTTCCAGGCTAGTACAGGATGGCTAGATAAATTTAAACATCGAAACGGAATTGTGCAGAAAGTTATGTCAGGTGAAAGTGCTAGTGTATCTGAGGTTGACTGTGAAGACTATCGACGAGACGTTCTACCAACTTTACTGGCAGATTACGACCCTCGTGATGTTTTCAATGCCGATGAAACTGGTCTGTTTTTTAAATGTTTGCCAGAAAGGACCCTCGCATTTAAAGGGGAAACGTGTCACGATGGGAAAAGAAGTAAGGAAGGAGTGACAGTAATGGTTAGGAAACTTCGTGGAGAACCGGGTGTTGCAGAAAAGGAAGCAAAAGAAACTGACGGACTTCTTTTCAAAGATTTGAATTTGTAAGTAGGCCTACTGTAAAATGAAAATGTACTATTAATACTATGGGAACCCTGAAAAGTGACGGCTGACGGGGCTCTGGTGAAGCTACGATAGGCCTAGAAAGCCAGTAGTGGATATCATATTTGCTTTCAAAACAGGAACAGGCCTCGGAAAGGACGGATGCAAACGACGACGACCCGGATATGCTAATGGACTACGAGTTGGGACATTAAACATACAGACACTGACAGGAAAGGTGGAGGAGATTGTAGATGTGATGGAGAGAAGAAAACTGGATATACAGGGCTTGGCAGAAACAAGATGGAAAGGAGAAGGTCGCAGAGAACTGAGGAAAGGGTACCGGTTGTACTGGAGTGGGAACAGTGAAGGAAGGAGCAGCGGAGTAGGAGTAGTTGTGAGAGATGGAATGAAGGAAGAGGTAAAGGGAATAAGTGACAGGATCATGAAGATCAGAGTAACTGCAAAGGGAAGAAGCCTGGAGATAGCCCAGGTATATGCCCCTCAAGTTGGATGTACAGCTCAAGAGAAGGAAGACTTTGAGGAGGAGCTACAACAGCAGTTGAATGGTCAGAGCATCATTGTCATGGGAGATTTGAATGCACATGTAGGAAGTGAAAGGCAAGGATATGAAAATGTATTGGGAGCAGAAGGATGGGGTAGCAGGAATGAAGAAGGGAGAATGTTGCTGGATTTTAGCAAGAGAAACGGTTTAGTGGTAGGCAACTCCTGGTTCCGGAAGAAAGAAACCCACAAGGTAACGTGGTACAGCAGTGATTTAACAAAGAAATCTTTGGTAGATTACATGCTGTACGACTGGGAAATGAAGAGAAGTGTCAGAGATATAAAGGTAATACCATCAGAGGCCTTAGATAGCGACCACAGAATACTTGTAATGAACCTGGGAGTTGTTAAGGATAGCAAGAGGACAGAGTACCAGGAAAGGAGAATCAAAGTATGGAAACTAAAGGAAAAGGAAGTCAAGGAAGAATTCCAGAGGATAATAAGGGAAAGGATGCCAACAGACAATCCTAAAACAGGGGAAGAGGAATAGAAGCAATTCAAGAACACAATGGTGGAAGCTGCAGTGGCAGTATGTGGAAGAAGAAGCAACAGAAAGCGGTGTAAAGAGACACCATGGTGGAATGAGAGAGTAAAAGAAGCTGTGGGAAGGAAGAACAAGGCTTTCAGAGTGTGGTTCCAGGAAAGAACTGATCTGGCAAGGGAAGATTATAAGATAAAGAAGAAAGAAGCAAACAAGATTGTCGCAGAGGAGAGGAAGAAGTGGATGGTAAAGTGGAGAGAGATGATGGAGGAAGACAGCAGAGGAAATAAGAAAGTATTTATGGGATGGTCAAAAGTAAGAGAAGAGGTCTGCGAGAGGATGTGGTAATGATGGACAAAAACGGAAATGAGGTACACAACAAAGAGACACTCAAGACAGTGAGGAAAGAGTACTTTGAGGATTTGCTGAATCCAAATGGTCATAGGGAGGAAGACAATGTATTGGAAGATGGAGAAGACAACACAGGAATGGAAAAGGACCTGACTTGGAGAGAACTGGAAATGGCTATAGACAAGATGAAAGGAGGAAGGGCACCGGGTGTGGATGAAGTGAGTGTTAAAATGGTGAAGGCAGCAGGGGAGGTTGGGAAACAGTGGCTGTACCGTGTGGTGAGGGTGATATGGAAGGAGAAAAAGACCCCAGAAGATTGGAAGAAAGGATTAATTGTCCCAATATTTAAGAAAGGAAGCAGAAAGGAGTGCAGAAATTACAGGGGAGTCACACTCATACCTCACTGTGCCAAGATATATGAAAAGATATTAGAAAGTAGAATACGAGCCAAAGTGGAGAGAAAATTGAGAGAGGAGCAGTATGGATTCAGACCTAGGAGATCAACAGTGGATCTCATATTTTCAATGAGACAGCTCCAGGAACACCACTACGACTTTGGAGAGGATCTGTTGATGGCCTTCCTGGACATCAAAAAGGCCTATGATAGTGTGTGTAGAGAGAAGGTTTGGAAAGCAATGGAAAACATGGGAGTGGAAAAAGGGACTGTAGGCAGAGTGAAGGAGATGTATTGTGGAAGTGTGAGTTGTGTGAAAGTTGGAGGGGAAAGAACAGACTGGTTCAGACAAATGAGTGGCCTGAAACAGGGTAGTGCGCTGTCACCCCTTCTCTTTATTGTGGTTATGGACGAGGTAATGACATGGATAGCAGGAAAGATAGGAGAAGATAAGATGAAAGCAATAAGCCTCCGTGGCTTAGGCGGCAGCACGCCGGCCTCTCACCGCTGGGTCCGTGGTTCAAGTCCCGGTCACTCCATGTGAGATCTGTGCTGGACAAAACGGAGGCAGACAGGTTTTTCTCCGGGTACTCCGGTTTTCCCTGTCAAAATTTCATTCCAGCAACACTCTCCACTATCATTTCATTTCATCTGTCATTCATTTAATCATTGCCCCAGAGGAGTGCGTCAGGCCTCTGCAGCCGGCACAGTTTATATCCTCGCCGCTAGATAGGGGCTTCATTCATTCCATTCCTGACCCGGTCGGAGACTGGAAGCAGGCTATGGATTTTCATTTCAAGATGAAAGCAATGGTGTTTGCAGATGATCTCATGGTCTGGGGAAACAAGGAGGAGGAAATTCAGGAGCAACTGAAGGCTTGGGAAGAAACAGTGGGAGAGTACGGTTGGAAGTTCAACATCAGTAAATGTGAGATCCTGTTAACGACCAGGAAAAAGGACAGACCAATGAGTGGGATAACACTTGAAGGTGGACAGCTGAAGAAGGTGGAAAGTCTCAAGTACTAGGGAAGTATAGTGGAGGAAAATGGGAGAAATGACAAAGAGATTACGGAACGTGGCAGACAGGCAGAAGCATTTCTGAGAAGCATTAGGAGCTTAGTGTGGAATAAAGATGTCCCACAAAAAAGCAAGGAAGTGTTATACAGAAGCTACTATATCCCGATACTGACCTATGCATCAGAAACGCGGACAATGAAGAAAAGAGACATAAGCAGAATACAGGCAGGTGAAATGAAGTTCCTGCGAAGTAGGATCGGAGTAACAAGAAGAGACAGAGTGAGGAATGAAAAGGTCAGGGAAATGGTGAAAGAGGAGCCCTTGCAAGGTAGGATTGAGACATCAAGACTGAGGTGGTATGGACACTTAAAGAGAATGGATGAGAAGAAGATTCCCAAGAGGATACATGAGATGCAGATGCAGAAGAAACGACCAAGGGGAAGACCAAGAGATAGATGGCTGAAAGGAGTGGAGGAATGTGTCAAGAAGAGAAGCGAGGACTGGACCAGAGTGACAGCGGAGAGGTGGTGGGAAGAAAGGACTAAGTGGCGAGGCTTATGTTCCAAACAGACCCAGCCTGGGGCTGGAAACTGTACAAGATGATGATGATGATGATGATGATGATGACTATTATTACTGTATAACTGTGTAGTAGTTTAACAAAATAGATACAATGTAGTAGAATGGATTGAAACTTGTAGGTAAATAATTAAATAAGATAGCATTAAACCCTGGCTGGAAGTCCCATAGGAGAAGTTCTAGTAACAATAATATTAGAAGTAGCAACAGTTGTCTATTCATATTGTAACAATTTGACTGGTGCTTACTTGCACTTTGAAATATTTACTCTGCCTAAGATACGGTATGTTGTTTTAATGGGCGCCAAGACCTCAACGCAATGTTGAAATCTAAATTTGTATTTAACAACACCTAGCTCTGGTAGAACACCTTCAAGAATCTATTCACTCAGATCGTGGTATGATTTGATCATTAACCCAACAAACAATTGTATCAGGAGGAGGAGTTGGTCTATATCTAATGCTACCTACTGAAAGCAAAGATTGCATGGTTAAAAGAAATGAATTTATTATATAACAAGTACTGCAAAATTAATAATACTAATAAGTTTAAAATTTAAATTGGAGCTTTGCGATTTCAATATTACCTCTAGAAAATTACGTGAAAACGGATTCGGATAAATTACTGATTTTACTTTTATTCCCAAGCTATGAAGTTACTGAATACTGAATATAAAACAAAGAGAAACGAGAGATTGCGTAGTTCCGTGTCATTCGCGCTTACCACTGGAAATTGCCGAAGCATTTCCCTCGTACTGGATAATGAAGAGAGCTTCCCACTGTCTCCTGGACGTCGTCATCTTCTTCGTTATTTGATGATATACTTGTAGAGGTAATCACTTTCTGGTCCGAACATCGGAGCCAAAATACTCGTACAACCACACTGGTTAAGTTTTACAAAGATAGTCCTCCACTCCACGGCGCGCCAAACGATATATGCACTCGTCGGCTCCCCACTCCGGTCCCGACTTCCACCTTACGTGGTCTTCACTGATTGGCAATTGGTAACGCCATTCGTGTGCATTTTCGAAATTTATTTCTTCTTGAGGTAACATATATTTGTTGTCGAAGTGGGTGTCGTGAAGTGGTCATCTGGAAATTTCATTTAGCTGCATTATTATTGTTTGAATTCAGGGTGTCGAGCGATGACCTTTTTTCAAATTCCCGTATAATTCTCGTATTTCCCGTACGAAAATCCACCAAATTCCCGTATATTTTAGAACTCTCCAAGACTTTAGAGTTCGCATACCGAATGGCTGAAAAATGAATCTTAAAGCGCGAATCAAGATTTTCTGGCTTAAGTGTAACTGCATTTTTGGAGATACGCGCGCGAGTGAATTCTCTCGCAGATACAGTTTATCTGAGGAGAGCTGATATAAATGACTGTTTTACTGAGGAGGGTTGAGAGAGTAGAGAATAGAAGTGTCACATAATAAATGTTTACGGGAAGTGACTGAATCGTATGTTGCCGTAACCGTATATAGCTTCCACGAGTTAAAATGACACGCGAATCTCCATTTGATTTTCATTGGCAGTAAATCGTTCGTTCGCGATTATCTTCTTTATTATTTCGGATAGTGGTTTTGTTTTTAGGCGTTCAACATAAGAAATAAGAACTGGAGGGTTGGCCTTTCATGAATATTCCAAAGACAAGTGTCTCCTAAAAGAGTAATTAGTAAATTTTCGCATCAGAGACGACAATAACAAACAGCTTGCCTACAAAGTGTGCGATTTGCACATTTCAAATGGCAGTGGTCTAACATATCTTAGACTACAATAATTAAGTTGGTGCAAATTAAATATGTTATATGTGAGAATATTATTATAATTTGCTATCCGGTTGTTATATTAGTATATTATGCATTAACGTGACCCGTTTAAATTCTAAATTGTGACGGAAGCTACGAGTTATAGGCTATTCGCCACATCGGTAGGCCTAATATTTACTAACAACGCATCGTTTATTATTTAATATTTATTTAATCATTATAATTATAATAGCCTATCTTCAACACTCATTTAACCAATAATCAGTTTATAATTCTATACATATTCCAGGTATTCCAAGAAAGCGATATTTGATAGAGAGCAGGATGTATTTCACAAAATCTCGGACATTGGCAAGACGTTAGGAGTTGAAATCACCAGGGCAAACATAGACGCAGCTCACCGCCTCCCGTCAACAAAGCCTGGGCCTCAACCGATAATTGTGAAATTAAATAATAGGTGGAAGAAGGAAGAGATTCTCAGTAGCAGAAGACAAAAGAAGACCCTGAAGACAAGTGAAATTGGTTACAGTGATGGTGGTAATATATATATCAATGAACACCTGACCCCAAGAAATGAAACCATCGCCAAAAAGTGCCGTGAATTGAGACAACAGGGAAAAATCTTTGCAACTTGGGTCAGAGACTGCAAAATATACATTCGGAAAAATCAAAATGGACCCTCAAAGCTTATATCAAGTGCTGAAATACTGGATTCACTCGCCCTCTCAAACTAAAATCTATGGAATAGTAAGATATCTACTAAGTATTATCCCATATGGAACTAGAATCACAGAAATTAAATTTTTTAGGTAATGCAAATAATAATACACTAGAATTAACCGAGTGTAACTGTAATACACTTAGCGATTATTATAAAATTAAGGACAGTAAACACATAATAACCGATACCAGTACACTAAAATGCGTACACATAAATGCACATAGCATAAAAAACAAGTTCGATGATATCCAAATAATGTTAGACAGAATCAAAGGTGTAGATGTCCTAGCAATCTCAGAAAATTGGTTAACAGAACAAACAAAAATGTTTTTCAATATTAAGAAATATGTTGCATATCACATAGTTAGAAAACAAGCTGGAGGGGGAGTATCTTTGTATATTTCAAACAAATGTAGCAGTATCCTTGTAAAGGAAATAAATTCCACCCACAGCATACTGCACATTACTGTGAGAAAAGGCCATCAAGAATACAATATAATCACTGCTTATAACCCTCATAAAAGCAACATTCCACACTTTCTAACTGATCTCGAAGTAATTATTAGTTCTTACTCAACGAATCCTGTTATAATACTAGGTGATATGAATATCGATCTATTATTTGGGGACAGATATACTAGTAGTTATATTAACCTAGTCAAATCATACGGTCTAGTCTTATGTAATACAAAATATCCAACTCGTGTAACACAAACTAGCTCTACTCTAATTGATCATGTATTGGTGAACGACTGTGACAAAATATGTAATGTCTATAATATTGATAATGATTTGAGTGATCACCATTTACTAATCTGTGAAATGAGAAACAAAAAGATAAACAGGAACTCAATATGTGATGATAGGCCAATAGAAAAGGATAAAATAAACTACAAAAAACTTAATAAATATTTAATAACTCAAGAATTTGTATGCAATGAAACTAACATCAATGACTACTACAATAAATTCTGTGATTTTATTAATAAAGGAATAGAAGCCTGTACTATGAAATATACGAATAAGGAGCCAAGTGCCCCACCAATAAAACCCTGGATCACACAAGATCTTTTAGCACTAATACACAGGAAAGATAAGATATATACAAAAACCAAAGTTAAAAATCCATCTGCAGAAATTTTAGAAGAATATAAAATTATTAGCAACCAAGTTACAAAACTTAAGAGAAACCTACAAAGAAACTACTTTGACCAAAAAATTCAAAATGCAAATAATCAGAGGGAAGTGTGGAGTGTTGTTAATGAGATGTTAAATAGGCCAAAGAAGGGGAAAAATGAAATTGTCAAACTTATAGTCGATGGCACAAATGTCGAAAAAAAGGAAAATATATGTGATGAAATTAATAAATATTATGTCAATATTGCTAACAGTATATGGGAAAATCAAGGAAACGGTCCTACCTCGGACATTGCAAGCTATAAAAATACTACTAGCACTAAGACAATCTTTATGTTACCTACTGATGCTAATGAAATACAATCAATTATAAACTCCCTAAAACACAAAAACAATATAAGTGAGGACAACACTACTAATGTCATGCTACAATTGTGTCTTGAGGGCCTTACACCATATCTTGTCAAAATAATAAATCTTTCACTGATGACTGGTATATTCCCCGATGCCTGTAAAGTCTCTAGGGTGGTCCCGATCTACAAAAAAGGAGACAAAACCCACCCATCAAATTACAGACCCATTAATATTATATCTGCCATCAGCAAGGTTCTAGAAAGCGTTGTTAAACGAAGACTTATGAATTTCTTCATGAAAAATGATTACTTTGCAAACTGCCAATATGGGTTTATTCCAAATAGAGGAGCTGATAGTGCTATATTTGAAGTAGTAACTGATGTAGAAAAGGCATTAGATGAAAACAAACTAGCTGCTGGTGTACTAATTGACCTTCAAAAAGCATTCGATCTGGTTAACCATAAGATTCTCCTTAATAAACTAGAATTTGCAGGCATCAGAGGAGTGGCACATGATTGGTTCAAGAACTACCTCACTAACAGAAAACAATATGTTGCAATCGATAATGTAAAAGGGTCTCAAATGAGAATTGACACAGGAGTACCTCAAGGTTCTGTCTTAGGACCAATTCTTTTCTTGGCCTATATTAATGATATAGTATTATTAGAATTGAAAGGCAAGCTTAAACTATTTGCAGATGATATTTTTATACTCTATCTGGGAACATCTGAACAGGAAATTATGCTAAATATTAATTATGATCTCAATAAGCTGGTGGATTGGTTGAGAGCACACAAAATGGTTATCAATATCACTAAAACAAAATATTTATTCTTCCATAAACCATCATACAAGATTGAGACCACAAACATAGTCAACATAGCCAACAAAGAAATAGAAAGGGTTAAATCGGCAACATACTTAGGTATCACACTAGATAGTACACTAACCTGGGAAAATCATGTAGAAAATGTAAAACATAAAATCAGCCCTTTAATTGGTATTATTTTCAGATTAAGATATAGCTGTCTTACTAGCCAACAATTGAAAAATATATACTTTGCTCTGATACATTCACATCTAATGTACATGAATTTCATATGGGGATATTGTAAGAAGGAGCTGATAAAAGAACTTGAGATACTCCAGAAACATGCTATAAAATCTATCTTTGGACTTCCTTGGCTCACACCCTCAAATGAATTATACTCAAGAACTAAAATTATGCCACTGCAAAAACAAATAGCTATGTCAGCAACAGTATTTGTATACAAATTAGAAAACAAATTGATACACACACACATCCATTTTACCCATGCAAATGACATTCATCATTATGCAACAAGAGGAGTAAATCAAATATTCACCAGCCATTCCCAATCCATTAAATTTGGAACTAAAGGAATTATGTCCTCTATAATAAAAGAATACAACTCGCTACCATTAGGCATAAGGGAAAGTTTCTCTATAAAAACATTTAAGAGGAAAACAAAAGACTTCCTATTAAGGAATGAATAGCCCATGTACAATAGCCTTAAGCAATGCAATGTATCATACCGAATTATCTCTGTAAAATTAGTCACTAGCAATATAATATAAGTTACTATTAAATTAAACAATAATGTTACAAAAATTATATATATGCCATGCTGTAACTATGTTACTTGATTGTCCCTAACACGAGCTCAGGCTCATTGGGACCTATGTAAATAAATAAGTAAATAAATAAATAAATACATGCGGTTCCACCTTAAAATCCAACCGTGCCAAGTTTTCAGCATCTATGGAAAATATTACCGTAAGTTAATAAACCAAACAACTGGCGACAATTTTTTATAAATGCTCATTTACATCTTCACCCTAGTCTACGTAAAGTACCATACGGTAATCACTGAAAGGGTAGGGGGGTTATGACCTAAATTTCACAAACGAACGAACCTCACTTTGCATGAATTATGGAACCCGAATCCTAATGGAGGTATGGATTGTCTGCATTTAGAAATATGTTAGTCAATAATTTAAAACAAGATGCCAGAAAACTAAATACAAAAATCTGCATGCCTACGGTGTAAAGTTGCTCCGTGAAAAAAAAAAAAAAAAAATCACCTCGCCAAGATTATATAACGTGCATACAGTTAAATACAATCATCCCATTGGAGAAACACTTTCTTTTTCACGATCTTATAAGCAATTCAAACATAAACTGCTGTAATTTACCGGAAAATGTGCAACATTTCGAGACTACGAGTGTTGTATATGGCACAACGTTAGCTAACATTTTGCATCATTAATACATAAGGAATGAACACATGCAGAGCTTTCTCACTGCACACAGCTGAAGATCATATTCTTGGTGCATTTTACGTTCTCTTAACAACAATAATTTGCATAGTTACATGCAAGGAAAATTGTAGTACACAGTTCCCATTGCTTCCATTACCTGACTACTAAACCAGAAAATGGTAATGCATAACCATACGCCAGTGGCATGTCCTATGGCAAATGAAAGATCGAAAGAAAATGTAAGCCTGGATCAAGGTGATACAATTTTCTACACTACTGAAAATAGTCAAAATACCCTTTATAATGAAATGAAAATCCACAGCCTGCTTCCAGTCTCCGACCGGGTCAGGAATGGAATGAATGAAGCCCCTATCTAGCGGCGAGGATATGAACTGTGCCGGCCTCCGAGGCCTGACGCACTCCTCTGGGGCAATGATTAAATGAATGACAGATGAAATGAAATGATAGTGGAGAGTTGCTGGAATGAAATGTTGACAGGGAAAACCGGAGTACCCGGAGAAAAACCTGTCTGCCTCCGTTCTGTCCAGCACAGATCTCACATGGAGTGACCGGGATTTGAACCACGGACTCAGCGGTGAGAGGCCGGCGTGCTGCCGCCTGAGCCACGGAGGCTCACCCCTTTGTAATAATGAATAATAATCCTGGGGGTCAGGTAGTAATAAGATGTTACCCACCCACTATCCCTTTTTAGATCACGACTTTTATAGTAAAATTGGAGGTGTGTCCGCTATTACACGCGTGAATTATGGGACAAATACAGTATTGCTAACCCCATGAATTTGGTACTGACAGCCTTCCTGTCACTATGCCCCGCTTTTCCTCTCCGCAACCCACGGTCGCCACATAAGACGATTTTTTTCAGCCATAGGATACGAATGTACAATTTTCGGCAGTTGGTGCGAAATTGCAGCACATCCGCGTCTGTAATTTTCTGATATCTTAAGCTGTTTACTTCTTTAAGGGCTGCTCTTGTCGAGAAACCC
This sequence comes from Meconema thalassinum, assembly GCA_946902985.2. NCBI lineage: Eukaryota > Metazoa > Arthropoda > Insecta > Orthoptera > Tettigoniidae > Meconema > Meconema thalassinum. The sequence continues at coordinate 275,125,140 of OX336389.2, read as the reverse complement.
AGGTCTCCTCTGAATAACAATGCGGACTGATTCCTGCATGTCATTGTCAGCAACGAGAGCGGCGCGCGGAGGGGGTACGGCCGGCGAGGCAAAGCATGTATTCGACCTTGGCTGTGTTCTCATCCCGCTTAGTGCTCTATCGGTGGCACAAATTGCGGGTGGCAGCGCAGTCTGCAGGCGAAATAGAAGACTGAGCGGGAGGACTCTACCGAGCGTTCGGGGGCAAAGAAGTCAGACATTATGAGACTTTTCAAGATTTCCCGTATCAAGTGCGAATTTCCCGTATAATTCCCGTGTTTTTCCCGGGTCACTAAAATTCCCGTATTTCCCGTAATTCCCGTATCGCTCGACACCCTGGAATTTTATTATATTTGGAGGATGTTCTGGGATGTATTGTGGTTGTGTGCTGTTTTGTGTGTGTATGCAAATTTAGATTTGCAGTTAGATTTGAGGGAAGGAATTAAGGTAAGTTGTTAGTTTATTTTCTTGGAAGTAAGGTTAGGTTTTTATTTTTTGTCTTGAAGTTTTCTTCGTTGTGATTGATCTAGGATGCCAGTGTGTGCTTCGCTGAAGTAACTACTGCATGAGATAGGTCAGGTCAGATTATGGGAGCCAACCCAGTTCGACTCTTGTGCAGGATGTAGATAGTGCTTACACGATTCTAGTTGTCTTTAGTATGGGATGAAGATAACAGCGATGAAAGGTGAGAAGTGATATTTTGGGGATTTTGAAGTTTTGTGAAGGATTTGTGATGATATAATAGAGAGAATTATGTGGATAAGATTTGTGGATTCTGTGGATGCAACTGTGAATGTGGTTTTATTGGTCCTCAGGCGAGCGTTGCGGTGTTAGTGCTAGTTATGGTATTTCAGCGACTCATATTTGCATACTGGTGTGTAATGGGAATTTTATTTGTTTAATAGGAGGGAATTGTTATTTGGTGAGTTGTGAGATGTCAGTGTGATGGATGAATTATGGTGTGAGGAGTCCCAATTCGATTCTCTGGTCTGTGTTCGTTTCTTGCTTAGCTTGGTTATTGTAACTTTTCAAAAGTTTTCTGTTGTTGTTGGAGCCTGGTGAGAGATGTAACCGGACATGTTTTAGTAGAACTTTCCTTGGTAATTTTAATCTTGTTGCTAATGAGCTGGGGCATGCTTAAGTTGTTGGTATTACTGTAATTTAAATGTGAATATTTTCTTCTTGAAGTCTTGGTCACTGCATTTTGAAAATAACTTCAAGGGTTGAATATGGGAGGTCGCATGGCACGATTTAAATTTATTTGATTTATTAAAGTATGTATGGATTAATGGTAACTGTTTTTTGGGTAGTGATTAACGTAATAAGGCTAATGTAAAGCTATGATTGCTGGCTGATGTTTAAAGACGAATTTAATGTAACTAAAAATCATATTGAAATTATAAATAAGAACCTGTGTGGTTGTGAAAAAACTTCAGTAATGAAAATGTTTTGACGATTTTGTAAATGATTTGATTTAACGCTTGATTTGTAATGTGTTCTTCTTTTATTTGGGATTCGGTTTAATGACAGTAAATTGATAGGGAAGTAATAATGACATTCAGTCCAGATATCTTGTGCGCGAGTGATTAAAAACTGACTTTGGAATTTAAATAAACAAAACTACAGTTCGTCAAAATTATGGAAGCTAAATGAAACTCACGTACTGTCGCAGCGTTACGAAGTTTTCAAAAATGTAGTGATGGTGTGCACATGTTTTTGGAGTCTCGTTGCTGGTTGTGTGTTGAATGTTGCCGAGGAAAGAAGATATGGAGATTGATTGAACGAGCGACCAATGACCACGGTCAGCTGTCGAGAATGGTGAATTAACATCTGGTATGAGCATTCCTAATATTCTGCTGGCAGACATTTAGGGGGTCTTGCCTAACACCGACCTGTCTTATCTACCCTGGGAGCATACATACATCATCTAGCACGTGACCCCAGGTCTTCGCCTGCCATCCCACGCTGTGGATCTGGACCGGGAGATTTGTACCGGTGGTACAACCAGCCATGACAAATTGAGGCTATTCTTCAATTAAATCCCCTGGAAACATTTAAAATAGATATATAAAACTTCCCATTACCCCAAATATGACTTTATAATGGAATGTGTTCTTGGCACACGACACTTAGCTCATAAGCGTGGACATTGAAAACCGCTAGCAACTGATTGACCAATCAGAATATTTTATTCTTCTGACGTATGAAATATTATTATATTTTAAAAGGACAATTATAAGTGTTTAAAGCAAGCCGAGGATGGATCCAAAATTTTTATAAAAGAAATGGGTTGAGCATACAAAGGCGTACCTCAATATCACAGCGTCTGGTGCCTATGATGAAAAGTTACTTTCCTTTCAGCGTCACATAATTTAGTTGCAGAAGGGAAATTCATATTTGCTTTCCCAAATTGGTAATGCAGATCAGATGCCAGTTAAGGGTTCTAAAAGTGTTACTATCAGAACAGGTGGTAATGAGAAACAACGGTGTGCGGTAATGATGTATATACTCGCTGATGGAACCAAACTACCACCGCACGTTGTTCTCAAGCGAAAGATGCTTCCGAAAAATATACCCGCTGGTGTTATCGTCAGAACTCAGGACTCTGGTTGGATGGACAGTTCACTAGTGAAAGACTGGTTAAAGTGTGTCTGGCAACGTCGCTCCGGTGCATTATAACTACTAAAGAGCTTGGGTGTTCTGGACAGTTACCGCGGCCATACAATAGACGATGTGAAGAAATTCATTAAGGATGGGAAAACCGACCTAGCACCCGTTCAAAGCAGCCTTGAAACAGCTGTATACCGAGTGGATGGCAGCCGATAATCACACACTGACTCCAACTGGTCGCATTCAGCGCCCGGAAGTTCAGCTGCACTGTTCGTGGATTATGGCGGCATGGAATCGTATCCCTGGAGATCTCATACAGAAGTGCTTAAAGAAATGTGGTATTTCTAATGCTATGGATGGCAGCGATGACGACATTTTGTGGGAAAGTAATGGTGATAAAAGTTCTGAAGTTGGTACTTCTGATGACGATGATGAACAAAATGTTTGTATACTTTTATTTGTATTTTTAATCGTTTGATGCGTGTTATTTTAGGACGACTTCAAACCTGTTGGAAACTATTTTGAAGAAATGCTATTCTGTTTATTTAGTAAAGATTGTAAATAATTTTGAGTAAACTTTTTCTTTTTTAATTTTGCTCTTCAAAATAAGGGTGCAGGTCTTATTCAGGGGCGGGTGGTATTCGAGTATATACTGTAATTACACCGCACATTATCTGAAGAGAATTGGAAATAAATTTATTCACAGAGATGAAATTTTAAGTTTAAAGCTACGAAATGAGATATTTGCATATCAAATAAATTTTATATTGTTCGAGGCTAGAGACGCCATTGTTACAAGCCAAGGAGGGAAGAGAGGTGATCCCAGGAGAAGTATTCTATTTCGATGACTGGTCGAGTCAACACGTACTTCGCTGAACTCCATAAAATATATATCGCACGACTGACACATAGTATTCGTGACGGAAGGATCGCCTTATTCACCGGTCAACCCAAGGAAAAGCTTTGCTGAAGATTTATACTGCATTATAAAAGGACTTTTATTGAAAGCTGAACAGAAAATTACTACAAATGAAGCAATTTTCATCATTAAACGTATAATAAGAGGAAGCTACATATGCAATATAAGAAGAGAATATTATATTTATCTACGGAAATATAATTGAATCAATACTACAAGATTACGACGGAAGCATTTTTCGATACTTACAAATATTTCATCTGCATACTTTGAAATATTTTACATGTTATAGGACCCGAGTCGAAGGGGACGTCATAATATGAACTTCACGACAGATATCGTCATGAATTGCTAAATCATGGAGGGGAAATAACCAATATTCAATGATGTGGGTTCCAGAGGTGACCTAACGCAACGAAGGAAACCATGGAATGGTACTGCAATTCCAACCGCAGACCACTGATATCACAATTTCTGCTACTACTACATGAGATTCCAATTCTATCTAGGAAATCTCAGAGCATGAATACTACAGCATATAATTTCACCGTAGACCTGCAAGAGAGGAGACGTTTGAAGAGATTATCGACAGGACCGTCTAGTTCGGAAACGTACGAGAGATCCAGGTTCGTGAACCGAGAAGAAGGAAGCTTTTAGTTTTACGTGACCGTTAATCATGCGATCATGAGCCACGGGACCTCCTGTTTTACGTGGAATCCGAACCACAGGACATGGCATTTCCTATTTGACTGATAAAAAAAAATTGTCTATTCAATACAATTTTTTTTAAATTATTGAAACTATATTATTTTATTATTGGGACATGTTTTGAGCTCTCAATCAGCTCATCATCAGCCAAGTGCCCTCACAAACATAATAAAACACACACCAAAAATACAAAGTTCATAAACAAGTACAATAAACAACATGCATAAAAATTGACATATAATAAAACTTAGCATCCTATAGTAAAATTAACAACTTAATATAATGGAACCAGCTAATGTTCTTCAATAAAAAGTTGATGTTACTTCGTTCTGACTTCCCCACACACGCAACAAACAGAGCTGTGTCATGTACATTCTCTTGACTATCATTTTGACCAGCCTCAAATCATCATATGAAACGGATGATGGAAACTCCCATTGATGTGACAAGGTTCTTGTTTCGGGCCTCATGAAGCCTCCTCATAAAGTTAAGACACCCAGTGTGGCTCCTAGTTGAATGAGTCTTGTCTGTTAGCAGCATTTCATCTAAGAAAAAACCAAATCATGCTAATCAGAAAACAAATAACCCCCAAGAAATTTGAAAAAGAAAACCTAACCGATCGAAAAATTATCGCTCACCTTCATCTCGAATCCATGAGCACGGAGCGTGAGTGCCTTCACTACTGACTCAAGCTGGAATGACATTCTGCGACGCAAGCCCGTATGGCGAATGACATACCTCCGGGGAAGGAGGGGGAACAAAGTAGTGGTACGTGAGTAATACACGTCTGTAGAGCAAGCCTGTGTCGAAGACCTGCCTCCGAGTGAAGGAGGGAAAACAGAAGTAGGGGTACGCATGTAACACGCGTCTGTCTCAACAGTAGCTAACATGTGCAACATGTGAGAGCCTTCTACGCATGAGATGTGCTGAAATACTTGACATTGATTCTAATTCATGAATATTGCGGAATACAAATGTGCCAATCTATTTTTTATTCTTGTAAGCTTATCCATTAGTGTGTCATACAAAATATTTGTTTCAAAATTAATCTCATTAAGATTATTAGATGGATTAGTTCTTTGGGCAATATCTATTTCTATTTGTTCAAGGATATTCATTATGGACCCTTTATTCTCATAATGAAGTATCTTTAAATCTGTTTCAATGCTGGTGAATTTATGATCGGTGTCATTCATGTGTGTTCCCATGGCAGAAAATTTTCTATGTTTAATTGCATTACAATATTCAGCATAACGCGTGTTAAAATTGCATCCCGTTTGCCCTATATAATCAGCTTCACACTTTGTGCATTTCAATTTGCATATCCCTGATCTGTTGTATTTATTTGTTTGATTAACTGATTTTGAATTTTAAAAAAATTTGTGGTTGCTATTGTCAGTTTTGTAAGCCACTTTTACGTTATATTTCTTCAACGCACTGGTAACATTATAAGTTAGATTGTTGATATATATAAATGCCGCATAGACTGTTTTTTCTTTGTTTGCCTTTACTAAATTAGATTTGTGTTTATTGGTAATTTTACTGATAAGATTATTAACATACGTTCTGTTGTAACCGTTTGCTTCCGCAATCTGATATATTATGGAAATTTCATCCTTATACGCTGTTTCATTCAAAGGCAAATTAACAGCTCTATTTATGAAACTTATGAAAGTTGCTCTTTTGTGGCCTTCAGGGTGGTTCGAATTTCTCTTAATAATTGTGTTGGTTTGCATTGGCTTCCTATATATTTTATAATTTAACCTATTGTTTTTCTTTGTGATTGTGAGATCTAGATAATTTATGGAGCCATTGTTTTCTGATTCCATGGTGAATTTGACTTTTTTATCTATTTCATTTATTGTGTTTATAAATGTATTCTCATCTATGCTATTTTTGTCTAGAATTACAAAGCCATCATCATGTTAGCTACTGTTCAGACAGACGCGTGTTACACACGTACCCCCTACTTCTGTTTTCCCCTCCTTCACTCGGAGGCAGGTCTTCGACACAGGCTTGCTCTACAGACGTGTATTACTCACATACCACTACTTTGTTCCCCCTCCTTCCCCGGAGGCATGTCATTCGCCATACGGGCTTGTGTCGCAGAATGTCATTCCAGCTTGAGTCAGTAGTGAAGGCACACACACTCCGTGCTCATGGATTCGAGATGAAGGTGAGCGATAATTTTTCGATCGGTTAGGTTTTCTTTTTCAAATTTCTTGGGGGTTATTTGTTTTCTGATTAGCATGATTTGGTTTTTTCTTAGATGAAATGCTGCTAACAGACAAGACTCATTCAACTAGGAGCCACACTGGGTGTCTTAACTTTATGAGGAGGCTTCATGAGGCCCGAAACAAGAACCTTGTCACATCAATGGGAGTTTCCATCATCCGTTTCATATGATGATTTGTGGCTGGTCAAAATGATAGTCAAGAGAATGTACATGACACAGCTCTGTTTGTTGCACGTGTGGGGAAGTCAGAACGAACTAACATCAACTTTTTATTGAAGAACATTAGCTGGTTCCGTTAATTTTACTATAGGATGCTAAGTTTTATTATATGTCAATTTTTAATGCATGTTGTTTATTGTACTTGTTTATGAACTTTGTACTGTATTTTTGGTGTGTGTTTTATTATGTTTGTGAGGGCACTTGGCTGATGATGAGCTGATTGAGAGCTCGAAACATGTCCCAACAATGAAATAATATAATTTCAATAATAAAAATTAAAAAATTTGTATTGAATAAACGGTAATTTTTTTTTATCAGTCAAATAGGATTATATGTCAATACGGACCACTATGACATCGAATACTCCTTACATGGCATTTCATCGAGAAGAGAGCGGAGGCAGAGATGGTGCGACTCCGAGCGTACGAGACACATCGCCGAGGACGGAGCCAGCCGGCTGTTTGCTTCTCCAAGCAGACAGGCAATCCCACAGGACTTGGGAGATATTCTTGGAACGTGACCCAGGAATGCGGACGTTCAACTCTTCATCAACACCACAGGTTACCGAGGAACTATACTGGCAGAAGGTAGTTAAGCGCTCGTATTATACACTGACCGGCAAAAAAAGTGGTGCACACTTCCTAAGATCATGTTTTGGTAAAGCAATATGGGTGGATTAACTGAATAAACGGAGAGCTCGAGAAACTTACCATTCTCGGTTAAGTGGGCGAAATTAGTGGTTTAATAAAACCTCAAATGCACCAAAACATAATCCTTCTCCTTAACTTAAATAAATCATCGAAACGTGGCTACAAAACTAACAAATAAATTTATTAATAAAGTGATAATAAAAAAAATTAAATCAACAAATATCCCTTTAATAATTACATATGATCCGCAAAATGATTATGCGTAAATCCAATAATCAGATAATAAAATAAATCACCGTCTCATGGACGTTAGAAGTACTCCACTTCTCTTTAAAAAAAAAAAAAAAAATATCAAACAGCTGTTAGCACAACAGGGCTTAAATTTACACTTGTTCTCTAGTAATGTCGGAACAAATATCGGTATTAATACAGCCAATGTCTTCCAATGACATTTTTACTTACTATTACAAACCATCCATTGCTAAAAATAATAAAAATTATATTATATTGATCTTCCATAAGATCACTTCTGTACAATAATAAACAACCTTCATGTAGTCAAAGAACGTCGTCACGTTCTTTAAACGTCACTCCTATTAATGGTTTAAACGTTTAAAAGCTTTATAATAGATTAAACAAAAGTTTAATTGTCAACTAAGATTCTCTAAATTATTTAATAATTAACAATAGAAATTATTATTAAATGTTTAATTAAAAGGCTATTAATATTTCCAAAATATTAATTGAGTTTGTAAAATATTTATTATTTAGATGTTTATTAATTATTAGATATAATTATTAATCGTGTTAATTCAAATAATAAACAATATTATTATTATTGTTTTAGGATCAGCTGTTTATCAAGAAAGTTATTCAGTTAACTTTATTATATCGTTAAATTCTCCTAGCTATTAATGATATTATGTTTAAATATTGTTAACAAAATATTTTATATTATTTACAACATTCGTGACGATTCTCAATCATCCAACCTTCCTTCTCTTGTCAACTACTGACAAACCAAAATTTTTATGCTCTTAAATAAAGTGTCACTGTTACAAAATCATATCTTATTGTTATCATCATAGTATAGTTGTTTTCGTTTCATAACAGGGCATACATACATAGCCGAACGGTTAAGTTAAGCTTATATAATTACTGTCTTGTTCTTGATAATATTTTAATAATAATTAACAACATTGTTACTTTCAATCCGTTTCCCAAATATTTTCCGCCAATAGAACTAATCAATTCAACTGGGAGTCGTTTCACAATAATAATGGACAACAAAGGTCTTACTTAATTCTTTACTGTAATATAGTTACTTATAATTTCCAAATGAACGCTTACAACGCGTATAATGACCTTCCCTTCTCTGATATACTGAACAAATATCCACAGAATACGTAAACGACAACTTCCCTCAATTACACAGGTAAATTTCGTATAACATTTTTCTCAGCTTGTTATCAAACAAATATAGCTGCTATAATTCTTCACTTCGGTCTCTTAATACAGTATTCTGGCGTAACAACTTATTTAAATTGCATATAATGCCTTGCTTTCATAATATATTTATATATAATAATTACAGCGTATAACTCTTTCAGATATTGTGATAATACATAATAGTCGACTCTAATAAACAGTGATGACGTAATGGTTTACTAGTATAAGTTACTCTAGATTTTAAACAATTGTTGTTAATATTTAATAAATATAAACATTCGTTACTTCTCTCTGGTCTTTCCAAAATATTGCGTTAATGCAATCAATAGTCAACAACAGTCTCTAAGAGTGTTGCAAAAATTTCGTAGAATACTCAAATGTGTTGATTTGTCTAAGCAGATAAGATCTCTCAAAATAAAATAATTTATCCACTGATAAATTATTATTAATAATGACTGGCTAAAGTGGAATGTCCAAATAATGTTTCATCCTTCCACCAATCCAAAATGTTCGATTGAATAATTACTTGAGTAGCATCAAACTCGAAGTTAGCTATAACACAATAACTAGATTTCCAAAATAAAGGATAACTATTCCTAAGATTTGCAATAAAATCTTGGAAATGTCCAAAGAAATAAATCATTTCCAAAGAAATATCCTTTTCCTAGTCTGGGTTGCTTGAATAAATTAATATCATATTCCAAAATGCTAAATATAATTCGGTAAAATTGGATAAACTTAAATAAAATTCAATAAAATTCCCAAAGAATTCATGGATCGAAATAAATTCGAAAAGCGAAATTATTTATAAAATGAGCTTAAATCTCGAAGCCTTAAAGGCAAAAATCCAAATGTTAATATCCAAAATCTCACTAAAAGAAATTTAGTATTTAAATATCCAACATTGAAAAATAATTTCTGGGCCAAAAATATACGGTATATCACACACAATAAAAATGGATTTGCGTTGAAATGGTGCCATGCTCCCTGATATTCTACTCTACAACTAACTACAAAAAGAACCAACAACTACGAACGAAGATTTCTCTTTCTACCTTACGATGACATCTTGTAGAAATAGTGTGGAGAAAATTACTGACGACACCAGTAATTCCACACTCGGTAATCTTCATCCTCTTCCTTCGGGAAATTGCCTCATCATGACTCGAACCCTGATCTCAGATCGTTAATCTCCCTGGCTGGTTACGAACGCGGACCTCGCCTCGATCAACAATTACGCGCGAACCTCCAAGTCTCGAAGTGCGATGAACTGCTTCAGTTCGGGTTTGATAGTATCTAGCCATGACGCGATAATCAAGTTCCATCTCGGAATGTTGGACTGTAGCTGCGCAATAGTTACACCACATCTTATAATTTTAAGATTAATGTCGGTTGCCTGATATTCTAGACTGACAATGTAACATCACGTTCCCTGCGCATAACTTGGCTTAGTTCATGATCACAAATGCGTTAAACACAATGTTAATTATTCCCCTTAACGCTTGCATATCGGACATCTCGACAAAAGGTTTATCACTGAGCAGAGACTTGCTATACTAAAGTGCCGCTGTCCTTCAAATATGAACAAATATACAGCGGGCCATCCCCTGCAGTCGCTATTGTTCTCACTGCCGAGCGCTTGCAATGCTGGCACGCACAGAGTGAAACGTGCTTAAATAATGTGAATGCTTTCAACAAAGAAAACTATCTTATTCTTTCAAGTATCGTCCTGAGACTTTTACGAAATATACACACGATGTTTCTCTTTAGTTCAGTCGAACTCTCGATACTAGTTTCACACGAGAACTGATATAATGACGATATTCTGTTTCCCACATCTTCAGCGGACTTCTCATGTTAAATTTTGACCGACGGGACCGACCTCCTCGCCGACAAATTATGTTCGCGTGAGACCCCTATCTTGCACACGCTGGTTTCGGGAACCCAAGTGTCGCAGGTCCATTCCCTACCACTGCTTCTACACAAAGACCTCGATTTGAAGTGCGTCACCACGCTCGTCAAAACCAATCGACTGGCGCCTCATGAGGAAAGAGCGGTAAATCATTCATTACTTATATCTTTCTACAGGAGTCCCAAACTTCCTTCTCTGAGTGACTAACATAAATCCTTTTAATTTATGTCCTTTCTCAATAGTTTTAAATGTGCAGATTCTCTCTTCTTTAATAAATGGCAGTATATATATCGATGAAGCTTCTCATTAAGCGCGCTCATTTTCTCCTTCCTCCTTGTTTCGAGAAATTAGATTAGCCAATCAACGCATTTCTCTTCCAACTCTACACGTTGCTATGAGTGGCCAAGCGAAAATACAATGCAGGATGGCCTAACGGCGGCTTCGATCGCCATTTTGCTGTCGTCAAACACAATCTGAAGCTTCCCCTCATAATAAAATTTTAAAAATATCGTAGTTCCTCCAAAAATACTGCAATTTTCTCCAAATTTCACCAAAACATCCAAAATAGCATCCTGTCCATCCTGAATCATTTAGAATTCGAGTTCAGTACTATTACATTTTTTATAAATATCCTTGTGTCGAGAACATCCTAGTTATTCACCTAGTAGGGAGTGTTGGTTTATCTAGCTGGATATCAATGCCCCTGCGATCCTTTCCATCCAGAGGATAATAGGTGGTAGCTATGAGAAATTCAGGTACAGTAGTCCCCTCAATGACAGTATTTTCGGGTTAATGTTTATTAATTTTGATATTTCGGCTTTGGTCAATATGTATTGTTTCTTTTAATGCACTTTTTATTTGTTTTTGGAATTTGTTGGTGGGGTCTTTTCCTAGTTCCTAGATTTCATTGTTGTTCAGAAATTTGACTGTCTTATCGATGTATTCTGTTTTGTTCAGAATTACTGTATATTTTACTGCAATAAACCTAGGCCGGTATTAACAGCAGTATTAAAGGTGCCGGGACATTCTCATTAGACCGTTTGCACTTAAAGAGGGCTTGTTAGCTTATGCGTGGAGAGTTTGAAACCAGGTCTTAAATAGTTAAAGCTTATCCTGAATACAATAACATACAACACATTTGAGAGACTAGACTTGGCAACTCACTACAGGTAAACTTGCACGAGGAACACACAGCACTTAGGAATGCGAGAGGGGGAACAGCCCAGCGAGATAACCGACCCTCACGTACAGGAATTTCCATTCAGTTGAGTGCAAACAGTGACCAAGTGAACTGCTCTCAACAGGGCCGCGCAAGACTCAACCAGATAAGTAGCCTGTACAATACACTCTGAATTGACCATTTACAACAACAACATATTCACTCCAAACAGGCAAATTCCAGAGGTCAATCACCACTTCCAGTATCTCAACAAAACATCGCATAGACCACAACTAACAAATACTGACGAGTTGCATTATCTCAACTAATACCGCAACTAAATAAGTGTACATACTGTAAATATTTTCACCCATACTTTCAGACATAGATTTTATAGCCGAAGTGTAATGGATCTGATGATCGCTTGACGATCCAAACTGGTCATCCAGGTGTATTTATTAATCTCGTGTAATTCTTTTCAGGACTAGGGAATAACCCATCTCATTTGGGTACAATCATGTTGAGGGACTGAAAAGCACCAAACTTTTGCTTTTATGTACATGTGTATTTAGGGAAATCCTTCAAATGAGTTTATTTACTGCAGAATTGTATAAAAATATTTTTAAAAACACACAATTCTTAGGTGCCGGTATATTATGGTCTTCTAGTTGTAAAAGCAAACATCCATTTTGTGAGTGGAATTTACCTATATTTCACTTACAACATTGTGATATTTTGCTTGAAATAGCCAATTTAAATGACAAAATAATGTTACGGCTGTGAGTTTGTTTCATCGCTCGCCGCATGAGTCACAACTGCCCCAGGGCTGGGCTGCACTGCCTCAGTGTATTGCGTGCGCCTTATGCAACAGGTCTACTAGGACAAAGGGATGGTCCAGAATATTCGTGACTCAGCCAGTGAAGGAAACCTCGAGAAGCCGTGAACCCTGGATGGGTCTAGAAGCATTTATTGAGTCACCGGCCTGCTATATAAGAGCGACCTGTCAAGCAGTGTGTGGTGTGTTTTACGAGCTAGTGCGAGCGTTTATCCTGAGCGACAGAAGTGTGGTGACTTGTGAAACCCCTAGTGAAGCTGATTCTCTTGGCAGTGAAGGAGTGTGAATCATACGGAGAGGCTGGGTATTGAAGAGTGTGTGCTTACCTAGTGCGACAGAGGTCATTGTGGTGAGTTGCAAAACAGTGAGTGACAGACGTAGTGCAGCTATTTCCAGCCAGCGTACGGGACCGGACTCATTAGCGAGAGGATTAACTGCAAGGCCGAGTGAAAGGGTGAGTCGAGCTCCCTACAGGAGGGAGCTTCTGTAAGACAGCTAATTGTTTCTATCTGCTTATTATACGGTGTATATTTCTGACCTGCAAGCAATAAAGCTAACTTCTCTTTAAAGCAGTAATTGGTGTTGTGCTTTCTACCCACCGTAATCCAGTTAACAAAAGTGCCACTAGGGGGGGTGGCACGTAACAATAATAATCATCAATTGTAATTGGTTAGTTATGGTTGCAAATTACTTGTGTAATATTCAAAAGGAATGAGATGTAGGCAGGAAAACTGCAGCTAGGCTTGACTCCCAATTAGACTTGTCACGTCCTGTTGACTCTTGCAGTTGGCCTGTTACTCTTGCTTGCAGTCAGTGGATCACCCAGACATGTCCAACAGCAAAAAGCACGAACCACGGAAGAAAAAAGAGATTTGCTTGTCTCTGCTGTCAGTAATTGTGAGTGAATTGGTATTAATATAGCCTCGACTGGAAAAGTGTCCGGGTATTGCCACAAGAGTATGGAAAACCACACACAACATTGGTTTTCTTGACCTCTCATAATATGTATCTACTACATGCAGAATCTTATGGAAATAGGTATGCAGCACAGTGTCATTGATCGCATTGAATTCCTTTTCGAGAGGGATCATATGTTATTCTACCTCCTGCTCACAAATTTTCCATTAAGACACTTTTGTTGCTCATGCTATCATTTGGATCTTCTTTCATACACACTTCCTCAAGACTGCTTTTCAAACAGAGCCTTGACACCTGTAAGCCAGTGACCCTCAAGAAAATCTCCAATATTCTACTGCTTAGCAACAATGTCTTGGATTAGTTGACTGGTAAAAGACCTACCCAAACAGGGCAGACTTGAGTTTACAGCTTCATAAGCTTACCTTAACAATTCTCCTGTTGTTATTGAGTGTGATTCTTTTAACCCATGAATTGCTGGTGATGATGCTCTTTGCTATCACTGAATGGCTGTCACATTTTACATTTGTGCCAATTTTTTTTTTAAATTCTCCTAATTGAAAACTTTTACTTAACCATTCCATTTGAAATAAGCATGATTGTGACAGTTGCATCACAAATTATCAACCCCCTGAAATGCCAGCTGGCGAAGTCTTCTCTACGAGGTTTAACACCTCTATTTCTCTACTCCAATATTGATTGACCTTTTCTGAAGAATAGGCGAACATTACACCGTAATGTCCCTTCAAACCTGCAACATGGACTGATCATATGTGAAGAGTCACTTATGAGACACACTGCACCAGTGGGCTCAGTCTTGGTTCCCACCGGCGGCCTGGCACCCTGTTTCAGTGGCCTAAAAGTCACGTATGTCAGCAGTTGCCGAAGAAACCACAAAATACCTGCATTTGGTCAGCAATTTTGGCGGAGAGAAAAAGAAACCTAAATTATGACATTAAAATCCACGATTTGAAAAACCTATTCTAAAACAGTGTTTGTGAACTAACATCAACATTTTTTAAATTAATTAATTTAATAAATATACTGTAGTCACTGTAATCCAACTGGGCCAACTCATGATAAACAAAGCGGCAAGACTGTTGTTTGGCTAATAGAAGTGACAAAAGCGCATCCAAATTCTTGAAGTTGGCAAGACTGTCTCCGATTCCGCGCGGCAGATTTAATGTGAGACGCAAGCAAGGTTAACTCTCTCTCATTTAACTGAATGCTAGGGGACAGGTAACACCAGAAATCTCTCCAGAGACCTTGGGACACAGATCTGAAGTGTTGAACTTTCAATAGAAAATATTTCGGACGGTAAATCAAAACTAGGTGTGAAATCGTATACAACGTGACATGGGCCAATCCTCACCAAAAGACCGTAGTGCGTGTCTTTTTGGAACAATGGTTAATTAAAACTAAAACTAGGATTTGGTTTACATGCCACGTGATAAGGGGGCAATATCATATTTTGTTTTAATTTCTTGTGTGTGTGTGTTTTATGAGTTTTAGGTTATGCGATTTGTTTTCCTTTCTTTCTTCTTGTGTGATGTAATTTACGCATGCAGTGCATTTTGTTGTGTTTGTTTTTTGAGTGGTTGTAAGATGAGCTTTTAGCTTGTGAGCTGTTTTAAGTTTAAGGGTTAAGTTCAAATTTACTGTATTGTATTCTCCATTTTGGCAATGATTTCCTTCTGGCATGTTTGCCACTAGTGTTCTTGAAGAACATTTTCTGTATGGGTGGGGATGTGGGTGGCATTGCACCATTTTTCCTTGAAACATGGTAAACTTGAAATCACCTGATTTTTTTTCCCCTTTCATATGAAATTTTGATGGCCCTCGTAGTCAAGCCAGGTTAGGTCACGAGTCAGTCTAGAGTTGGATTTAGCAGAGGTTGGACGTGTCGGCGTGACACTGTATTGTTCTGACCTTTAAACAGGGGTTGGTCGAACTGGGAGTATGGGGGTGAGTGTAGAGGGTGGTGTATGATCAGAGTGAGTTTCAACGAAGGTGTTGAAACTCCGAATGTGTGTTGGAGATCGTGTTGGGTGATTGGGAGACGCTCTGTGCGATCAGGGTTGTGAATCAAACGGGTGTACTTTTAATGAGGAAGCTATCAGTTGGTAGAGCAACTACTGTTATGAATAATTCAGTATCCGCTGACCATGCAACGTTATACTCGGCAGGCGCGTGACCAAAGCACTCAAGGCTGCTGACAATGAAAAGGTGTCTGATGCTATCACAGCAATTTTATAAACAATGCACTGGCAGGTGAAGGTGTAAGGTAGGGAGGTAGGCGGTGAAGACAGTGTTAATGGCTAAAGGCTACAATGAATCAGTAGTAATTGCGGTCACTAATTTATTGGACCCAAGTGTTCTAAATGCTTCCCTCTATTCGGGAACAGTGTGACAAGTATAAATGGTACAATCGGTTAATCAAGGTGTCAAAATGGGGAGGAGTACAATTTGTGAATGTTAGGAATCTGAGAAACACACTTACCAGAGGTGTGACGTCGTGATCCAGTCGGACAGAGCCTTCGGCAGGAACAGATGATCTGTCCTTTGGAGGCGGTCCTCTTAAACCTTCCTGAAGTGCTGACTCGAGGGTTTCCTCACTTTGCTGTTGTGACAGCTAGCTCCCGCGTGTGTGTATATGAGTTATGTAAGCCTTGATGCAAGAGCTGAGGCTTCAGCCCTGCTGGCTTGGTGTAATAGAAGTGTGTGGCGGCTGTTGTTGTTGGTTCCAGCCTGAGGGTAGTTCTGGGGTGAAATTAGTGTAGTGGGTTGGACAGATGCGTAGATGTATTTAGGGATGATTGTAGCTGTATAGCTGTCTGGCGTGTGGTGGGTTCAAGGGCTTATATAAACATCCCTCTCGAGGGTGCATAGGGTCCATAAGGGGCCCTAACAGTATATAGGGTTGAGCATGTTATCTGAAACATTTGAAACTGGACTTTTTTTTTTGTCTCTTTGTATCAGTGATTGTTTGATAATTTGACTTTGTTTATACTTGGTAATATTATTCTAACAAGTCTGTACCTTCTGCACGTGGCATATAACCTGAGTTCACTGCTTTTGGTGCTTTTCAGATTCAATAGCTGTCTTCTGTAGATATCTACAATGGAAAAAAAAAGGTACCAGATTCCCCAGTCCATGCCCATAGTACAAGGGCACCCACTGATGTCTCAGTGTTTGGCTTGTTCTGATAAGATGTTCACTCTCAAAGCTTGTCGCACCTCCCAAGCCTCTCTTACCAGGAGACAGCCACTACATTCACTAACAGTTTACCATCTCTAAATGACATCCCAATATGTTGATTGGCTATTGCTGAATAATCAAAGGAGGCATCTGACTGGCAAAATATACTTGAAAGTTATCACTTAAAACTGCTTAGGTAATTCACAATCTGTTCTGCAGGATTTACTATCCAAAGTAATTTATACTTTATGTGCTACTTCAAACATGCGTTGCTAAAAATATCTGTCTGATAGAGAAACTTTGAATCCATATTTCAATTCTACTTGAAAACTAATAATAATGTTATTGGTTTTTCATTCCTTTTAACCACTGAGGCTTTTAGAGACACCGGAGTGCCGGACTTTTGCCCCGAAAGGGGTTTTTAATGTTCCTGTAAATCTACTGACATGGCTCCCTCACCATTTGTACACCCTCAAATGCCAACTGACTGCGCCAGGATTCGATCCTACAACCTTGGACACAGCTGGCGAGAGCGTTACTGCAGTGCCACCCAGCCGGTCAAACTACTTGAAAACTACCTTTAGATTTAGATAATTTAGTTCATGTGACAAAAATAAGTTTACTTTTCTAGATCAGTAATTGCAAACGTAATAAAAAATGAAAAATTCAAATTCTAGACAGGGCTTGCAACTTATATACGGTAGCCTAGAATATGATTAAAAATACATTCACTTACAAGATCTCCTTCTAAAATCTGTGCCCAGTTCTTCATAAGCTCTTCCTTGGTCCTTTGCTTCATTATCTCATAGCTATGTCTGGCTGCCATCCGTAATTGAGAGTCAGGCTTGTGATGTGGACGAGTGAAAAAATCAACCAACCACTTCACTGCAGTTGGATTGTAGACTACATCCAAGGACTGGGAGCAGATGTGTAACCTTGTACAAAACAACACCAAACGTAAAAGTTACAAGAGTTCCAGTTGATGATAATGATTATGATGATGACGATGAGTATATGGGTTTAGAGACTTGATGGTACAGCAGTCAAGCAACTTGCCTCCCTCCAAGGCAGACCCGGTTCAATTCCTGCCTAATGCATGCGAGATTTTAAAACTTTCAAAGCCACATCCACTGGTTCGGATTCCACATAAATGGATGCACCAAGGCTTATAATCGAGACGTTAAGGACACACAAAACTCCAAGCTACCTTTCTTTCCGTGATGGGTTTAATGTTCCTTTTAACTACTGTGGCGTTAGAGACAACAGGATGTCGGAATTTTACCCTTGGAGGGATCTTTAGCGTCCCAGTGAATCTAACAACACTATCAAATGCCATCAGACCGAGTTGGAATAGAACCTACTATCTTGGGTTTTGAAGATCAACACTTATCCAACTGCACCACTCAGCCTGACAAGTTCCAGTTCAATTACTAACACAGCCCAGGACATGTCAGTGAAATGTGACATTGTTTCTTTTGTTGCTGATTCATTCAGGTGCTTTGTGATATCATGGTCATGTAGCCTCGTGTATTTGGGTGTGTGGGGGAATCTGTCATGGTGATGGCTGTACTAGTCTGCATATTTGTAATTGGGTAGGAGGAGGTCGCCATGGCCTTAATTTAGGTACCATCCCAGCATTCTCCTGGACCACAAATGGGAAACCATGCAAAACCACTTCTCCACCTCTTCTCAGTTCTGACTCGTGAGGCTGAGTGAAGCCCATTCCAGCCCTCGGACCACAAATAAATCTCTTAGTAGAGCCAAGAATCAAACGCAGACCTCTGCGGTGACAGCTAAGACGGAGCCACTATGCCTCGAGGTGAACCGGTGACATTTGTGACTGTGACTGTATTGCATGGTTTCATTTGAGGGGCTTGGACATCGAGGTCGTTTGGCCACGTGTACTTGGGGGGGTGTATATATAATATAAATAAAATTTGACTCATAAACTGCATTATAGTGGTGTCTATAGTAGTGTGTTTATTTGAAATTCAGGTAAGGATTGGGAAGGAGGCAGCCATAGCCTATGTTAGAAACTATCCCCGCATTTGCCTGGAGTAGAAGTGGAACAAAATATATAGAAGCAAACAGAGATTGCAAGAAAGTAATTGCAGAGGAAAAGAAGAAAAGCTGGGAAGAATTCACTCAGGAAATAAGGGAGGATTTACATTGTGGAAAGAAATTGCTGTTTGGAATTATAAATAGCAGAAGGAATGAAAAGGCGAACACTGGATTCGTGAAAAACAAAGAAGGTGAAATATTGACAAAACCAGAAGAGATAACGGACAGATGGAAAGAATATTTCAGCGACCTGTTGAAGGTGAGACGCCAGGCATGCGGAGAAGTTACGCAAACAGCCAAAACAGTGGAGGAAGAAATAGAAGAAGAACCAGACATTACTATGGCAGAAGTGGAATGGGCATTTAGGAAGATGAAGATGGGGAAAGCTGTGGGAATCGACGAAGTGGCAATAGAAATGATCAAGGCGGCAGGACCAGTGGGACTGCAGTGGACATACAGACTTCTCAGGAGTGTGTGGAGAGAGAAGAAAGTACCTGAAGACTGGAAAAAGGGAATAATATTGCCAATATTCAAGAAAGGAGACAGGAAGGTGTGTGGTAACTACCGAGGAATCACCATCATCTCACATGTTGCCAAATTAATGGAAAGAATCCTAGAAAAAAGAATTAGAGTAAAGGTAGAAAACCAAATAGAGGAGCAGTTTGGATTTAGAGGAGGCAGGACAACAGTGGAACCCATTTTCATTCTGAGACAGAACATTGAAAAGAGTTGAGGATATGGGAAGGATATGGTAATGACTTTTATTGATCTAGAAAAGGCCTATGATAGCACCCCTAGAACAAAAGTTTGGGAAAGCTTATCAAATAAGGGGATAGGCAAGGAACTGAGAGACACGATAAAAGGAATGTGCATGGATTGCTACAGTAGTGTGAAGACTAGAGTCGGGACATCGGAATGGTTTAAAATTGACACTGGTCTAAAGCAAGGAAGTGTGTTGTCACCATTATTGTTCGTAATGGTGATGGATGACATCATGAAGGCAGCAATGAAAGAATATAGTAGGGCAAAGATGAAGGTAATGTTGTTTGCAGACGACGTTGTGATCTGGGGCGAGGATGAGATGAAGGTACAAGAACAGTTGGACGTAATAAATGAAAAGATTGAGCAATGGGGATTGAAAATAAATGTGGAGAAGAGTGATGATGAGTAGAGCTAAGAAAGAAGGAAAAGAAGTAATCGAAGTAGGAGATAAGGAATTGGAAGTGGTGAAACACTTCAAATACTTGGGAAGTGAACTGACTGAAGATGGAAGACTAGATTTGGAAATTAGCAGAAGAATACAACTCGGGAGTGCTTTCTACCAACAGGTACGGGGACTAGTATGGAACAAGGATATACCAATTAAGGCTAAAGAAGTTACCATATTTTCTCGCGTATATCTCGCCCCCGCGTATATCTCGCACCCCATTTTTTTATTTGAAATTTCAGGGAAAAAAAGTACTCGCATATATCTCGCATTCATTACTGACGCCATCATATAAATGACCGTAATAACCTTGAGGTAGAAACACGTTCGATTTAGCGCGCCACAACAGTCGTCATTGTCCAGGAACTTACCCGAAGCGTTACTAACAGGAAGAGCGAGCAACAACGAGTTGATCCGAACTTCGATACGAGCCGATTAGGGATCGAGGCGCCGCGTGCAAGCATACGGCGCAGCGCGAGTGTCAGCACGCTGTACATCATTAGTCTTCGGCCGCGGTTGGCTAAATTCGCCGCCTAGAGACACGTTTGAATTAGCGATTAGCGCGCCACATAAGTTGCGCAAGTAGGCCTACTGTTACATCGCAGAGAAACGCAGTTCAGTCTTCTCGAATCTCAATGATTTCGTCTTTACGCATTGCATCAGAGCTCGGCCGCGTGCAAGCATACGGCGCAGCGCGAGTGTTAGCTCGCTGTACATCGTTCGCCGCGTCTGGCTAAATTCCCTGCCTTGAGACACGTTCGAATTAGCGATTAGCGCGCCATGTCAGTTGCGGAAGTAGGCCTACTGTTACATCGCAGAGAAACGCAGTTCAGTCTCCTCGAATCTCAATGATTTCGTCTTTACGCATTTCGTAGCATCAGAGCTTGGCCGCGTGCAAGCATACGGCGCAGCGTGAGTGTTAGCACGCTGTACATCGTTCGCCGCGTCTGGCTAAATTCGCCGCCTTGAGACACGTTCGAATTAGGGATTAGCGCGCCACCTCAGTTGCGGAGGTAGGCCTACTGTTACATGGCAGAGAAACGCAGTTCAGACTTCTCGAATCTCAATGATTTCGTCTTTACGCATTGCGTCGCATCAGAGCTCGGCCGCGTGCAAGAATATAGCGCAGCGTGAGTGTTAGCACGCTGTACATCGTTTGCCGCGTCTTAGGCCGCGGCTAGCTAAATTCCCCGCCTTGAGACACGTTCGAATTAGCGATTAGCGTGCCACGTCAGTTGCGGAAGTAGGCCTACTGTTACATCGCAGAGAAACGCAGTTCAGTCTCCTCGAATCTCAATAATTTCGTCTTTACGCATTGCGTCGCATCAGAGCTCTGCCGCGTGCAAGCATACGGCGCAGCGTGAGTGTTAGCACGCTGTACATCGTTCGCCGTGTCTTCGGCCGAGGTTGGCTAAATTCACCGCCTTGAAACATGTTCGAATTAGCGATTAGCGCGCCACAACAGTTGCACAAGTAGGCCTACTGTTACATCGCAAATTTTGTGTTTTTTCGGGAATACGGTCATTTCCCGCGTATATCGCGCACCGAAAATTTTCACACATATTTTCGGTCAAAAAAGTGCGAGATATACGCGAGCAAATACGGTATGTACAACGCATAGTATGTTCCTATAATGACATATGCAGCAGAAACTTGGACAATGACTAAGAGGGATGAGAGCAGAGTACAAGCATCTGAGATGAGATTCCTGAGAAGTATGGTCCAGAAAACGAGGAGGGACAGATTGAGTAATGAAGATATACGGAAAGAACTGGGAGTACAGAAACTAAATGACAAACTGGAGCAGAACAGATTGAGATGGTTTGGACATGTCAAACGGATGAATGAAGTAAGGCTACCAAGACGAGTACTCAACGACGGATGACAGGGAAGAGAGGACGAGGAAGACCAAGAATGCGTTGGATGGACTCGGTGGAGAATAGTATTCGAAAACGGAACCTGGAATGGAACACTGTGTCGGAAGAGGAATGGTGGAACAACAGAACAAAGTGGAGAGGAACCATATTTTCCCCCACCCAGTGTCAACTGGAAAATGGGAAATGATTATGATGATGAGAAGTGGAAAAACCACAGAAAATTACTTCCAAGATGGCCGGGGTGAGAATCGAACCCACCTCAATTTTGCCTCACGAGGCAGAGTGTTCCCTGTTCCAGCCCTCGGACTAGAATTAAATTTCTTGGCAGAGCTGAGAATAAAATCTGGACCTCCAGGGCGACAGCCAAGAATTCTAGCCACTACACCATGAGCTGGCTGCACTGCACTGCAGTGCAGTGTGACATCTGGCAAGAGTGCAAGGTAAGGTGGTGTAAGATGATTTCAGGCTGTCTGCAATGCAGATTGCATATTGGAAAGAGCAACAGCTATACAGGACTTCTTCCCTCCCTCTGTATTTCCACTCCTATGCACACACCACCTACCTAGCATAGAACTGAGCATGAGAGCAGCATGATGCAGTGACCATGTGCACACAGCTGTTTGGCACTGCACTAACACAATGAACAAGGTAAGTAGAGTAGTCACTCATTGTGCAACTACTACGAGAAGCATTCAAAATGTGAAGTATAAATGATTATGACGGGTCCATTAACTTTTCATGAGTGGTGCAGGAAAGTGCCAAGTGACACAGAGACAGCACACTATTTTTGGACATAGTCACCCGGTCCTAGTAAACAACAGTCTGAACATTCTACCAACGCTCAATTCCCTGATGATAGAAATCTGCTTCTTGACCTTGGAGTCTCTGGAGAATCACTGTTTGAACTTATTCATCATTGGCAAATCTTTTCCTACCCAGATGTTCTTTCAGTGTGCATGGAATTGAGGCACACAGAACACAAACTTTGTTTACATTTTCGATGGAAGTGTGGAAGCATCCAACATACAGTTTTGATCTTGCACCATGAGTTCTCTGATTATGGCAAAAAACATCTGGATGAAAAAGATTTAAGATATTTAAATTGTAAAAAGCTAACTTCATTACAGATGTTGAAAAACGTCCATGCATTAGCAAATACACTATACTGTATTTGTACAGCTTCAAAATAAAATGAAATCCCATCAAATAAAATGGCCAGTCACATGTGAAAAATTTCTTAATACTGTATAATAAAAAATTCATGTGTCTGCAATTTCTGTTAGGCAGTTTATATTCAGACATTTTTAACATTAACTGCAACTCTTAAAAGTATGCATTTAAAGTTTTGAAGTGAATACCTGTAGTCCACATTAGAACCAAATGGTCGGAACTCATAGGTGAGCTTGAAGAGCGGCTCATCAGATTGTGGACGGAAGGAACCATGACTCAATAGCTTGGCAAGGCCAGATGGTAAGCCCCTGTTGGAACGCCCCAGAGAGGAAGGAGCCGAATCACGATTCTGTGGTGCTATAAGGACTGGGAATACTGAACCTTCAGTTAGATGGTCATGCAGGTACATGGCTCCCAAAACAAGATGGAACTTATGAGAGCAAGCTCGAGGACGAGACTCCCAGCCCAGCTGCACCGACTCAAACTGCAGCTCCATCAGAGGGATTCTGCAAAAACAAGACAGTCTATTCAATAAGAGTCATTTAATTTTAATCAAGAGAATTTTCTATTCACATTAGAGTGAATAGCTGTAATGCTCCCTTTCTTATTTAGCTAACTTGCTAAGAGTACAATATACTACTGTCGGGGAAATAAGTATAGATACTCGAGTTTAGAGGTCAATAAAACCTTTACCCTTAGTCTTACATAAGAACAACCTACACCAAAACTTTCCTTGTTTTATTTGTCGTTTAACGATATAGAGTAAATATTTTCATTGTATCTCGTTAAAATTTTACAGCAGATTGAACAAAAAAAGTACCGGTTTTTCTTACCAAGTTTACGGAGCGCTCACTTAGAAAGATCATTACGTTAAAAGTATTGATCTGATCGTAACGAAACTTTAATACGTCTTAAAGGAACTTATTGTTAACGCGTATATGAAGTTTTAATCTGATGTGACGTTTCTTAAAGTAGTTGTTGTGAATTTTGTAAAACAACTTTTTCTCGGGCCTGGGTGGTCATAGCAGTATGAAATATGGCTTGTTATGAGGCTCATAGCAATGCAAGGCTTAACATAAAACTACATTTTATCTACTTGTGATTATCGATTTTATATGGATTGATATTTAATCGGACCATTGAGGGCAGCGATAGTACCGCAGCGGCCTGGCAATGTTGCCAGTTGCTGCGCGCTCGTTCCTACGCACACCAAACTCTGACCTCTGTTCTTCGTTGAGTCATTAGCAACAAGCAGCAACTATCACTGTCTGTATTATCTATTGTTTGCACATCGATCAAGATGCCAGCTAATCCGCAGTTAACGGAGGAAAAATTTGCCATGATTATAAGTGCAATATGTTTTTTTTAGATGCGAGAGAGAAAGTAATAATGATAAGAGGGTTTAGCAAATAGTATCCAAGTGTATTGGAAGGTCGATAGCCACGGTGAAGGGATGTGCCGCTGCAATGAATGATATTCCTCTTCCTCCCAGAATCCAAAAGTATGAAAGTATGACGAAAGCAGAGCTAATTGTTCACGCCAAACCTCACTTCAGGGCACCTAAAATGAAGCTGGAACAGATAATCAAGAATGTTCGTCCTGACGTCGAACTCGTCTGGTTGCCACTTGCTCATTGTGAGCTCAACCCCATAGAGCTGGTTTGTTCCTACGTGAAAAATAAAATAGCTAAAGTGAATATGAGTAACCAGGCGGAGAGAGGAAGATCAATGGAGGTGATGCGAGATCTCTGTAAAGAAGTCTTGAGGTCTGTAACACCGGAGCTATGGAAAAAATGCATCGAACACACCAAAAAAAATAGAGAAACATTACTGGGAAAAGGATTGGCTAACAGAAGACGTCCCCGTTGTTGAGCCACTTGTTATAAACTTAAATGACAGTTCATCTGATTCATCGGGCAGTGATTTTTCAGACAGTTAATAAGGGAGCAGTTTTATAATCTTATAATCTCAAAGTGTAAATTACTTCAAACAATTAATCTTATAATAATAGCTTTTCAGCTGACACACCATTTTTAAACCTGCCAATGGAGGTCCAAAGCCCTCATTAAAAAAGGTGTTGGGAAATGTTTAACTTCTTGCGAAAATGAAATATAAGACACGTTTCTCTAACTTGTAGGTAAAATTAGCAGAGGCTATTAGCGCTGTACATAAGGGACGCATATTTCAGGATATAAAGAAGAATTAAATAGTTAAGTTAAATAGACGTGAGTGATAGTGTATTTTTTTTTCTTAATCGTATTACCCTCCAGGGTTGGCTATTCCCTCGGACTAAGCGATGGATCCCACATTTACCACCTCCATTTTGAAACTTCGGGATCGGGTATACAACTGGGGTGTGTAACCAGCACTTCGCCGAGGTTGCCTCACCTGCAAAGCGAACAGGGATCTTATGAGGGATGGGAAGATTGGGAGGGATAGGCAAGGAAGGGGGAATGAGGCGGCCGTGGCCTTACGTTAGGTATCATCCCGGCATTTGCCTGGAGACGAAGTGGGAAACCACGAAAACCACTTCAAGGATGGCTGAGGTGGGAATCGAACCCCCCTCTACTCATTTGGAGCACCCGAGGCTGAGTTGACCCCGTTCCAATCCTCATACCAATTTTGAAATTTCGTGGCAGAGCCAGGAATCGAACCACGGACCTCCTGGGTGGCAGCTAAGCACTCTGACCACTACACCACGGAGGCGAATATATATAATAATTTTTGTATTATAATTCGTCAATTTCACGTATGGTTTTTAATTTATTTTAATTAATGTCATTTTTCAAGTCCTCGTACTGCAGCTCCTTCACCAAGATTTTAATCGTATAAAAAAATATCTTCCTTGTCACATGAGCGACCCATGGCTTAACCCATAGACATTCACTTTATCTTTCCGTTTCTTTTATATACCGGTATTGCCACCACAGAATTTCAACTACCATAATATAGTTAAGTGAACACGGAACTGTCCTTCTTCCATTTTGCTGAATTATGATAAAATATTTGATGTAGTGTAATGGTGTGATAATTGCTTTGTATAACTTTGATAAAAGTTCAGTTTTATAAAATATTTGATAACATTTATTTGACACATTTCTTTAGCAGTGTAATACCGGCCTAACACAAATACAACAACAGAAATTCCCAGACCTTACGGCTTGGAACGCGCGCGTATTGGGCAACGTTGCACGAGTTTCCTCGACCGAGCGCATCGTTCCCGTTGCTTGCTGCGATACAATCTTCTCACATAACCACCCGATTAAATATCAATCGATATAAAAGCAATTATCACAAGTAGATAAAATGTAGTTTTACGTTAAGTCTTGCATTGCTATGAGCCTCATAACAAGCCATATTTCATACTGCTATGACCACCCAGGCCCGAGAAAAAGATGTTTTACAAAATTCACAACAACTACTTAAAGAAACGTCCGATCAGATTAAAACTTCATATACGCATTAACAATAAGTTCCTTTAAGACGTATTAGAGTTTCAATACGATCCGATTAATACTTTTAACGTAATGATCCTTCTAAGTGACCGCTCCGTGAACTTGGTAAGAAAAACCGGTACTTTTTTTGTTCAATCTGCTATAAAATTTTAACGAGCTACAATGCAAATATTTACTCTATATCGTTAAACGACAAATACAACAAGGAAAATTTTGGTGTAGGTTGTTCTTATGTAAGACTAAGGGTAAAGGTTTTATTGACCTCTAAACTCGAGTATCTATACTTATTTCCCCGACAGTAGGTGCCTCGCCTAATGGTCGTCAATAAAATGTCTCCTCAAGATATTTTAATTAAGTTGCCTTACTGTGTATGTAGAGTCAGCCCATGCATATCATGCTTGAACATGCAAAATTGGCATATTTACTCAGCTATAAGACCCCTTTTTCTCTCTATATTAATTTCCAAAATTGATGGAGGGTCCTATAAGTACAAACTTCATAAAAATCGATTGTTTTGGTATATGAGATATTTATTAAAAATAAACAAAGTTTACATCTGTTATTAACAAAGATTCACCACAACATCCACACAGCATAAGTTCAAAACTGAAGATGTTATCTTAATGCGTGATGGATGGGCATGGCCAGCAGGAAAAAAAAGAGACCATGAAGTTTGAATACAAAATGGCTACCTGCAACACAAAAATATTTGGTTTTAACACTGGGTATGTTTATTTTTCGCAAAAATATTTAAGCCTCAGGAAGGAAATAATAATAACAATAAAAATTAGCCTAGATCTTCATTTTCTTTGCGATCTTCCCAAAGAAGATCAACTTCAGAGCTATCGAATGCACATGCTACTCTAGTGAATCATGCATGCTTGGAGATTGATCCCCACACATATCATGCTCGAACATACAAATTTGCCATATTTACTCAGCTATTGGGCTCCCTTTTATTTCTCTAATTCTATTTTCCAAATTTAGGGAGGGTCCTATAGGTGCTCTTTCATTTTCTCTGATTCTCAAAAATATTGGAAAGTCACGAATATGTTTATGTCGTACTTGTTGGCTTGTCGAAGTAAGCTGATGTCTGGTCAGCATTGCCTATTTGTGATAGAAAAAATGTAAGTTTTTTTTCTAAGTCCTATCACAAAACGATGAAATTCTATCACTTCATCTGTGTTAGTCCGTTGGAAGCTGGAGCAATTGGAAATAAATTCCAACTACGACCATAGGGAAGATGAGTAGATAGAGGAAGAAGGTTGGAAGTGGAAGAAAAAGATTGGATATAAGGGACAGACCCAAATAGAACAAATTTTATTATTTAGTACAAAAACAAATCACCAATAAGTGTGACCTCTAAGGCATTTGGGACCTGTCACTGAAGAGCAATACAAAGCATACCAATGTTTCATGTGTCCATGTTCAGCGCTTTCCGAAATAATGGGAATTAAGAGATCAAATAATACATTTTCCAAAGCTTAACCCAATTATTTGGAGTCACCAAATCCAATCAGACTCGATTTGATTTTGGTTGGGGATTGAGGGCTGGATGCCTTTCCCAACACCATATGCTTCTTCAGATGAAACTGTCACCCTGCTATCACCAGGATTCAAACAACAGCCATCGGGTGACAAACAACTGTGTTATTGCACTATCATACTCCCCAATTATTCAGGAATCCAAGTTAGGTATTATCATGGGATTTTACCGTTTTGTATGGATGAAAATTTTTCTGTAAGGCTCAATAGAATAAAAATTGTAATGTGTTAGAACTGTTATTTTCC
The DNA here is from genome assembly GCA_946902985.2 of Meconema thalassinum. Taxonomy (NCBI): domain Eukaryota; kingdom Metazoa; phylum Arthropoda; class Insecta; order Orthoptera; family Tettigoniidae; genus Meconema; species Meconema thalassinum. The sequence goes on along the minus strand of OX336389.2, from coordinate 275,096,752 downwards.
CATAGACTGGTTTATTCGGAAAACATCACAAATCATTAAAAAAAAAAAAAAAAAAAAAAACTCCCATTAAAACAGGCACACTTCCTACTCCTCTCAACTCATTGAATATAATATAAGTTACACTACTTACTTTTCACTCCTCTGCAGATCTCCACTGTTTGCAGTACACAGATTGAAGACACCTTTCTTCAGAGTAAAGTTGAACTGTCCAAATATAGTATCCCTGCGTAACAGAGTATTGTTTTCTATAGAGTCTGCCAGAGCATCCAAGATTTGGTCCTCTAAATCTGTCTGAGGCAGCAACTGCTGAGCAGCTGTAGGAGCTTCAGCTGAATACCATCCCCACCACTGTGGAAACCACTGCAGCAACACTCCACGACCAGGCTTACCGCTTTCAAAATCTTTTGGCATTTTAGCTTGCTGCGTTCTTCGCATTGCACACTAGAAACACCAAGGACACATTCAGCACTTCCAACAGCCTCAAGCAATTCCATTCTACAGAACAAGTGACAGAGATATGATTATGAAAGACGCTCGATACCAACATTCTCAAGCCTTTAGTGTAACATCTTTAATTTCAAATATACTAACAAAGCTGTAGCCAGGAATTATTTTCAGGGGGGGATTGACGTTGGCAAACATGAATAGCATTTTCAGGGAAATTTCTGATAGGTAAAGAAGTGATTCTACACACACTTCAAAATAACTTGGCAATAATTCCTGTTTCACCATAGTTATCACAACTGCCAGCATGTCAGTGATAACCAGGGCCCAGATAATTATCATAAATATTTATTTATTAATTTATTTATTGAAGTGCTTGAAAGTGGAAAATTTGTGATTAAGTTTCCAAAATATGTTCTTAAATTTGTCATATTTATGTCCTCCAGTTACTCGAATTAAGTTGAAACGTCCAGCTGCTTGAATGATCCAGTCCACAGTACGAATATTCCCGCTTAACAGGCCGGGCCTTGCCTCTGTTTCAGTGTACTGTGTCAGAGTAACTTAAAGGTAAATAGTTCTTACGCAGTGTGGACTCGTCTGGGAGAGGAAATTTTGCATACTTTTCTAACGTACAACGTAGCACTGGATGATGCAGTTTGTTTGGTACTATATCAACCGCAAAAAATGCATGACAAATATCTTGTGAGAACTGGCAGTTTGCTATACCAAACCTCACATCTTGCATTTCGGTAAGTAAACGTTTTTATTTAAACACAAATTGTGCTAAATGTTCCGGCATAACTCAACAAAATGACAGTGTTTCGCCCCGGTGTGCAATTGGGCTCTTCAGTTGGTTAATGCACACCTCACCAAGACACTGTCCAGTACACACTGGGAAGGCCATTTTGTCATTTTGTTAAGTTATGCCGGAACATTTAGCACAATTTGTGTTTAAATATATAATGGCTCAACGGACAATACATATTTTTCTTTGGAAAATTGTATAAGTAAACGTTTTGTCGGCTTCTGTAACGATGCACATTTCACGTGTTTTCCTGTCACAACATAATGCGTAACTTGTGAACGCATGTCGGCCTCTACAGGTTTCTCACAAATGTTACAAAATAAAACAGCTCTGTCAGTTCTAAAAACGTTTCTAAACTCTCGCACTAAACGAGTCAAGTTCAAATTAACACACTTCGCACTTTTGGGACGCATCGTATTCGTTGAAATGAGAGTGCCACTCTGTCAGTAAACAAAAGTTTCGCAGACCACTGTAATTTCAAGTAAAATTTCCCGTCTAGGTAAGGTCTAGCGGAGGCTTAATGAGAATGTTAACTCCAGCCCCCCTGCTGTACTTAATGACCGAGGAATTCCTGTCTTGAAATACTACTACAATATTGAAGAAATAGAGAAGCCAATTACTGGATTGCCGAGGGTCGAAAATGTGGGCAGTAGTCAAAAATATTTAAACACATAACTATCTGGGCCTTAGTGATGACAATGGATACACAAACTGCGTATGTTTGCCCAACCTCTTTGAGCAATTTTTTCTTTTGTTCCAGCCCTGACACTGCTTGTTCTGCAGATGCTATGTTGTCGTCAATTTCCCATCTTTTATGATCCTACTACTTCTGTAACTAGATACTTCTGTATTTCAAAGGGCCAAGCCTTCATTCTTTATTAATGGGACTAGTGACTTTGGTATCAACCCCTTTAATGAAAACATCGCCTATTGCGATGTTGACAGGGTTAGGATATTTCCCCGAACATAGATCTCCCGTTAATCCTTTCTGACCAGCATGCGGGCTCTAATTGTGCACTTTAAGTGAACACCACATTATACAATTGAGCTCAAGAAACGAAAGGGGGAAAAAAAAAAGTAACTTTATTCATGCCTTCAAGGAGAAGGAACTACAGGTACTGATAGTTTATAGTGGAAGGCCATTGGTCATTTCAGGGGGATCGGTCCCTACCAACAATCCCAGAGCTGGCATCACAATGAAGGACCCTCTTACCCAGAGATATGAAGTAACATTATCATAGGACTGACACCTACATGTTAGGGCTCTCAAAACCAACAATATATCATGGTCGTAGACATCATAACGAACTGCAGTAACACAATTACTTGTAACGATTATTTTTCAGTAATTTTTACTTTCAATTGATACATTCTGAGTGGAGTAGTAATTTTTACTGCAAGAAAATTTTGAGTAATCATTACTCTTTGGTGATCATTACATTTTTATAGCACAAGCTTACCCCATCCAGCACTGACACTCAAGTTTACAAACACAAGCCTTGTCGCCAGGAACAGTTCTTGTAGAGCGGCCCTCAAGTGCATGTTATGCTGGTGATTAATACTATAAGGAGCAGAACATTGAGGTCATCAGCTCCACAGTGCATGTAAATATGTTTTTGGTCTTGAAAGGTATCTGACCATTTTGATGTTTGTGATTCTTTTCAATTATATATTTACTATTCACAAATTTTGCATGGATTGCCTTATCCCTCAAATATCTAAGGAAGATCATATTTAGAAATGTAGTTAACTTTTTCTTTCCAAAATGTAGTTTCTTTGTTGATAGTCAGTTAATTATAGGCCTACTAACTTCAGCTACTGGGGCAAGTGCAGAGTAGGCACTTTCATAGTAGAGCAGGACAGCAGAAATTATCAAATAAAACCGGCCCGTAATACACTCATTTAAATTTATTATTTATTTATCTATTTAATTTATTTATTTATTTATTCGCTGCAACGTTGGAGTGAGTGCGAGGAGCAGGCGTGTTTAGTGACCAGTTGAATGCAACAAGGGTGCTCACGATAAAACAGCGCATATTTATTGTCGAATGTAATGTGAAACACAATTCGTAGAACACGTGTGCGGAACAGTTTTCGTACGAGATTAAGACTGGCCATGCTTTGGCAAAACCTCCAACAAAGAGTTCAATGCAAGACTTAGTGGCGAAATGGCACGCAATGTGCAATGTAGCGAATAAACACCGTAACTATCCGAAAAGGGTTCGAACACCTGAAAACATTGCACAAGTGAAGGAAAGCCTGGAACAAAGTCCGACGAACTTTCAACGCCGTTTATCTGTGCAAGTGGGAATTAGAAGATCGTCGTGTCGAACCATTATCACAAAGGACCTGTATCCTTACAAATTTACTTCGCTTGTTGAGTTCTGCCGGTGGTTCCTGAGTGAAGTGGAAGCAGGTATTTTGGATCTTCAGTTTTTCATTTCGTCAGATGAGGCCTTGTTCAGCCTGTTATGTTATGTGAACTCACAAAACATGCGCCATTATGCATACAAAAATCCCCATCAGTACCCTGAAGCGACGTCGCATAATCGCCAGATTGGTGTTTGGTGCACAATGTCTGGTGTCCGCATCGTAACAAGATTCTTTCACCAAACTGTTCGGTATGTCCAGAGTCTGTTTAATCCATATGTGGATCAACTCACAGACTGCATGGATATGTTCAGCAAAATGGAGCAACAGCACACACTGCCTTCACAACCTTGGCACAGGTGCATGAGATGTTCGGTGAGGAGAGGACAATCAGCAGAGGCAGTGCAATCTCCTGGCCACCTCGATCGACCGATCTCTCTCCCTGTGATTTTTACCTATGGGGCAAATTGAAGGGTCAATTGTACGCAAATGATCCTCAAACACTGTAAGAGCGACAGCAGAACATTGAAAACGCTATTGCTAATATCCCGCAGGCAGAGCTGCTATGCGTGTCTCACAGTTTGATTAATCGAGCACAGCGCTGCATTAACGTCAACAGTAACAATTTCCAACATTTACTGTGATGTTCTGTAACGAGGGGCAATTGTAAATATGGTATGAATAAATAATCATAAAAGAAATTCCGGGACGGTTTTATTTTGCCCACCCTGTATTTCTTCTACATTCTAAAACAGGCACTGGGCTGAACATTTACAAAACACCTTTCTTCAGCAAATTCCACACCTTGGATGCAATCCTTTCATCTATGCCCCCACCTCAAGCCATCACCCGATGAAGCACAATCCATGTAGAACTCACTCTTTGTTTCTTTCATCACTGATAACGACTTAATCAACATATTTTCACCTCATCAAATTTCAAATATTTCAAAAAAATTGATCCAGTTAGCTCAATTCTGTATTGGCAGAGTTTCACCCCAGTGTACCATTGGGCTGGTCAGTTGGTATGGTACACCTCACCAAGATGCGTGGCTAGTACATACTGAGAAGGCCACTGCAAGGCTACTATGATGCCACAAGCAGTGCCAATGTGCTATTGAGAGCTATGCTCCCTTATTCAAAATTAACCCATTATCATGCTCTTCACAATATTAAAAAGAAACTTCCTGGATCCTATAAGAAACAGTTAATCCAATATGGATAGCCTTGGTGGGTGTTATGCTTGGTGTGTATAGGAAACATGGGAATAGGGAAAGGCCGGGTGTGTTACTTGGCGAGTGATGACGCAACACGCAGAGATCTCCATAACCTGAACATTAGGCCGACCAATCCAAGCTTCAACGTTTGAAATCTGCATTAAATATCACTTTGGACCAAAACAATTTCAATTTCTAAGAAGCACACCACCTCAGTCAGCCACCCTTACAACCCCAACGAAATCCCAGATTCTAACAAGGTGTTCCTTGTGAGCACTTACTTGAAATAATATGTGAGAGAGAATAGGAGGAATGCAACAGAGTGTAAACATTCACTCAGTGTAATAAATAGTTCACATCATTCAACCTGACTGTCACAAGCAACAATAGATTGCAGTAGTTCTCCTCCTCTCTTGCTGATCAAATCAATTTTATCATTTAATGTGATTTTTAGAGTGTTGCAGAGGAACTCTATACCAAGAGAAGCCTGCTAGATCCCTTTTCACATGGTATTTTAACAACTAATTTTAACTTTTTCATAATTAGTCACTGGTAATTAGAAAAAGCTGCCACCAATATTTTTATAAACACAATTTTTTCTATCAACTAATTATCACTTTTAACCCATTAGAGTATCTTATCAAGTTTAGCAGATATTTAGCACCATAGGCATTCTCAAAACAGGAGCAGTCTTTTGGTCTCAAACATCCACATGACTATCTTCCTGATATTTTAAGACCAGGGAGATCCAAATCAGTGCAAACAATGTGTTTCTTTTAGTGAACACCCTTACACATTTGTGATTTAGGATACCTTTATACACAAAAAGAGGGGGATTCAGAATCAATTGATATGGTGTTTACGGCATCACGTAAGGAAATGACCCCTGGTATAAGCACACCACTTCACAGAGAAAGAAAATGTGTATTGACGAACCTCCCTGAGAGAGCGAAGTTCCTCAAAGCCTCGTTCCAGCTCCATGCTGTCCTTGAGTATCTTTGCAGTAGGTGGCAGAGGTGCTGTTGGATTAGCTAATATGCGGGAATATAATTCTACGTATGCAACATTGTCCTTAGCACGCTGTGATGTTTGTTGCCATCTCTCATCTTCTGCAAGTCTGCTATGACGCCAATGCGGCATCCGACAACAAACTGCATACATCCACCAAGCTCTTGGGTCATCAGCCACGGAGCAATCGGGACGCCATTTGCGAAACCGGCGAACTTCTTCGATATATTGTAGTCCTTTCAAGCAACCTACTATCTGCCCATACTGCCACTGAAATTAATTAAAATAATTACAACTATAATAGAACCATTGAATATTTATGCTTCACAATAAATAGTGGGTACTATGCTAAAACTTAGTTATGTTGTAATTGGAATAACAACAATAAATACACCATGCCATTCAGATAATCAGAACATTAACCAAACAGCTATATAGAAAGTTGAGACACTTATACTAACGAATTCAGGTAGCAGAAATAGCCGTACATTAATTGTACAGCAGAACACCAGATAATTAATATGCAGGAGTGAATTCTCTTAGGACAAAAAGGACAGTTATGACACCTCAATTGCCCCTCCATGCACACCTAGAGAAAGCCATGCTACCCTCCTCACCACAACTGCCTTCTCTCGAGAGAATTATTAATACCATCCTCTGTTTATGTTTATGATAACATGAGCAACTAAGCTATGAATTTGGCATACTTTCACCCACTCAGCTATCTTGCTCGATCAGGACAACTGACAATTGTTACTTGCTATTCTGTAGGCCTTTTGGATATTTTGCTAATTATCTACAAACTAAAGTGCACATAATTTTTGCACCAACAGTAGTCCTAACATGTTACAAAACATGAGTAAAGTTTGGGCACCTCCCAGTGAAGCAGCATCATTGAATATTAAACATAATCACTTGACACACTGCTCATGGTGAATTTGTAATTGAGGAATCAACAAGCTAAAACACTACCTGTTCAAGTATATGCACCATCATTAAAGATATGAGTAAATATCATATCGAAATTGATTTAGCAGCACTTTAATTTTGAAAACTAGCACTTTGTAGCATACGGAATTTAAAAATTGAGCATTTTGTATCATATAAAGGTAAGACACTAAGTACCATAAAAATTGAACAAGTTCAAAATTGATAAGTACCGTAAGCATTTAAAAATGCTTCCTACCTTTCAGTTCAAATAGGACCACAATTGGTAAACATGAAATAATACCGCCAAGTTTAACAATAACACCAAAATTGCATTTCAAAATTAATTTTATGGAAAAACAAAACCACATTCACGAACCTCTGGGTAGGTCTACAAGGCATTACTTTCATGCAATAATAATTTACACACAAAATATAAGACAAGCCCACCCAGAACACAATAAATGCAAACAAGAAACTTACATCAATAAGAGACAAAGGCACCTCTTCTAGGTGAAGATCGCATGCGATACGTGGTTGACTACGGGAACGCAAGGGCTGTTCGCAGCGGTTCCGTTTAACATGAGCTTGGGCACTTGTAGGCGCTAACACAAACTGATGAACTTGTGAAGCACACTGAGACATAGCAACCTGTAAACACCACACAACAATTACACTGAATTAAAACAGAATGATAAAAAGGAACAAAAATATTTAACACAATTCTAACTCGCCTCCACATTACTGTACATTATAAATCCAGATTCCCCAGTACAACTATATAGTATCCCCATATAAGGAACTAATGAAAGAGAACAAACAAAATACAATGACTCAGTCCCAGAGGTAGAGTTGTTTAACATTTGCTGGAATTCTAGGTTAGACAGATATCTATTGATGTTTAGGAAGCAGTCAAGCATTTTCAATTTTAAAGCCAGGCCTTTAATCCGGCATTACTCACTACGTCCTTTCGTGTTCCATTACTTGCTTGGAATGCAGTCTTCAGTCAACAAAACTGCATCTTTTCCTCAGAACTCCCAGGCACTTCTGTTTCAAAGTTATGATGTCTTTCATAAAACTCATCGGTATCATTTCAATCACCTTCCTTGTTCAAGTCCACTTCCTCAGCTGCCAGATCAGTGGATGCCATTATGACTTATGTAAATTCACCAGCAAGAGTCTCAGTATCTTACTAATTAGCAATTCTCAAGCATAACATAAAACTTTGTTTATTACAATGAGCGAAATGTTAGTCACTGCTTGTTGCTACTGAGCGCTCCACTCACGGAGGAGTGCACTAAAATGGACTGACAAACATAACAGAAATGACTGACATCTCCCCTTCCTAACAGTCTGTTTGAAAGGTATACAAAGTTTCAAAAGTAGAGGTCTTAGAGTATAAGTTATAACATTGTAACAATAAGAATAATGCAATAAAAGTGATTGTGGTGCTCACCTAGCGAGTAACCTCGGGTTAAAAACAATGCAAATACAATAGTACAAAAAAGTACCACTGGACTTAAAAATCTATGTACTGTATATGTAATAAAAAGACTAAAAACATGCAACATTATCAAGTGAAGAAGAGAAAAAATAGAAAAGAAGAATGACTTAACTGGGTAAGTAGATGATGGATTCACATGTACTACACTGGGATGGACAATACAGAAAACTATACTTAAGCCATCATTGTAATTCTCTCCATCACCAACAATGACTTTTGACAAAATAGTTCTTTGTGTCCATCCTACTGTACGAAGGTAAGAATAATGCTAGAGTGGGTTGAGGTGGAGAACGAGGGAGGGAGGTTCCCTACACACAGACGCCATTCGTTGTATGGCAACCAGCTTACTAGTGTACTCTGCAAAATATATCACCCAACATATTCCTCCAAAATCCGTTCCCTGACCCATCCTGAAAATAAAATAAATGGCCATTGGCTGCATGAACAAAATTAAAACATATCGGCCCATTACCCGCCCAGTAGGACAAGTGGACACTGTTCGGAAGTTACGGCGCAATGATTTTGGGAAGACAGATGTTATCACTGGCTGAACTCTCAGTGGCTACATTCCTCTTCCCAACATTCTTCTGAGCTTCATACAGTACATAGCCTGCCTACTGGTAATGTGGTACATCACATTGCATTTATAGCCCAGGAATTTTAGTCTAAAAACGGTCAAAACCTTGAAAAAATTTTAGTAAAGCTGAAAATTGGTACAGTTGTTCTATTTGATGTTCTTAACAACATATTAAAAGTCCCCGGTCTTCCTGTGTCGGCTTCCTAGATTTCCAGTCGTCTGAACTCCTGGAATGCTGGAGAAGTAGGTGGTGTCGCTGGAATGCGCATTGTAAGCGAACGGTTTGGCTTACAGTGCTCTAACATGGCTTAAATTAAAGGAGAGAAAGTAAGCGATAAGTTAATTCATTGGTTGGCATGTTAGCGATACTTCCGATCTAACAGGAAACGAAAAAATGACGCGAAATTTAAAAAAAAAAAAGTGCCATGTTTTTCTTTCTTTGACGTTTGTTGGCAAACTATCACAAATATCGCAGACAAGTCTTGTATAAGAGTTGTTGGCAACAAAATAAGCTTTCATTTGATGTATTCATAATTGATGTGCAAGTAATAGTTGCCGAGCTACAGAGATTTAAACAATGGCACGCGACCTGAATCAGCCCGTATTTGCGTTGTTTCTCAGCAGCCAACTGACGCGTTCGGCCGCAGCATTGATGCGTCGAATTGGCGGAGCTTCTTGTTTTCTTTTGTTTCTAAATTTTAGACAGTTGGTCGTTGGCCGTTGTGTGTTATGCCGTATAAGTGTTATTTATTGTGTTGTTGTCAGAAAAATGAGTTTTGAAGACTGCATTATGTATAAGAAGCCACTCGACGATGTGGTGAGCGTTGTTTGTGTTTTAAAAGGTTTTAGAAGGAAAACTAACACCGCAAGAAGTATGCGAAGATCAAGTTGTAACTCGGGTCATGGAGTACATGAAAGACAAGATGAAGACTCTGTCAGAAGCTAGCCGGACAGCGAAGCTGTGGGTGGAGTACTACAGGCAAGTGGAAATCGTTTGGCTGTTTATTCGGGCAGAAAGAACATCAAATTGGAACCTCCATTTGCACTGCGTATCGAAGATGTTGCCATACCCTACACGCTGCAGGGCATATTCACAACGCTAAGTCAGCCTACTTGTACCTGCATCAAATGCTTAAGTTAGATCAGAAGATGCCCGTGGACGAGTACATCAACTTCACGAAGAACGGGTACGTTTCCATCCGACGCTCGCATGATTTTTGGGCTGGAATATGGTCAGATATGGCCATAGAACAGGATCTTATGCGGCCTATGAAATCACGTGGAGGTTTAACAAGAGGACGAGGAGTGTGCGATAGCGTGCTGGCTCACTTTGTTTCGGCGTTTCCACTGTGCATCCCGATCTGTGAAGCTGTATAAAATGTGTCTGGTATAAAGACAAAATCCTCGGAACAGCACGTTGAGTTGAGAGACTCGCGGAGGAAGCTGGAGAACCACCACTCAGAAGTGTTTCGCTCGTGGGTAGAAGATCGCTCTCCGTGGGATTTAAATAAATAAAGTCTTCAATCGCTTTCCACTGGTGTAGTTGCAGAAAACAGCATCAACTGCGACAAGGCTCGAGAGGTTGGTGAAGAAGCAATACAACAAATGGTGGGGAAAAGTTTTGAGGGTCTCAAGCTCGCAAGAAAAAGCCGCGTAGTCCCTTTGTCAGTTGTTGGGTGCCAACTAAAAATTCGTGATGACATCGTCCCGGTCAACACGCACTTTTCATGCAAATCATATGTGTGATGAAATCGGAAGCGGATATCATGGAGTTCTTGAAGTACGAGCTTGCACCGACGCCTCTAGCTCTCTTCGATTCATCCTTATTGAGGAAAACAGCCAAGTCAGCACTTCACCTTTTCAAATCTTCAGAAGCCCCCAAAGATTTTGAAGAACAACGCAAAGTAGTCGTTGATGGAGGTCTGCTTTTGCATACCGTTGTATGGCCAAGACCTGCAACTTTTGGTGACATAATCCAGTCCTACAAGTTGTACATAAACAAGCACTATCCTTCAAACGTTACCATTGTGTTTGGCAACTACGCTCAGACTCCAAGCACGAAGAACCAGGAGCAGGCACGCCGTGCGGGGAAGCGGACGTCCATAACCATCGTCTTCGATTCCAACACAATGGTTTCCACTTCTCAGACAGACTTCCTAAGTAACACCAAAAACAAGGGACGGTTCATCTCTACGTTGACAAAGGAGCTTAGAAATGCTGGAGTTGCTGTTCGTCAGGCGACAGGGGACGCTGATACACTAATTGTCGACGTAGCGTTGTCTCTAGATGCCGAAGATCATGCTGTTAACAGCGTCAGGCATTGATGTCCTATGCATGTTGTTGGCAAAAGCAAGAGAGAACAACAACATCCATTTTTACAGTCCTGGAAACTCAAAATCTCTTGGAGAGATTTTCCCTGTCACAAACATTCAGGAAGATATCGGCCAAATGAAAAGTTGTGTGCTATTTGCACATGCCGTGAGCGGATGTGACACAACTTCGGCTATTTTTTAGCAAAGGGAAGAAGCGTCAATGGGGCATTCTTTAAAACAACGAAGATCTTCGGAAAACTGTCGAAACTTTCAATCAGCCTGGCGCATCCAAGGAAGATATCAAGATAGCTGGAGAAAAATTTGTTCTGGAGTTGTTCAACGGAAAGGGCTTCAATTCTCTAAACGAGCTTCGTGTGCATCTGTATGGAAGGACTATCGCAAGACAGACGGTTACTGCTTCGTTCGATATGGCCACTTTGCCGCCAACGTTCGACGCATGCCGGCAGCATTCACTGCGTACATATTTGCAGGTATATATTATTATCAGTATGTTGTTACACCATTTTACTTTGCTGTGATAAAATTCACATTCTCTTTTGTTTACAAATTGGTTTCTAACAAAAATTATTTGAATTATTTGATAAATAATACATTATAAACTGTATTAGTTTTAAGCAGAAATATCTACTCCGATATTCGAACTACTTTTTACTTAAGATATTTGCACTCCTAAAAATGGCATTAAAATAATAATTTATGATCGCCAAGTCACAAATGGTTACATATTTTACATATTAAAACATTAATTTTGTTTACCTAGGTCAATAAAGCACGTAAAAAAACCCGCACCGAGAACACCTTATAGAATGAAGAGATGTCGATTTGGGGGGGGGGCTCAAAATTCGAAATTGAATTTTTTTCACTATTAGGAGCAGATGTACAAAAAGGGTGATGTTCATTAAAACACTCAAAAGAATTTTAAAAATAAATTATTTTTTTTGGGGGGGGGTTATTTTGAGAGGGTTGGGTTTAAGCGTGAAATATTTTGAAAAGAGGGGAAGCACTTCATTTATCATAGAGAAAGGAACCTTCTGTCGGATGTAACAATGCAAAATCAGAGCACGTCCCGGTCGCAGTGTGTGTGTAGCGCAGACGGAGGAGAGAATGATGTAACAATCTTTTGTTTACACCGCTATAGCTTGGCAACAATTATTCGGATATCGATTATAAATACATCAAATGAAAGCTTATTTTGTCTCCAACAACTTTTATAGACGACTTGTCTGCGATATTCGTGATAGTTTGCCAACAAACGTCACAAAAAGAAAAAGGTGGCACTTTTTTTTTTTGAATTTCGCGGCATTTTTTCGTTTCCTGTTAGACCGGAAGTATCGCTAACATGCCAACCCATAAATTAACTTATAGCTTATTTTTTCTCCTTTAATTTAAGCCATGTTAGAGCACTGTAAGCCAAATCGTTCGCTTGCAATGTGCATTCCAGCGACACCACCTACTTCTCCAGCATTCCAGGAGTTCAAACGGCTGGAAATCCAGGAAGCCGACACAGGAAGACCGGGGACTTTTAATATGTTGTTAAGAACATCGAATAGGACAACTGTACCAATTTTCAACTTTACTAAATTTTTTTCAAGGTTAAAACCTAAAATTCCTGGGCTATTAAAGAGGCTATTATTGATCAAAGCAGCAGAAGATATTCTTGATATATTGAAATAATGAACCCATTAACATTAAATTTCTTTTTGAAATTAGAAAATTTCAAACCAGGCTTCATACAAAATTACTCATTTTATTAATCTCCTTAGATGAAGTTCTGGTTTAGGTTAACCCAGTCCACTGCCTGTCCTATGATGAAACAACAACATTGGTTGTATCTGAACAACTAACTCTCTCAGAGCATTCCAATTGCTACAGTAGTTCATGTATGTTGAATTAGTTATTCTTTAATAGCTCAAGCAGAATATTCCATCATGGCATGCTTCAAATTTGCTAGACCCTAAATAAAATCCTACTGTGTGAATGAATCTGTGATCATCACTGTGATGAACATATGCACAAAATGAAACAAAATACTGTATGAAATGGCAGTTAAAAAAACAAGACACATCAAATTACTACTTTCGTTTTTAAATACAGACTTTGGTAAATACATCCAGGTTTCATCCAACCAGCCCCCATAAATGTAAGTTTACATAGAGTACATGTAAGTTTAGCTGAATAGAAAGGTAATACAACATAACAGGAACTAGATATATGCAACTCACCGCAAGTTCACCCAGGTCAAGTCCTCCAAGCAACTGTTCGGCAGTGAGTGAGTCCCAATACACAGCCAAGGTGTTCAACTCCAGTAACTTGTAGGACATTCCACTGGTATCCCAGTTTGTGAAACATGGCATCCATTTGTCGTCACAACTCTGAGCTGTCAGGGACCCAATAGTGACACCAAGAGCAAAAGTCACACCAGGAATTGTCTCGTCATCTTCATACCTCACATGCACATCTTTAACCTTCAGCTGCACACAATGAAAGGACAGGAATGAACCACAATAATTACATACATTAAAATGAGATAAAATTAAAATTACTTGTACTATTATGGTCATGTTCCTTTCAACTGTTATGGCTTTAGAAAAATTTAAATCACAGGCTATAAATACAAGGTGTGATCAATTTATACCGAGACTGTACCTGCTGTGAGCAAACGGATCAAGCGATCGACATGCACAAGCAGGGGTGATGTACAACAACCATAAAGAGGCACACCATAAAGTCTCAACCCGCTATCTTCATTTAGATCTGCATTACACACGATTTAAATAGTACATGCATCCGTGCAATTGGGGCATCACGATGTACTCCAAACTGGAGCACAGCACCAACATCAAATTCTGCGTGAAACTTCGAAAATCAGCAACTGGAACTCGTGGAATATTGATTCAAGCTTACAGGAATACAGCTATGAGTAGGGCAAGGTGTATTGAGTAGTAATTGCATTTTAAATTTCGTATAACATGCTTAGAGAACAGTTAGATGTCAGGACAACCTCACATGTGTAACACTCACAAAATTGTGGGGAAAAAATGAACACATCTTGAGTGGTGATCGATGACTGACAATCAGAAAAATGTCTAACTTCATCAACATATCATTTGGAGAGGTTCAAATGATCCTCACATCTGTTTTGAACAAATGCTGCCATATTCATGCCCAGGGTTCTGTCACAGGAGCAAAAGGGACACAGAGTTGAAATCTACCAAGATCTCTATCAGAGGTCCCTGGATGACCCACAATTCTCGATGAGGATCATTTCCCTCAAACCTCTTCACTGTGCAGCCAGCCTCCAATGGTGTTGTGTAAGATGCAACTGGAGAGATGAATGTCACAAAGTTGTGTTTAGTGATGAAAGCAGATTCCGCTTTGGCATCAGTGATGATCATATGCAAGTGAAGCATCAACCTGGAGAGCTGCAACTATCAGAATGTTACGGCAACAACATCAGTGGCTGCTGGTAATAATTCTGTTACTTGTGCCAGCAAATTCGAAGTTTCCAATCAATCGTTCAAACGTTGCAAGTATAGACAGTGCATATTTTATGCCATAAGTTTCAAAATCGCAGTATTTAACTGTGTAATTGTACAAGACGTGCAATACAACCGACACAATTTCAGCTGCCACTGCAAAATTAACAGGTGAAATGAAATGAAATGAACAAGATGCCCTTCCATCAAGACTACCTTACATCTCTACTTAGTAAAAAACGAAGTCCCAAATTCTTGGATGTTCCGGGTAATCTCGAGAACCAGTGGATGGGTTTTGATGCGGTTTTCACCACTCTGTAAAGGATATCTCGAGGAAGGTTTCCGTAGAAAATAATTTATTTGTAACCAAAGGAAGCCGAGCAGTAACGATTTCAGTGGAAAGGTTTAACAAAACTGGCGTCCGTGCGCTTTTTAAGGTTATGCTAGGCATAACGTTAAAAATATCTACATACTATGAGTGTAAGATTTGTTCAGCATGAAAAGTTCTACAAAAAAAGTCCGAGACAGCATATCTCTATCTTCAATACATCGCCCACACTAAGTGTTTTTACGTTTTCATTTCTTTGAACTATCTCCATTCAATTACTACCTTCGAGACAGTTTACAAGCTAGCTGGCTGGCTGGCAAGTGAGCCTATCACCCCAGACACTGTCGAGTCGTGTCAAGGTAACTAGAATACAAGTTAAGACTTCAGAGAAGAGTGGATATGTTTGGAGTTTCCCTGGAAGTGCAACTCTGCTTTTCTTTACTTCACCTGGGAACTTTTCGTTCTGCAGAATACACAGTCACGTTTAGATTGGACGGAAGGGGGATTTGTGTTTCATGCACCTCACCATTCTTAAATTACATCCGACAAGAATTTGTTGCACTTGCTATCTCCATGACAATATAATTACATTGTGGGGTTTGAAGCCATTATTTCAATGTTGCCTTAGTAAACAAACGTTTGGTGCTTTTCAGTCGGTCAACACGAATCTACCCAAAAGAGCTGGGTTATGCCCTAATCCTGAAAAAAATTACATGAGATTAATAAATACACTAGGATGACCAGTTTTGATCGTCAAGCGATCATCACCAGATCCATTACACTTAGGCTGTAAAATCTATGTTTGAAAATATATACAATATGTACAATTATTTAGTTGCAGTATTGATAATGCAACTTGTCAGTGTATGCTAGTTGTAGTATATATGATGGTAGGTGGAATGCTAAAAATAGTGATAGAAATCCGGAATTTGTCTGTTTGGAGTGACTATATGGTTGCAAAAGTCAACTATGGTTGTACTGTATAGTGCAAGCTATTACTTATCTGGCTGGATGTCTTCCATTCTGTAACTACGAGTAGTATCAACTTCCCTCTTGGAGCAGTGACGGTCGTCCGTGATCGGGGCGCTGCCTCACTGTCGGACAGCTACTCAATTGCCCGCATGAGGCTGAGTGCACGTCAGTTTCTAATGTCCCTGACAGAGCCGGGAATCAAACCCGGGGCCTCCGGGTGAGAGACAGACTCGCTACCCCAACACCACGGGGCCGGCTGATGACATTTAACACCTTTCTGATAGTCTTTATGCATGTCTGCAGCAGTGCATTGTGGCTAGAGAAGGCTATACAAGATACTGAAATTGTTGTCTGAGACAATTTGTCCATTGCCATGTGACCCTGTGATTATAATCATAAACAGTGTACAACCTATATAATAAGGTATTTTGAAAAAACTGAATTATAGGCTTCACCATTGTTTTAGGGTGTTCATTTTTCATTTTTGACTAGTGTAATAGTGAGGGTTTTAAATTGCAACAGATAAAATTAACCTGTACTTGCTACTACTTACTTAAAACTCCTGTTGTGAGCACTGATGTATATTGCTATGAGATAGAGGTTCTGAACACTTCTCAATAATATAAATGCATGTGATTCGTTAATAAGAATCGACTCCACGTTGCCTCGTATAATAAAAAAATGCCTATCAATAGCTACTAAGATCCAACATTATAAAACTGTAACTCTCCCTGAAGCCACTTATGCTTGTGAAACACTGTTCCAAATTAAAAATGAACAAAGAACTGATCAGCTCCTCAAAACGGAAAGAGGAATCATTAGAACGTGCATAAATAAAAAGTATCAGGTTGAGGGAGTCTGGAGGATTCTCCCAAATGAAACTGTCTATCGTGAGAATGATCCAATCACCAGCACAATGAAGAAGAAAGAATTTCGTATTTTTTTCACATCTCTCGGCTTCCAGAAAACAGAATTGTACGCCAACTAGTGATGAGAAATCTAGGAAAGAAAACTGGAGGAAAATGGATCCAAGAAATCCAACAGGATCTCAAAGCAGTTGGACTCAAGATAACAGATGCTGAGGAGAAAAATAAAATTAACACCATTCCCACAAATTTTCTGCAGAAATGACACATAGACATAGAAAGCCTATGGAGATTTCAGATGAGTTGAGAAAATCCCGATCTGAAAGAATGAAAAAGTACTGGAAAGAGCACAAGAACCAAGCAGTACTACCTTCAAAGAAGTGATTGTGGAATGACTCAAGTGGTCCAATGTGACCAATCAAGATTAATAATAATAATAATAATAATAATAATAAGCAGCACTAGCAAGTGTGCTGACATAACCTACAGTGTGAATAGTACAGTGCACAATATGGAGCAACACAAGGATACAGCGATATTGTAACGTGTTTTTCGAGGGGTTTTATGCAACTGGCATAAGTCAGTAGGAAGCCATTCTATATTTATTTACACGGCAAATTGTTCAGCCAAGAGAATTTTTCATGGTAATTTATTATTATTATTAATTTATTATAATTATTATTAAGGTATTTTCGGAGCATTTTATAAAAATTATTAGCATTCAGATAGGTTTTCTATGTCTTAGAAAACGCTATCCAGCAAATTATTACGAACGACGATATCATAGAAAATTATCTGATTACGGAATTTTACGGAGTTTTCGTCAGTTAGGGTATATCGAGAGACGTGACTCACTGGGATTTCAAGTGCACGCTTAATCTTGTCGAGAAGTATTGCGCAAGGCTGGGTCGCAAGGTCTAGAAAAGGCGAATTGTTGGGACGGAAAACGACTTCTCCCTCTCGCGCGCCGAGTGTAAAGAAACCAGAGGAGGGGAACTGGCGGCGTGCTCAGCCAATCAGTGAGGACGACGTAAGCTAGATGTCGGTACCATGGTGGGGGAGCCAACGTGTGGATATATCGTTCGACGCGCCGTGAAACGAGGACTATCTGTGAAATACTTGAGGAGTATGGATGCGCGTGCGAGTCGCTCCGATGTTCGGTGGAGTTAAGAACAATCTGTGTAGAACTTCCAGAGTACGGTCGCAAGTGCGTGTCGCTCCGATGTTCAGTGGAGTTAGCGACGAACTTTTGTAAAACTTGGTTGTACGAGTGTTTGGGTCCGAGGTACGGACCATAGAATTATCTAATCTACCAGAATATCATCAAATTCCGACGGAGATGACGACGTCCAGGAGACTGTGGGAAGCTCACAACATCATCAAGAACGAGGGAAATGCCTTGGCAATTTCCAATGGTAAGCGCAAATGACGCAGAAATACGCAATCTCTCATTTTTCTTTGTTTTACATTTCATATTTCAGTAACTTCATAGCTTGGAAATAAGAGTAAAATCAATTTATCAGACTCCGTTTTCACGTAATTTTCTATCGGTAATATTCAAATCACAACGCTCTAATTTAAATTTTGTACTTATTATTATTATTAATTTTGCTATACTTGTTTTATATAATAAATTCATTTCTTTTACAATGCAATCTTTGCTTTCAGTAGGTAGCATTAGATATAGACCAATTCCTTCTCCTGATACAATTGTTTGTTGGGTTAATGATCAAATCATACCACGATCTGAGTGAATAGAGTCTTGAAGGTGTTCTGCCAGAGCTAGACGTTGTTAAATACAAATTTAGATTTCAACAGTGCATTGAGGTCTTGGCGCCCATTAAAACAACATAGCTTAGGCAAAGGTAAACAGTTACATTTATCACCCAACAGTGTGGGCTAGCAAAACTGCTACATTTGTACGCTCAACGTGGAGCAAAGTAAATACCGTTTCACTTGTCATCCCAGCCTAAGCAAAACTGCTACATTTGTCGCTACCAACGTGGGGCATTAATAACTGCTACATTTGTCGCCGACAACTTGGGGCTGAAAACCTAATAACATTTGTGGAAGGAGAAGGGTATATATTTCTGTGCCTGTATTTTGGGGGTTATTTGTCTGTATCAGTGTATATCATTATGGGGGATGAGAAAGAAAGACAGATGAGGTTACGTAGTGGTCATCAACGGGAGAGTGATGATACGAGCAGTATGTCGAGTGATGGTAGTACCGGGGTAGCGGAGGTAAATCCCGATACTGAAACAGGGAGTGTAGGCGGCCAACCAGAATTAAAAACTTTACTTCTCGAGTTCATGTATCAGAACAAAGTTAGTAGTGATGCCTTAAATGCAAAATTAGAACAAAACAGTAGGGAAAATAAAGAAAGTACAGATGCCTTAAACGCCAGATTAGAACAAAACAGTAGGGAAAATAAAGAAAGTACAGACGCTTTAAATGCTAAACTGGAACAAAACAGTAGGGAAAATAGAGAGAGTAATGAAACATTAAACGCCAGATTAGAACAAAACAGTAGGGAAAATAGAGAGAGTAATGAAACTTTAAACGCCAGATTAGAACAAAACAGTAAGGAAAATAGAGAGAGTACTGAAACTTTAAATGCTAAATTAGAACAAAACAGTAGGGAAATGAGTGACAAATTCGAACTGATTAGAGGTGAGATCAGGGGGGTGATGGAAGAAAAGGCTAAAGAGATTATTGCAGATGTAGACAGAAAATTAGGAAAAGTACAGGAGGAGTTGGAAATTAGAATCAGTACACAGGCTGAAAATTTAAAAGAACTAGTGCAACTGGAAACACAGCAGATCAAAAAGCAATTGGGGGGAGAAATTGACAAAATTCAGGTAGCAACTAAAGAGGTTAAGGAACAGCTGGGGGGTAGAATTGAGAAAGTCCACTCGCAAATATTTGCAGAAGTAAATGATTTAAGAGAGAGTAATAGAGAGAGCATTAGCAAGATTGAGGAGAAACAAGCAAAGCTATATGATAAAGTAGAAGAATCAGAAGGAAACATTAAATTAACAGTAAACAGTATTGAGAGGAAGGCTGAGGAGAAAATCGCAGAATTAGAGTTAAAATTAAAAGCTAGGATCAGGCAAGAAAATAGTCAGAATAGGCCAGTTTTTGTGAATAGCACACACAGGGAGGTAGAACTGGGTAAGTTCAGCAATCGACAGGGGTGCCCAATGGAGTTCATGAACACTATAGAAAATAAATTCGGGGAGAGGTTGGAAAATGGTAGTATTGAGTGGTGCCAGGTAGTTGAAATTTTAGAACAAGTGTTTGTGGGGGAAACGAGGAATTGGTTTGCTGTCTACAGAGACAAGTTTACTGATATTAATGATTTTAAAATGAAATTCTGTGAAAAGTTCTGGAATGAGGTTATTCAGTCGCAGCATCGTGAGGGAGTAGTGTGTGGTAAATATAACCCTAAAGGAAGCTCCACCATGACCGAATACTTTTTAGGGCAGGTATTAGTGTGTAAATATCTTGATGGCTTGAAGGAGGAAAGTGATGTGGTAAGGTTGCTACTTAGGCACTTTCCCTATAGGATCAAGGAGGCTGCTTGTATCCAGAATGTAAAGACTATATCACAAGTAGAAAATTTGTTAAGCACATTTGATGCACTAGGGAGAGGGGGTTATGAGGACAATTTCAATCGGAACCAGGGTAATAATAATAATAGACCTAATGAAGCCAGGCATCAAGAAGTTCAAGGGAACGGTGGCGAAGGGGCCAACGCTCAAAATAGAAATAATAATAATCAGCTAAATCAGAACAGAGGAAATGGCTATGGTAATCAGTATCAAGGGAGGAACAATGATTTCAGGGGAAATCAAGGGAGGAACAATGATTACAGAGGAAATCAAGGGAGAAACAATGATTTCAGGGGAAATCAAGGGAGAAATGATAATGACAATAATTACAACCAGAATAGGGGTCAAGGAAGAGGACAGCCTAGTGGTAGTAATATACAGCCAAACAATGACAACACAGCCCAGAACAACCAGACCAGTTTAGTAGTTAGTAGTACTACGGCCAGCTGTAGCGGTTCTTTAAACGTGAACCAGGCTGCGAAGTAAGGTCAGAATCTCAGTCTGTAGCATGCCCTGTCCATACAATTATACAGGAACCCTATGACCTAAATGTAAGAAATGAATTATTACATGAACTAAATGATGAAGGTATTATTCAGGAAGTGGTTAGTAAGAGCCCCATAGTTAAATTTAACGTGTCCGAGGCGTACACAGATGTTTTAATTGATAGTGGTTGTATGAAGAGTTGCATAAGTAGTGCATTTTATGATAAAATGAAAGGAACTGGAGTAAATTTTGAGGAGATGCCAATTAAAAGCACTTTTGTTATCACAGCTGTTGGGAAGAGGTCTAAAGTAATTTCTAAGCAAGTTTTAATAGACATTAAAATTAATAATCATGTAGAGAAGCAGATTTGCCTTGTAATTCCAAATTTAGTATTCAGTGTTATCTTGGGTTCAGAGTGGCTAAGTAGAGTATCTGGTAACTTATGTTATGATGTAGGGAGTTTGAAATTTAAATGGGGAGATTCTGAAGTAGAAGTAGCGTTCAATGACCATATTCAGAGGAGTAGTATTGTAGGTGTGATTTGTACTTTAAATGAGATATCGCCAGCCGTAGAGCGGGGTTCTCCATGTTTTGTGGGCAGTGTGATTACGAACGGAAGTCTAGAGGACTCGTTACGTGAGGCTGCATTTCAGGGTAATATAGAGGTGGAACAATGTGTTCGGCTCTATGATGTGTTATTGTGTAATAGGAGAGTTTTTGAGGATCGCATTGGTATGGCCAATTGCTATACACATTCATTGAACGTTATTGATAGGTCAGTATTCACAGGACATAGATATCCTGTACCTTTCGCTTATCAGAGTGCAGTTGAGGCACAAATTAATCAGATGCTTGAAGATGGGATTATTGAGCACTCGAACAGTCCATATGTTAATTCTTTGATCACGGTACCCAAGACCGACGGCACTGTTCGTATTTGTTTAGACGCTCGTTTGGTTAACAGTAGAATTAGTTCAGATCAGCTGAAATCTATGTCAATAGAAGAATTAATGCAAACATTTGAGGGGAAGAAGTATTTCACTTGTGTAGATTTGAGTTCCAGTTTTTGGCAAGTGCCACTTATGTACGAAGATAGACCATTTACAGCTTTTAGTCATAAATATAACCTTTATCAATTTTGTAGAACACCTTATGGGTTAAAGAGTAGTTCAGCAGCTTTAATTAGGGCTTTAAACATCGCATTAGGGGATGACACAGGAGAGTTTGTAACCATTTACATAGATGATATGGTAATTAGTTCACGCCGTTTTGAGGAGCATCTACGTCATTTAAATATAGTTTTTCAGAAGTTAGATCAGGCAGGGTTCACTTTGAAGCTGTCTAAGTCGTCATTCTGTCAGTCAGAAGTGACATTTTTAGGTCATAGAGTGTCGAGTAGAGGTGTAACACCAGAAGAAAGTAGGGTTAATAAGATACTTAACGCAGAGGTGCCACAGAATGTTAAACAGTTAAAAACTTACCTGGGAATTTGCAACTTTTCAGGAGGTTCGTTCTTAAATACTCAGGGTTGGTAGAACCATTCAGGGAATTGCTTAAAAGTGGGACTCGGTGGAGATGGGAGTCCAAGCATGATCAGGCTTTTAGAGCGCTGAAGGAAGGTTTTGAGAAAGCTGTAGTGCTGAAATATCCGTTAAAAGATAAGGAATATGTGGTTATGACAGATGCTTCACATATAGGCATTGCTGGAGTATTATGTCAGAAAGATGATGAGGGTAATCTGTGCATTGTATCTTTAGCCTCGCGAGGACTGACAGCAGCGGAGAAAAGATACACGATTACTGAGTTAGAGCTTTTAGGTATTGTTTTCAGTTTAGGAAAATTTTGAATGTATTTAGTAGGGGGGAAATTTGAGATCCACACAGATCACCATGCATTACTGTATATGAGGACTTGTAAACTCAGTTCTAACAGAGTTAGTAGGTGGATTCTTGCTCTGCAGGAATACGAATTCACAGTAAAATATATTAAAGGTAAAGATAACATTCTTGCAGACATGCTATCGAGGGACACTAATTTATGTAGGGATTATCCTGTGGTTAAAGCAGAGGACGGTATTTTAATATGTGCATGTGTGGACAGTAGCAACAGGGCATCGTTACAGACACTGAGAAATATGCTAGGTAGAGCAACGTGATGACGTTCATTTTAAGGGAGCCACTTGCAAGGTTGGAAGCAGGTGACGCAGAAACATTTATAGTTTCCAAACGTATTGGGAAAACAGCATATGTGCTGGAGAATAGTGAGGGAAACAGATTATACGGAACGTATAATATACATAGTCTACGAAAATATGTGTCATAAAGTGAGTGTGTTTAGCTGGCGAGCCAGCCTATCAAATGAGTAAGTGTGGTATTTGGTGCGTGGGAGGAGATGGTCTTCCAGGCAGGCGTATCAGAAGTCACACAGGGGGGTAGTATGTAAGTAAATGAGAGTTTTTAAGGTACAGGGAAATATGACGGGATTGTCGGATGCTGTTGAGCACTAAATTGTCTCGATGCACCAAGGCCATTTTGGCAGCGCTGATGGGTTCCCATTTATCTCCAAGAGATGGGGGAGCGCTTGTATAGGGCTTGTTAGCTTAAGGCGTCCACGAGATAAAAGATGGGCCATCAGAATGCGAGACAGTCCTTCATGAAACTCATACATATCAGCACACGTGATTTCTGTTTACGGCCTCGCCATGTAAGATTTGTAAGTGTGTAATTTAAGGTAATTTGTACAAAGGTATTATTTGAGTGAGGAGAAATGGTCTGTGTTGAGAACTAGTATTAAGTAGAATATGGTTAACGGGAACTTAACAAGACAGGGCGATTACGGCACAGAAATATTTGGTGTTATATGTAATGCGCATTTACTGTTTTTTTTTTTCAGAAGTCAATATTAATTTAATCTACTTTAAAGAGAGATTAAGTATTATGGTCACGAGGCGCTGCCACAGTAGTGTGATCGTGTGCTCAGTGATAAGTGAGATTAAATTTCACCATAAGGAGGGGACCTCCAGTGAAATTAGGGAGTTCTATGGTGATATAAATATATCAGAACACCTTCAATGCGTGTGATATGACATCATAAATACATAGTGCTCACACATTAATTATATCTATTTCTCCAACATAGAGAAATTTGAGAGGCGGAAATATCCGTGGAACACTATTCCCTATGTAAAACATTGGACTGGTTGCAAAGTGCAATCCATAGTGACAACAAACTTTGACGCAAAGTGCGTGAAGAAAAAATATGAGTGTATATATCTGTAATTTAGGGTGATTTCATTTATGTAATATGTATTTTGGATGGGGTTTATTAACGTGTCTGGGATAATCGGATAATGGACCGTCGTCACGGTAAATCATCCGATGATCCGAGGCGAATATGTAACGTGTTTTTCGAGGGGTTTTATGCAACTGGCATAAGTCAGTAGGAAGCCATTCTATATTTATTTACACGGCAAATTGTTCAGCCAAGAGAATTTTTCATGGTAATTTATTATTATTATTAATTTATTATAATTATTATTAAGGTATTTTCGGAGCATTTTATAAAAATTATTAGCATTCAGATAGGTTTTCTATGTCTTAGAAAACGCTATCCAGCAAATTATTACGAA
Source organism: Meconema thalassinum (assembly GCA_946902985.2). Classification (NCBI taxonomy): domain Eukaryota; kingdom Metazoa; phylum Arthropoda; class Insecta; order Orthoptera; family Tettigoniidae; genus Meconema; species Meconema thalassinum. The sequence goes on along the minus strand of OX336389.2, from coordinate 275,072,198 downwards.
CGACAATATCATAGAAAATTATCTGATTACGGAATTTTACGGAGTTTTCGTCAGTTAGGGTATATCGAGAGACGTGACTCACTGGGATTTCAAGTGCACGCTTAATCTTGTCGAGAAGTATTGCGCAAGGCTGGGTCGCAAGGTCTAGAAAAGGCGAATTGTTGGGACGGAAAACGACTTCTCCCTCTCGCGCGCCGAGTGTAAAGAAACCAGAGGAGGGGAACTGGCGGCGTGCTCAGCCAATCAGTGAGGACGACGTAAGCTAGATGTCGGTACCATGGTGGGGGAGCCAACGTGTGGATATATCGTTCGACGCGCCGTGAAACGAGGACTATCTGTGAAATACTTGAGGAGTATGGATGCGCGTGCGAGTCGCTCCGATGTTCGGTGGAGTTAAGAACAATCTGTGTAGAACTTCCAGAGTACGGTCGCAAGTGCGTGTCGCTCCGATGTTCAGTGGAGTTAGCGACGAACTTTTGTAAAACTTGGTTGTACGAGTGTTTGGGTCCGAGGTACGGACCATAGAATTATCTAATCTACCAGAATATCATCAAATTCCGACGGAGATGACGACGTCCAGGAGACTGTGGGAAGCTCACAACATCATCAAGAACGAGGGAAATGCCTTGGCAATTTCCAATGGTAAGCGCAAATGACGCAGAAATACGCAATCTCTCATTTTTCTTTGTTTTACATTTCATATTTCAGTAACTTCATAGCTTGGAAATAAGAGTAAAATCAATTTATCAGACTCCGTTTTCACGTAATTTTCTATCGGTAATATTCAAATCACAACGCTCTAATTTAAATTTTGTACTTATTATTATTATTAATTTTGCTATACTTGTTTTATATAATAAATTCATTTCTTTTACAATGCAATCTTTGCTTTCAGTAGGTAGCATTAGATATAGACCAATTCCTTCTCCTGATACAATTGTTTGTTGGGTTAATGATCAAATCATACCACGATCTGAGTGAATAGAGTCTTGAAGGTGTTCTGCCAGAGCTAGACGTTGTTAAATACAAATTTAGATTTCAACAGTGCATTGAGGTCTTGGCGCCCATTAAAACAACATAGCTTAGGCAAAGGTAAACAGTTACATTTATCACCCAACAGTGTGGGCTAGCAAAACTGCTACATTTGTACGCTCAACGTGGAGCAAAGTAAATACCGTTTCACTTGTCATCCCAGCCTAAGCAAAACTGCTACATTTGTCGCTACCAACGTGGGGCATTAATAACTGCTACATTTGTCGCCGACAACTTGGGGCTGAAAACCTAATAACATTTGTGGAAGGAGAAGGGTATATATTTCTGTGCCTGTATTTTGGGGGTTATTTGTCTGTATCAGTGTATATCATTATGGGGGATGAGAAAGAAAGACAGATGAGGTTACGTAGTGGTCATCAACGGGAGAGTGATGATACGAGCAGTATGTCGAGTGATGGTAGTACCGGGGTAGCGGAGGTAAATCCCGATACTGAAACAGGGAGTGTAGGCGGCCAACCAGAATTAAAAACTTTACTTCTCGAGTTCATGTATCAGAACAAAGTTAGTAGTGATGCCTTAAATGCAAAATTAGAACAAAACAGTAGGGAAAATAAAGAAAGTACAGATGCCTTAAACGCCAGATTAGAACAAAACAGTAGGGAAAATAAAGAAAGTACAGACGCTTTAAATGCTAAACTGGAACAAAACAGTAGGGAAAATAGAGAGAGTAATGAAACATTAAACGCCAGATTAGAACAAAACAGTAGGGAAAATAGAGAGAGTAATGAAACTTTAAACGCCAGATTAGAACAAAACAGTAAGGAAAATAGAGAGAGTACTGAAACTTTAAATGCTAAATTAGAACAAAACAGTAGGGAAATGAGTGACAAATTCGAACTGATTAGAGGTGAGATCAGGGGGGTGATGGAAGAAAAGGCTAAAGAGATTATTGCAGATGTAGACAGAAAATTAGGAAAAGTACAGGAGGAGTTGGAAATTAGAATCAGTACACAGGCTGAAAATTTAAAAGAACTAGTGCAACTGGAAACACAGCAGATCAAAAAGCAATTGGGGGGAGAAATTGACAAAATTCAGGTAGCAACTAAAGAGGTTAAGGAACAGCTGGGGGGTAGAATTGAGAAAGTCCACTCGCAAATATTTGCAGAAGTAAATGATTTAAGAGAGAGTAATAGAGAGAGCATTAGCAAGATTGAGGAGAAACAAGCAAAGCTATATGATAAAGTAGAAGAATCAGAAGGAAACATTAAATTAACAGTAAACAGTATTGAGAGGAAGGCTGAGGAGAAAATCGCAGAATTAGAGTTAAAATTAAAAGCTAGGATCAGGCAAGAAAATAGTCAGAATAGGCCAGTTTTTGTGAATAGCACACACAGGGAGGTAGAACTGGGTAAGTTCAGCAATCGACAGGGGTGCCCAATGGAGTTCATGAACACTATAGAAAATAAATTCGGGGAGAGGTTGGAAAATGGTAGTATTGAGTGGTGCCAGGTAGTTGAAATTTTAGAACAAGTGTTTGTGGGGGAAACGAGGAATTGGTTTGCTGTCTACAGAGACAAGTTTACTGATATTAATGATTTTAAAATGAAATTCTGTGAAAAGTTCTGGAATGAGGTTATTCAGTCGCAGCATCGTGAGGGAGTAGTGTGTGGTAAATATAACCCTAAAGGAAGCTCCACCATGACCGAATACTTTTTAGGGCAGGTATTAGTGTGTAAATATCTTGATGGCTTGAAGGAGGAAAGTGATGTGGTAAGGTTGCTACTTAGGCACTTTCCCTATAGGATCAAGGAGGCTGCTTGTATCCAGAATGTAAAGACTATATCACAAGTAGAAAATTTGTTAAGCACATTTGATGCACTAGGGAGAGGGGGTTATGAGGACAATTTCAATCGGAACCAGGGTAATAATAATAATAGACCTAATGAAGCCAGGCATCAAGAAGTTCAAGGGAACGGTGGCGAAGGGGCCAACGCTCAAAATAGAAATAATAATAATCAGCTAAATCAGAACAGAGGAAATGGCTATGGTAATCAGTATCAAGGGAGGAACAATGATTTCAGGGGAAATCAAGGGAGGAACAATGATTACAGAGGAAATCAAGGGAGAAACAATGATTTCAGGGGAAATCAAGGGAGAAATGATAATGACAATAATTACAACCAGAATAGGGGTCAAGGAAGAGGACAGCCTAGTGGTAGTAATATACAGCCAAACAATGACAACACAGCCCAGAACAACCAGACCAGTTTAGTAGTTAGTAGTACTACGGCCAGCTGTAGCGGTTCTTTAAACGTGAACCAGGCTGCGAAGTAAGGTCAGAATCTCAGTCTGTAGCATGCCCTGTCCATACAATTATACAGGAACCCTATGACCTAAATGTAAGAAATGAATTATTACATGAACTAAATGATGAAGGTATTATTCAGGAAGTGGTTAGTAAGAGCCCCATAGTTAAATTTAACGTGTCCGAGGCGTACACAGATGTTTTAATTGATAGTGGTTGTATGAAGAGTTGCATAAGTAGTGCATTTTATGATAAAATGAAAGGAACTGGAGTAAATTTTGAGGAGATGCCAATTAAAAGCACTTTTGTTATCACAGCTGTTGGGAAGAGGTCTAAAGTAATTTCTAAGCAAGTTTTAATAGACATTAAAATTAATAATCATGTAGAGAAGCAGATTTGCCTTGTAATTCCAAATTTAGTATTCAGTGTTATCTTGGGTTCAGAGTGGCTAAGTAGAGTATCTGGTAACTTATGTTATGATGTAGGGAGTTTGAAATTTAAATGGGGAGATTCTGAAGTAGAAGTAGCGTTCAATGACCATATTCAGAGGAGTAGTATTGTAGGTGTGATTTGTACTTTAAATGAGATATCGCCAGCCGTAGAGCGGGGTTCTCCATGTTTTGTGGGCAGTGTGATTACGAACGGAAGTCTAGAGGACTCGTTACGTGAGGCTGCATTTCAGGGTAATATAGAGGTGGAACAATGTGTTCGGCTCTATGATGTGTTATTGTGTAATAGGAGAGTTTTTGAGGATCGCATTGGTATGGCCAATTGCTATACACATTCATTGAACGTTATTGATAGGTCAGTATTCACAGGACATAGATATCCTGTACCTTTCGCTTATCAGAGTGCAGTTGAGGCACAAATTAATCAGATGCTTGAAGATGGGATTATTGAGCACTCGAACAGTCCATATGTTAATTCTTTGATCACGGTACCCAAGACCGACGGCACTGTTCGTATTTGTTTAGACGCTCGTTTGGTTAACAGTAGAATTAGTTCAGATCAGCTGAAATCTATGTCAATAGAAGAATTAATGCAAACATTTGAGGGGAAGAAGTATTTCACTTGTGTAGATTTGAGTTCCAGTTTTTGGCAAGTGCCACTTATGTACGAAGATAGACCATTTACAGCTTTTAGTCATAAATATAACCTTTATCAATTTTGTAGAACACCTTATGGGTTAAAGAGTAGTTCAGCAGCTTTAATTAGGGCTTTAAACATCGCATTAGGGGATGACACAGGAGAGTTTGTAACCATTTACATAGATGATATGGTAATTAGTTCACGCCGTTTTGAGGAGCATCTACGTCATTTAAATATAGTTTTTCAGAAGTTAGATCAGGCAGGGTTCACTTTGAAGCTGTCTAAGTCGTCATTCTGTCAGTCAGAAGTGACATTTTTAGGTCATAGAGTGTCGAGTAGAGGTGTAACACCAGAAGAAAGTAGGGTTAATAAGATACTTAACGCAGAGGTGCCACAGAATGTTAAACAGTTAAAAACTTACCTGGGAATTTGCAACTTTTTCAGGAGGTTCGTTCTTAAATACTCAGGGTTGGTAGAACCATTCAGGGAATTGCTTAAAAGTGGGACTCGGTGGAGATGGGAGTCCAAGCATGATCAGGCTTTTAGAGCGCTGAAGGAAGGTTTTGAGAAAGCTGTAGTGCTGAAATATCCGTTAAAAGATAAGGAATATGTGGTTATGACAGATGCTTCACATATAGGCATTGCTGGAGTATTATGTCAGAAAGATGATGAGGGTAATCTGTGCATTGTATCTTTAGCCTCGCGAGGACTGACAGCAGCGGAGAAAAGATACACGATTACTGAGTTAGAGCTTTTAGGTATTGTTTTCAGTTTAGGAAAATTTTGAATGTATTTAGTAGGGGGGAAATTTGAGATCCACACAGATCACCATGCATTACTGTATATGAGGACTTGTAAACTCAGTTCTAACAGAGTTAGTAGGTGGATTCTTGCTCTGCAGGAATACGAATTCACAGTAAAATATATTAAAGGTAAAGATAACATTCTTGCAGACATGCTATCGAGGGACACTAATTTATGTAGGGATTATCCTGTGGTTAAAGCAGAGGACGGTATTTTAATATGTGCATGTGTGGACAGTAGCAACAGGGCATCGTTACAGACACTGAGAAATATGCTAGGTAGAGCAACGTGATGACGTTCATTTTAAGGGAGCCACTTGCAAGGTTGGAAGCAGGTGACGCAGAAACATTTATAGTTTCCAAACGTATTGGGAAAACAGCATATGTGCTGGAGAATAGTGAGGGAAACAGATTATACGGAACGTATAATATACATAGTCTACGAAAATATGTGTCATAAAGTGAGTGTGTTTAGCTGGCGAGCCAGCCTATCAAATGAGTAAGTGTGGTATTTGGTGCGTGGGAGGAGATGGTCTTCCAGGCAGGCGTATCAGAAGTCACACAGGGGGGTAGTATGTAAGTAAATGAGAGTTTTTAAGGTACAGGGAAATATGACGGGATTGTCGGATGCTGTTGAGCACTAAATTGTCTCGATGCACCAAGGCCATTTTGGCAGCGCTGATGGGTTCCCATTTATCTCCAAGAGATGGGGGAGCGCTTGTATAGGGCTTGTTAGCTTAAGGCGTCCACGAGATAAAAGATGGGCCATCAGAATGCGAGACAGTCCTTCATGAAACTCATACATATCAGCACACGTGATTTCTGTTTACGGCCTCGCCATGTAAGATTTGTAAGTGTGTAATTTAAGGTAATTTGTACAAAGGTATTATTTGAGTGAGGAGAAATGGTCTGTGTTGAGAACTAGTATTAAGTAGAATATGGTTAACGGGAACTTAACAAGACAGGGCGATTACGGCACAGAAATATTTGGTGTTATATGTAATGCGCATTTACTGTTTTTTTTTTTCAGAAGTCAATATTAATTTAATCTACTTTAAAGAGAGATTAAGTATTATGGTCACGAGGCGCTGCCACAGTAGTGTGATCGTGTGCTCAGTGATAAGTGAGATTAAATTTCACCATAAGGAGGGGACCTCCAGTGAAATTAGGGAGTTCTATGGTGATATAAATATATCAGAACACCTTCAATGCGTGTGATATGACATCATAAATACATAGTGCTCACACATTAATTATATCTATTTCTCCAACATAGAGAAATTTGAGAGGCGGAAATATCCGTGGAACACTATTCCCTATGTAAAACATTGGACTGGTTGCAAAGTGCAATCCATAGTGACAACAAACTTTGACGCAAAGTGCGTGAAGAAAAAATATGAGTGTATATATCTGTAATTTAGGGTGATTTCATTTATGTAATATGTATTTTGGATGGGGTTTATTAACGTGTCTGGGATAATCGGATAATGGACCGTCGTCACGGTAAATCATCCGATGATCCGAGGCGAATATGTAACGTGTTTTTCGAGGGGTTTTATGCAACTGGCATAAGTCAGTAGGAAGCCATTCTATATTTATTTACACGGCAAATTGTTCAGCCAAGAGAATTTTTCATGGTAATTTATTATTATTATTAATTTATTATAATTATTATTAAGGTATTTTCGGAGCATTTTATAAAAATTATTAGCATTCAGATAGGTTTTCTATGTCTTAGAAAACGCTATCCAGCAAATTATTACGAACGACAATATCATAGAAAATTATCTGATTACGGAATTTTACGGAGTTTTCGTCAGTTAGGGTATATCGAGAGACGTGACTCACTGGGATTTCAAGTGCACGCTTAATCTTGTCGAGAAGTATTGCGCAAGGCTGGGTCGCAAGGTCTAGAAAAGGCGAATTGTTGGGACGGAAAACGACTTCTCCCTCTCGCGCGCCGAGTGTAAAGAAACCAGAGGAGGGGAACTGGCGGCGTGCTCAGCCAATCAGTGAGGACGACGTAAGCTAGATGTCGGTACCATGGTGGGGGAGCCAACGTGTGGATATATCGTTCGACGCGCCGTGAAACGAGGACTATCTGTGAAATACTTGAGGAGTATGGATGCGCGTGCGAGTCGCTCCGATGTTCGGTGGAGTTAAGAACAATCTGTGTAGAACTTCCAGAGTACGGTCGCAAGTGCGTGTCGCTCCGATGTTCAGTGGAGTTAGCGACGAACTTTTGTAAAACTTGGTTGTACGAGTGTTTGGGTCCGAGGTACGGACCATAGAATTATCTAATCTACCAGAATATCATCAAATTCCGACGGAGATGACGACGTCCAGGAGACTGTGGGAAGCTCACAACATCATCAAGAACGAGGGAAATGCCTTGGCAATTTCCAATGGTAAGCGCAAATGACGCAGAAATACGCAATCTCTCATTTTTCTTTGTTTTACATTTCATATTTCAGTAACTTCATAGCTTGGAAATAAGAGTAAAATCAATTTATCAGACTCCGTTTTCACGTAATTTTCTATCGGTAATATTCAAATCACAACGCTCTAATTTAAATTTTGTACTTATTATTATTATTAATTTTGCTATACTTGTTTTATATAATAAATTCATTTCTTTTACAATGCAATCTTTGCTTTCAGTAGGTAGCATTAGATATAGACCAATTCCTTCTCCTGATACAATTGTTTGTTGGGTTAATGATCAAATCATACCACGATCTGAGTGAATAGAGTCTTGAAGGTGTTCTGCCAGAGCTAGACGTTGTTAAATACAAATTTAGATTTCAACAGTGCATTGAGGTCTTGGCGCCCATTAAAACAACATAGCTTAGGCAAAGGTAAACAGTTACATTTATCACCCAACAGTGTGGGCTAGCAAAACTGCTACATTTGTACGCTCAACGTGGAGCAAAGTAAATACCGTTTCACTTGTCATCCCAGCCTAAGCAAAACTGCTACATTTGTCGCTACCAACGTGGGGCATTAATAACTGCTACATTTGTCGCCGACAACTTGGGGCTGAAAACCTAATAACATTTGTGGAAGGAGAAGGGTATATATTTCTGTGCCTGTATTTTGGGGGTTATTTGTCTGTATCAGTGTATATCATTATGGGGGATGAGAAAGAAAGACAGATGAGGTTACGTAGTGGTCATCAACGGGAGAGTGATGATACGAGCAGTATGTCGAGTGATGGTAGTACCGGGGTAGCGGAGGTAAATCCCGATACTGAAACAGGGAGTGTAGGCGGCCAACCAGAATTAAAAACTTTACTTCTCGAGTTCATGTATCAGAACAAAGTTAGTAGTGATGCCTTAAATGCAAAATTAGAACAAAACAGTAGGGAAAATAAAGAAAGTACAGATGCCTTAAACGCCAGATTAGAACAAAACAGTAGGGAAAATAAAGAAAGTACAGACGCTTTAAATGCTAAACTGGAACAAAACAGTAGGGAAAATAGAGAGAGTAATGAAACATTAAACGCCAGATTAGAACAAAACAGTAGGGAAAATAGAGAGAGTAATGAAACTTTAAACGCCAGATTAGAACAAAACAGTAAGGAAAATAGAGAGAGTACTGAAACTTTAAATGCTAAATTAGAACAAAACAGTAGGGAAATGAGTGACAAATTCGAACTGATTAGAGGTGAGATCAGGGGGGTGATGGAAGAAAAGGCTAAAGAGATTATTGCAGATGTAGACAGAAAATTAGGAAAAGTACAGGAGGAGTTGGAAATTAGAATCAGTACACAGGCTGAAAATTTAAAAGAACTAGTGCAACTGGAAACACAGCAGATCAAAAAGCAATTGGGGGGAGAAATTGACAAAATTCAGGTAGCAACTAAAGAGGTTAAGGAACAGCTGGGGGGTAGAATTGAGAAAGTCCACTCGCAAATATTTGCAGAAGTAAATGATTTAAGAGAGAGTAATAGAGAGAGCATTAGCAAGATTGAGGAGAAACAAGCAAAGCTATATGATAAAGTAGAAGAATCAGAAGGAAACATTAAATTAACAGTAAACAGTATTGAGAGGAAGGCTGAGGAGAAAATCGCAGAATTAGAGTTAAAATTAAAAGCTAGGATCAGGCAAGAAAATAGTCAGAATAGGCCAGTTTTTGTGAATAGCACACACAGGGAGGTAGAACTGGGTAAGTTCAGCAATCGACAGGGGTGCCCAATGGAGTTCATGAACACTATAGAAAATAAATTCGGGGAGAGGTTGGAAAATGGTAGTATTGAGTGGTGCCAGGTAGTTGAAATTTTAGAACAAGTGTTTGTGGGGGAAACGAGGAATTGGTTTGCTGTCTACAGAGACAAGTTTACTGATATTAATGATTTTAAAATGAAATTCTGTGAAAAGTTCTGGAATGAGGTTATTCAGTCGCAGCATCGTGAGGGAGTAGTGTGTGGTAAATATAACCCTAAAGGAAGCTCCACCATGACCGAATACTTTTTAGGGCAGGTATTAGTGTGTAAATATCTTGATGGCTTGAAGGAGGAAAGTGATGTGGTAAGGTTGCTACTTAGGCACTTTCCCTATAGGATCAAGGAGGCTGCTTGTATCCAGAATGTAAAGACTATATCACAAGTAGAAAATTTGTTAAGCACATTTGATGCACTAGGGAGAGGGGGTTATGAGGACAATTTCAATCGGAACCAGGGTAATAATAATAATAGACCTAATGAAGCCAGGCATCAAGAAGTTCAAGGGAACGGTGGCGAAGGGGCCAACGCTCAAAATAGAAATAATAATAATCAGCTAAATCAGAACAGAGGAAATGGCTATGGTAATCAGTATCAAGGGAGGAACAATGATTTCAGGGGAAATCAAGGGAGGAACAATGATTACAGAGGAAATCAAGGGAGAAACAATGATTTCAGGGGAAATCAAGGGAGAAATGATAATGACAATAATTACAACCAGAATAGGGGTCAAGGAAGAGGACAGCCTAGTGGTAGTAATATACAGCCAAACAATGACAACACAGCCCAGAACAACCAGACCAGTTTAGTAGTTAGTAGTACTACGGCCAGCTGTAGCGGTTCTTTAAACGTGAACCAGGCTGCGAAGTAAGGTCAGAATCTCAGTCTGTAGCATGCCCTGTCCATACAATTATACAGGAACCCTATGACCTAAATGTAAGAAATGAATTATTACATGAACTAAATGATGAAGGTATTATTCAGGAAGTGGTTAGTAAGAGCCCCATAGTTAAATTTAACGTGTCCGAGGCGTACACAGATGTTTTAATTGATAGTGGTTGTATGAAGAGTTGCATAAGTAGTGCATTTTATGATAAAATGAAAGGAACTGGAGTAAATTTTGAGGAGATGCCAATTAAAAGCACTTTTGTTATCACAGCTGTTGGGAAGAGGTCTAAAGTAATTTCTAAGCAAGTTTTAATAGACATTAAAATTAATAATCATGTAGAGAAGCAGATTTGCCTTGTAATTCCAAATTTAGTATTCAGTGTTATCTTGGGTTCAGAGTGGCTAAGTAGAGTATCTGGTAACTTATGTTATGATGTAGGGAGTTTGAAATTTAAATGGGGAGATTCTGAAGTAGAAGTAGCGTTCAATGACCATATTCAGAGGAGTAGTATTGTAGGTGTGATTTGTACTTTAAATGAGATATCGCCAGCCGTAGAGCGGGGTTCTCCATGTTTTGTGGGCAGTGTGATTACGAACGGAAGTCTAGAGGACTCGTTACGTGAGGCTGCATTTCAGGGTAATATAGAGGTGGAACAATGTGTTCGGCTCTATGATGTGTTATTGTGTAATAGGAGAGTTTTTGAGGATCGCATTGGTATGGCCAATTGCTATACACATTCATTGAACGTTATTGATAGGTCAGTATTCACAGGACATAGATATCCTGTACCTTTCGCTTATCAGAGTGCAGTTGAGGCACAAATTAATCAGATGCTTGAAGATGGGATTATTGAGCACTCGAACAGTCCATATGTTAATTCTTTGATCACGGTACCCAAGACCGACGGCACTGTTCGTATTTGTTTAGACGCTCGTTTGGTTAACAGTAGAATTAGTTCAGATCAGCTGAAATCTATGTCAATAGAAGAATTAATGCAAACATTTGAGGGGAAGAAGTATTTCACTTGTGTAGATTTGAGTTCCAGTTTTTGGCAAGTGCCACTTATGTACGAAGATAGACCATTTACAGCTTTTAGTCATAAATATAACCTTTATCAATTTTGTAGAACACCTTATGGGTTAAAGAGTAGTTCAGCAGCTTTAATTAGGGCTTTAAACATCGCATTAGGGGATGACACAGGAGAGTTTGTAACCATTTACATAGATGATATGGTAATTAGTTCACGCCGTTTTGAGGAGCATCTACGTCATTTAAATATAGTTTTTCAGAAGTTAGATCAGGCAGGGTTCACTTTGAAGCTGTCTAAGTCGTCATTCTGTCAGTCAGAAGTGACATTTTTAGGTCATAGAGTGTCGAGTAGAGGTGTAACACCAGAAGAAAGTAGGGTTAATAAGATACTTAACGCAGAGGTGCCACAGAATGTTAAACAGTTAAAAACTTACCTGGGAATTTGCAACTTTTTCAGGAGGTTCGTTCTTAAATACTCAGGGTTGGTAGAACCATTCAGGGAATTGCTTAAAAGTGGGACTCGGTGGAGATGGGAGTCCAAGCATGATCAGGCTTTTAGAGCGCTGAAGGAAGGTTTTGAGAAAGCTGTAGTGCTGAAATATCCGTTAAAAGATAAGGAATATGTGGTTATGACAGATGCTTCACATATAGGCATTGCTGGAGTATTATGTCAGAAAGATGATGAGGGTAATCTGTGCATTGTATCTTTAGCCTCGCGAGGACTGACAGCAGCGGAGAAAAGATACACGATTACTGAGTTAGAGCTTTTAGGTATTGTTTTCAGTTTAGGAAAATTTTGAATGTATTTAGTAGGGGGGAAATTTGAGATCCACACAGATCACCATGCATTACTGTATATGAGGACTTGTAAACTCAGTTCTAACAGAGTTAGTAGGTGGATTCTTGCTCTGCAGGAATACGAATTCACAGTAAAATATATTAAAGGTAAAGATAACATTCTTGCAGACATGCTATCGAGGGACACTAATTTATGTAGGGATTATCCTGTGGTTAAAGCAGAGGACGGTATTTTAATATGTGCATGTGTGGACAGTAGCAACAGGGCATCGTTACAGACACTGAGAAATATGCTAGGTAGAGCAACGTGATGACGTTCATTTTAAGGGAGCCACTTGCAAGGTTGGAAGCAGGTGACGCAGAAACATTTATAGTTTCCAAACGTATTGGGAAAACAGCATATGTGCTGGAGAATAGTGAGGGAAACAGATTATACGGAACGTATAATATACATAGTCTACGAAAATATGTGTCATAAAGTGAGTGTGTTTAGCTGGCGAGCCAGCCTATCAAATGAGTAAGTGTGGTATTTGGTGCGTGGGAGGAGATGGTCTTCCAGGCAGGCGTATCAGAAGTCACACAGGGGGGTAGTATGTAAGTAAATGAGAGTTTTTAAGGTACAGGGAAATATGACGGGATTGTCGGATGCTGTTGAGCACTAAATTGTCTCGATGCACCAAGGCCATTTTGGCAGCGCTGATGGGTTCCCATTTATCTCCAAGAGATGGGGGAGCGCTTGTATAGGGCTTGTTAGCTTAAGGCGTCCACGAGATAAAAGATGGGCCATCAGAATGCGAGACAGTCCTTCATGAAACTCATACATATCAGCACACGTGATTTCTGTTTACGGCCTCGCCATGTAAGATTTGTAAGTGTGTAATTTAAGGTAATTTGTACAAAGGTATTATTTGAGTGAGGAGAAATGGTCTGTGTTGAGAACTAGTATTAAGTAGAATATGGTTAACGGGAACTTAACAAGACAGGGCGATTACGGCACAGAAATATTTGGTGTTATATGTAATGCGCATTTACTGTTTTTTTTTTTCAGAAGTCAATATTAATTTAATCTACTTTAAAGAGAGATTAAGTATTATGGTCACGAGGCGCTGCCACAGTAGTGTGATCGTGTGCTCAGTGATAAGTGAGATTAAATTTCACCATAAGGAGGGGACCTCCAGTGAAATTAGGGAGTTCTATGGTGATATAAATATATCAGAACACCTTCAATGCGTGTGATATGACATCATAAATACATAGTGCTCACACATTAATTATATCTATTTCTCCAACATAGAGAAATTTGAGAGGCGGAAATATCCGTGGAACACTATTCCCTATGTAAAACATTGGACTGGTTGCAAAGTGCAATCCATAGTGACAACAAACTTTGACGCAAAGTGCGTGAAGAAAAAATATGAGTGTATATATCTGTAATTTAGGGTGATTTCATTTATGTAATATGTATTTTGGATGGGGTTTATTAACGTGTCTGGGATAATCGGATAATGGACCGTCGTCACGGTAAATCATCCGATGATCCGAGGCGAATATGTAACGTGTTTTTCGAGGGGTTTTATGCAACTGGCATAAGTCAGTAGGAAGCCATTCTATATTTATTTACACGGCAAATTGTTCAGCCAAGAGAATTTTTCATGGTAATTTATTATTATTATTAATTTATTATAATTATTATTAAGGTATTTTCGGAGCATTTTATAAAAATTATTAGCATTCAGATAGGTTTTCTATGTCTTAGAAAACGCTATCCAGCAAATTATTACGAACGACAATATCATAGAAAATTATCTGATTACGGAATTTTACGGAGTTTTCGTCAGTTAGGGTATATCGAGAGACGTGACTCACTGGGATTTCAAGTGCACGCTTAATCTTGTCGAGAAGTATTGCGCAAGGCTGGGTCGCAAGGTCTAGAAAAGGCGAATTGTTGGGACGGAAAACGACTTCTCCCTCTCGCGCGCCGAGTGTAAAGAAACCAGAGGAGGGGAACTGGCGGCGTGCTCAGCCAATCAGTGAGGACGACGTAAGCTAGATGTCGGTACCATGGTGGGGGAGCCAACGTGTGGATATATCGTTCGACGCGCCGTGAAACGAGGACTATCTGTGAAATACTTGAGGAGTATGGATGCGCGTGCGAGTCGCTCCGATGTTCGGTGGAGTTAAGAACAATCTGTGTAGAACTTCCAGAGTACGGTCGCAAGTGCGTGTCGCTCCGATGTTCAGTGGAGTTAGCGACGAACTTTTGTAAAACTTGGTTGTACGAGTGTTTGGGTCCGAGGTACGGACCATAGAATTATCTAATCTACCAGAATATCATCAAATTCCGACGGAGATGACGACGTCCAGGAGACTGTGGGAAGCTCACAACATCATCAAGAACGAGGGAAATGCCTTGGCAATTTCCAATGGTAAGCGCAAATGACGCAGAAATACGCAATCTCTCATTTTTCTTTGTTTTACATTTCATATTTCAGTAACTTCATAGCTTGGAAATAAGAGTAAAATCAATTTATCAGACTCCGTTTTCACGTAATTTTCTATCGGTAATATTCAAATCACAACGCTCTAATTTAAATTTTGTACTTATTATTATTATTAATTTTGCTATACTTGTTTTATATAATAAATTCATTTCTTTTACAATGCAATCTTTGCTTTCAGTAGGTAGCATTAGATATAGACCAATTCCTTCTCCTGATACAATTGTTTGTTGGGTTAATGATCAAATCATACCACGATCTGAGTGAATAGAGTCTTGAAGGTGTTCTGCCAGAGCTAGACGTTGTTAAATACAAATTTAGATTTCAACAGTGCATTGAGGTCTTGGCGCCCATTAAAACAACATAGCTTAGGCAAAGGTAAACAGTTACATTTATCACCCAACAGTGTGGGCTAGCAAAACTGCTACATTTGTACGCTCAACGTGGAGCAAAGTAAATACCGTTTCACTTGTCATCCCAGCCTAAGCAAAACTGCTACATTTGTCGCTACCAACGTGGGGCATTAATAACTGCTACATTTGTCGCCGACAACTTGGGGCTGAAAACCTAATAACATTTGTGGAAGGAGAAGGGTATATATTTCTGTGCCTGTATTTTGGGGGTTATTTGTCTGTATCAGTGTATATCATTATGGGGGATGAGAAAGAAAGACAGATGAGGTTACGTAGTGGTCATCAACGGGAGAGTGATGATACGAGCAGTATGTCGAGTGATGGTAGTACCGGGGTAGCGGAGGTAAATCCCGATACTGAAACAGGGAGTGTAGGCGGCCAACCAGAATTAAAAACTTTACTTCTCGAGTTCATGTATCAGAACAAAGTTAGTAGTGATGCCTTAAATGCAAAATTAGAACAAAACAGTAGGGAAAATAAAGAAAGTACAGATGCCTTAAACGCCAGATTAGAACAAAACAGTAGGGAAAATAAAGAAAGTACAGACGCTTTAAATGCTAAACTGGAACAAAACAGTAGGGAAAATAGAGAGAGTAATGAAACATTAAACGCCAGATTAGAACAAAACAGTAGGGAAAATAGAGAGAGTAATGAAACTTTAAACGCCAGATTAGAACAAAACAGTAAGGAAAATAGAGAGAGTACTGAAACTTTAAATGCTAAATTAGAACAAAACAGTAGGGAAATGAGTGACAAATTCGAACTGATTAGAGGTGAGATCAGGGGGGTGATGGAAGAAAAGGCTAAAGAGATTATTGCAGATGTAGACAGAAAATTAGGAAAAGTACAGGAGGAGTTGGAAATTAGAATCAGTACACAGGCTGAAAATTTAAAAGAACTAGTGCAACTGGAAACACAGCAGATCAAAAAGCAATTGGGGGGAGAAATTGACAAAATTCAGGTAGCAACTAAAGAGGTTAAGGAACAGCTGGGGGGTAGAATTGAGAAAGTCCACTCGCAAATATTTGCAGAAGTAAATGATTTAAGAGAGAGTAATAGAGAGAGCATTAGCAAGATTGAGGAGAAACAAGCAAAGCTATATGATAAAGTAGAAGAATCAGAAGGAAACATTAAATTAACAGTAAACAGTATTGAGAGGAAGGCTGAGGAGAAAATCGCAGAATTAGAGTTAAAATTAAAAGCTAGGATCAGGCAAGAAAATAGTCAGAATAGGCCAGTTTTTGTGAATAGCACACACAGGGAGGTAGAACTGGGTAAGTTCAGCAATCGACAGGGGTGCCCAATGGAGTTCATGAACACTATAGAAAATAAATTCGGGGAGAGGTTGGAAAATGGTAGTATTGAGTGGTGCCAGGTAGTTGAAATTTTAGAACAAGTGTTTGTGGGGGAAACGAGGAATTGGTTTGCTGTCTACAGAGACAAGTTTACTGATATTAATGATTTTAAAATGAAATTCTGTGAAAAGTTCTGGAATGAGGTTATTCAGTCGCAGCATCGTGAGGGAGTAGTGTGTGGTAAATATAACCCTAAAGGAAGCTCCACCATGACCGAATACTTTTTAGGGCAGGTATTAGTGTGTAAATATCTTGATGGCTTGAAGGAGGAAAGTGATGTGGTAAGGTTGCTACTTAGGCACTTTCCCTATAGGATCAAGGAGGCTGCTTGTATCCAGAATGTAAAGACTATATCACAAGTAGAAAATTTGTTAAGCACATTTGATGCACTAGGGAGAGGGGGTTATGAGGACAATTTCAATCGGAACCAGGGTAATAATAATAATAGACCTAATGAAGCCAGGCATCAAGAAGTTCAAGGGAACGGTGGCGAAGGGGCCAACGCTCAAAATAGAAATAATAATAATCAGCTAAATCAGAACAGAGGAAATGGCTATGGTAATCAGTATCAAGGGAGGAACAATGATTTCAGGGGAAATCAAGGGAGGAACAATGATTACAGAGGAAATCAAGGGAGAAACAATGATTTCAGGGGAAATCAAGGGAGAAATGATAATGACAATAATTACAACCAGAATAGGGGTCAAGGAAGAGGACAGCCTAGTGGTAGTAATATACAGCCAAACAATGACAACACAGCCCAGAACAACCAGACCAGTTTAGTAGTTAGTAGTACTACGGCCAGCTGTAGCGGTTCTTTAAACGTGAACCAGGCTGCGAAGTAAGGTCAGAATCTCAGTCTGTAGCATGCCCTGTCCATACAATTATACAGGAACCCTATGACCTAAATGTAAGAAATGAATTATTACATGAACTAAATGATGAAGGTATTATTCAGGAAGTGGTTAGTAAGAGCCCCATAGTTAAATTTAACGTGTCCGAGGCGTACACAGATGTTTTAATTGATAGTGGTTGTATGAAGAGTTGCATAAGTAGTGCATTTTATGATAAAATGAAAGGAACTGGAGTAAATTTTGAGGAGATGCCAATTAAAAGCACTTTTGTTATCACAGCTGTTGGGAAGAGGTCTAAAGTAATTTCTAAGCAAGTTTTAATAGACATTAAAATTAATAATCATGTAGAGAAGCAGATTTGCCTTGTAATTCCAAATTTAGTATTCAGTGTTATCTTGGGTTCAGAGTGGCTAAGTAGAGTATCTGGTAACTTATGTTATGATGTAGGGAGTTTGAAATTTAAATGGGGAGATTCTGAAGTAGAAGTAGCGTTCAATGACCATATTCAGAGGAGTAGTATTGTAGGTGTGATTTGTACTTTAAATGAGATATCGCCAGCCGTAGAGCGGGGTTCTCCATGTTTTGTGGGCAGTGTGATTACGAACGGAAGTCTAGAGGACTCGTTACGTGAGGCTGCATTTCAGGGTAATATAGAGGTGGAACAATGTGTTCGGCTCTATGATGTGTTATTGTGTAATAGGAGAGTTTTTGAGGATCGCATTGGTATGGCCAATTGCTATACACATTCATTGAACGTTATTGATAGGTCAGTATTCACAGGACATAGATATCCTGTACCTTTCGCTTATCAGAGTGCAGTTGAGGCACAAATTAATCAGATGCTTGAAGATGGGATTATTGAGCACTCGAACAGTCCATATGTTAATTCTTTGATCACGGTACCCAAGACCGACGGCACTGTTCGTATTTGTTTAGACGCTCGTTTGGTTAACAGTAGAATTAGTTCAGATCAGCTGAAATCTATGTCAATAGAAGAATTAATGCAAACATTTGAGGGGAAGAAGTATTTCACTTGTGTAGATTTGAGTTCCAGTTTTTGGCAAGTGCCACTTATGTACGAAGATAGACCATTTACAGCTTTTAGTCATAAATATAACCTTTATCAATTTTGTAGAACACCTTATGGGTTAAAGAGTAGTTCAGCAGCTTTAATTAGGGCTTTAAACATCGCATTAGGGGATGACACAGGAGAGTTTGTAACCATTTACATAGATGATATGGTAATTAGTTCACGCCGTTTTGAGGAGCATCTACGTCATTTAAATATAGTTTTTCAGAAGTTAGATCAGGCAGGGTTCACTTTGAAGCTGTCTAAGTCGTCATTCTGTCAGTCAGAAGTGACATTTTTAGGTCATAGAGTGTCGAGTAGAGGTGTAACACCAGAAGAAAGTAGGGTTAATAAGATACTTAACGCAGAGGTGCCACAGAATGTTAAACAGTTAAAAACTTACCTGGGAATTTGCAACTTTTTCAGGAGGTTCGTTCTTAAATACTCAGGGTTGGTAGAACCATTCAGGGAATTGCTTAAAAGTGGGACTCGGTGGAGATGGGAGTCCAAGCATGATCAGGCTTTTAGAGCGCTGAAGGAAGGTTTTGAGAAAGCTGTAGTGCTGAAATATCCGTTAAAAGATAAGGAATATGTGGTTATGACAGATGCTTCACATATAGGCATTGCTGGAGTATTATGTCAGAAAGATGATGAGGGTAATCTGTGCATTGTATCTTTAGCCTCGCGAGGACTGACAGCAGCGGAGAAAAGATACACGATTACTGAGTTAGAGCTTTTAGGTATTGTTTTCAGTTTAGGAAAATTTTGAATGTATTTAGTAGGGGGGAAATTTGAGATCCACACAGATCACCATGCATTACTGTATATGAGGACTTGTAAACTCAGTTCTAACAGAGTTAGTAGGTGGATTCTTGCTCTGCAGGAATACGAATTCACAGTAAAATATATTAAAGGTAAAGATAACATTCTTGCAGACATGCTATCGAGGGACACTAATTTATGTAGGGATTATCCTGTGGTTAAAGCAGAGGACGGTATTTTAATATGTGCATGTGTGGACAGTAGCAACAGGGCATCGTTACAGACACTGAGAAATATGCTAGGTAGAGCAACGTGATGACGTTCATTTTAAGGGAGCCACTTGCAAGGTTGGAAGCAGGTGACGCAGAAACATTTATAGTTTCCAAACGTATTGGGAAAACAGCATATGTGCTGGAGAATAGTGAGGGAAACAGATTATACGGAACGTATAATATACATAGTCTACGAAAATATGTGTCATAAAGTGAGTGTGTTTAGCTGGCGAGCCAGCCTATCAAATGAGTAAGTGTGGTATTTGGTGCGTGGGAGGAGATGGTCTTCCAGGCAGGCGTATCAGAAGTCACACAGGGGGGTAGTATGTAAGTAAATGAGAGTTTTTAAGGTACAGGGAAATATGACGGGATTGTCGGATGCTGTTGAGCACTAAATTGTCTCGATGCACCAAGGCCATTTTGGCAGCGCTGATGGGTTCCCATTTATCTCCAAGAGATGGGGGAGCGCTTGTATAGGGCTTGTTAGCTTAAGGCGTCCACGAGATAAAAGATGGGCCATCAGAATGCGAGACAGTCCTTCATGAAACTCATACATATCAGCACACGTGATTTCTGTTTACGGCCTCGCCATGTAAGATTTGTAAGTGTGTAATTTAAGGTAATTTGTACAAAGGTATTATTTGAGTGAGGAGAAATGGTCTGTGTTGAGAACTAGTATTAAGTAGAATATGGTTAACGGGAACTTAACAAGACAGGGCGATTACGGCACAGAAATATTTGGTGTTATATGTAATGCGCATTTACTGTTTTTTTTTTTCAGAAGTCAATATTAATTTAATCTACTTTAAAGAGAGATTAAGTATTATGGTCACGAGGCGCTGCCACAGTAGTGTGATCGTGTGCTCAGTGATAAGTGAGATTAAATTTCACCATAAGGAGGGGACCTCCAGTGAAATTAGGGAGTTCTATGGTGATATAAATATATCAGAACACCTTCAATGCGTGTGATATGACATCATAAATACATAGTGCTCACACATTAATTATATCTATTTCTCCAACATAGAGAAATTTGAGAGGCGGAAATATCCGTGGAACACTATTCCCTATGTAAAACATTGGACTGGTTGCAAAGTGCAATCCATAGTGACAACAAACTTTGACGCAAAGTGCGTGAAGAAAAAATATGAGTGTATATATCTGTAATTTAGGGTGATTTCATTTATGTAATATGTATTTTGGATGGGGTTTATTAACGTGTCTGGGATAATCGGATAATGGACCGTCGTCACGGTAAATCATCCGATGATCCGAGGCGAATATGTAACGTGTTTTTCGAGGGGTTTTATGCAACTGGCATAAGTCAGTAGGAAGCCATTCTATATTTATTTACACGGCAAATTGTTCAGCCAAGAGAATTTTTCATGGTAATTTATTATTATTATTAATTTATTATAATTATTATTAAGGTATTTTCGGAGCATTTTATAAAAATTATTAGCATTCAGATAGGTTTTCTATGTCTTAGAAAACGCTATCCAGCAAATTATTACGAACGACAATATCATAGAAAATTATCTGATTACGGAATTTTACGGAGTTTTCGTCAGTTAGGGTATATCGAGAGACGTGACTCACTGGGATTTCAAGTGCACGCTTAATCTTGTCGAGAAGTATTGCGCAAGGCTGGGTCGCAAGGTCTAGAAAAGGCGAATTGTTGGGACGGAAAACGACTTCTCCCTCTCGCGCGCCGAGTGTAAAGAAACCAGAGGAGGGGAACTGGCGGCGTGCTCAGCCAATCAGTGAGGACGACGTAAGCTAGATGTCGGTACCATGGTGGGGGAGCCAACGTGTGGATATATCGTTCGACGCGCCGTGAAACGAGGACTATCTGTGAAATACTTGAGGAGTATGGATGCGCGTGCGAGTCGCTCCGATGTTCGGTGGAGTTAAGAACAATCTGTGTAGAACTTCCAGAGTACGGTCGCAAGTGCGTGTCGCTCCGATGTTCAGTGGAGTTAGCGACGAACTTTTGTAAAACTTGGTTGTACGAGTGTTTGGGTCCGAGGTACGGACCATAGAATTATCTAATCTACCAGAATATCATCAAATTCCGACGGAGATGACGACGTCCAGGAGACTGTGGGAAGCTCACAACATCATCAAGAACGAGGGAAATGCCTTGGCAATTTCCAATGGTAAGCGCAAATGACGCAGAAATACGCAATCTCTCATTTTTCTTTGTTTTACATTTCATATTTCAGTAACTTCATAGCTTGGAAATAAGAGTAAAATCAATTTATCAGACTCCGTTTTCACGTAATTTTCTATCGGTAATATTCAAATCACAACGCTCTAATTTAAATTTTGTACTTATTATTATTATTAATTTTGCTATACTTGTTTTATATAATAAATTCATTTCTTTTACAATGCAATCTTTGCTTTCAGTAGGTAGCATTAGATATAGACCAATTCCTTCTCCTGATACAATTGTTTGTTGGGTTAATGATCAAATCATACCACGATCTGAGTGAATAGAGTCTTGAAGGTGTTCTGCCAGAGCTAGACGTTGTTAAATACAAATTTAGATTTCAACAGTGCATTGAGGTCTTGGCGCCCATTAAAACAACATAGCTTAGGCAAAGGTAAACAGTTACATTTATCACCCAACAGTGTGGGCTAGCAAAACTGCTACATTTGTACGCTCAACGTGGAGCAAAAGTAAATACCGTTTCACTTGTCTTCCCAGCCTAAGCAAAACTGCTACATTTGTCGCTACCAACGTGGGGCATTAATAACTGCTACATTTGTCGCCGACAACTTGGGGCTGAAAACCTAATAACATTTGTGGAAGGAGAAGGGTATATATTTCTGTGCCTGTATTTTGGGGGTTATTTGTCTGTATCAGTGTATATCATTATGGGGGATGAGAAAGAAAGACAGATGAGGTTACGTAGTGGTCATCAACGGGAGAGTGATGATACGAGCAGTATGTCGAGTGATGGTAGTACCGGGGTAGCGGAGGTAAATCCCGATACTGAAACAGGGAGTGTAGGCGGCCAACCAGAATTAAAAACTTTACTTCTCGAGTTCATGTATCAGAACAAAGTTAGTAGTGATGCCTTAAATGCAAAAATTAGAACAAAACAGTAGGGAAAATAAAGAAAGTACAGATGCCTTAAACGCCAGATTAGAACAAAACAGTAGGAAAATAAAGAAAGTACAGACGCCTTTAAATGCTAAACTGGAACAAAACAGTAGGGAAAATAGAGAGAGTAATGAAACATTAAACGCCAGGATTTAGAACAAAACAGTAGGGAAAATAGAGAGAGTAATGAAACTTTAAACGCCAGATTAGAACAAAACAGTAAGGAAAATAGAGAGAGTACTGAAACTTTAATGCTAAATTAGAACAAAACAGTAGGGAAATGAGTGACAAATTCGAACTGATTAGAGGTGAGATCAGGGGGGTGATGAAGAAAAGGCTAAAGAGATTATTGCAGATGTAGACAGAAAATTAGGAAAAGTACAGGAGGAGTTGGAAATTAGAATCAGTACACAGGCTGAAAATTTAAAAGAACTAGTGCAACTGGAAACACAGCAGATCAAAAAGCAATTGGGGGGAGAAATTGACAAATTCAGGTAGCAACTAAAGAGGTTAAGGAACAGCTGGGGGGTAGAATTG
The DNA here is from genome assembly GCA_946902985.2 of Meconema thalassinum. NCBI lineage: Eukaryota > Metazoa > Arthropoda > Insecta > Orthoptera > Tettigoniidae > Meconema > Meconema thalassinum. The sequence continues at coordinate 275,049,198 of OX336389.2, read as the reverse complement.
AGAAAGTCCACTCGCAAATATTTGCAGAAGTAAATGATTTAAGAGAGAGTAATAGAGAGAGCATTAGCAAGATTGAGGAGAAACAAGCAAAGCTATATGATAAAGTAGAAGAATCAGAAGGAAACATTAAATTAACAGTAAACAGTATTGAGAGGAAGGGCTGAGGAGAAATCGCAGAATTAGAGTTAAAATTAAAAGCTAGGATCAGGCAAGAAAATAGTCAGAATAGGCCTAGTTTTTGTGAATAGCACACACAGGGAGGTAGAACTGGGTAAGTTCAGCAATCGACAGGGGTGCCCCAATGGAGTTCATGAACACTATAGAAAATAAATTCGGGGAGAGGTTGGAAAATGGTAGTATTGAGTGGTGCCAGGT